>OX621257.1:15206691-16434182 GCA_951640165.1 Pseudoips prasinana
ATAGTTAACACACTAATAAAATTCGATAGCAACACCATTTGACGACAGCCTCTCGTAAAAGCATAACTCTCGTACAATCATGACCAGTGCGGTTTTCTGGGAATCAATCCAAAAAAATAAGAAATAGTAAAAATAATTATAGTTTTTCTACAATAAGTTGTTTTTGATAATAATAAACAAAACCTTATATTACATTAAACTCTACTAAACAAACTTTATTTTTCCTGTTACAGTGCAGCGTAGAAAAAACAGAAAGCACAATAGGGAGGTGCTTCAGCAGCCAAAGAAAATCAAACGAGTCACAGTGTCCAATGTTGCAACAACCCAAAACCCCTACCAAGCCTATCCATACCATAAACAAATCACCATCACAATTAACTCCTGCAAAGCCAGTGAAAGAGAGAAGAAGATTATCCTCGGAAAGCAACCAAAAAGTAACAAGTAACAGGATCCGATCATCACTCTCAAATTTTGCTCAAAAAAGCCATATCGCTAAAGACTTGCTGCATCCCCAGTCAACACACCAAAAGAAGCTACGCTTCCAACTAGCCAAAGAACGCAAAGCGTCTACGACTCTTGGAATAATAATGTCAGCGTTCATCATCTGCTGGTTGCCTTTCTTCGTGCTCGCGTTGATCAGACCGTTCGTTGCAGAAGATGCTATTCCTGATGCAGTCAGTTCCATCTTCCTCTGGTTAGGCTATTTGAATAGTCTTCTAAACCCTATCATATATGCTACTCTGAACAGAGACTTTAGGAAGCCTTTTCAAGAAATCCTCTTCTTCAGATGCTCGAATTTAAACCACATGATGCGTGAAGAGTTCTACCACAGTCAGTATGGTGATCCTGACCAACATTACTGTGTAAATAATACCACCAAGATGCATAACTACGACGAAGGCGTCGAGATAGTGTCTGCTGTCGATCGAGAGGAGACAAGAGCTTCGGAAAGTTTTCTATGATCGTCAATGCCAGAGGTCGATATTAGAGACCTAGATACTGTGATCTAAAACGTTTTACATAGAACCGTGGTCTAACAGTGTTGATTTCGTCAAAATGATTTGTTTTAAAACCTGTGTATTATAAAAGGCTGTTTCTACCCAACTAGTCGTTACTTAATGTAAATGTACTCGAGGTTTCGTTTGGTGATGTAAAATAAATATTATTAAGCCTGCAAATGGCAATTGTAGACAAACTTATTAGATAAAATAGAAGCTAATGTAAATATTTAAAACAATTTATAGCGTGGCAACAGATATAACATTTTGTGTCTGCATTGTTATGTTTAGAGTAAATTTAAATGCCTAATTAATGTTATTAAGTATGGTTGACGCTCTACCATTACATTTTTGCAGAATAGAAAGGACTTATGTTTAATGTACATTTAGTTAGGTATAAAACGCACTTCTTAGATTGTGGGATGTGTATGTATAATTAAATAATTTTGGAACGACCAAAGAGGTAAATTAACAAGAAAGCGAGGTTTTATTAATATAATGTATAAGATGTTGTGAATTATATAAATATATTAAGTAATATAACTGTATTATATTGTTATATAATTAATTATATATATGACGTTTAAATAGTCAGAAGTATTAATCCATGTGATAGTAGAATATAGATTTCTATTTCTGTATTTTTTTTCTACGTTATTATTATTTTTCACTATTGATTCTCCGTGAGGTATTTTCAAAACTTGTACTGTATTTCTAATTATTAACGGTGTAAATATACAAATACAAATAAATATAAAAAAATAAATTCATGGATTTCACAGTAATAATAAAATAGGCACTGCCATATATATTGAATAATTATACAATATATAGAAAATTAAAGGTTGTATTTCAGTGCAAACTGTTATGTTCTATATTCTATTATTTAAAGTTCTTGTTTTATTATATATTTATGTAGAATTTTGTATTTATTATATTTTTGAATTGGTAATACCGTTTTAGTTTGTGTTGGATATATATAGCCTTTCCTAAATGTTATTGTTATTAAATTAAATATGCATAATATATACTTAGTATAGTATTAATATAATATACTGATAACTTTCTTTTAATACGTAACTATTACAATATACGTATCATCACATTCACTTCAGTTTTAAATATTAGATTGACATAGAACAAGAAGTCAGTGTTGTAAATATTGTTAATAATACTAATGACATTTAATAATAATATTAATAAGTTAGTATAAATAATAATAAATTTAGGTGAATATATTGCAGAAACCGTGTGGGGAAACTACGCTTGGAAATAAATAATTTGACAGTTCAATTTGATGTTTTATGGATAAAGTACATACTTAAATTTCTTTGGTGTAGTTTCTTTCCGATGTGTATATTGTGGTTGTATAGATAGGTGTAATAATTATAATTGTCCACAAAGTCCTTAATACTTTTTGGTCTTAAACGTTTTTTATTCTTGGATAGATAGAAATAATGCCATGTTCTGCCATCACAATGTATTTTCCAATAAGTATTTATAAAAATATAATTTTATTTGTAAATTATACGTAATAAATTAAATGTCATTGAAAGTGTCTGTGATTCTAATAGATTCTTCAATTTCAGTTTGATAATATCAAGCGTTTCATGAATAGAGGTAACAAGCTGTTAATAATAATAAATGTTTAATAATCTAAGTTCATGATTTGATTAAATATATAAATCAATATAAGCTTCAATACAAACTGTATCTAAAGGTTTAACTGGTTTAGGTAGTCACCTATCTACTACCCCACTGTCCACGTTTTTCGAACAAAGTTCTCGAATTGCTTGATTGTAATTACCCTGCAAATCAGGGATTCATTCCCTAGTTTTATTAAAAAATATTTTTTTTACTGTAACGCTCCTCTTTGATGTTCACATCATTAAGTTAAATCAATATAGCATAATCCGCGGGTCCGCGTGATATTGCGTGATAATTATCTCTTACAATAAAACGTGAAACCGCAAACCAGAGCGTCTAAGTTACCGTGTTCTAAGTCACTATGTCATCTTTATAAGTATTTGAAAAATATTGTTAGTGATGTAAAGCTTATACTTTGGCACTAAAAAGTAATGAATGCTGTTAAAACATTTTTTATTACAGTCAAATGGCCTATAAGTAAACATTAAAGTTACAATAAGCCCCTATATATTTTAACCTGTGTATGTATTTTATTTTTCGTATTTAATAATAAAATTGTAAAGGAGATCCTAAAGAATTCTGATACTAAAGTGTCGGATATTATGAAAATAAAATTTCAACGTGTATAAAGCTAGTGATAGATTATTACGGCTAACTTTAAAAGGCAATGATTGTGTGTAACAATTACTACTAAGACCGTTTTTGACCGTTTTCTTCAGTAAATACCAAAGAATGAAGAACCATACAACCATTTTTTTTATTTGGAAAATTTGAAGTGACGCAGTTTCAATGAAAGTAGGAATTTATGTAACATAAAAACTAATTCATTGGTTTGTTAATAAATTGGGTAGAGGTAATTCATAAAAAAATACGTGTATAACACTGATAAGTCCAAACGAACTTACTGAACCCTTGGTATCGATCTTATAAATGGTCCTTAACTAATTAGAAACAAATCACCTTAACAATTTGTTACCTCATTACTTTTCTTGTATTATTGTACTCCAAAGCTATTTTACCTCCATAAGAATGTAAGTAATTTAATTTTATAGAGCTCATAAAGTACAAAACACTGTCAAATTTGTTTATAAAACAATAGTTTAATTTCTTTAATAAAGAAAATGTGTTTTTTTTTCTCTTTTTCTAATGTAATTTATGTATACGTTTCTACATGATATATAATTTAAATTATAAATTTAAGTAAGGTTTTTGGTAACTGAAACAAAAGTTTTTAATATTTCAATCATAGTAGTTTAAAATGCTTTTTCGTCGGTAATTTAATCCTACGAGGGTTGCACAAGAGAAATGATAACGCATGTTGCGAGTTCCACTTTAAATTTTATGCAGTAATATAAAAAAATGTAGGGTCGGGTTTTGTACTCATAGTAAATATTAGATCAGATGATCATAATAATAATATTCATACGTACTACATTTTCTATGTCATTAAAAAGAAATTAAGACAATAGAATCAAAGCCATTGACAGCTTTTGGGAAAGCCTCGAATTTTTTTCAGTTAATTATTCATTTGTTTTTCATCAATCATTGGCGAAATTCCCATGATTGAAGTAAATCACGAGTTTTGATTTGATTAAAAAAGTATGAGGTTACATGCATCGTTACAAAATTTCACTGGCTGTCTGTCTGTCTTACTTTCTTTTTCCGACGTTTTCGGTTATGTTTATGGTCATCCTCATGCGACTAGTTCAAACCATTCAATTCCTGTTTAAAAAAATTGTTTTCAGTTACCGAAGGCTGCTATATCACATTTATTGTCGTATCATAATGTGGAAATATCTGTAAATCTTAATATGTATAAAAGTTTTCGTAGTAGGAAAACAAATGGAATTCTTATCTTTTGGCATTGTTGTATTTTCTTGTGTAGGGGTCCTGAAAGCGACGAAATAAAAATTAGATTCGATGTGGTCATGTTTTATTTCAATAACATATCCCTCATCATCATCATCATTACAGCTAAATAAGTCCACTGCTGGACAAGCCTCCCTCAAGAATCGGTTTGGGGGGATATGCCATAATCGCCACGCTTGGCAGGCAGGTTGGCGATCGCAGTAAGATAGTCATAGTAATCAGAAGGAAGCTGCTGCCCATCCTCTAGTAGATATTCCCTCGTGTCGACTTCTACGCCCCCCACGGGATGATATGGGGTGATGATATTCTGATTCTGATATTTGTCGCCGTCAGCACACAGCAACATATCCCTATTATCGAAAAATTTCATGCGAATTGTCAATTTTGTAGTATCTACAGGAGTAAATTTTCACAATAATAATAATAATAATATAATAATATCCTGGGACATTATTCACACACGGCCATCTGATCCCAAACTAAGCAGAGCTTGTACTATGGAAACCAGATAACTGATATACTACATATACTACTTTTCTTTTGTAAATACATACTTATATAGATAATTTACACCCAGACTCAGGACAAACAGACATGTTCATGCACACAAATATCTGTCCCGGGTGGGAATCGAACCCACGACCTCCGGCGTGAAAGGCAGCGTATCTACCAACCACGCCAACAGGCCCGTCATATAATTACTATAATAGCGAGTATCTACGACGGGCTGGTTGGCGTGGTTGTTAAATGCCTGATTCACGCTGCAGGTCGTGGGTTTGATTCCCACCCATGACAGATATTTGTGTGCATGAAAATGTATTTTTGTATTGAGTCTGGGTGTAATTATCTATATAAGTATGTATTTACAAAAGAAAGGTAGTATATGTAATATATCAGTATCTGGTTTCCATAGTACAAGCTCAGCTTAGTTTAGGATCAGATGGCCGTGTGTGAATAATGTCCAAGGGTATTATCTACTTATTTCTATTATAGTGGTATCACGTGAGTTACCCGTTACTATTGTTCTTTATGTCTCACTCACGTCAGTTTTAATTATAAATTCTATTATCACTAGAGGTTATTTAGCTCTGTACATCTAACGCAAGTTTTTGGGAATTTGGGTGTGGTGGTAGTTACACCTCTGGTTTTTATGTAGCCACGTATTAGAATATGTAGCTCATCTAGCAAGAACAAAAACAGACAAAGTTTTAAACCTGTTTTGTGTAAGCCTGTTTGTGGCATCATAGCTTGAAAACGGACAAACTGTTTTCGAGGCGCTTTTTTTATTTGAAAAGTGGTAGAAGCAGCATGCATTTTTAATAGCTACTATTAAATTATTTTAAATTGCGTAATGCCACGTATTTGATTCCCGCCACAATCAATCTTTATATAAAAACAATTAGTAATTTCGGAGTCTGATTGTGGCACTATTCGCCGTGCCTTGGAGAATTTTATTTTCTTTAAATTTATTTCCTCTTTACAATTATCATTACAGGTTATATAACCTAATGCGATAATGTAGACAGCATATTACATTACTATTATATTACTATATTACATGCTATGCTTTTTATAATTTAATGCAATAACTAATAATATACAAATTAAACCGTTGGTCCTGGTAATCATGACATCTTGTTGGTAGCTGGTTAACCTTATTGGTTTCTGGTCCCCTGCTGATAGCTGCCACATGAATAAATCTGGAAGATAACCGTAAAAGGTTAGATTGCAAGCCGATCCCAATAGAAAGGAAAAGGTAAGAAATTATTTCTGATTTATAAAAACATCAACTAAATCGACTGCATCTATTGTTTTTAACGATTGATTGGAACAAAAACGTATACATTACATATCTGAAAGCAGTCACTCTCGAATAAAAAAAAATTTTGCAAAAAAATTAAAAGCGCCATATTATAGTCTGTCCACGTATGAGTCTCGGACAAGCAACTTGAAATTACTAAACACGCTTCTATTCATAAAATTGGGTCTATGATAATAAATTAAAAAAGGTGAGTACTTGTCAAAGTCAAAGTCAAAGTAACTTTATTCCGTAAAAATTTTACATTTATGTGGAATCGTCATATTTTTTTTACCCTACCGTGCAGTGCATGACGTGGCAGCTACTGAGAAACACTGCCAGAAAACTCAGTAGGAATCCTTTTTTAAAATAAAATATACTTAAGATTAATTACAATCATGTGTGTTGACTCAGAACAACTCCATCCCAAGAACTTTTATCACTTAAATAATCAGAAATTTTGTAATATGCCCTGCTACACAATTTGGCTTTAATAATTCTTTTAAACTTATTCGTAGACAATTCTCTAATATCATTGGGAAGTTTGTTATAGAATCTTATACATTGCCCCATAAAAGAGTTACTTATTTTGTGGAGACGGGTAGTATGCAGTATGAGATTATTCTTATATCTAGTATTTACATTATGTGTATCGCTCCATTTACAGAAGGAATCGATATTTTTATGCACATATAGTAAGTTTTCATATATATACTGAGATGGTACAGTTAGAATGTTGACCTCTTTGAATTTTTCTCTTAGAGACACTCTCGGGCCAAGATTATAGATAGCTCTTACAGCTCTTTTTTGCAATATAAATATGGTGTCAATGTCAGCAGAGCTACCCCAGAGAAGAATTCCATAGGACATTACACTATGAAAATAACTGAAATAAACCATTCTAGCTGTGTCAACATCAGTCAGCCGTCTAATAGTTTTCACTGCATATGCTGCAGAACTTAATTTGCCGGACAGTTTTTCTATTTGTGGGCTCCATTGTAGCTTTGAGTCAATAGTGATACCCAAGAACACAGTTGATTCAACAGGGTCCAACCTAGCTCCATTAAGTTGTACATTGGTTGTCGCCTGTTTCACATTCGGTGTAGTGAATTTAATGACTTTAGTTTTCTTATCACTAAGCACAAGATTATTGGCATTAAACCAATGAACAACTTTAGAGATTGCATCATTAACATCGTCAAAATTGCTTAATTGTCGGTTTATTTTGAACGTCAGGGAAGTATCATCTGCAAACAACACAATCTCATGCTTATCCCTTACGTAGTAAGGTAAGTCATTTATATAAATTAAAAACAAAAATGGGCCCAGAATTGACCCCTGTGGGACGCCCATTACCACTGGAGATCCCGGAGATATTTTACCGTTTATTTCGACCTTCTGAATTCTATTGCCCAAGTAAGAAGTCAGAAGTTCGAGAGCCTTGTTCCTAATACCGTAGTGGTGTAATTTTCTGACCAGAGTATCATGATGAACGCAATCGAACGCTTTGGACAAATCGCAAAAGATACCTAATGTATCTTGCGAGTCTTCCCACGCCGCGAATATACTTTTTAATAAGTTGACCCCTGCATCTATGGTTGAACAACCCTTTGTGAATCCAAACTGTTTCCGGTGTAGTAAATTATGTATATTAAAGTGTCTGAGCAGCTGGCTAAGCATAAGCTTTTCAAATATTTTACTAAGAGTGGGCAGCACGGAAACAGGTCGAAAATTTGAAGGGTCTGAAGTATCACCAGCTTTAAACAAAGGAATGATTTTACAATACTTCATCAAGTCAGGAAATACACCTGATGCAACACAGCAATTGAACACAGTAGCTAAGTGTGGGGCGATTATAGTAATAATTGATGAAACAGTCTTAACAGATAGACCCCACAGATCCTTTGTGTTTTTCATATTAATACTCTTGAAAGCATTTAAAATATCTTTAGGGCTAACCACCGAAAATTCAAAAACTTGATCTATGACATGAGATTTAGGGTTTAATAAATATATATAAAATATATAATTAGGCATGTTCCATATGGGATTATCGTATATACCTAAATAAAAGAAGATGGTATCGTTCAAGGTTGTATTAATAGGTACCTATACGAGTAAAGTAGTATTTTTCTGATCAGGTTTAAATTATTTTTAAGCTTTTAGTTCTTTTTATTAACAATTAATTTAATTTAATTTTTTTAAATTAAATTTATGAAAGTAAATCTTATTTCGTGGGGTCAGTCCAAAGAGGTAAATTAATTTGGATTGGTGAAATAAAAATGGTTCATTCAATAACAAGCAAGAAGTTCATGTGTTGAACCAAATTAAATATTTGAGAGCTCTATAAAATTATATTTATAGGAACTTCACTACAATTCAAACAAAATAATAGTGTCAAGTATTTACCGTATTTAATTACTGTGAACACGATAATTGGTAAATAGAAATGCACATTACACACCCACAGATACCCAGCGTCATGACACCCGTTTTTTTATGACAGTCGTGACGGGTATAAAATTTACGATCTTATTAAAAATAAATAAAACAGCTACGACATATTTTTACAAAAAAATATAACACAAATTTTTATCAAATGACATACCCCGCCACACTCTGTTTTGCATAACATTAATAACTTTAAATTAAAACAATACATCATTATAAATTTGAAGTTTTTTTTTACTTCTTTTATTTTATGTTATTCGTATGAAAAATCAGAGTTCTGTTTATTTATTTATTTTTAAGTTAAATTGCGGTACACTAACAGTATTCATATTCATTTGTTTAAATAACAACTATAACAACTAGCTGATAGCATCCTTGAGCACTAATTGGATATTATTATAAAATAGATCATGTAAAAGTGAGTCAAAATATAATTAAAATGATACTTTTGACACATTTTCCCCGCGTATCACATGCTAGGTCTTCCTAAACATTTGTGCCTAACGTTTTTAAGGCTGGGAGCTGAAAATCAGTGTTACAGTCTACATAGTCTGTAACGATATGCTGAGCTGCAGCCTTTTAGACACATGGAATTATATTTGTACTTATATTTAGATTTGTATTGTAGCTTTTATGTACTTCCTATACCTGTTCTCGCTGTTTTTGTTTATTTCTTTGTTTAAAGTAGGTAATATATATCTGTGTTGATTTTAATGTTTTTTTATGTTGTGTCTAATAAAAATTTTTTCTTTCTTCTTCTTTCTTTTTTTCTTACTATTTTTGTAGAGTGATAGACACAAGGTGTCCTATGAATTAAATAAAAACCTGAGAATGATTCCTTATCTGACGAAATCATTATAACTTATAGTGAGTACACAACATTAGGCGACCGTAGGCTTACATTTAAAATTTAAAAAATACTGGCAATGAAACATGCCCCGAACTAAGGCTATAACTCGTCACGTCGAATTATTTTACAAACGCGTTATTTCTGCATGAATAATATCTCTGTGAATTATTTCCACTGAAACTTGCTTTATACATGAGACATTTTAACTAGTATTTGACATGGTCACGACATATGTCAACCTTCTAATTTATGTGCGCATTAAAACGAAGGTACACACGGCTACACATCAAGCTATACATTTCCAGTATAAGCTGATCTCGCGTTGTATAGGATTTTCATACAATGACAGGTCAGCTTATATTAGAAATATGTAGCCGTACGTACATCTTGCTCCCCAATGTCACGGGGTGGCATCAAAGCAAAAATACTTTAGCTACTAGTATAATCTGTACAGATGACAATTCTTCCAGTCTGAACCCCGCGTGCTTGTCAACGATGTCTTGTATGGCACACCTCATTTAATGTCTATATAAAGTTAATCTATACTTTTACAACTGACTATGTATGCAGCGTCCTAACAACAATAAGTTGCGAACATAAATTAACTTTATACTTTCGACGGAGACAACCCAGAATTGGACTGCCTAACTTTTGGGAATATTTAGACAATTCTCGCACTGTGTCGCGGTGTACTTTACAAACATATAATTAACGGACACAAAGGACATCCAGACTCATAACATCTATTAATTCTTGTCCAACGAAGTGGCGAGCCAGAATGAGCATTTTTGTGAATATTTTTTTATAGTAGTTTATTTGCACGAAACAGCACGGAGTTAAACCGTCCAGACAAACGTCAAATCCGCGGCGCTTAACCGTCGCAGACACCATGGCTTGTCTGCGGGTCGAGCGCCACATACTCACTAGCAAATCTTGGTGCAGCACGTGTAAATTGTTATGCAGGGACAGCAGCATCCACCACAGCCACCGCCGCAGCAACCACCACAAGGTCCGCACATGTTTCTATTTCTTGGTAAAGAGTACTAAGAAGGCCTAAAATTTGGTTATTCAGTTGAAGTTTTCTAAAGGATGTGGAAAGAAACTTTTTTGGTTAGATTTTAAAATGTTTGAGGCCACAAATTATTAAGAAAGAACTAAGAAGGATAAATAGGGGTAGACCAAGGTTTACCTATATGGATCAAGTAGAAATAGAGTCTGGGCTAGTCTCAGCCCTATTCCGACGTTCCACGTGGGATATGATATACTACCAAGTATGCTTAGGTGTTACCAAGAATGCATAGGTGCCACTTAAGTAAAACATAACTTAATTTTTATACCACAACCCGACCGACGACTCAATGTACTAAATACAAGGTTTACTGAGAACATGTGACGAACAGTGACATAACTCAGAAAAACGATCTTTAGAGAGGGCGAAAAATTTACGACAAACATTCATTCGTTCGTTTCCTGAGTGTAAACATTGTCCGCATAAAAATATTTTTGTTTAATTATTTACCGAGCTATTAAGTTATAAAACAGTGATTTAATAGTGTAATAGTGTATAAACATTGGCTGTGCCTGCTTACTTGCATGTATATTAACTGTGAAACAATAAAATTGGATATCTAATTAACGCATTGGGTGTAAACCTGTCACGTTAATTATATGGTGTTAAATAAATAAAAAATCTTATAAAGTGCATTATAAAAACCAAAATACTACGAAAAATGGTGATAATTTACCTTATTATAGAAGGAATACACAAAATTATATAAATCTGTGCAATAAAATCATAGTACAATTAACAAAAAGTGAGGATAGCTGAAAATAACTATAAAAACCTACTACAAATCACCGTTTTTGCACATTCAAATATAATAAACATGACTCATAAGGAGTGAGTGAATGGATGATTTTAAGACTACGTCCATAGACAATAGATTCGGGCAAACATGGAACCAGTTGACATAAGAGTGTTGCCATTACTAATTGTTGAAAACAACTATTAGTGCTGCACTTAGAAAAAAAAAACCCTAATTCGGGGAAAATAAAACTACATTGGAGACCGACATAACATAATTCATCATCATAGATACGTCAGCTGGCATGTGTAAAGGGAGACCCTACGGAGGGCTCGCCATACTATGGCGAAAAACTGCATTTAGCTACGTGACTGAGGTACAAAGTATCAGTGACCGTATTTGTGCAGTGAATATAGTGGTGAACAACAGGTGTTTTTTGATCATAAACATGTATATGCCGACGGATTGTCGTGAAAATTTACCACTTTTTACGGATTGTCCTAGCGAGATGTATTCTATGATACAAAACAATGATGCGGAATCAGTGTATGTGTTGGGAGATTTCAACGCGCATCCGGGTGAGTCATTTTGCAATGAACTTATTAGCTTTTGTGGTGATCAGGAATTATTATGTGCAGACTTAGATTACTTAGGCATATTATCGCAAACATACACGTTCATTAGTGACTCACACGGGTGTAAGCGCTGGCTCGACCACTGTCTTGTCACACAAGCGGCAGAAAAACAATTGTAAACATTGAAGTTATTTATGATACGTTTTGGTCAGATCACTTTCCCTTAAAAATTGAATGTGATGTAAATGTTATTAGATTGAAAACTTGTGTAATTGAATCATCGCTTAACGGTGTTCGATGGGGTGAGAGAAGCCCTGACGAAATAAAGGAGTATTCGTATATGTGCAATAACAAATTGAAAAATTTCGATTTTCCTGAGGATTTTGAGCTATGTGCTGATATTTTTTGTGATAATCTCAATCATAGATTATTGTTGGATTCGATGTATAATGACATAGTATCTATATTAAGTGAATCAGCTAGTGTAAACAGAATGTCTAAGGTCATTATTAGAAAGAAAGTTATAAAAGGCTGGAACAAGCATGTCAAAGATTTTCATACTCGAGCAAGGTCTAAGTTTAAATTGTGGATTTGGTATGGGGAACCCAGTAGTAGGCCTATCTATGAGGACATGATATTAAGCCGTAAAGTATTTAAATCAAAATTGAAATGGGTTATTAAGAACCAAGAAAAAATTGCAATGGATATTCTGGCCTCGCTCCATTCTAAGAAATGTTTTTCGTCATTCTGGAAAGGTACTAAAAAGCTCAATGTCTCTCCAAGCTTACCACATAGCGTGGAGGGTGAGAGTGACCACACTGGGATAGCTAATATATTGAAAAAGCAGTTCATTGTGAGCTCACCTCTTGAGTCAGTGGGAAGGGTGAACGATGCTGAGTCTTATCAATCAGGAACACCCTTTAAGTTTACGTGTACAGAAATAAAAGCAGTCATTAAGTTTATGAAGCGGGGAAAGTCTCCTGGGCATGATGGACTTAGCATCGAGCATCTTCAAAATGCTGGTGTGCACTTGCCAAGAGTATTAACCATGTTTTTAAATCTGTGTATGGGCCATTCTCACCTCCCACAGGAGATGCTCGATACGTTAGTTGTACCTATTGTAAAGAATCGGACGGGAGACATAGCTGACAAAGGGAACTATAGGCCAATATCATTGGCAACTGTGATAGCCAAAGTGTTTGACAGTGTGCTTGACGGGCACCTAAGTAACTTTACAAAACTACACGACACACAGTGTGGTTTTCGTGCGGGGCTGTCTACAGAGAGTGCAATACTTGCGTTAAAGCACACTGTCAAATATTATACGGATAGGAAGACACCAGTGTATGCTTGTTTCCTGGACCTTTCCAAAGCGTTCGACCTGGTTTCATATAAGGTTTTATGGGTGAAGTTTCGGAAGGAGGGAGTTCCGGCTGCATTGGTGTCAATATTATCTATCTGGTATGAAAAGCAGAGGAACTTTGTAAAATGGTCCAATGAATTATCAGACCCATATATATTGAAATGTGGTGTGAGGCAGGGGGGTCTGACTTCCCCGAGAATATTTAATATTTATATTAATAACTTGCTTGTTGAGCTCAGCAGCACTCATGTCGGTTGCCATTTAGACGGAGTTAGTTTAAATAATTTAAGTTACGCAGACGATATGGTGCTGCTGAGCCCCTCAATCGGGGGAATCAGAAAGTTACTCACTAAGTGTGAAAGATACGCTGAAGAGCATGGGCTAAAATATAATCCCATGAAAAGTGAGATATTGGTTTTTAGAGGGAGAAATAAAACTCCCTCAAATGTCCCGCCCGTAGAACTGAACGGTTTACCTTTGAACCAGGTGTCACAATTTAAATATTTGGGCCATATTGTTACGGAGGATTTAAAAGATGACTTAGACATGGAGAGAGAGCGTAGGGCGCTGGCTGTGAGGGGAAACATGCTGGCACGCAGGTTTGCTGCTTGTTCAGCACCGGTTAAAATAACACTTTTTAAGGCGTTCTGTCAAATATTTTACACCAGTAGTTTGTGGGCTAATCATACCCAAAATGCAGACAGCGCACTGCGCATTCAATACAATAACGCCTTCAGGGCGCTGTTGAGGCTTCCACCTTACTGTAGTGCGTCGGAGATGTTCGCGGATGCGCACACTGACGATTATTTCGCGATCATGCGCAAAAAAGTAGCATCAGTGATACGCAGATTGAGGGGAAGCAGCAATAGCATTCTGAAGGTGTTTGCAGAAAGGATTGAAGGGCCTACAATGGATAGATTTATCAAGCTTCATGTCAGACATGGGACTTGATAAATCTTCCTCTAATCTTGGCTGTTTATTATTTTATTGTGTATTTGTGTTGTTATTTTTGTACCTATGTGTGTCTAAGTGTTACATACTAACATAGTTTTTAAGTTTGTACTGATTACTAACATGCTATGGGCCGTCGATGCCTGAAAATAAACGATTTTTATTTTTATTTATTTATTATTATAATCTAAAATCTATCGGGTGACTTCATTAGATTATGGTTGTCGTTGATTTTTACCCTCATAAGCCTATGCACACCACGTTATTTAAGCGCGCCGTCGATGCGCGTTTGTAGCGATACATACGCGATGCTAACGCGCGTGTGTAGTGTAACGTTGTATTTCTATTCAACGCTCCTTAGTTCATTTTAGTATTAATTCTCCGCCGCTTTAAACCAGTTCGGTAGCCGCCGAGCGGTCGCTAAGCAAAACCGGTTGGGAAGCGTGAGCCGCCGAGCGGGGATTTAGCGAACGTTGGGAGGTCAGACTCAGATTGCACTCATTGCGATAGCACTACGCACTCACTTAAAAAGAAACGTTATATTTTTCTTAGTCGCGTCGTGTAACATCTTCAAGTTGAAGTGAATCTTCATCCACAAATAGTTATTAGTTTAACAAGTTAATTTCAATCAGTGTTAACCCCATATTGGGTAAGTGTTGATTAGTATTTAGTTCTCATCTCATGTAGGGTATTGTAACGTGTAACGGCCACCTTTATTTGACCTTGTGGCAAATACCACGTCAACTTCATATTGTGCCTTATGCCTACAATGTAAATTAATATTATGTGCGGTGCTTCACACTACACATAATACAATGTTTCCTATTTGTAAACTCCGCTTCTGCCTGTGACAATTGCACACATTCGCCTTATGCGTAATTGGTACTCCCGCTTCCTCATCATCATTACGCGGTCACAGTCAGGAGAGGATTGAGGTTAAAAGAATATTTCATTTAGTGGACTTCAATTCCCAGGGTCCAAAGTTCGGCCTACGAGGGTCCAAAGTACGAATTGCAACTGTACCTCAACATCCGTCACCGTTAGCGACGAAGCCACACTTCAGACCAGCCCAATCCCTGTGGGTCATCCTCCGGCCTGCGTAATCCTCCTGGAACTCCGCGACATCTCCGTTAGCGACGAAGCCAGCCAGGAGAGTACTTGGCGCGCCTACCTCCATAGGGCATAATAAATGACGGGCTTATAACCCATGACCATACTTTTTTTTTTTCTAAAATAAATTTGTAAGTTTATGATTTGTGAATCGTTTAATTGTTTTTTTTAAACCACACCTCATACGCTTCAGTAGCGATACACACGCGATGCTAACGCGTGTTTTTGAAACGCGCGTCGAAGGCGCACTTACAAAACGCGGTGTGCACAAGATTGTAGTAAACAGTAAGTGATGATTACACCAGGTGACAGATCATATCAAACTTAAGGCTCTTCGTTACGACATTTCATAATTTTCTCATAGCAAATTGATAGACAGCTTAATGGATAAAACAAGTAAACTATTCAGTTAGGAGTTAGGAGCCGGTATATAATGGTAGAATTTCACTTAAATTGAGCCTTATTTATCTTGTATATTAATCTATATTAATAAGAGGTTCCGAGAATGTGAAAACTATCGACTAACATAAATTTACCTCAAAGGTTTTAGTAAACAGTAATAATACGACTAGACAACGTGACAGATAATATGTAAATACTGGCCTGACAGCTTAATGTTTTAAGGATTTAATATAAAAAGAAGTCTATTCGGGCCTAATATAATCAAATTTGAGCTTTATTTATCGCCTTTTTAAATGTGTATTGTCATAACACAGAAAAAAGATTTTTCAAGAGGGCGAAACATAACCTAACCTACATATCGCTACGCCATCGCCTAAGTTACCGGTCATCATGATCATGATCGGTTTTCAAATAGATGAAGGTTAGAAACGTATTAATCAATCGTTCAATCAGCTTTTGTTGAAAATCGATTCCGGTCCATTTATGACGTCACATGTGCTCTAGAAGACGATTGAACGAGTGATTTAGCCATTTTAATTCTTCATCTATTTGAACGCCGATCAGGATCATTTTGAACGGTGAATTTAGCGTAAGGAGCCCCCGTGGTATCTATTTGTAAACTCTAAGCGATGACCATACCACATGACAGATTATATCAAACTTCTGACTCTTCGCTACGACAATATATCATTTTCTCTTAGCAACCACACAGACACACAACCAGACAGTCAGCTTAACGGATTTAAAATTGTAGTTAGAAAGAAGCCGCTATATAACACTGGCCTGGCAATATGTCGTTTAAATGGACCCTTATTTATCTTTCTGAATCAATATATATTAACAAGATGATTCGAGTATGTGGGAAAGAATCGACTGTCATAAATTTACCTCGTAACTTTTAGTAAACAGTAATAATACGATTCACTAAGGTGACAGACCATATAAAATTTCTAAATATCCGTTTCGACATTCATAGATTTTCCCATCATAACTTATCTAGTCGATTAAGTATTTCACTTAGAAATAAGTTTATTCAGGGCTAACTAAAAAGAGCTTTATTTATCGCCTCTTTTAATGTATACTGACATAACACAGAAAATAAATTATTCCACCGCAACTAATGATTACAGTATTTTACTTAAAAAGAAGTATATTTGGAGCTAACTAAAAATAGAGCTTTATTTATTGCCTCCGTTAATGTATAGTGACGTAACACAGAAAAAAGAGGCCAAAAGATGAACGACTACCATAACCTAACCTGAAGCTGTTAGTTCACATTAAGCGAGGGCTACAGCGACATGACAGATTATACGAAATTTCTGCCTATTAATCACGACTTTTCTCGATTGTCTGATAGTAACCAGACCAATAGCTTAGTAAATTAAATATTTTACTTTGAATAGAGCCGGCATGTAGTAGCCATTGGATCGGCAGAATATCATAAAAATTATATTTAATGTATATTAACAAGATTACTGGACAGCGTTAGGGAATGTGGGTTTATGTCTTCTCGTCCAAATACAACAATACCAAATACCAAGTGTCTCAAGTCGAAAGTGTTCGACCAGTGTGCGTTGCCAATGATGATTTACAGAACGGAGGCGTGGTCCCTTAACATGGGCCCCATAAGAAGGCTCAAAATCATCCAAAGCGAGAGAGAAGAGGCATATGCTCGGAGTTCCCCTGTCAGATCAAATATGTTGAAGTTTGCAGGTGAACCAAAGTACATAGCGACATAGCCCGAAGAATAGCCAAGTTAAAGTGGCAGTGGGCACATACATCGCAGAACCGACGGCCGTTGAGGCAGAAAAGTTCTCGAGTGGTGACCACATACCGAAAGAAGCATATGGACAGGTCGCCTACAAGATGGACTGGTGATCTTTTGAGGGTAGCTGAAAATCACTGAATGCGGGTAGTACCAGATCGTGGAGATCGTTGGGGGAGGAGGAAGTCTTTCAACTGATATGATGGTGATGTTGATGATGATGAATAAGATTTTCCAAGCAAGCGCTAAACAAATGACTGTGACTGCCATGATATTTCCTTACACTCTTTATTTTATTTATTTATCTCCTGAATAGTCGTCACTACACTCCTCGATTTTCTCAAAATAACAAGACCGATTGCTTAATAAATTAAATAATTTACTTAGAAATAAGCCGATACATAACACTTGGCTAGCAGAATGTCTTCGAAATTTAGCTTTATTTGTCCCATGCCTTAATGTATATTAATTAACCAAATTTTTTGCGAAGGTAAAAGCAACCGACTGTATTAAACTAAATTTTCACCATTTAGTAAACAATAATAACGTCATTTAACCAGGTTTAACAATCTTCTGACTATTCGTCACTACAATCCCAAATTTTCTCATAGTAACATGCCCGACGGCTTAATGGATTAAATAAATTACTTAGAAAGAAGTCAGTCTATAACACTGGCTGGCAAAATGTCGTCAAACTTGAAGCTTATTTATTTCAGTAAAGTAATGTTTAGCATAATGGTTTCGCTATGTAAATGATCAGAGATTTGATGATGTGTTTAAGGGCTGTATATACGTCAGCAAAGCAGTTATGCGTATAATGTTATGGTTATGCTCGCCGGGTATTTATAATCTCAAACGGTTAGTGAACGGCAAACTGCGTAATATAAAACCAAATCTTAATATATTACTTTTATGGAAAGGTGTCGTTAAAGCCTCGTCATAGATTGCACTCGAGGTGACGTCACTCAGGGTCCAATTTAATTTCAATCGACATTAATAAAAAAGGTTGCCAAAGTCACAACGAATTTGTAGCAACACTATTAATTGTACGTAATTATTTATAGATAGAAATATAGGTAGTAGTAGATATTAGGATCTGTGTAGTTTATATAGAACCAATTTATAATTAACACTTGATTTATGAAAGTAATTAAATTACTTAGAAAGCTTATTTTAGCTTTTGTCAATGTATATTTATAATTATAATTTGTCAATGTATAGATAAAAAAAGAAAACGTGGATGCGCATTATGTCAGAAACATTTATATTTTAATGTAAAATATTTAACGTGATCTAACACCAAGAAAATATATTTAAAAGTATCAGTAACCATAATTATTTTAAAATACGAAGGAATTACATATATGTACACTTCAATGGATTGACGCTGTTTAGATTTGGTTTCTTTTAAATTTATGTAGGTTTAATGTAAATATTTGAAGAAACAAATAAATATATTTTAATTTATAAAAAAATCATAGGATTTTTGCTTGAATATTATATTGTAAACATTTGTAATTTTTATTTTATTTATTTATTAAGGTTTACGAAAAATAATTTACACTGAATGAAGTAACTAATAAATGGCAAAAACATTGTAGTGAAACATATTACTTAAAGATAAACTACACTTGTCCATTAACTACTGCACAGGTTCCTTAAACTTAGTTAAATTAATTTTTAACCTTAATATTTGATTTTTATAACCTAATATTAAAACTTAATTAACAAGCCTTAATTAATTAAGATACTGGATGCTGTTATCATCCAGTAAATGTTCAACGACGTCTATACATTTTACAGCTTTAGTAAAATAGTTTGATATCACGTCTTTTTAAATTAACGTGATAATTGCTTATTTTACAAGAGTAGGTACCTTATAAACGACAGTCAATTTCAGACTTTTCCACCCAAGTTGCTTATTAAAAAACATAAAATTTCTTTCTTATCTAATTTAATATAAGAATCTCACAAATTATTACACTTTATTCAAATTAATGTAAACTGAAATACTCTCTCATTTAGTCGTTCAAAAATAAACGGTACCGAACTCACGCCAAATGGTAAAAAAAATAATGAGATGTACAAACGCCAGCACATCAAGTACCCCCATCTGTCAAGTTTCCCCAATTGAAAGTGAACCTTATGCTTACGTGATAAAGTTGAAAATCTATAACAGATTCGGGTAGCTGGATGTGCTGGCGTCTGTACTGAGCACTGCCAACCTGCTACGACGCGCTACGTAGGGTGCAGATAGTTTTATCAACTTTAAAACCAAACTGTATTTTCCAACTGGTTGAACAGATATCTGTTTTTGGCAATGGTCGTATTAACTCGCAGTTAAAGTACTTCATTTGGAAGAACAAACGTAGTTTAAACTTAGTCTGTGCAATTTTATTGTGTGTATATTATGTTTATACAGATGAAACCATTCAGACAATATGTAGTAAAATATACTTAAAACCATAAGAACTATTAATTATCTCTTCGATAATAACTTAAATAAACTAGCTAAGTAACAAAATACTTTCATACAAGCCGCATATCCAAATACCTGTCATCATCTTATCTGCCAAAAGGCATCCACTGATGCCCAATGATCTCCACAATTGTTGGTCTTGCAACTTCCAACGGCTTGCAGCGAACCTCACAAGATCATCGGTCCATCTTGTCAAAATAATAATTATCTATCCTATTACGACAAACAATTGACTATTAACAAACGCTTTTTTGAAGTCTATGAGAATAAAACCCTTTTTGATTTTATTTATTTTTATTTTATGCAGTCTGTTTCGCTTCGGCTACATGATATGTGAAAAACGATGTAGTTTAATAACATAATAAATTTTAAAGTACAGACGCCAGCACATACAGCTACCCCAATCTGTCAAATTTCCCCAATTGAAAGTGAACCTTATGGTTTTGTGATAAAGTTGAAAATCTATAAAATAAATTTGACAGATGTACAAACGCCAGCACATACAGCTACCCCAGTATGTGCTGGCGTCTGTACATTTTTAATACTACGGTGTTTAGTAAATTACGTTAGCCTTAATAAAACGACACGGCAGTGTTAATTCCCAACTATCAGGGTATAAGATTTCTACAGTATCAGTGACAGTAACACCACACACACTTTAAATCCCTTCTTTTATCAGTTCTTCATTGTTAAGGATCATTACTATATTTTTTCCTTCGTCACGAGGTCATGCGAATGTCTTGAAAGCCATGCTGACAAGTATCTAGCTCGAGTTCTTCGGAAACTTAATCTTATCACCGCTCCACACGTTGTCCTCTTTATCCCGAAAATTTTCCAGCAAGTATCTCCACGGTAGCGGGTAGAGAATAATAATAATAATATCCTGGGACATTATTTACATGCGGCCATCTGATACCAAACTGAGCAAAGCTATTTCTTTTCTAATGTAACTAAATACTTATATCGATAATATAAGTATGTATTTACAAAAGAAAAGTAGTCTAATTATGTACGTTTACAGTTATCTTATCAGTTTCCATAGTACAACTACCTTAGTTAAGGATCAGATGGCTGTGGGAAAAATGTCCCAGGATATTATATTATACAACCCAGACTCAGTCAAAGAGACATTTTCACGCGCACAAATATCAGTCCTGAGTGGGAATGGAACCCACGACCTGCAGCATGAAAGACAAGCATTTACCAACCACGCCAACCCGCCTGTCAAGAAGAAAATGAATAAAACTTATAGAAGAGAAATTTTATAATAGGCCATTATTTAAGACAAATACTATAGGCGTATAAAGCATAACTCATTATTAGCAAACTCCTTATATCAAACTTTGAGACGAAGCGGTCCAACTTGTAGGAACACGCGGGAGCCCAGGGGACTGACCTCATTTGGAACTTACTATTTGTGGACTTTCTAAGAACTTTGACATACCTACCTATATGGGAAGTTCGCTATTTCAGTAGTTTGTAACATTGTGATAATCAATTAATTTGGTTATAATTGTCTCAGTTTAATATTTAATAACGTAGATAGATAGATAACTCTTTATAGCACACCAATAAAGTTAAATAATTTTTTGGTGTGAAACAAAATTTGGTGGCCGTGGTTACCCTAGTGTCAGAGCTTTTCAAACCAGTAGGCCTTTGACATGGCTTTATGACTGTTGTCTAATGACTGCTCTCCGAAGCACGGAGATGCTCATAAATTAAACCACTTTATACACTTTTAAACTTTCGCGTATCACCATCATTAATTATAATAATGTCCTCCCGACTGAATTTCGGGCACAGCGGCCAGTCTCAATGGAGACTAGCTAATTGCGCAGGACATATTATATATAGTGCACAAATGTGTGCGCAAACACAGGGGCACTTTCTATTCTATCACTCTCATGATCCGATGCGACGACTAGCGACACGACTGGAAAGAGTTCCGGTACAGGACCGAGGGCTTTACGTGCTCTCCGAGGCACGCGGGTGTAATACCGCCAACTTCCAGACTTCGGGCTGATACTGAGAAATTTATTTTTTACGGGAAAATCCCAAAATCACTTTTTGGCCCGACCCGGGATTTGAACCCAGGACCTCATTATCTGCGGTTGAACTCGCTACCGCTAAACGACGGTCCTGTGCCGAACTTATAGTCGTACTATTAAGTAACTGCTATTAAATAAATAGTATAATAATATTGTTAACTTTACATCGATTTTATTTAGTGCTTGTTATGTATTTAAATAGTTATAATATGTAACTTATCAAGACTTTCAATGAATGTGATTAATAACTTGTTTTGCTTGGCAGTTTTACGAATTTCGGAATTAAGATATTTTAGTACGACCTGTCATGTACAAACACTTAAAGTAATAAATGATTCTGAGTAGGTGGTATACAGAATAAAATATAAGTTGAATACATATTTAATAGCAAGAAAAACATTGTACTTAATTGTTGAAGAAAATTTTCGACTTAATAATATGTATACACAGAATTACAATTTTCTATTATTTTCATGAAATAAGTGCTTGTATATTTTTATACTTGCCAGTATAAAATATTTTGCAAAAATATAGATTTACATTACTTACTTATCGTATGGGCAGTGGTTACCCAATGTCAGTGTTGTTTCAGCCGCCCAGTAAGTATCTGACATGGCTTAACGACTGTTGTCTAATACTTAACTCCGAAGCACGGTGACGCTCAGAAATTTTACCAATTTGGCGGTCACCCACCTATGCACCGACCGCGAGCCTATGTGGTTAACTTCGCTGATCACTTACGGACCTGTGAAAGCACTTAGCTACATTGCCGTGAATACATATAACCGTGTTCATGCCTTTTTTGATAAGGCACGAGGAATTTCGGGGTATGTCGCACCGACTAAACCTATCCTGGTGTGGACATCTTTTGGCGCCTGATGGGGGGAGCCTCGGGAACACGAGTAAGCTGCTCCGGTGCCCCGCCACGTCACAGCTGATTGGGACACGTACCCTGGGATAGCTATAGTTTCCTCCCGAGTTGCTGACTTATGCCAGTCCAGCACAGAGACTATGCTACAAACAGGTCGCAGCCTTCCCAGAGCTGCTTGCACGTGACGGCAGTAGAGGAAACTTCTCTTACTGCCACCGCAGCCCCGAGGGGAGTTGGGCTAGCCGTGTTTATGCCTAAGGCAACAGCGCAGCGCCCAATCAAACTGTCATAGCAAAACTGTCATGTCAATAAATCTATCGCAAATGGACGTTCTCGCAATAATATTGACGGGCCCGTTGGCGTGGTTGGTAAATACATGCCTTTCACGCCGCAGCTAGTGGGTTCGATTCCCACCCAAGACAGATATTTATGTGCATGAACATAATAATATCTAGGGACAATGTCACACAGATCATCCTAGCCCCAAACTAAGCAAAGCTTGTACTATGGATACTAGGCGATGATATACATAATTATATAGATAGATATATACTTATATACATAGAAAACATCCATGACTCAGAAACAAATATTCGTGCTCATCACACAAATATTTGCACTTACCGGGATTCGAACCCAGGACCACCAGCTTCGTAGGCAGGAGCACTACTAACTAGGCTACGGTGACCGTCATGTTTGTTGGTGCTGAGTCTGGGTGTAATTACCTATAAGTATGTATTTACAAAAGAAAAGTATGATACGTAGTATATCAGTTATCTAGTTTCCATAGGACAAGCTCTGCTTAGTTTGGGATCAGAAGGCCGTGTGTATGTGTGTGGTAAATAAAGAATATTATTTGAGCGTTATGCGGCGTTTAAGAGAACAAATTCAACGAAAAAGGCCAGATTTGTGGAAAGAAAATTCTTGGATTTTGCACCACGATAATACGCCTTCGCACAAGGCCATCATTGTGAACGAATTTTTGACCAAACAGTCAACAAATACCATCCATCAACCACCATATTGACCAGATATGGCTCCAGCTGACTTCTTTCTTTTTCCTAAACTCAAATTACTACTTCGTGGTACCCATTTTTAATCGGTAGAAGACATAAAGGAGAATTCGCGGCGAGAACTGAACTCAATTCCGCAAGCAGCGTTTAAAAAATGTTTTGATGAATGGATTATTCGTTGGCGTAAGTGTATCGTTTCTGAAGGAGCATACTTTGAAGGTGATAAAATAAATTTGGATGAATAAAAAACATTTTGTTTATTATTGATCTTTTACCGGTACTTTCCTGACAGAGTAGTATACTGGTTGGCCGAGAGACGCTGAAACGCAAAATTTAGATACTATATGATGAGGAGTATCCAAATCACCCCCATGTATGTTTTACGAGTTTGCGTAGTTTTCGAGATAGAATTTTGATTGATCCTGAGATCAAACCCGAATTTTTAACTTTCGAATAAATTCTAAGTCAATTCTGCAATCATTAGATAAATCATACTTTTTTGGGTGTTAGGTTAAACTATGCTAATTAGTTGTCACAAAAAAACTGAATCAGAAATGCTCAACAGAACGAGAAAAAAATCGAAAACTGATGTTAGGGGAAATTTACGAAAAATGTCATTATAATGAGGTCAACAAATTAATTTTATCACACTTGCCATAACCATGAGCGATTGTTGTAATACTTTTGCACTCATACTTAACTCTTCTGAGTTAATCAAACTTCCACGAAGTAATTTATATTTTGTTCACGTAATCAGTGGAAAATATATCAGTGTTTTATTTTGCATTGTTATTATATACTTATAACCAAGGAAATAATGACATAATAAGATGGACCGAAAGCAAGCAAGCAATGACATAATAAGATGGACCGATGATCATGTGAGGGCGCTGGAGGCCGGCAATTGTGTAGATCTTAGGGGAGGCCGTTGTCTAGCTGTGGGCGTTTTAATTTATAATGTCGGGTTGCTTTTCTTTTAATTGCGATATAATTATAATAAGATTAAAAAGTAACAATTTAAGTTAAATGTTTTGGTGCCCAAGAGATAGGATTAGCCTAGTATGCACCACCACCTACTACATATTTTATAATGTAATATACGATACAAATTTTATTTTATCATTATGTGCATAGCGAAAGCTTGAACTCAAAACTCAATGCAGGAATCCAACCTTCGTTCGCTACTCATCTAGGGCTAAATGTTGGATAATGTGGGTAGCACAAAGCGGTTTAGAAAAATATCTGGGGCTTCCCCAGATATTTCTGCACATAACAAAAATATAAATATGCAAATAAGCCAGTACTATTTGAGGATAGAAGATGGGTCAGCAACTAGTGATTGAGGCTCCAATTGACTGCACGTGTGGCGCAGCGGCTAAGACAGTCGCCTCGCGGGTTTGAGTCCCGCGCCGGACAACTATTTGTGTGACCTATAAATAGCTGTTCTCAGTGTGGATGTAATTTGTGTCCGTCAATTATATGTTTCTAAAGTACCCCGCAATACAGGGATTAGATTCCATAGTGCGGGCGTTGTCAAAAAAAAAACTGTAAATTTCCCCGGGGCATTTCAAGTGAAACTTTGCCTTGAAAAGGTGTAGCTGCTACGTAGACTCCGTAGAAATGCTACGGAGTCTACGTAGCATCAACAACGTCGGTATTTCTCCGTTTCAGGTTATCTTACTAAGTTATTAAATGTCTAAGCAGAGTACGAATGTTTCTGAACTCAAATTCAACCCGCACTTGACCAGTATATTGTAGGCAGTTTTGCAAAGCTTTTTTTTATGTCATATATCACTTTGACCCACGCTCCTATTGTATTAAACGCTTTTATGCAAATATAAGCCGTTTAAATGGTAATCAGTCAGAAAGCCTAACTTTGAACATTGTTCATTGTTTCTGCTCTAGTTTCAATGACAATGGTATTTGCACATCTATTAATAATCGTCGCAATACCTTTGCATTGGAATTCTACTACTTTATGTTTTAAATTGTACTGTAAAATTCAGCACCACCCAGTTCCTATGCTTGATGGTTTAATATATCGACCCCCACATATGCAACTTACAGTGAAAACAGTTGTTAACAATAAGAACATATTTGACCTTACATATTAAATCATACATACATCATCAGCCTGATATCGTTTACTGCTGCAAATATTCCTATAACGTTGCTGTTCCGGTCATCACACCAGGCGGCGCTGCGCTCGCGCCTCCGACCGGTCCGCTGACCTTCAACGTCCTCCCCCACCTCGTTAACCGGCCGTCGAGCTACAGCGGCGGGGATTCGCTCTCAAGACTCAGCGCAAGCTACGCGGCTACTTACCATCTTTGAACTAGTAAAAATACAGGTTTTATATATCGCAGAAAATAGTTTTATTTATTAGCTAAGACCACCAGAAGCACAACTGGAGCTTGGCAGTCAAACATTGCTATTTAGAGGGGTTTGCTTTAAGGTCCAGCCACACCAAACGGCCCGCATCGGCCAGTATCGCACCGCACGGACGCGGTCGGATACGGTCGAATGCGACGGCATCCGACCGCGTCCGGCCGGACGTCGCGTCGTCGCATACTACTACCTTCGCTTCTTTTTTAGTTTCATAGTTTTAAGCCCCAGCGCACCCGGCGGAATCAGAACGCAGGCGAACGGCTCCTAGCGCATTCGGCGGTATTCGAACGTATGCGCCGGTATCCGAACGCATGCGGACGGAGCCGATCGCGTGTCGCGGCATGTCACCGGCTGTGTTTATCCTTGACTTGGTAATATAAACTTTAAACACTGTATACAAAATTTAAATTCGTTTAAAGAATGTAAAATTCGTTTCGATGCGGGCCGTTTGGTGTGGTTGGACCTTTAGTCACCGCGCTTGGTATGCGAGTTGGCGACCGCAGTTAGGGGGTAGTAAGTACACGGATGGCGCTGCTGCTCGACTACATGGTCTCCCTTAGTAGCCTTTTACGACACCCACGGGATGGTATGGAGTGGCCATGCTATGCTTTTTGCAAATGAAATGCAAATGAAAACAGTTGTACTGTGTTCCGTTGGGTATAAGTGAGCCAGGGTGCAAACGATAAGTATCTATTTCAACATAGACATTATAAATAATATAATAGTATCTAGGGACAATGTCACAGAGATCATTCTAGCCCCAAACTAAGCAAAGCTTGTACTATGGGTACCAGGCGACGATAAACATACTTATATAGATAGATAAAAACTTATACACATAGAAAACATCCATGACTCAGAAACAAATATTCCTGCGTATCACACAAATATTTGCACTTACCGGGATTCGAACCCAGGATGACTAGCTTCGTAGGCAGGAGCACTACCAACTATTATGGTGTCAGTATAATTTCATACTATGTTAGGTACTGTGTGTGAGTAAGATTGTCATAGCTTACCCTGGTACCGCAAGTATCAATACGTAACCACTTATCATTAAATACGTGGTATGATTTATTAGTAGGAAATTAATATCATAAACGAAAGTAATTATCTTTGTAAGAAGAATCAGATCAGTTAATGGACAGGTTGCGTGATCTAGCGCTGTTCTAATTGCAGAATATTACGATATCTATTCGATTCGTACTCAGTTGGCCACGTGGCTGAGGTCACTGACTTATACCTACCACACGTGTGGAGGCTAGTTTTTAACCCCCGACATAAAAGGGGACTATAAAATTTTAAGTATATTTCTAAGTGTCTGCCTGTATGAGGTATCTATGTATTATACTATTGGTAGGGTAAGATTACTACATTCTGTAAAACTGACGATGGTACAATACAATAAATACTCTTTATGTTACACCAAAAATATTACACAAATAGAAAATAAATAGTAGCATGATAATGTACAGACGCCAGCACATCAAGCTTCCCCAATCTTTCAAATTTCTCCAATTGAAAGTGAACCTTATGCTTATGTGATAAAGTAGAAAATCTATAAAATAAATTTGGCAGATTGGGGTAGCTGGATGTTGTCTGGCGTCTGTATAAAGGCCGTTCTTATCGCTAGCTGCGATATCTTAACAGAAAATCTTAGTACAAGGTGTAACAATTTAGCAAAATGAGAAAAGCAAAAGGAAACAGAAATAGCAATTAGTGTTATATGAAATGATGGTACTAGCTGCCTTTTCAAAGCACAGGTTTTTACCCATTTTGAAGGTCAGGGGACTAATCATTTTGTTAGTAACATTGTACTAAGTAACTGTTTATCTTATGATGATGCTTATGTATGTTTGTTTTGGTTTGGAAATAAATTTATTATTATTATATTTCATTTAATCTACATGTAATTTAATACTATACTTTCCTCATCTAATAACTATTATATTATATTTCTAGTTTTTAACCGACTGTAAAAGAGAGAGGATATCAAGTCGAGGGTATTAATGTTACGGCCTATTGTTTGAGAACCAATTTTCTATATCAATATCTTTTATTATTATTTATTTGAAGGGCTTTTTATGATGTCCCATAAATTGAATTTAAATGGGTTGACTTATAGAAAAAAATACGTCGGTTCAATACATACTTTAGAAAAAAACACAGATTTTTACATTTTAGCTTTCCGACAAAGTCTCAACATCATTTTCATAAATATGGACCTTTTAAGAGAGGTGCTAAACAGTTGTAAGCAGTTCTATTATAGTATATTTTAGTTAATTCCCAAAGTTGTAGATAAACTTACTTGCAAAAAAAATCTTAACAATTTTTTTGAATTCTCGCATAAAAATTGTTGAGAAAGTATAGACTTCGTGAGTTAACCAAAAAAACCATTTTAACCCCAAGATGGCGGTCGAGGGATTAGAAATTCAACCCCTCAAACTTAGATTTAACTTTAAACTGACCACTTGATACTAAAAATAAAATTGCATCCTATGACAAATGTATCCTCAAATGTAGCTTTTCAATTGACTATTATTAATTAAGTTAACCAATGTTTAAGTTTACCACCATAAAGCTTAAAAGACTTTTTTATATAAGATATAAAAAGGCTTAACCTCCTCTACCGGTCTATTTCATTGGAATTGTTTGTTGGAATTTCAATTTTTGGCCCACATTATTAAAAGTCTAGTGACCTGATCTTACTGACCCAATCACTCAGTCCGTTTGATGTCATCACAGAGACATATATTACAACCTTACATTATATTGTATATAAAGCTAACTTACTCAAAAACGTCAGATACATGTATAATGTATATATAACTAGTATATAACAACCTCGCTCTCCGAGACACGAGGGTGTAATACTGGCAACTCTCAGAATTCGGGCTCATACTGAGAAAATTTCTTAACATTAATCCCAAAATCCCTTTTTGGCCCGACCCTGGATTTGAACCCAGGCCCTTATTATTTCCGGTTGCACACGCTACCGCTAGACCAACGAAGCAGTTATTAATAATTATAATATCTGTAGTGTCGGTAACGATATTAATAATAGTAGTATTTGCAGTTTTGTTTGTGTTTTAAATTTATAATAATAGCAATATTTGCAGATTTTTTTGAGTTTGGGAGGTTGTCAGCATATGGGATGTCGACTCAGCTATCATTGTGCCGATAGTCGTTTCTGATTATAGATTAATACCAAAGAGCTTTAAATGATTCCTACAGCGGCTTATGTTGGTGGGTGGGTTAAGAACAAGATCCAAAAAACGGTTCTTTTGGGCACGGCTTGCATTGTCAGGAGGTTTCGATCTTTAGAGCCGTATCCTCCGGTAGCATGGACCCTGTTCCTGCTGCATGTTGCAGATCCTATGTTTTATATATATATAATGTATATTTTTGTTATTAATATATTTAAAAATGTTTTCGATAAGAAAAAAATTTTATTAAAGGACAATAATAATAATAATATTTATTCGCCAGAAACATGATACAAACATTATCATACAAACCGCTTTAAAAAATTTGGAAAAAAATCATCATCATATCAGCCTAAAGACGCCCACAGCTGGACAAAAGCTTCCCCCAAAGATCTCCACAATTGTCGGTCTTGCGTTATCCGCACCCAGCGATTTCCAGCGACAGAAGCGAAGATCATCGCTCCATATTGTAGGAGGCCTGCCCACGCTGAAATAAAATAATGAGCCGAAATTACTCGGAACCTTATTATTTATCTGTAGGTATCATGCTGTCATGCATCAAAAACTAAATTACTGTATTCTCTAGAATTTACTTGGTTCATTATTCAGCAAAACATACATACCAATTTATTGTGGCCGTCGCCAAATTCCAAGAAAACTTTATGAAGTTCAATTCCCAAAATAACTGTTATTATAGCCGTGAATAATGGCAGTGTACGTGAAAAGACGAAATTGTACACCAAAAATAGTAATTTCCGCCCCATAATAATAAAGTGCCGTTACGGCGCCACGATTCAGAAATGAGTCACTGATAGTACAGTACATATGTGAGGTGATGGGAATGAATATTACCATCCTATCTTATCCCTTGGGAGGTGTAGAAACGTCGAGGGACCCAGAAAATGGACATCAGCGTTTCCATTATTACTATGACTATCATACTGCTTTCGCTAACTTGACTAAAATTGACGGGCCTGTTGGCGTGGTTGGCAAATGCTTGCTTTTCACGCGGGAGGTTGTGGGTTCGATTCCCACCCAGGACTGATATTTGTGTGCATGGACATGTCTATTTGTCCTGAGTTTGGGTGTAATTATCTATAATATTAATATGTATTTAGATAAAAAAAGTAACATCAGTTATCTGCTTTCCATAGAACAAGCTCTGCTTAGTTTTGAATAAACGTGTGTGAATAAACAATGCCCAATGTTATAAAAATAAGTATATATATTACTAGCTGCCCGGACAGACTTCGTACTGCCTAATTAAATTGCAAAAAGTCCATTCAAAATGATTTGTAAGGTGATTTTTTTTTGTTCCTACATATTTTATAGTCGAGGCAAAAAATTCTCCTGAACAGAACCGTCACCCTGGTGATAGGGCGTTGTGAATAAGAAATATAACTAAATAAAACATAAGCATTTAAAAATAAGTAATCGCTTTATTGTTAATCTTGTGAATCATCATCATTAACAAAAAGTATCATGCAATCCAGTATCTACTTGTACATTAGAGATTTCAGCTGATATCACTGCATCAACTTCATTTGGCCTTATCTTTTCAACCAACCGAATCAAAATGTGTGCATGTGGCAATCCTCGTTTCTGTCACTCCACAGAAAACATCCAGCAGCGTGTCTCACCAAACACATAATGTTTAAGGATAAAATCCATTAATGATTTCAATTTTTGTCTTCAGACTATGGCTGTAATATCATGACGATCAATGGGTGATTATGGCCCAGGGAATCACTCCTGCTCGATTTCTATCCAGTGCGGATTGCATGTTAATGTGATGAACAAATCTGCTGAACCATAGTGACGAACAGACGACGTGCCATCTTGAGTTTCGGGTATCTGTTGACAAAAGCAAACTCAGTAGAGTAGGTAACCGAAAATCCAAGAAAAACAACACTGGCATTGACAGTTTGTTGTTGTTTCACCTTTTTAGGGTTCCGTAGCCAAATGGCAAAAAACGGAACCCTTATAGATTCGTCATGTCTGTCTGTCTGTATGTCTGTCTGTCTGTCTGTCCGTCCGTATGTCACAGCCACTTCTTTCCGAAACTATAAGAGCTGTATTATTTAAACTTGGTAAGTAGATGTATTCTGTGAACCGCATTAAGATTTTTACACAAAAATAGCAAAAGAACAATAATTTTGGGGGGTCGCCATACATAGACCTAAAACTCAAAAAAAAAATCCATCCTACCCATACATGTGGGGTGTCTATGGATAGGTCTTCAAAAATCATATTGAGGTTCCTAATATTATTTTTTTCTAGACTGAATAGTTTGCACGAGGGACACTTCCAAAGTGGTAAAATGAGTGTCCCCCCCCCTGTAACTTCTAAAATAAGAGAATGATAAAACTAAAAAAAATATATGATGTACATTATCGTGGAAACTAACAACGAAAATTAGTTTGAACGAGATCTAGAAAGTAGTTTTTTTTAATACTTCATAAACCGCAATTTAATCAACTGAAATACATTCATGTCACGGAACCCTTCATGTGCGAGTCCGACTCGCACTTGGCCGATTTTTTTTAATTTGATATGATTTGGAGCCAAATCCTTCACGCCAAGCTTTTGTGCTCCAACGCACACTTTTTTGATAGATATGATTGAATTTGAACTTTGCCGTTACGTCAAACGTCAAAGAGTCAATTTGCACTTACCACTATGTAATAAAGTGCAAATTGACTCTTTGACATACCTACATTGTTTAAACAACTGTGAGTCCTTGTAATTTAATATAAACTTTATACAATAGCAATAAATCTCAAATTGACTCTAAGTTTTAGTTAGAAAACATATGTATGGGAAAAATAAAAGGGCTGTTTTGAGGGTTTTTCCGGCAATTATTAGATTTTTTCTCGCCGTAAAAACCATCTTTGAACTTCAACGAACATTTAAAAGAAAAAGTATTGGCCTAATTGGTCCAGGCGTTGTTGAGTTATGCGCTTACCAACACATTTTGCGATTCATTTTGTATTATAGATTATTACCGTACAGACAACGGTGTAAAAAATAATAATAATATTAATAAAGATTAAATAACATGCCTGTATTTGGATTATTAGCAAAACAGGTTTCAACAGATTTACATTTGAATTTGTGATGTAGCCTCGGGGCAGACGACTTTCCAATTAGACTACGAGCGAACAGCGTCGGCTGAACAAATTTTACCATACCCTTTTTATTTCTTTTCCTTTAGCCAGTTATGTATTTGCTTGAGGAAAAGACGTTAGAATCCCACCCTATGATTAAATTTTCGATTTCGGAATCTTTATTTTCGGACATTAATTAACTCCCTTGCTTTTTAGATTACAGGTTAGTATTATTAACAATTTTTGCCTGAATAGAAGCTCATATAAGTGTCCGATAGGATAACAACGGGCCTGATCCGCCACTGTCCCATCGAACAATCAGGGGCTCTACCGGCTAAGTCGCCAAACTTTACGATTACTTAAATGGCGTTCAAATAAATAAAAATTACTTATTTAATCGTTAAATCGGCTTTTATGAGCACATGTGACGTTATAATTGGTCCGGAACCGATTGTCAACGTTGAAGCCGATTTAACGATTGATTAAATTATTTTTAACCTTAATTTATTTGAACGCCGAAGTTCGGTGACTTAGCTGGTAGAGCCCCTGGGCTACCGCCTAATTCGCCAATCATCGCAATCGGAATTGGCGTTCAAATAGTTGATGGTTATCAATTACCAAATCATTAGTTATTATTTAAAGGTTTAATAAACATTGCATTCATAAACAACTTTCTCGCTTCGTTCTTATGAACAACTTCCTAAGTCCACTACAATCGGGGTTCAGACCTGGTCACAGTACCACCACCGCACTCCTTAAAGTGACTGGCGATATTCGAGCTGGCATGGAGGATACCAAGATCACAGTCTTGGTTCTGGTCGATTTCTCCAATGCCTTTAATACCGTCAGTCATGCTATCCTTTTAGCCATCCTATCCCATCTTATGATCTCTGACGGTAACGTTACACCAATTAGATGTAGATTCACCAATTTGAACCGATTGCAGGCGATCCCGAAGGTAGGATGAAAACCACTCCAATGCCTATTCAACTCCAATAAGAATTGGAGTGGTTTTCATCCTACCTTCAGGATCGCCTGCAATCGGTTCAAATTGATGAATCTACATCTAATTGGTGTAACGTTATCTCAGGCATACCTCAAGGCGGTATTCTCTCTCCTCTACTATTTTCTTTGTTTATAAATCTTCTCAGTCATAACCTTCAGAGTGCGTACCATCTTTATGCCGATGACCTTCAACTTTATGCTCAAGCAAACCTGGAGAACCTCTCTGCAGCGATCGGCCAAATTAATGGTGACTTGGCATTGATAAAAAATTGGTCTGATAGGTTTGGTCTAAGTGTTAACCCTTCAAAATGCCAAGCCACTATAATTGGAAGTTCCCGCATGATCAGCAGAGTTGTCTTTGACAGCCTCGCACCAGTTGTATACGACAGTACTACGTTTTGTATAAGCCCTAATATTAAAGACCTAGGAATTTTAATTGACACAACACTCAGCTGGCAAAAACAAATCGGAAGTGTAAGTCAGAGGGTCACCGGAATCCTGCGATCTCTTTATCGGCTCAAACATTTCTTGCCGTGGAAAACAAAAGTAACGCTCGTGCAAGCTTTAATTTTTCCTATAATCGACTATGGTGATGTATGCTACTTTGACCTGAATGCAGATCACCTCAATAAACTTGACCGACTTCTAAATAACTGCATTCAATTCGTCTTTAATCTCCGTAAGTACGACCATGTATCCTTCTACCGTACGAAATTACAATGGTTGCCTATTCGCCATAGGCGTTCTTTGAGAGCTTTAACTGCTCTTTATACTATACTGGACTCTCCCTCTTCACCTTCTTACTTAACTACTCACTTCCAATTTCTGGGCAATAATCATGAGAAAACTCTCCGGTCTACTTATAACCGCCTTCTTCAATGCCCGCCTCACCATTCTGACTTTATTCACTCTTCCTTTTTTGTCCAGTCTATTCTTCTGTGGAATGCGCTGCCTCTCGAAATCAGGTTGGCCAAAAGCCGCTTCTCATTCAAAATGAAGCTAAGAGAGCACATTCTAAACAACTTGTAAGCAGAATTGTGATTTCCCTACCCAATAAATTATATATATATATATATATATATATATATATATATATATATATATATATATATATATATATATATATATATATATATATATATATATATATGTATATATATATATATATATATATATGTATGTATAGTAGTAATAGTATTGCATATATTAGATATTATACATTTATTTATATACATATACCTACATTTAACTATATATTTAAATTATTTATGTATCGAATATTTATTCAAACTCTTATACTGTTTTACTTAGTGCACCTACCTACTGATTAATCTCTGCACCTCCCCAAGGTCGACTGGGAGATAATGCCTACGGAATTAAGTCCACCTCTGTACAAATTTGTGCATAAAGTTTTGAAATAAATCAAAATAAAAATAATCAAATTTTAAAGTTTTGAATATATTTTACTACAACCTGTCTGAATGGTTCTGTATAATGCGAATAGTGGGAGTCATCCAATTCCAACTAAGCATTTACGCAACTAAGCATACTTATTAAATGATGATGATGTCCTCCAGGCCGAATTTCGACCACGGCGGCCAGTCTCAATGGAGATTAGCCAAATGCATTGCAAAACACAGGGGCACTTTCGATTCCATCACTCTCATGACGACTAGCGACGCGACCGGAAAGAGCTCAGGTACAGGACCGACGGCTTTACGTGCTCTCCGCGTCACGGGGGTATAATACCGCCAACTCCGAGGCTGATACTGAGAAGCTTATTAAATATATGTAATATAATTGGGAAAGTGGGTCACCAGATGGTAAGTGATCACTGCCACCCATGGACGCTCGCAACACCAGAGTAACCGCAAGTGCATTGCCAGCCTTTTAGCGTACTCAAATCTAATCCGCGTTCAGAAAAATAAGTTACGTTAACCAGAATTAGCCGGTTAAAAAGCATTTTTGTTAATCGATTAGTACTGTTTAATAAAACACTATAAATTTTAAATAAATCAAAAATAAAATAATGTTTGATTTCTCTCCAAAAGGCGCCTACATAGTGTCGTTACGTTAAAAACATCATTTATGCAATTATTAAAAACCTTTGAGATAGCTGGAATCTGTAGTACTAGGCTCGAAATCTGTATAACAAATGAACCATTTCGAAGCATGAAAGCGATTATATCTATAAATACCCATGGCAAAATTGAAATTGTCTGAAACAACTTTACATAAAGTCGGCCCACTTTATCTGTCGTCTTTGACAGACATGGATTAAGGTCCCGGTTTATCAATGTCAATCTAAACAATGCCATGTTATAATTACCCTTTAGAGTAAAGACTGGTTGACGTTTTAAGTAGAAACGAAGCCATACCTATAATAATAATAATATTTGGGGACTATGTCACACAGATCATCCTAGCCCCAAACTAAGCAAAGCTTGTACTATGGGTACCAGGCGACGATATACATACTTATATAGATAGATAAATACTTATACACATAGACAACATCCATGACTCAGAAACAAATATTCGTGCTCATCACACAAATATTTGCACTTACCGGGATTCGAACCCAGGACCACCAGCTTCGTAGGCAGAAGCACTACCAACTAGGCTACGGTGACGGTGACCTATGCATTTGTAATACAAAGGTCTTCTTAAATTCTTATGCTTTTCAACGAAGTATTCTCAGATATATGCATCTAGAAGTGCATAACACATTTTAGTGTGAGAACAGGATAATACATCTTAACCGCACCTAAGGAATAAACCCGATTGCTGTATCCGCTAGCAGTGGAAAGATGTAAGACTCCCTCGTTGGTCTAGCGATAGCGCATTCAACCGCAGATAATGAGGTCCTAGGTTCAAATCCAAGGTCAGGCCAAAAATTGATTTTGGGTTTACTCTGTTAAGAATTTTATCAGTATCAGCTCGAAGTCTTGGAGATGGTGTGATAACGCCCACGTGCCTTGGACAGCACGTAAAGTCATTATGCACTGTATCTGACCTCTTTCCAGTCATGGCGCTAGTTGTCCTATTGGATCATGAGTGTGATGGATTAGAAAGTGCCCCTGTCTTTGCGCACAATTATGCACTATAATATGTCCCGCGCAGATGGATAGTCTCCATTGCAACTGGCCGCCATGGCTGAAATTTGACTAGGTCTACATTTTTTTTATTGCAAGTAGATTTATTGTATACAAGATCACTAAATGTAGATAACTTATAAACAACCAATAAAGTAGGTTCGTGTTAAACATTTTTATTTTCATTTATTTTCCTATTGTTTTATTTTTGTCACAGTCTTAACTAGTTCAGAGGGTACGTATAATATGCTAAAAATAGCCTAAAGTAACATGGTCCATGCAAATTTAGTGGATACACCGTTATTTTAAGCATATAATGTAGATACATGCATGTAAACTCCTGTGTTCTCTGCTGTATTTTTTTTTTTCCTTGTTATTCCCGCTCTTTTGGGGAATAGGCTGACTGTACCCCTTGCATGGCAAGAGTCCTTTGGTGGGTATGTTTTGAACTTATCTGGGTGCGAAAGTTTATTTAGTTCGTTTTATTAAGGTATGTTTTATTTAATGAGTTAGCTTTAGGTTTATATGTTTTAAGTTTATGTTTACTTCGAAATATATTGAATGTTGTTAATTTACTGTAGAGGGTTAAGTTTGTTAAGGTATTTTTGTTGGCTTCCAATACGTATTTTAATTCAGTTTTAGTTTTTTTTTTTATGTTTAATTTGTTTGAGTTCGTTTGGTACAGTCACATTATTTTTTGTTTATATGTATTTTAAGGATGCGATACAAATGGGGTTTGTTTTGAATTTTTATAAATGCGTTATATATTATTTCATAAGTATTTGTATATATATATCATATTATTAGCAATAGACTTAATTTTTTATTACACTTCCTTTTTCACTTTCTCTTTTTGCAATTTTTACGTATTTTACATCTATACAAATAAATAAAATTGGAGTGTCTGTTTGTAATATTGAAATAACCGTTGTTTTCTACATAAATATGAATATATATACGGTACATACACCAAATGAACATTTTTTACAATTTTTGTCTGTCTGTTTGTTCCGGCTAATCTCTGAAATGACTGCACCGATTTTGACGGGAATTTTATTGGCTGGTAGCTTATGTAATAAGGAGTAACTTATGCTACGTTTATTTAAGAAAAATCTTTTATTTTAGAAAAAATCAAGAAAAAACTTAATAAACTAATTGACACGCGCGCGAAGCGCACGTACAGCTATTGTCATCTATACAAATAAATAAAATTGGAGTGTCTGTTTGTAATATTGAAATAACCGTTGTTTACTACATAAATATGAATATATATATACGGTGCATACACCAAATTAACATTTTTTACAATTTTTGTCTGTCTGTTTGTTCCGGCTAATCTCTGAAATGACTGCACCGATTTTGACGGGAATTTTATTGGCTGGTAGCTTATGTAATAAGGAGTAACTTAGGCTACGTTTATTTAAGAAAAATCTTTTATTTTAGAAAAAATCAAGAAAAAACTTAATAAACTAATTGACACGCGCGCGAAGCGCACGTACAGCTATTGTCATCTATACAAATAAATAAAATTGGAGTGTCTGTTTGTAATATTGAAATAACCGTTGTTTTCTACATAAATATGAATATATGTACGGAACATACACCAAATTAACATTTTTTACAATTTTGCCTGTCTGTCTGTTTGTTTGTTCTGGCTAATCTCTGAAATGACTGCACCGATTTTGACGGGAACTTTATTGGCAGGTAGAATACAAACTTAATATGTGAGTTACAGAAACATTTTATAATGAAAATATTTAGCTATAAACGGCCGTGTTTTTTTTCTGTATACCGTTTCTGACAGAAACGGTATACAGAAAAAAAAAACACGGCCGTTTATAGCTAAATATTTTCATAAAAATTTAAATTTTAATGAAATGGCCTATCCTTAGTTATTCACATTCATTACACAGTTTCTAAAAGCGAGTCTTGCACGTATGTTAGGACTTTTTGTTGTAGGTTACATTGGTCATAATTCAAAATTGTCGCGGACGAAGTCGCGGGTAACAGCTAGTAATACATATTCTTGCAACCTTCTCCGTTATACGTGTCTCCATCTGAGTTTAATAGATTAAGTATACATAAATATTCATAGATGATTTCATTTATATTACTCTCAGGGTTATTTGTATAGTTTCATAGTCATTATGTTTATATACAAATATCCAGGCTTTATATGTTGTACATATATATATACATATAGGTTAATTTTATATGGCTGTACCAAGCCAACTCTTCTAGCAAGATATGCGTCTTTAATTTTGGTGCAGGACCGATTGTATAGGGATCGGCCCTGGGATGTGCTGTGGGGTCCACAAAGGACCATGATCCTTTAAGGTGAGCCAAGCAGCGTTTACCCGTGTGTATCCCTGTCCAGTTCCCCTCTGTTGCGTTTATTGTGTCAATTTTAATTACTTGTCTATTTATATAATAGACAAAGTTAATTATTTGTTTTTGTTTCAGGGGGAACCGGTTTTTGGTTGATCCAACTACGCACTCGACATCGACTGGTTCCAGCGATATGCTAGGAATAGGCAATCCTAGCTCTCGCAAGAGCATCCCATTTTTTATGAATGGGACAGTCGCTGTCGAATGCGTTGTGGTCTACCTTTTCTAATTTTGCAGCTGTGCAGTTCTTACAACTTGGCTTTTCTCCGGCGCGCCATTTGGGACAGTCGGGTCGCCGGTGTACACCGCCGCAGTGAGCGCACAGGTTGTTCCTCTCCGTGCAGAGGCTTCGTCCATGACCGAAGCAGAGGCATCGGGTGCACTGTATCAGCGGGCTTTGGTCAAACACCCTGACCCGCTGAAGGTCGATGTAAACTCTCTCTGCCCCGATCAGCCTCCTCCACACGGGGGGCGAGACCTCCAAAACAACATGTTGTTCATTTGGATTCCTCGCCCTACGCCTGTACTTAACTGCGACAGTTACTTCCTCAGGAGACAGGTCGCCAAGTAGGTGCCCATTTTGATTTTTAATGGACCCCACAACATCATCGTCTGTGTTAAACGCCAGCACATCTGTAAGCAGCAGAAGCGGATTTTTGAATTTCGCCTCTGCTACTGTCAGGCTTGAAGGCGAGTTCATCAGTTTTGCAGTCACCTCCTGCAAGTCCTTTCTATTTGTACACCCTAAAATCACCCTTTTGTCCTTGATTTTTCGAATACGGTCCACCCGTACTCTTGAGGTCTTTGCGTCCACCATATCCCTTATTTTGTCTATAATCGTCCCAGAGGTATCCATTACGTCCTCCGATGAGATGATTACAGAGTGGAGTGGCGGTGGCATCTCAGGCACACGGGTGGCCGCAGCTTTTGCATAGGACTGGGGTACTACTGAGTGCGGTGCAGGTATAGACGTCACGGCTTTTATTTCTTTCGAGAGTGTGCGTGTATTGAGCGCACACTCCGTCATATCTTTTCTGCCGTCTTTTACCTCACTCAGTAGCTCCCTCAGTAGTATCAAGGTTTCGCCCTCGTTGGCGGCGGATGGTGCTTGTTCACTGGTTATTGTTGTGGTCTGGGTGTGGTTGTCTCGTTTGGTCTGGTTTTTCGTCGGGTTAATTATCTGGGTCCCCCCCTCGTGTCTGCTAATGTTTTGGGGAACTTCGGCTGTGGCGTTATCTAAATGCCTTGCCACTCCGACAAACATTTCCATAATAATATGGGGCAACCTCGATGGATTTCTGTTGAGGATCTCTTTTATTTCGCGCTTCAGGTTTCCGGACCGCTCCATGGCCGACTGGGACTCCTTGGTTAGCCGTTCAGCCTCTCGTGCTAAGCCTTCCAACATAAGGCGCAATGCGGCCTCGGAGCTGTCCGGAGCCTGAACCGCGGGGCCAAGTGAATACTTTACGGCTGATGAACCTGTCGAGGTGCGTTTAGGCACAGATGTCTTGTCGATGGCCTTCCCTTTCGGTGGGGCTACAACTGCCTTTTGTGTGTGGAGGGGCCCCTTCGGAGGAGGGGAGTGTTTAACACAGACCTTCTTGGCTGGCAGCTTTTGGCCACTCACGCTGCCACTGGGTTTACTGATGGCAGGGCTGGCAGCGAGAGCGGTTTGGATTGGGGAGGTGTGGTCAATAACAAATGTTTTCCTCCTACTCTTGTCTTGCTCAGCCGTTGCTACGAGAGCGCCTTTAGGAGGGGTGGAAAACATTTCGTCCTAGTTTCGTTTGCGAGTGGTGTAAAGGGCCAACTCAACAAGCGCGTCAGAAGAAGGCGTATTTAATGTGCCTCAAAAGAAACACCAGTCTAATGGGGAACTCCCTTAAAAGTCTGTGTAGGTCGCCTCGATGGTCTGGGGTATACCGTCAATGCTGTTTTTCAGGAGCTCTAAAGGAGCTGTGTCCGATAGGCGCCTAAAAATTTCAACGTAAAAGTTCGTAAATACCCCAAAGTTTATATGGCCAAACCCTAACGGGTGGGTAGGCGGGCCAATTTTTGACGTTTTTGTCGTCCAATTTCCGCGAACGGGGTATCCAGGGACGCGCCTCACCGGGGGCTATTCAAAAACGTCAAAAAATGGAGGGGTGGTTTTGAAAAATTTCGAAAAAAGGTCCAAAAACCTGTTTTTGCACCAGAATTTATGCCTAAAATTGGGTTATCTATATAATACTGAGACTAAAAGTTATAATATATATGTCGGGAAACAGCCGGGTAGTTGTAGAAGCGATCTAGTCGCTTTTGTCGTACAACTCGGCGACTAAATCGTGTCAACAATCGAACAAAAGTGATTTTGCGTGTAAAATGTTAAGAAAACACGGGAAAATCGATTTTCTTTAATTTTCCTGGGGCCGGTAGTAAATATTGCGTGCCCACTCGTCAGGTACAGTCGAATCACAAATTACAACACAAAAAGAATTGGTGTAAAAGGCCTAAATTTAAAATTTTGTGTTACGAACTACTTGTTTGTATTGAAATGTTCCCGAGCTTAGGTGCAATTTTATTGTTAAGATTTTATATGAAAATTAACTATTTTGCCAATTCCTGACGTTTTTGTAGTCCGATTTCCGCGAACGGGGTGTCCAGGGACGCGCCTCACCGGGGGCTATTCAAAAACGTCAAAAAGTGGAGGGGTGGTTTTGAAAAAAATTCGAAAAAAGGTCCAAAAACCTGGTTTTTGAATTTATGCCGAAAATTGGGTTATCTATGCTGTATTAGGTTTATTATACTAAATAAAGAAATTTGAAATGTATGTACATACTTACATCATGTTCAAATAACTACTCTGAATCACCTAATTAGACAAACCAAAACTATGTACTACACATCGTAACACATTCTTTTGTAAAAAACGAAAGCAAAAGCAACACTAAAGAACCTTTTTATACATATTTTATTTCTTCAAAGCATTTAACCTGTAAACTACAAAAGGTGTTATCGTGAATGAGTCAACAAAATCATTTCGCGGAAACGATAGCGAGGTCACCGGTTCATGTGGCGTAATTTCCCGGAATCACACGTCACATGTATAGAACAGTAGCAAAGTTGACGTCATTTATGACACTTTAGGTACAGACGCCAGCACATCCAGCTACCACAATCTGTCAAATTTCTTTTATAGATATTCAACTTTATCATATAAGCGTAAGGTTGACTTTCAATTGGGGAAATTTGACAGATTGGGGTAGCTTGATGTGCTGGCGTCTGGACCTATAAGATTGGTAGTTCTAAAGACGTAGAAAATCATTTTTTGCAGTTAGACTGGAGAAATTTAAGAACTCAGTTTTGGAAGTTCTGCTGGAGATGAAAGCAGAGTATATCAATGATGGTTTCATGGACGTGAGGTAGGTCGCAAGAGTTTATGCTGTATGTTAAATGAAGCATTTGGTCTGTTGTCGTGGCACGCCAGAGGTCGTGGGTTTGACTCCCAACCAAGACATGTGTGTGTGCATGAACATATCTGTTTCTCCTGGGTCTGGGTGTAATTTTCTATATAAGTATGTATTTTCAAAAGAAAAGTATTATACGTAATATATCAGTTATCTGGTTGCACTAGTACAAGCTCTGCTTAGTTTGGAATCAGATGGCCGTGTAATGACTCATGATAGAAAAATAATACAGCATTGAATATTACAGTAAATGGCAGGGTCTCAAAACCGCAGTGAGGCGGTTATAGCTGGTACGAAATATATTATAAAAGTTTAAACAAAATTATTAATGTAAGAAAACCAATGGCACCAACAACAAAAAATATATTTATTATTATATATTTATATCAACACGCAGCCAATTACAGGTCTTTGCTTTTAAATATCTAGTTAAATAATATGGACAAGAAAAATATTACCAGTATTACATAACAAATATAAGATATTTATTTCCTTAAAATTTCTACACCTACGCGTTGTTCGTAATCACTTGCGGAAAATAGTTAGTAATAACATGAGATCTAGGTTCTAAGTTATTTCGCCTCTAAAATCCGTCCTTCCACGTTCATATCTATACGAATAATAGGATTGCAAAAGTAACTCTATCTGTCTGTCCTGTTGGCTTATCTTGACGAATCCGCTGAATTGATCGCGAAACTTGCAAGAAGATAAATTGGATCCTGAGCAAGGCAACATAGGCGATTAATTTTATAGGTAGGTACAGATCTCCAGTTGCAATTCAAAATACCTTCCACTTGGCAAGAAATTCCGGTTTACTTAAAGATTTTACATGTTATGTAAAAGTCACCAATGCTTTTGTATTGTAAAATTAAGTGTCTCTGTTTGGTATAAAGTCAAATTTTATTCATCTATTCGTAAACAAAAATTACTCATTTCATATTATGGCAGTTATAGTCACGCTTTTCTAATCTCATAGATTGATGCGCTCACCGCGACCGGTCTGTAACTGATCGGCGAGGTTAAGTAAGTAGGTCACGGTCAGTCCATAGATGGGTGACCATGAAGGTTGTTTAATTTCTTAGCATCTCCGGAGAGCAGATTAAGCTGTTGGATACGGTTGTAGCCATTAGGCAACAGTCATTAAGCCATGTCAGAGGCTCTACAACAACAACTCTGTCACTAGGGTAACCACTGACCATACGATAAGTAAGTGAATGTAGACCTTCCATATAAGCAGCATGTGTCTATAACGAGCCTATAACGGGAGCATTTAACATGCCTTCGTTATAGGCTCGCTTAATATAATTGAAGGTTAAACAAACTTACCTTAAGTGAAGTTTGACCATAATTATATGAGTCGCTGCATCCGAAGAGATTTTCATATAACACAGTAGTACACTCTTCAATGTGCTGGACATCGAACACTTTTTTAGAGCTTGCAACATTAAAAAAGACAAAATGGCGCCTCTGCAAGCCACGTGGCCGGCTGGAAAAACTTCATTCTTTTCAGAGTCCTCAGTATCTACCTAAGATTTCACTAAAGGCAAAGCATTAAAAACAAATAACGGGAAGAAAGTATTCACAAGAATACGTTAAGGGCGGGAGGGATCGAAAATCTCTTCGGATGCAGCGACTCATATAATTATGGTCAAACTTCACTTAAGGTAAGTTTGTTTAACCTTCAATTATATTTCGTCGCTGCATCCTCGAGATTTTCATATAACACAGTAGATGTTTAGAGCTTTAGGGAAATCGTTAGTAAGAATATTGAACCAATACCCAAAAACGAATTGTTACATGTAATAATTTGCTTTATCTAATTAACTTAATCATTTTTTACTATACTTAACAGTAATAAACTGGCACTTTTAAATACAGGATCATTATTAGATCTGTCATAAAATTGACTAAATACGCGGGAATTTCATGACCATCCTGCTGCCTTCCTAATCACTTCAATGGAAACGCATCCACGGACGTCTCTGCGTGGTAAGCGCTATGCGCAGAGTATATTCTTGCGTCAATATCTGCTGTCTTGCAATACTTGCTGGATACAGCATCTGATTGTAGATGCGGTTGCGTTGTGGTATAATTTTTTTGTGGTCGGAATTAACCTTTCGGCATTAGACGTGTCTCTAAACGGTCCTATTAGTTTTATGTATGCTATCAGGGTTTTCTCTGGGCATATCTCCTTCTAATTGTGATAAAAGAATTAGATGCGATTGAGGCCTTGCTTTCAAGAATTTTAAATATTGGAATCGTTATTTGTAATATTTGAAACAACGTATCTTATCTTGGGTTTAAAAATTTCAACTTTAATTTTGGATACACTTAAGGCATTCCAAAGGGCCTGCGGCCAAAGCTCATATGCTGAGAGTTCATCTTTATTAGATTATGTGGTTGGGGTAGCAATATCAGCGGTAGGATCGTGCGTAGCGACAACATTATCAAGAGTATGAGTAATCGGGTCAATATTATTCGATATCAATGGAGCGTATAACCTAATTAGCTAAAAATGAATGCTCACATGTATTATTCGGCGTTCGTATATTTGGTCGTAATCGAATCACGACTCTTTAATTTTATGCGTATTAGCCTTGACCAACGATACGACGGAACATATTCCAAAATTTAATGAAAATGAATGCTCAGATACATTATCTGCATCAGAAAAATACATATTATTATGCGAGTAAGTGACCGTAATCGCACCATGGTTCAATTATTTATATTGGTATTGTGTTCGTATATTCGGTCATAATCGAATTACGAATCTTTATAGGTCTTGACCAACAGTATCAATACGACGCGTATTCCAACATTTAATGAAAATGAATGCTCAGATACATTATCTGCATAAGAAAAATATATATGTGAGTAAGTGACCGTATTCACTTCACGGTTCAGAAATAATATTGATATGGTGATCGTATATTTAGCTGTAATCGCCTCGCAACTATTTAATATTATCCGTATTAGCTTTGACCAACGATGCGGCGGAGCGTATTCCCTGATTTAATAAATATGAATCTTCAGATACATTATCTTTATAAGAAAACATACATATTATTATGCGAGTAAGCGACCGTAATCGCATCACGGTTCAGAAATAATATTGGTATTGTATTTGTATATTCGGTAATCTAATCATGACGCTTTAATTTTATGGGTATTAACCTTGACCAACAATATCGATTCGACGGAGCTTATTTGCTGGTATGATGAAAATGAATGCTCCGATTCATTATCTGCATCAATTACAATATAAATGTGAGTAAATTACCGTAAACGCATCACGGTTCAATAATTATAAATCAGAATTCATTTATTCCGTAAACAAAATACTTTTATGTGGAATCGAATATTGGTATGGTATTCGTATATTCGGTCGTAATCGCATCACGACTCTTTAAAATAATACATTTTAGACGCCAGTTAAGGCTACTAATCTGCATCAGATAAAATACATATGTGAGTAAATTACCGTAATCGCATCACGGTTCAATAATTATATTGGTATATTCGGTCGTAATCGCATCACGACTCTTTAAAATATACATTTTTAGACGCCAGTTAAGGCTACTAATCTGCATCTGATAAAATACATATGTGAGTAAATGACCGTAATCGCATCACGGTTCAATAATTATATTGGTATGGTATTCGTATATTCGGTCGTAATCGCATCACGACTCTTTAAAATATACATTTTAGACGACATTTAGGCTACTAATCTGCATCAGATAAAATACATATGTGATTAAATGACCGTAATCGGATTACGGTTCAATAATTATATTGGTATGGTATTAGTATTCGGTCGTAATCACTTCACGACTCTTTAAAATATACATTATAATAAAGTCAAAGTCAACGATTTATTTGCAAATAAATATGGTTTTAGAAGTGAATGTAAGAACATTGGTAACACAACAGGTACTATATATATAGATTTTTTTTTTTGAACTGCAGGAATTCCTTTCCTGTACAGAAAGAAATCTCAGTTAGCCATTTGCGTAAAGCCTTTTTGAATCGGAACATTGGAAGTACCTTAATTTGATCAAGAATCTTGTTATACATACAGTTTATCTGTATTCGTTGTGCAGTCGACAACGTGATTAGACATGTCAATATATATATATATTTTTTTATTAATATTATTATTTAATTGCCAATGGTATTCCTTCGTTTGGGCACCATCTATTCACAAAACAAGTTCCACAGTATTGAGTTTTGTAAATACCTTTAAGCCATATCCTGATATTAGCATCTGAACGAAATCTGGTTTACTCAATATGGGAGAAAGTGCTGAACGGCATGTGTTTTCAGATGAGAAATTATCTCCTAACCTGAACTGTTATGTAATGAAGTTTAATGCTACAGGATTGATTTTTGTTTATTTTTTTTTTTTAAGCAATCATCAATATTATTATTATGACCAAATTTCCATAATTTTTACAAGCTGTGTCGTTATTGTTTTAATGTGTTGTGAGACAGAGATGAAATCATTAATTCAATTGTCTCCATTTTGAGTGCTTGTTACGAAAACGCCTCTTTATTGACTTCGCCAGATTATTATGTTGGATTCATGTCTCACTAGGCCAGTGAGGAACGACAATAAAATCTATTGCCAGGTTATTAGGAGGACGCTAGATGGCGCTGTCTAGCTATCACCATAGTTAACGAGCTCCTGTGTTAATTAAATCTAAAAAAATACTTATAATCTTATTTACGTGTCCTAATTCTTATTAAACTGTGCAACATATCGTAGAATCAAAGTAGCAATAATCAAATTGTTTTCAAAGTGATAATAATAACTAGAATATTAGTGTTTTAATATACGTGCACCATCAAAAAACAAACAAAAGTGTCAGTGAAATTAGGTACAAAACTAGTGACATTACCACGAGAAACATTAATTAACAACCAATTACTCAACAAAGTGAATATTAAACATTTCATCTACTTATAATTTTCAACATAAAAGTGTACATCAAGTGGAAAGAAATTCCTATGCAATTAGTCATACCAACCGACTTGCAAAATTCAAATTTCTCATTGTTTAACTAGTGATACATAAATTCGTCTAAGATCTACAACTAGTTCATGGCAGTATACGGACACCACGAGATTGAAGACGCCTAAGTCCGGGGTTCAAATCTTGGACGCACAACTTTGTCTTTTTGTGAGATTATTTCTTACTTATAATTTGTGCATGCCATTCAATTATAAGAATATACTGCTTACTCAAGCTTCAGTGTTGACAGAATAAAATAAACCAAAAATATTATTTGACGACAAACATGGATACAGATAGTGTGGATAATATCACATATCGGAAACTGTACAAGACTGGGTCCTTAAACGACGTATCTGTGACAATGAATGAAGATGAAAAAACGTTGTTTGACACCACAGTCCTGAGCATACCTGACAGCTTGTTCGACAATACCGAAAACGACACTCTATGTATCTTAAAAAAACAAATAAAAAGTCTTGAAACGCAATTAATGAGTGCTCACCAGGAAATAGAAGATCTAAATAGTGAGAACTTTCGGTTAAAAACCGATTTACAAAGATCTTTAAATACTGTTGAAACCTATAAAAAGATATGCCTGACCCCCGAGAGAAAATGTAACACACCAGTATTATCACGCAAAAAGAAGTCAAAGAATCTTAAGTCACCCGTCTCTCCTAGCATTGATTACAACTTTTGCGACAATTTTAATAACACAAAAACTAAATTTGCCATGCACACTATAGAAACACAAACTTCCTGTACTACTATTGACATATCAACGCAAACAAATCAAGAACAATCAACATCACAACGATGTAGTGTTGCTACGAAAAAATCATCAGGCATTACTTCCGAGCCAAAGCAAAAAAACCGACTTTGTATCATAAGCAGCGGTTGCACAAAAGGAAATCTACTCTTAATAGAAGAAGTTTTTTCAAAATACTTTAATTATTGTCACTACTTAGTACCAAATATTACCACAAAAGACTTTATCAACAATATGAAAGACAAGTTAAAAGACTTCACAATGGATGATTATTGTTTGATTTTTGTTAGTGAAAATGATCTCAAAAATAATGAATACTTACATATACTAGACAACTTACAAAACGCCCTGAAAAATGCTAACCACACAAATAATATTATTTGTACTCCAACGTATATAAAGGGTTCACTTATTTATAACTATAAAGTTGAGCTATTCAATAATCTTCTGTGTTTGGACATAAAAAACAGGAAATATGCTTATTTCTTCGACAGCAACTTCACTTTGACGCATGAGATGTTTTCCTACAATACAGGAAAAATTAATAAAAATGGGTGGAGAAATATTTATAACCAGATCATGTCTAACATAAGGGCAGACTACGATTTATTCTACTCTCAAATTGATTTAGATAATATCAAAATAAACCAACCATACCAACTCGTAAGATCAAACAATGATGATGAAAGCATACCATCAGCAATAAATAGCACTGAGTTTTTTCTATTATAAACACATGTACATAATGCATCAGAATATAGCTGGTCTTCTAAACAAAACCGATTTTCTACTCGTTCATATACAAGAACTATTGCAGAAGCAAATAGACTTAGATGTTATCTGCATCACAGAACATTTCGTAGTATCCGGACATGAAGACCTGATCGATATTCCAAATTTTAGACTTGCCGCATCCTACTCAAGAAAGGAACAAAGACGAGGTGGCGCGTGTATTTTAGTTAAAAAGCACCATGATTTCAGAGTTTTAACAGAGATATCAAAATTCTCTATTTCCGGCGTAATGGAATGTTGTGCAATAGAATTAGTTCAGCAAAATCTGATTATAATATGTTTATACCGACCGCCAAAACTAACAGATTTCAATTTATTTTGCGATACCTTGGAATCTGTTCTTAAAAATGTGTGTTCTAAAAAAAATAAAAAAATGTTATTATGCGGGGATTTCAATATTGACATTCTAAAACAAAATAGATATACATTAGACTTTGAAATGTTACTGCTGCATCACAATCTTAAGTTAGAAATTAGACAACCAACTAGACCAAGAAGCAAATCATGTCTTGATAATATTGCGCATAATTTTCGGAAAATTTGCCATAGCGAAGTAATCGATTTTGCCCTATCAGACCATTCAGCTCAATTAATCAAAGTACATGTAAATAAAACATGCATAATCAACTCATGGCGTATAAAAAAGCAAGACCTATCTACAGATAATTTAATTCAATTTAGAAAACACCTAAAATGCTTGTCTTTTTCAGAAATATTTAATAAAATAAATCCAAATGAGGCATATGACAATTTCATAGAAATATTTAGTTTAGTTCACAATCTTTGCTTTCCAATTAAATTAATTAAAATAAAATCTCAAAAAAAACAATTGTGGATCTCACGTGGTATACGAATTTGCAGCAAAAAACAAAGACAGCTCCTATGGAAATATAGACAATCACCTTCAAATCACAATAAAACCACATTCAAATTATATTCACAGAGATTTAGAAAAATTATGAAACTCACCCAAAAAGCTCATAATAACCACACTATAAAGAAAGCACCGAACAAATCTAAAGCCTCTTGGCAAATTATAAAAGGTAGCTATAAGACTATTGATCCCATTTTACAAATTAAGAAGGAAAATACTTTCATTACGGATGCGAAAACAATTGCAGATTCCTTTAATAATTTTTTTGTGGATCAAATTCAAAGCACATTGATAAAAAACAAAAACAAATTTAAAATAGGAAGCAATCCAAACTCAATATTTATGAATCCTGTTATTCCTGAAGATATAATAAGAGTAATAAAAATATTAAAGAACAAAAAAAGTTGTGGATATGACGGAATATCTACAAAAGTTATTAAATTCGTTGCGGATGTGGTAGCTTCTCCGTTGAGTCATATTATGAATCTTTGTATAAGCGCAGGCATTTTTCCCAATAGCCTTAAAACTGTTATTATAAAACCGTTACATAAAAAAGGTAGTAAAGAAGATATGGCAAATTATAGACCGGTGGCCCTTACTTCAATTTTCTCCAAAATTTTCGAAAAAATAATATATGAGTCAATAAATTCTTTTTTAAGTAAAAATAACATCCTTTGCAATGAACAAAAGGGGTTCAGAAAGAACAAAAGCTGTAACATGGCTATTTATGACCTACTACAGACTATTATGATAAATATTGACAAAAAAATACCAGTTTGCGCAATTTATACTGACATGACTAAAGCTTTTGACTACGTGGATCACAATATTCTTATACAAAAACTTGACAGCTATGGAGTCAGAGGAAATGTACTGAGTCTTATAAAATCTTACCTTATAAATCGTAAGCAACATACAGAAATATCAAGAGTGTGTCTTAAACAAAAATTAGAACTAAAATATACATCTGACAGTAGGGTTGTCCAATTTGGAGTACCACAAGGAAGTGTACTCGGCCCATTATTATTTTTACTATACATTAACGATTTACCTAATCAAGTTAAACAGCCAATGGTGTTATTTGCTGATGATAGCACGGCGATAGTAAAATGCGTAGATAAAGCAAGGTATGAAAAAGATATTAATGACACATTAAAATCAATTATAGACTGGATGGGTTCCAATAATTTAATTATTAATCTCCATAAAACAAAAGTGATGCATTTTTACCAACGCATCCACCCTGACACCTTATCAATTAAGTATAATGGACAAAATGTAGACAAGACAAATATTGCAAAATTTCTCGGTATATTTATTGACAATCAATTGACATGGAAACCACATGCAAAAGAAGTCTGTCAAAAACTAAGCAAGTCAGCGTATATGTTGTATAACTTATCAAAGAAAATTAATATTAACTCGATTATCGCAGCTTATCATGGTCTGGTTGCCTCAGTCCTAAGATACGGGGTAGTATTTTGGGGAAACTGCAGTGAAAGAGAAAGATTATTCAGAGCCCAAAAATATTGCATAAGATCAATGACTGGAATTTCATCAACAGATAGCTGTGCGCCTTGGTTTAGAACCCTAAAAATTCTGACTCTGCCATCAATTTATATTCTCGAAGTGGCATTGTTTGTTAAAATGAATCAAAGTCTATTTATATCTAGGGTTGATCATACGTCAAGACCGGCACTAATAAGGTCTCAATATAAAAATAAATTATATACGGGTAATTACAAGACGGCCCTATTAGGTAAGAGCCTTTTGCGAATGGGGCCCGTTATATATAATAAAATACCCCAAAATTTAAAAGATGGCACAACACACATTTTTAAAAAGAAATTGACTCAACTACTGGTGGAAAAGTGTTACTATTCTGTTAATGATTTCCTTAGCGATAATTCTTTGTAGGACTTTTGATTGTTAACATAGATATTGCTGAAAGTATTAATTTATAATTTAATGTAATTCATTTAATTTATGTTTCACTTTTGCTTGTCACAATTGTAATATTTTTTGACTATATCAAGATGACATATTGAATTTGACATTTAATTTTACTGATTTATATACAATGTTTATGTAATTTTGCATGCCGTTATGGTAGAATGTATTGGATTCCAATTGTTAACGCCAGCAACATCTTTATTTTGTTACCTACATTCATGGCAAATAAAGAATGATTTGATTTGATTTGATTTGATTTGATTATCTTGCATAAGCATTTCAAAATAGGTGAAAAACTGAGGAAACAAGCAAGAGAAAAGGTATTTCCAATTAGGGGTAAACGTTTACGTCGAAAGCGTTACGATCCTTCTTCCAGTAAGTATATCAAGGTCATTTTTCATTTAAAAAGTAGGCCTGAACTTGTTGTCTAGATCTGGGGAGCCCAATCTCTCTGCTAAACATAGCATACTAAATAAAAGTAAATATGTGTATGCATCTAACAATACGAGTACCCGTGTCAAAATACACGATAATTTTAAATTTAATTTTAATATTGGCCTCTAATGGTTAATTTTAATATTCCTGACTCCTAACTATAATACTGGTGTGGGTTCGATCACCACTCGGGACAAATATTTGTTCGATTAGCGCGATTATTAGTTCCGTACCTGGGTTCAATTTATCTATAATTTGTATGTATTTAATAATAAACATGTATATTTATCAGTTGTCTGTTGGCCACACTATTGCAATAGTACTGGCTCTGCCCCGTCTGGGATGAGATGGCAAGACATTTATTTATTGTTATTATGTATATAATATATTGTATTATTAACCTATAATATTCAAATTAATAGATCGAATATTTACAGCTACTTAGTTACGTAGTAAATTACTAATACCATTTCAAATTAATGGACAAACAATTAACAACATTTTCTGTTATACTTGATATCAAACAAAACTAATACACGTTCACCATATACAAATTATATTTTCCACAAGTTTTTTACAACAATCACTGTCAACTAAACTGGAAAAACCATGTCTGCAAAACTAGCAAATCAATCACATGTTCGCTATACTGGTAATCCATGTTACTAATACATGTGCTAAAAGTCGACGGGATCAACATCGGGACTTGTACTTGAGTTGTACGTGTACTTGGTCAATCAAATATAATAAAAACATTCTGGCTATGTGCGTACGTTTCTGTTACCTACTAATCTAAATAGAAACTACATTGCAGATTATTTAGAATAAAGCTATTTGAATGGTTGAATGAAACTAACCTCTATAGCATTAATGAATACCTGGAACTGAAAATTTTCTATTTCAGGATTCAGTCCTATATTATCCTTGCTGAGTGCATCCATTATAATTTGCCCCCATTGTTCAGAGAACACGTGGCAGATATTTAGGTTAGTTGTGTAAGTAAAGTAATCAGGTTGTAAATAATAAATCATCACAACTCCATATGATTTTAACCCAAACATTGCCCCAGGGCATTGTAATTATTAGGGTTTTACAAACGGTACATACCTGTTGTAAAAACAGGGCTTGTACTATCTGACACAAAGGGTAGGTCTTATTCCATAGAATGGCTAACTGTAAAATAGGTTAGAATAACCTAATAATACCAGAAAACATTCAGCTAGTAAAACTAAAATCTAATTATACATAGACTCTCGCCTGTTTGCCAGGGGGGTGTGTAATGTAATCATAATTGGTAATAAAATAAAATGATAGTATCGTTGTAACAGTCACGTCACCTTAATATGCATGATCAATAACGAATAGAAAAAGAATTCGAAAAATATTCATATTTGCTGGAGAGTAAGTATGTACTTACATTTTTGGCTGACACTCGGCATTTGCGTAGATTCAATCGGCACCAAATTATTCTTCATATTCCTTCTTCGTGCACTTAAACTAGCCCATTTTTATAGGCCAATACAGTAATTCACATTAAATGTCACTATAATATAATTATAACACTTGTTTACTGAAAATAAAAATAACAAGAATTGGTGTTTCGAGGTCCGAACACTAAGAACGAATGAATGAAGTTTTTCCAGCCGGCCACGTGGCTTGCAGAGGCGCCATTTTGTCTTTTTTAATGTTGCAAGCTCTAAAAAAGTGTTCGATGTCCAGCACATTGAAGAGTGTACTACTGTGTTATATGAAAATCTCGAGGATGCAGCGACGAAATATAACTACAGTTTTAGGACGCTGATGGGGCTCCCACGCGTCTGTAGTGCGCCAACGCGTGTATCGATTACTTCTATGGCATCATCAGAAAACCACAGGCCATGTTTTTGTCACCCTAACGCAGTCTTCTATGCTGCAAACAATAATCAACAGTGTAGCAATTGTGTAGAGTCTATTTTGTTTAACTTCTCTCGACTTAGCTGTATACTAGTATTCAATTCGTTTTAATGACTTAATAGCAATGTAGGTAAATACCCTTTTTTAAACAAGTATAATCTTTTTCTTAGTGTTAGTCAATATGTATTACTTGCTTAATAGCGACTTGTTTGTGGTAGTAGTGAATGTATACAAATTGCTTAATAGCACGACTGATAAATTAATTTTTGCGAAATAGTATATATTTATTTATTTTTGTTTATGGTAATAGTCAATGAGTATTAATTAGTCAATAGCAATGCTGACCACGAACCGGAAGACGCAGCGTGGGCAGGCCTCCTTACACGGTGGACCGACGATCTTGTGCGGGTCGCGGGAAGCCGCTGGATGCGGGCAGCGCAGGACCGGCTATTGTGGAGATCCTTGGGGGAGGCCTTTGTCCAGCAGTGGACGTCTTTCGGCTGATATAATAATAAATAATAATAATATATAGAGACAATGTCGCACAGATCATCCTAGCCCCAAACTAAGCAAAACTTGTACTATGGGTACCAGGTGACGATATACATACTTATATAGATAGATAAATACTTAAATACATAGAAAACATCCATGACTCAGAAACTAATATTCGTGCTCATCACACAAATATTTGCACTTACCGGGATTCGAACCCAGGACCACCAGCTTCGTAGGCAGGAGCACTACCAACTAGGCTACGGTGATCGTCAAATATGATGATGATGATGAATGCTGGTAAACATCCTCTTTCCATCGCGTGCTATCTTTTTACTTACTCTCTAAACAAGGCTACTAGTTATCTCTTTAATTAACGATTTTATTAACATAATTATGATTACCAAAATATACGTATTGAATCCTTTACTATCAATTAAATATTACATGTTTAGCAAAATTGTACAGACGCCAGCACATCCAGCTACCCCAATTTGTCAAATTTATTTTATAGATTTTCTACTTTATCACATAAACTTAAGGTTCACTTTCAATTGGGGAAATTTGATAGATTGGGGTAGCTTCTATATAGAAGCTACCCCAATCTATCAAATTTCCATAAATTCCATAAATCACGGCTTTCATTTATATAAATGAAAGCCGTGTCGCTAGGTGCAATCTCTGCCAAATAACTTATATATCTTTACAACTGTATTGCAATAGCTCATTGACAACCTCTGTTCGTAAAGAAGCTTGAATTATAAAATATATAATCCCTCGCTACAGAAGTATGTTTGATGAGGTTTTATTGTTCTCAAGCATTACCGTAACCTTTCTCGCTCCCGCAGATTCTAACTTATGTGCAAACATATGTTTTAAGCAGATTAGACTAATTCTAACACTGCTTTTGAACGCTGACGAGGGTTTGCTTAGGAGTCTAGTTCTCAAACAATTCACTGAGTGCGGAATAACCTAGTTCAAGTATCACTCATAACTGAATGACGTACCTAGTACAGAAGAACTTTTTTAAAGTGATACACCAAAATGCATAACAGGAATCCTTGTGGTGGTATTTATAAAACATATCATCATATCAGCCGAAAGAAGTCCACTGCTGGACAAAGGCCTCCCCCAAAGATCTCCACAATTGCCATGCATGCATCCAGCAGTTTCCAGCGACAGAATTTATAAAACATATAGTACTTTTTAAACATAATAGTTTTAAAGATGGCTTGTATAGTGTCGTAATTGTACAGAATGTTTAATTATATTATATTGTATATTATATAAAAATCGATACTTAAACAAGGCATCGTATGAAGCCTTTCTTTCGACTTCCCAAACAGTCACTATTTTAACACCGTTGACTTTGTGTCGACTTGCGTCAACGTTAGTCAACGCAAGTTGAATAACGCTGACACAAGTGTTTATGAACAAACCAATTATAACAGAACTAATTAAAAATTTTTTGACTGCTAAGCCCGAGGTGAAGGGTACGAATTCTACCCAGTCCAATTTTTTGTGTAATGAGCATGATTATTTGTTCTAGATAAGTAAGTATAGGAAATTTAGTAATATATAAGTATGTTTATCAGTTGTTTGGTGGCCATAGTACAGGGACTGCCTAGTTTTGTATCAATAGTAGTTGTATTAGTTGTGCCAAGATATTTATGCATTTTTTAGTATAATAGAAAATAGCCTGTGTATTATTCCGTCTAAATTACAATAATAAGTATTATTAAAAGAATATACACCAGGTAGTCAGTCAAACACTTTGTGAAATTGCTACTGGATTCATGAACGCAACGATACAGTCGATGACAGTTTGGTGGATAGAGCATCTAAAAAGTGTCGTCGACTGCACACTACAAAAATTAACCCTTTTCCTATACAGCAACATGGCGTCACATATAGCTCTGAACAGTTTTTGCAATCACAAAACTAAATCGTTCAATTATTTACATTTTAATAATTTATAAGGAATAAATGATTAAAATATAAATAATTAAACGAATCATTGCGTGATCTTATTTCAGTTCTTAAAATCTTACTAATGATATCGATGTTCACTGCAGTACTTTTTACCTTAAGCATGGAGCTAATAATTAAATTAGTAAATTATTTAAATATAAACCTCTTCCAACATGTAGGATCTTTAACCCATTAAACCACAGAATAAAAATAGCCTGTTTAGTATTCTGTCTAAAATCTGAATTTCCATTTGCACAATTATCACGGTGCAAAAATTAAATTGTTTCGTTTGCTCAAAAACGCTAAAACAGACAGATGGTTAATATTAATTGAAACCTTTTGTTAAAAATTCAGGGACGGCCTTATAGCTCTTATATATGGAGGTAGCAAAGAGCACTAAGCCCTGAAAGAGAAATCTGTAATCAGCCGGTATTTTATACTTCTCATCAAGCAACAAAAAGATTGCTGGCACCCAAATATATTATTTTTATTTTTTAACAAGACATTACATATAGCTTAAGGAAATTTTCACCGCTTCACCAGACAATAGAGGTGAGCGGAGGCACTAGTTTTCCGGAAAATGCGGCTACAAACTAAGTAACGTCAAAAGAATCTCATTTTTAGGATTTATTGATTCTAGGGGGCCCATAACTAGTTCTAAAATGACTTTACCAGCCAATTATTTTTTGAGAATAGCCCATAAAATCAAAACAGTCCTATAGTTCAGTATACGCTTTGCTTTGAAACAAAACACCATCAAGGCTCGTCGCAGAACATCAAATGCGGTAACGTTGCAAGCTCTAAAATAAGCAAATATGTATACAATGTATGTATATACGTTACTGGGGCAGTTGCAGATGCACGTAAAAATTTGATACGCGAACCAAATAGATACGTCGAGGCGACACTGACTCCCAACAACCAACGATGGTTGATACATCACACCATAACTGAAAAGAATAGTTTACTATTTCAGCCACAGCATAGTCGCAGTGAACACGGAATTCAGTATAAATCGGCACATAGTGTTTTTTTTATTTAATAGTTTTAAGTTAACTCCAATCAGATTACTACTCTAAGACATAAAACATGCAACGTTGCACTCCAAATATGGATATTTTCTCACCTAAATGCTACAAAGCAATGCATTTTCGCTGACACATAATTAGTAAAAACGGCTACCCCACAGCGTCACCACCACAAAGAATTCCGGTCGATAGATCGAAGTATAATTGTAATACACACTAAACTTCACATACAACAGCCAAAGTTACACCTTTGTATATCTCCAGTCAGTTTACTACTCTAAGGGGGTGGTCATTAAAAAATTAACATATCATGTTCCCGTTTCGTCCGCGAATTTAGGAAGTTATTCATGAAACGAACAACTCGGGCAACCTTAAATTTCCGGTGGCTTTTTTTCACTTAAAATTCAACGTTATTTTTTCGGAGTTGCGAAGTTTTTAAGACCTCCATAAATGAATGGTAAATAATTCTATTTGTATTCATTTTAAACTTACCCGAGTTTTCGAAAAGTATTAATTTAAGTAGAAATCAAAATTGAGGGTCATATTTTTTTAAATCTTTAATTCTAGTACATTTTAGCTAAAGACGCACCTTTGAATAAACTGTCCTCCATTATGGTACTTCATATTCTATCAAATAATGTACCCAGAATTTGAAAAAAAAAACTATATCTTACATATATTATAACATACGTAAAATTATATATTCACTTTACAGTACAAAGAATATGTCAGTTGATAAGTAAGGGTTCAGTTCCCACTGAACCCACGATCTCTGTCTTACATGCCAGAGTCACTAGCAACTGAATAACGTGCCATTCATTTGAAAAAATTGCCATAGACTTGAACGCCCTTCAAAATTAATAAGAAACTATAAAGGGTTGCCCCAGATTATGTTAATCTCCCTTCTATTGTGGCAGCTGTTCCTTCCTATCGGATTATTAAATTTCCCGTTAAGATAGCTAATATATTATGTATATATATACATTTATTTTGAAGTCACAGTTTTGAATAAAGATAGTTTAATAATAATAATTATATCCTGGGACATTATTAACACACGGCCATCTTATCCCAAACTAAGCAGATCTTGTACTATGGAAACCAGATAACTGATATACTATATATACTACTTTTCTTTTGTAAATACATACTTATATACATAAATTACACCTAAACTCAGGATAAACAGACATGTTCATGCACACAAATATCTGTCCTGGGTGGGAATCTAACCCACGACCTCCGGTGTGAAAAGCAAGCATTTCCCAACCACGCCACCAGTATATTCACGCTACACGAACAAATTAGTGGCCAATGTATATGGCGAACAGGCGAGTATATTTCGTATATTGAGATGCATTAATTGTCCATTATTTGTTACCCGTAGAAATTTAGAGATTCCCGCGTAGTTGTCCGCCCACTCACCCACCTGCGTTACACGCGCGCACAAAGATGTTATCCGTCAAAATGAATATACCTTTTATGTCATACGTTTTTTATTTAGGCTAATTATTTTACAAATATGACACAAACGTATTTTAATGACCTATTTGCAGTGTTTCTTAGGGTAAAACCTTTTCAAACTTTGAATGTGATATTTATTTAGGTCAAATTGACAGCCTAGAAAATAAGTTTCAAGCTTCTAGCTCTAAAAAAGACAATACTTCCAAATAACTTATCATCCGAGAGGAAAAAAAGGTCAAAAGGGATTTGAACCCTTTTTTCGCATTAAAAAGTAGCCTATGTTCTTTCTCAGCCTCTAGACTATTAGTGTACCAAATTTCATTTAAATCGGTTCAGTAGTTTTAGCGTGAAAGCACGACAGAAAAACAGATAAAGTTACTTTTGCGTTTATAATATTAGTAAGGATTAATCTGAAACGTGGTAAAAAGATTTGCGGTCAATAATTTCACTTAACATTCTACAACGCCCTATAACTTACTTATAGTAGTTGGTTATTATAGTTAATTTAGCTGATATTTTTCTGTTTAGTTAAGTTAATTATTTAAATATGTATTTCTTTATTTTCACATAATAATTGAATAAAATTACTTAACATTTATATACGTAAGCAATATACAAAACCGAAGTTGAACGGTAGTAACGTATAAAAGTCTTTGTTGGATTGAAAGCTTGAGCGTTTTTTATGTTGTAAAGATATCTTTTACAAAGATTTCAATACCACTTATGATTATATATATATTAGGCGTATGGTTTCGGTTTCCGTGCAAACTTGGCTTACTGGAACTACAACTGGAACAATCGTAGCTTTACTACGAAATTATTATTTTCGACGCAGTTGCTACGCCACTTTGTCTACGTTACCTTCATTTAAAGATCGTTGAGTTGCCGGTTGCTACGAAATTATCTTCTACACATTATATTGATTGGTTGTTCTCTTAGGAAGTTGATGAGTGGTGGAGTATTGGAATAAAAAGGGGTGGAGTTTCACAGTTTGTCGAAGGCTGAACTTAATTTGCTTTTTTATAATAAGGACGTAAAGTCTAAATAAATTTCACCATCAAACTGTTGTGAAGGTATGCAAAGAGCAGCATGGTTTGTGGTGGAATATATTTGTCCATTTGGTTAATAGTTACTCACCCAATTAAGACCCACAATTGAGTGCGCGGCTGTCTTGCTAGCGCATTTAGATATTTATAGGATACTAGCGACCCAGTTCGGCTTCGCACGGGTAGATGGATAGAATGATAAATCAGAATTTTGTAATTTGCACTTTATTGCTGTAAACTTTATTTTTGATCGATTTATTTGATTATAATAGTCAGACATAATAACTCAAATAAAATAATCAGTCAAATTTCCACAATTGAATTGAAAGTGAACCTTATGCTTATATGATAAAGTTGAAAAATCTCTAAAAGGAATTTGACAGATTGGGGTAGCTGGGTGTGCTGTCGTCTGTACTTACGGATCTTTTCGTGAATAATTATAAGTACTACAAATTTTGATAATATGTAGTACTTTATTTAATTCATATTATATCAATAGTTTATGTCAGTAAACGAAGCGAAAGAGGTGTGCAAGGATCGTGACAAATGGAAGTCCGTTGTCTCTGCCTACCCCTCCGGGAGACAGGCGAGAGTCTATGTAAGTATGTATCAATAGTTTTTACAGCAGAAGCAAAATAATCACTTTTACTGGCAAATGTGTGACACCTTGAGCTATTATTATGATTTTCATAGGTATCTAATTTATTTTTAAATTTTCTCTTGCCGATAGTGTAGCTTTCTATAAGTGGAAGAGCTTTTTTAATCATTTAAGTAGTATTAAACATGACTTAAGTCATTTTAAAAGCTCTGTCCATTTCTAGGATCCATCTATTATAAGGAATTATGGAAATATGGTATATTAATTTGTTAATATACTATCGATAATCGATATTTTTGATCATTGAAAAAGTTATAATTATTAAAATATTTTATAAAAGATTTTGTATTGATTTTTAAGGACCACGAAAATTATTACAACGTGTTTCCAGCATATTTTGGTAAATAAATAAAATGTATATGTAAAAACTTCAATTTTATTCAATCTTTATTGCAACCATGTGTACAATGGTCTTACATATTAGTTAACTTTCAACATGACACCCTGTTAGGGCACGGCAACATTAAATAATTAATTAATAACAATTTCAATAAGCATGCAATTTTCAAAGTATAGGTATGTATGTCAAAATATTATAACAACATCTATTCTATTATATTTTTGATTATGATATATGTGGTATTTAATTAATAAGCTTCCTATTCTTAATTAACTTCCTACTCGATACTGCACACATTGTTTTTTATGGTATCTTCTACACAAATAAATAAAATTGGAGTTTCTGTTTGTAATATTGAAATAACCGTTGTTTACTACTAACACGCGAACGAAGCGCAGGTACAGCTAATGTCATCTATATCTATACAAATAAATAAAATTGGAGTGTTTGTTTGTAATACCAATGAAACATTATTCTAAACTTAGTACCTATGTATATAATAATAGTGAGTCAGTGAAACATTTTTTTATGAAAATATGATTTAAAAGGCCGTGTTTTTCTGTATACCGTTTCTGACAGAAACGGCATACAAAATTTTAATGAAATGGCCTTTTTTGTTATTCACATTCATTATACAGTTTCTGTTGTAGGTTACATTGGTCATCATTCAAAATTGTCGCGGACGAAGTAACCCCTAGTAAAACATAAATGAGCCCTGAATTCAGAGCATAAGGCCAAGAATGCAGCCCGCATATCAAATAGTTTAATTTGACGCAAATATGTGATAGGCTGTGTCTGAGATGACATTAATTTACATTTTCGCTACATTTCATGTAGCGAAAATTGCCAAGGTTCAAACACAAAGAATGTGTCTACTAGCATAAGTTCTTTAGCTTGAGTTTTTATTGTCACTTGTTTCTTTTGTAAAATGAAGCCATTAAAGCCTCCCAGGCTGAATGTAAACTTCAACAACACAATTTAAAGATGTGATGAAACTTTGTAAGCTGTAGGTAAAAAATATGTCACGTCGGTATATTAAGATACACTTCGACTCAAAGATCGTCTTTATTTCGTAGGTATAAAGGGTGATTATCGTATTGCAAGTGAAACTACTAACATAGAGCGGCTCAACAATTTTCATTCTTTTTCTAACTTGTATAAGACCTCATTAGACGTAGTAAACTTAAGTGATCGATTATTAAAAGCCCCTCAGCTACCTTTAATTTCCTTTAGTATAGGAAGTTGATAGCTTGATGTAGGACCGCTTCGATGACTCCATTATACGTTTCACACATAGATTAATGATGGAATCCCTCTCGCGCCATTACACGTGATCAATCATCATGATAAGTCTTTGTCTCGTAACAGAAAGCGTTACATAGATACATATTAATCAGGACGTTAATAAATGGTTTAATTTTGAGATGAGGCATGTATTTAACTAAATTTTAATAATATTTAAAATAATACAATACCATATTTTCTTTTTAATAATAATATAATATTATCTTTAATTTGAAGTAGGTTAAGCTGAAATAATCAACATGATACTGACTAAAGGGTTTGATGTTCTTAACATTGCTAAAATGCTTTAGTTAATACCAGAACACAAAAAAAGATAGCTGATGAAACGGACATATAAATTCTTAATGCAAAAATTAACATAAGATGGTTCGATAATAAAATAAAGAGATGGTGCAAATTACCTGATATAAAAAAAGAGATAGCTGAAGACAAGGACATTACAATTAATCTGTCATATTAGTGAAGATAAAGAATGAAAAGAATGACTTCTGAAATGCTTAACTACAACTACAAGTAACTATTTCATCAACTAGGCTTGGTTTCTGTCCTGTCCAAAATTACACTGTGGCTTTACCTACGAAATAGCTGAAATGCTTATTAAAATGGTTTGCAATGTGACTTGAATTTATTTGGTTCTAATAGTTATATCCAATCCGATCCGATACTGATTTACATTAAATTTACCTTCAATAATTGCCATAAATTTTCTTATGACATATGGGACGTGCTCACCGATACTCAAATTGTAATCCCTTCACGAACTGACTTCAACAAAATTGGTATTTTTAGCCGATACTAAGAGAATAATCTTGTTAAAAACACATACCTAAGACACAAATGACTAAATTTTGAAGAACATAATTGATCACAAAACACGATTCCACTAGATAAACCCGATGGAAAAATATCACAAGTCAACTCTAAAAATGCTTAATACTAAATAAAATCTAACAATTGGATATTGTCTTTGACTTTCTTAACCAATTAGACTAAATAAAATTTATATTGATGTTTCATGGAATAACAAATCTCACTTCGTGTCCCGGGTTTGATTCCCGTGCAGGACAACTATTTGTGTGACCCATATATAGTTGTACTGGGCCTTGATGTACTTTATGTCCATCAATTATATGTTTGTAAAGTGCACCACGCCACAGGGATTCATTTACATAATGTGGTCGACGGCTTTAATAAAAAAAATCGCTATTCTTACTAATATTTAAACAAAAAGCATAGTCTTTGCGACATTTCGTATGTTACAGCATTTTTAAACGCATATAGTCTGTTTAGAAAGGCTCTAGCCAACAACTCAAGAGTACATTAATATTGGTTCAGCCAATATTTCGTCTCTGCTCCTACTTTATAGGACGAGCTACACGAAGGAAAGAAGTCGCACGTATGAAGGATTTAAGACTCTCATAAATACAGGTTTCTCGAAAGTGTATACTGTCAACATCCCATAATGAGTAAGTTAGTTGGTACTAAGAATTCTCTTGCTTAAAAAATCCAAAAAAAATAATTCTAAGACATCATTCTAAGACACATTAAAAACGCCACCGCTAAACAAAGGAGACAAAGGCACGTATAACTAAGTAATAGAATTACATTTCAACTTACAGACTTAGTTCAAATTCTATCCTCTAATTTAAATTAGTCTTAAGTAAGTGACAACTTTCGAAATAATGTAAAGTGTTAGCAGGTAAGGCGACAGTTTAAGTGACAATGTTACGAGACGAATATTAAATAGGAAGTGCTGTAATCATGTGTAAGTTAATATTACACTTTCCTACGAGTACAACAAATGATAGTATAAAAAAATCTATTTAAATTTATTTTTAAACATCTTTTATTAAAATGTGACGGTCCGGTTAGCGCGGTAGGTAGACTTGCCTTTCATGTCGGAGGTCGTGTGAGGTCGATTCCCACCTAGGACTTGTCTGTTTGTCTATTTGTCTTTGTATTAGATTGGAATAAAAGGCTGGCAGCGCACTTACGGCCACTCTGGTGTTGCGGAGGTTGTGGGTTTGATTCACACCCAGGACAGATATTTGTGTCCATAAACTTGTCTGTTTGTTCTGAGCTTGGGTGGATTGTCTATATAAGTATCTTTACATACATATAATAAAATCGTAGGAAAGTCAAACTGTACATTGAATATTTTTTTAAAGTATACTTGGTGCGTCATCTACAATGAATACCGAAGCCAAAAATATAGTCTTTAGATTTTTTGTCTGTGTGTCTGTTTGTCTGTATGTATGTCCGGGCTAAACTCAAAAAGTACTGCATGGATTTACTTCAAATTTTGCATGAATATTACTAAGAGGTTGGGTCAACATATAGGCTACATATTATCACGCTATTACCTACGGGGGAGGAGCTGTGATAATTTATAAAATTTAACGCGGGTAAAACCGCGGGGCACAGCTAGTGTATTTATAAAAGAAAAGTCATATATATGTAGTATATCTTTTATTTGGTTTCCATAGTACAAGCTCTGCTTAGTTTGGGATCAGATGGTTGTGTATGAATAATGTCCCAGTTTATTGTTGTTATATTATTATAATTTATCTTTTTTTATATTATTATTATATATGGAAATTGTCACATTATATAAATAATGGAACAGACTGAATGTAAAAAAGCAAATTACAACTGTATTACGTTCAATTATAGTTTAATTTGTTAAATTCCGCACTACATTTGACAACATTTCATATTTTTAACTGGCATGTGTTATTGCGTTATTTAAAAGTAAATCCAAAACTAGGGCACCCATATTTTTCCTTTTTGCGAAATTTTGAACTTTCCATTCATAATTTAAACTTTGTAATTCGATGTATTCTAAAAAGACGTAAGCTGCAAATGACGTCATACAAACGGTAGAATAGCCATCACTCTTTGCTTTAATGTAACCCGTTAAAAAAAAATCACTGTCTTGTCAAACTCGTTGGCGCCTAAACTTGTTTACGTTTGTATAATGTTTTCAATTTCAAATTAAATTAAAATCGTCAATTTTAAATTTGTTTCCAGTGTTATTATCCTTATTATGTTTCATTAAGTTACCATGAAAGTTTCGAAATTTAAAACCGTGAGTGACAATTGACAATTTAACATGTCTTTAAGGTGGTGTCAGTTTTGAAATGTTGCCAATTGGGGAAATATTTAAGAAGCTAGAAAATACCCTTTTTTATATAATTACATGGTACGCTAATGCGTAATATTCTTTTATTCATTCAATTATGCATGTACACAAAATATAAATAATAACACAAGAAGGAAAAATATATCTTAAAGGTACTGCTTATTAAAAATATCTATATTTTCCTTTTGATGTAAAACTTCTTCAACCTAGCAACGCGATATGTGGGACAATATCTTAAATAATTTTATATATTTTAATAATCTTAAATAATTTAGATGTATGAAAATTTCTTTCTTGTTTCTTTCTTTTACATACATTAGCCAGATACTCTCACCGGTCTGTAAGTGATTGGTCAAGTTAAATAACTAGGCTCGCGGTCAGTCCATAGATGGGTGAATTCGTTCAATTTCTGAGCGTCTCCGTGCTTCGAAGGGCACGTTATACGCTATAGGTCCCAGTTGAAGCCATTAAGCAACAGTCGTTAAGTCATGACAGAGGCCTATTGAGCGGCTTGAACAACTCTGACACTAGGGTAACCACTGCCCATACTAAAAGTAAGTAAGATCGGCCATATCAAAAGACTAAGCGATACCATTATGATTTTATAACTTGACCGTTAAATTCCTCCGACACTTAATAATTTAAAAAACAACCTAAACTAATAACCTGTATGTTTGAACAGCTGCATGGAAATCCATTGGTTTTAGTATTGTGGAAATCCACAACACATAAAACCACGCCGAAATCAGCCCATTGGTTTGTCATCTCGTAGGCATAGATAAACAGATACATGGATATAGATTTTAAACTAATATTACCCCCTTTTTCCTCTAGTGGACAATTTATTTATTATGTATCATTAGATACTGTTCATAAACAAGATGGATTGCCTGATTGCCTTTAGTTAGTTTATTTTAGTTTAGTTTATAGTATGATAATTAAAATTTCTTATTAAATAAATTTCTTCTTATTAGAAAAAAAAAGAAGATATTATTTCCTTAAGCGCCCTTATAGGTCAATAAATAATGCACTTAGCCCACTACTAACTTTGTCCAGTCTTAAATGATTAAAATGGGACGTAGAACCATTGTTGTATAGTTCATCATAAATTATTTGATGAAGATGTCCTCCCAGACGTATTCGTCGACGACGACACACTTGTGTTGACCTGGGTCCCTTAGCATACTAGCAAAGCCACCTTGGCTTTAAAGTCTTATTGCAGGAAACACATTAAAGAGACCCACTAGAATCATATGTGTAATTATAGGGGGTTAGGCCGTATTTTCTGGATTTAGCGTTTGGCATCAAGAGCTTCAATTTTTATTATATAATAATATCTGGGGACAATGTCACACAGATCATCCTAGCCCCAAACTAAGCAAAGCTTGTACTATGGGTACCAGGCGACTATATACATACTTATATAGATAGATAAATACTTATATACATAGAAAGCATGTGTTATTGCGTTATTTAAAAGTAAATCCAAAACTAGGGCACCCATATTTTTCCTTTTTGCGAAATTTTGAACTTTCCATTCATAATTTAAACTTTGTAATTCGATGTATTCTAAAAAGACGTAAGCTGCAAATGACGTCATACAAACGGTAGAATAGCCATCACTCTTTGCTTTAATGTAACCCGTTAAAAAAAAATCACTGTCTTGTCAAACTCGTTGGCGCCTAAACTTGTTTACGTTTGTATAATGTTTTCAATTTCAAATTAAATTAAAATCGTCAATTTTAAATTTGTTTCCAGTGTTATTATCCTTATTATGTTTCATTAAGTTACCATGAAAGTTTCGAAATTTAAAACCGTGAGTGACAATTGACAATTTAACATGTCTTTAAGGTGGTGTCAGTTTTGAAATGTTGCCAATTGGGGAAATATTTAAGAAGCTAGAAAATACCCTTTTTTATATAATTACATGGTACGCTAATGCGTAATATTCTTTTATTCATTCAATTATGCATGTACACAAAATATAAATAATAACACAAGAAGGAAAAATATATCTTAAAGGTGCTGCTTATTAAAAATATCTATATTTTCCTTTTGATGTAAAACTTCTTCAACCTAGCAACGCGATATGTGGGACAATATCTTAAATAATTTTATATATTTTAATAATCTTAAATAATTTAGATGTATGAAAATTTCTTTCTTGTTTCTTTCTTTTACATACATTAGCCAGATACTCTCACCGGTCTGTAAGTGATTGGTCAAGTTAAATAACTAGGCTCGCGGTCAGTCCATAGATGGGTGAATTCGTTCAATTTCTGAGCGTCTCCGTGCTTCGAAGGGCACGTTATACGCTATAGGTCCCAGTTGAAGCCATTAAGCAACAGTCGTTAAGTCATGACAGAGGCCTATTGAGCGGCTTGAACAACTCTGACACTAGGGTAACCACTGCCCATACTAAAAGTAAGTAAGATCGGCCATATCAAAAGACTAAGCGATACCATTATGATTTTATAACTTGACCGTTAAATTCCTCCGACACTTAATAATTTAAAAAACAACCTAAACTAATAACCTGTATGTTTGAACAGCTGCATGGAAATCCATTGGTTTTAGTATTGTGGAAATCCACAACACATAAAACCACGCCGAAATCAGCCCATTGGTTTGTCATCTCGTAGGCATAGATAAACAGATACATGGATATAGATTTTAAATTAATATTACCCCCTTTTTCCTCTAGTGGACAATTTATTTATTATGTATCATTAGATACTGTTCATAAACAAGATGGATTGCCTGATTGCCTTTAGTTAGTTTATTTTAGTTTAGTTTATAGTATGATAATTAAAATTACTTATTAAATAAATTTCTTCTTATTAGAAAAAAAAAGAAGATATTATTTCCTTAAGCGCCCTTATAGGTCAATAAATAATGCACTTAGCCCACTACTAACTTTGTCCAGTCTTAAATGATTAAAATGGGACGTAGAACCATTGTTGTATAGTTCATCATAAATTATTTGATGAAGATGTCCTCCCAGACGTATTCGTCGACGACGACACACTTGTGTTGACCTGGGTCCCTTAGCATACTAGCAAAGCCAACTTGGCTTTAAAGTCTTATTGCAGGAAACACATTAAAGAGACCCACTAGAATCATATGTGTAATTATAGGGGGTTAGGCGGTATTTTCTGGATTTAGCGTTTGGCATCAAGAGCTTCAATTTTTATTATATAATAATATCTGGGGACAATGTCACACAGATCATCCTAGCCCCAAACTAAGCAAAGCTTGTACTATGGGTACCAGGCGACTATATACATACTTATATAGATAGATAAATACTTATATACATAGAAAGCATGTGTTATTGCGTTATTTAAAAGTAAATCCAAAACTAGGGCACCCATATTTTTCCTTTTTGCGAAATTTTGAACTTTCCATTCATAATTTAAACTTTGTAATTCGATGTATTCTAAAAAGACGTAAGCTGCAAATGACGTCATACAAACGGTAGAATAGCCATCACTCTTTGCTTTAATGTAACCCGTTAAAAAAAAATCACTGTCTTGTCAAACTCGTTGGCGCCTAAACTTGTTTACGTTTGTATAATGTTTTCAATTTCAAATTAAATTAAAATCGTCAATTTTAAATTTGTTTCCAGTGTTATTATCCTTATTATGTTTCATTAAGTTACCATGAAAGTTTCGAAATTTAAAACCGTGAGTGACAATTGACAATTTAACATGTCTTTAAGGTGGTGTCAGTTTTGAAATGTTGCCAATTGGGGAAATATTTAAGAAGCTAGAAAATACCCTTTTTTATATAATTACATGGTACGCTAATGCGTAATATTCTTTTATTCATTCAATTATGCATGTACACAAAATATAAATAATAACACAAGAAGGAAAAATATATCTTAAAGGTACTGCTTATTAAAAATATCTATATTTTCCTTTTGATGTAAAACTTCTTCAACCTAGCAACGCGATATGTGGGACAATATCTTAAATAATTTTATATATTTTAATAATCTTAAATAATTTAGATGTATGAAAATTTCTTTCTTGTTTCTTTCTTTTACATACATTAGCCAGATACTCTCACCGGTCTGTAAGTGATTGGTCAAGTTAAATAACTAGGCTCGCGGTCAGTCCATAGATGGGTGAATTAGTTCAATTTCTGAGCGTCTCCGTGCTTCGAAGGGCACGTTATACGCTATAGGTCCCAGTTGAAGCCATTAAGCAACAGTCGTTAAGTCATGACAGAGGCCTATTGAGCGGCTTGAACAACTCTGACACTAGGGTAACCACTGCCCATACTAAAAGTAAGTAAGATCGGCCATATCAAAAGACTAAGCGATACCATTATGATTTTATAACTTGACCGTTAAATTCCTCCGACACTTAATAATTTAAAAAACAACCTAAACTAATAACCTGTATGTTTGAACAGCTGCATGGAAATCCATTGGTTTTAGTATTGTGGAAATCCACAACACATAAAACCACGCCGAAATCAGCCCATTGGTTTGTCATCTCGTAGGCATAGATAAACAGATACATGGATATAGATTTTAAACTAATATTACCCCCTTTTTCCTCTAGTGGACAATTTATTTATTATGTATCATTAGATACTGTTCATAAACAAGATGGATTGCCTGATTGCCTTTAGTTAGTTTATTTTAGTTTAGTTTATAGTATGATAATTAAAATTTCTTATTAAATAAATTTCTTCTTATTAGAAAAAAAAAGAAGATATTATTTCCTTAAGCGCCCTTATAGGTCAATAAATAATGCACTTAGCCCACTACTAACTTTGTCCAGTCTTAAATGATTAAAATGGGACGTAGAACCATTGTTGTATAGTTCATCATAAATTATTTGATGAAGATGTCCTCCCAGACGTATTCGTCGACGACGACACACTTGTGTTGACCTGGGTCCCTTAGCATACTAGCAAAGCCAACTTGGCTTTAAAGTCTTATTGCAGGAAACACATTAAAGAGACCCACTAGAATCATATGTGTAATTACAGGGGGTTAGGCCGTATTTTCTGGATTTAGCGTTTGGCATCAAGAGCTTCAATTTTTATTATATAATAATATCTGGGGACAATGTCACACAGATCATCCTAGCCCCAAACTAAGCAAAGCTTGTACTATGGGTACCAGGCGACTATATACATACTTATATAGATAGATAAATACTTATATACATAGAAAGCATGTGTTATTGCGTTATTTAAAAGTAAATCCAAAACTAGGGCACCCATATTTTTCCTTTTTGCGAAATTTTGAACTTTCCATTCATAATTTAAACTTTGTAATTCGATGTATTCTAAAAAGACGTAAGCTGCAAATGACGTCATACAAACGGTAGAATAGCCATCACTCTTTGCTTTAATGTAACCCGTTAAAAAAAAATCACTGTCTTGTCAAACTCGTTGGCGCCTAAACTTGTTTACGTTTGTATAATGTTTTCAATTTCAAATTAAATTAAAATCGTCAATTTTAAATTTGTTTCCAGTGTTATTATCCTTATTATGTTTCATTAAGTTACCATGAAAGTTTCGAAATTTAAAACCGTGAGTGACAATTGACAATTTAACATGTCTTTAAGGTGGTGTCAGTTTTGAAATGTTGCCAATTGGGGAAATATTTAAGAAGCTAGAAAATACCCTTTTTTATATAATTACATGGTACGCTAATGCGTAATATTCTTTTATTCATTCAATTATGCATGTACACAAAATATAAATAATAACACAAGAAGGAAAAATATATCTTAAAGGTACTGCTTATTAAAAATATCTATATTTTCCTTTTGATGTAAAACTTCTTCAACCTAGCAACGCGATATGTGGGACAATATCTTAAATAATTTTATATATTTTAATAATCTTAAATAATTTAGATGTATGAAAATTTCTTTCTTGTTTCTTTCTTTTACATACATTAGCCAGATACTCTCACCGGTCTGTAAGTGATTGGTCAAGTTAAATAACTAGGCTCGCGGTCAGTCCATAGATGGGTGAATTAGTTCAATTTCTGAGCGTCTCCGTGCTTCGAAGGGCACGTTATACGCTATAGGTCCCAGTTGAAGCCATTAAGCAACAGTCGTTAAGTCATGACAGAGGCCTATTGAGCGGCTTGAACAACTCTGACACTAGGGTAACCACTGCCCATACTAAAAGTAAGTAAGATCGGCCATATCAAAAGACTAAGCGATACCATTATGATTTTATAACTTGACCGTTAAATTCCTCCGACACTTAATAATTTAAAAAACAACCTAAACTAATAACCTGTATGTTTGAACAGCTGCATGGAAATCCATTGGTTTTAGTATTGTGGAAATCCACAACACATAAAACCACGCCGAAATCAGCCCATTGGTTTGTCATCTCGTAGGCATAGATAAACAGATACATGGATATAGATTTTAAACTAATATTACCCCCTTTTTCCTCTAGTGGACAATTTATTTATTATGTATCATTAGATACTGTTCATAAACAAGATGGATTGCCTGATTGCCTTTAGTTAGTTTATTTTAGTTTAGTTTATAGTATGATAATTAAAATTTCTTATTAAATAAATTTCTTCTTATTAGAAAAAAAAAGAAGATATTATTTCCTTAAGCGCCCTTATAGGTCAATAAATAATGCACTTAGCCCACTACTAACTTTGTCCAGTCTTAAATGATTAAAATGGGACGTAGAACCATTGTTGTATAGTTCATCATAAATTATTTGATGAAGATGTCCTCCCAGACGTATTCGTCGACGACGACACACTTGTGTTGACCTGGGTCCCTTAGCATACTAGCAAAGCCAACTTGGCTTTAAAGTCTTATTGCAGGAAACACATTAAAGAGACCCACTAGAATCATATGTGTAATTATAGGGGGTTAGGCCGTATTTTCTGGATTTAGCGTTTGGCATCAAGAGCTTCAATTTTTATTATATAATAATATCTGGGGACAATGTCACACAGATCATCCTAGCCCCAAACTAAGCAAAGCTTGTACTATGGGTACCAGGCGACTATATACATACTTATATAGATAGATAAATACTTATATACATAGAAAGCATGTGTTATTGCGTTATTTAAAAGTAAATCCAAAACTAGGGCACCCATATTTTTCCTTTTTGCGAAATTTTGAACTTTCCATTCATAATTTAAACTTTGTAATTCGATGTATTCTAAAAAGACGTAAGCTGCAAATGACGTCATACAAACGGTAGAATAGCCATCACTCTTTGCTTTAATGTAACCCGTTAAAAAAAAATCACTGTCTTGTCAAACTCGTTGGCGCCTAAACTTGTTTACGTTTGTATAATGTTTTCAATTTCAAATTAAATTAAAATCGTCAATTTTAAATTTGTTTCCAGTGTTATTATCCTTATTATGTTTCATTAAGTTACCATGAAAGTTTCGAAATTTAAAACCGTGAGTGACAATTGACAATTTAACATGTCTTTAAGGTGGTGTCAGTTTTGAAATGTTGCCAATTGGGGAAATATTTAAGAAGCTAGAAAATACCCTTTTTTATATAATTACATGGTACGCTAATGCGTAATATTCTTTTATTCATTCAATTATGCATGTACACAAAATATAAATAATAACACAAGAAGGAAAAATATATCTTAAAGGTACTGCTTATTAAAAATATCTATATTTTCCTTTTGATGTAAAACTTCTTCAACCTAGCAACGCGATATGTGGGACAATATCTTAAATAATTTTATATATTTTAATAATCTTAAATAATTTAGATGTATGAAAATTTCTTTCTTGTTTCTTTCTTTTACATACATTAGCCAGATACTCTCACCGGTCTGTAAGTGATTGGTCAAGTTAAATAACTAGGCTCGCGGTCAGTCCATAGATGGGTGAATTAGTTCAATTATCATGTCATTATTTGATACGCTAGGGATTGACTCAAGTGCTTTTCTTATGCTGGATGGGTTTGCGCGACCACGCTCTCACCTGATAGTATGAAGCGTTGGGGTTAAGTAGCAGAGCCAAGTAAAGACATGTGTACTGGGTTACGACGTTTATTACTCTGAGAGACATAATACATAAAAATGGTGCACCACTACAAATATCGCAACGTAGACAATTATATGAGAACGTTATAGAGGAGCTTACCTACTAAATAGTATAAGGGAACTTACATACTACACTTCACCTCTGGGGGCGAAAAGAAAAAGAATCTAAATACAAATTGATTTTTTTTTTCTAGAATCATATTATATAAATTTATGATAATTATCTGTATTAACTTAAAATTGATTAACCGAAAATATTAACTAAAGTACAGTTTAGTCCTGTCTTTATGAATTATATCTATTTTATTATTTCTAAAAAAATTTACGTTTGGAAGTCGCCATGAAGCGTTGGGGTTAAGTAGCAGAGCCAAGTAAAGACATGTGTACTGGGTTACGACGTTTATTACTCTGAGAGACATAATACATTAAAATGGTGCACCACTACAAGTATCGCAACGTAGACAATTATATGAGAATGTTATAAAGGAGCTTACCTCCTAAATAGTATAAGGGAACGTACATACTACACTTCAAGTAAGTGAAGATTTGGTCGAAGGTAGACCGCGCGTATTCAAAAGATACCTGTTCACTATAGCCTTAAAATTAAATAGACCTAAGTCTAACACACAGAAAATACGTCGTTCGGTAGGGTGTTCCACAGCTGTCCAAATAATGTATAATTTGGGCCGAACACTATTTATTACGAAATTTTAAATAATTAAAAAAAAGCTGGGGATTCTATAGTTTACAAGATTACATTAATTAAAATGTTATTACATCTTGGTATATTATAGCTAACATGAAAACGACATACATAGAACTGTTACACTACTAAAGCTGTTTGTATGGAGTGTATAATTGAGTGGAGTTGGAGTGGATAATTATCCACTCCAATCGGCTTATTAGCCGACTTTAATTTTATTTTATTTTCCTTACAAAGACATCGCACGCATTAGGGAATCTAATCCCTGTGTCGCGGGGTACTTTACTAACATATAATAGACGGACACAAATCACATCCAGACTCAGAACAACTATTTATGGGTCTCACAAATAGTTGTGTGTCGCGGGACTCGAACCCACGACACGAAGCGGCGTGGCAACTGTCTTAGCCGCTGCGCCACACGTGCAGTCAAAACTTTAAAAGAAGGAGGTTTCAATTCAACGGTATGTTCTTTTCTACGTTTGTTACGTGATTCTTCCATTGTTTTTAAAACAATTTGTATAATTTTAAAATTATTTCTCAATTTTTCCCAAATCGGTCGTTAGGGAGAAAAGTTGAATATACTCTTGGTATTGAAGTATTATAATATTTTCTCTATATTATCCTAAATTGACAGAACTTAATAACCTTTGCGTTTGAACTATGTTGGAAATAAAGGAAATTATATTAAAAGTTGTTTAATTACAAGAATACAAGTTTGCCAATTAAAATAATCAATGTACTTAAAATTGGGGACATTAATAGGCAAACTTGTATTCCAATATTAGACACGGTCGTTTATATTTGTTGATTCTGGCCTTCAAAGCAAAATAATCTTTATAGCATTACTCGCGTGCTTATGAGAGTGTCACAGGGCAATTTCCTCAAACACTTTTACGTTTATTGAACGGAATCCGAAACTTGGCACATTTACACAGTACTAAAAGATTTGAAAATGAAAACTAACTTTTCTCATGAATGGAATCTGTATGTATAAGTTTTTGGAACAGGAAGACGCAGCGTGGGCAGGCCCCTGACAAGACGGACCAATTATCTTGTGAAAGTCGCTGGAAACCGCTGGATACGGGTTGCGCAAGATCGGTAATTGTGGACATCTTTGGGAGAAGCCTTTGTCCAGTAGTGAATGTTGTTATCGGATTATGGGTAGCAACCTATGGCGGTGGTTTTTCAAAGACAATGTCTATTTATTCATGATTCTCGTCTTTTATCAATATTTACATACCCAAATATCTTTAAAAATATTTTCCAAAATATCAATTGTGATACCACATTTGCATACTTATGCATGGATTACATTATTTCATGTTATCCAGGCACGATTTTGAAAATGTCTTTTATCAATATTTACATACATACATACATACATACATAGACTCACGCCTATTTCCCAGAGGGGTAGGCAGAGACAACGGATTTCCATTTGTCACGATCTTTGCATATTTCTTTTGCCTCGATTACTGTCATTATATTCTTCATACATGCTCGCCGGTTTAGGGTACTTCTGACCTGCCCTTTCTTGAGAACATCTCCAATTTGGTCAGAGAATGTTCGACGTGGTCTTCCCCTTCCAGTTGTCCCATTCACACAGGCCAGGTATACTTCTTTTGTCAATCTTCTTTCATTCATCCTTTCTAAATGGCCAAACCATCTCAGCATGCCTTTTTCAATCTTTGTGACTACATCCTCTTTCACACCACAACGCTCTCTTACATCAGTATTTCGAATTCTGTCTCTCAAAGTCACACCACACATACTTCTCAGAGCTCTCATTTCCACTGCATTTATTTTACTTTCATTCTTTTTCTGCCATACCCAACTTTCACTTCCATACATTAAAGTTGGCACTAACACTCCATCGTGCACGGCTAGCATCAATATTTACATACCCAAATATCTTTAAAAATACTTTCCATCATATCATTTCTCACAGCATAGATATACATTTGCCAAATTGTGACTGGATGAAGTGAAATACCATTACATAAAATTTAAAATGACTATAAAAATATATAGTTACTTACTTATAGTATGGGTGGTAGCTACCCTCGGGTCAGAGTTGTTCAGTAGGCCTCTGACATGGTTTAACGACTGTTACCTAATGGCTTCAACCGGATGATGGACCAGCGTCTTAACGTGCTCTCCGAAGCACGGATATGCTCAGAAATTAAACCACTTTAGCGATCTCCCATCTATAGACTGACCGCTAGCCAAGTTGCTTAACCTCGCCAATCACTTGCGGACCGGTGACAGCATCTGGCTATGGGCGCCTATATATAGTGTATATTTGGAAAGCTTGTACCGTATAGTAGCAATAGTAGTAAACTTGACTATATAAAAGAAAAAAAAGAAATAATTTTATTTTTAAAACACGTACGGAAAATATATAACAATTTTAGTAACATTTTTAAGTTTTCTCCGTGTAGTCTCAGTATTCCGTAGAAAACATTTCTCAGGGCACAGATCTTAAACAAGTGCTTAAATAATAAATACCTCTGGGCGATTTGTACAGTCCTATAAATAACACAAGGGGTAGGTGGGAGTAGAGAGAAATAACAGTACTGTGTGCAGTTTTAGTGGCTACAGCAACTTTACTAAGGATTGCTTTTTAGCTATGGTTAAATTATATTGGCAGTTTTAGACATTATAGGTTTAAAGAATAATTGGAAATAGCAAATGTGAGTTGTTTGAGCTTTATTTTGAAAAGGAGTCTGAGTGTAATTATCTATAGAAGATTGTATTTACAAAATAAAAATAGTACGTGTTTTCTGGTTTCCATAGTACACCGTACAAGCGCCGCTTAGTTTGGGATCAGATGGCCGTGTGTCAATAATGACCCAGGATATTATTATTATTGATTCCAAAATTTTTCAACGTTCTATTTCTTTTAAAAAGCTTTTGTCTAGCATTTATACGTATATTATGTATTAAATTAAACTTATAGTTATTTTAGTTTTTTTTTTACTAGATGAACCGATGATCTTTTGAAGGACGTTGGACGCCACTGGATGCGTGTAGCACAAGACCGACAATTATAAAGATCTTTGGGGGAATCTTTTGTCCAGCTGTGGACGTCTTTTGGGTGATATGATGAAGATAAATCGTATTCATATAACATTTCAACATCTACGAACATAAATAATTTAATGTCCTGAAATAAACCGAGATTTTTAACTACGTGGTTTGTATAACAACGCTAAAAAATAGCCAACAAGTGCGTTGTTTAAAAATAGACTGCATACCACAACACATGAGCGCTATAACTATTATCCCGCAATGAGGGCTACCGTTTTTGTGCTCACCAGTCGGCGCCACTGTCGCGGAAGGTCCACTATAGCTGATCAAAATCATTGTTATTGTGGACGCGACGAATGTTTTTACGAAAAACATTTAAAATCCTGTTAAAGTGTTTCATAAATAGCATGCCGCAGTGTTGTGCAGTCCCCGCACAACACTGCGGCATGCTATTTATGAAACACTTTAACAGGATTTTAAATATTTTTTCAAATATTTATTACAGTCATCGAGCTGTTACTCATTTTGTAATTTATTTAGTTTTAAACCAAAATGTTTAGTTATAATCGCAGTTTTTATTAATAAACAGCGTAACCCGAACAAAAACAGTGTATTTTGACATTTCGTAGACCTGCCGCGATGCTAGCGCCTCTAGCGGCAAATTGATACGCGGTAGCCCTCATTAGAAAGTTGGGACAGCCCTAAAAACATTATTCAGCTATTCAAATTGCTGTGTGAAATTCGAATTTCGAATCATATTCAACAACGAAGTTGTACGCAGTTTTTATAAACGGATGCTTGCGTTGTGATTATAAAATAAAATAAAATAAAAAAGGTTTTTATTCACGTAGACTTTAAAAAAGCGCTTGTAAATAGTCAGAACATGTTTGTAGTAATATAGTTGTATACATTAGATATTATTTCTAGTAACATAGATATTTAGGTACATCTTGTATGAAAACATTTATAAAATTTATTTTATTACAGAAATGATATTTAGCTAGCTCGTATCAAGTTATTGTCAAGAGATTATGTTTAATTATCTAGTTTAAGTCTAATATTTTTACTACATATTGTCAATGGTTCTGTCTATATTAAAGGTATTATTATTATGACGGACCTTGTGTTAATAACGACGGTCGCGCTTTAATGCTACCACCGGATCCAATGCGCCCCAACTGAGAAGACCCAGCGAAACAAACTCAGTGGGTTCATCTACTACCGGTTTCAACATGACCCAGTTGAGACGGTCCGGCGAAACATACTCAAGCGGGCATGAACACGGGATTTGGTCCAATTAGAATAATTATTTAGTAGGCAAACACAATATATGCTCGATCGGTTGTCTGAATGTTTATTATTTTAGATTATATTTAGGTATACAAAAGAAAAACTTCGAAACAATAACATTATTCATTTTGAGACAGAGTCAATAATTTTAAATTAGGTATATGATAGCAATCATTTACAGATAGTTCACGTAACACAGCAGATCAGTCATGTCTATATGGCTACAAGATCTCCAGCGAGCAATGTGCAGGTAGGAAGTGAGAGCGAGACGTCTTTGTCATCGATGTACTCTTTAGTGGTGTAATAACCCCTAGCCATAAGTATACGTTTAATATGTGTTTTAAAACTTGTGTCAGGCAGATCAGTAATTTGAGTAGGAAGCTTGTTATAAAACCTAATACAATTTCCTAAAAATGATTTATTAGTTTTGCTTACTCTAAAGCCTGGCATGGCTAGTTTGTTTTTATTCCTAGTATTTATATTATGCAGTTCACTTTTCTTTTTATAATTATGATAATTTTTTCTAACAAACATTATATTCTGATATATATATTCCGATGGCAGAGTAAGAATATTTATTTCTTTAAACAAATTTCGCAAAGAATCGCGACTGCCTAAACCATAAATGGCTCTGACTGCTCTTTTCTGCAATACAAAAATAGTACGTATGTCAGCCGCCGAACCCCACAGCAGAATGCCATACGACATAATGCTATGAAAGTACGCGAAATACACTAATCTAGCAGTTTGTTAATCTGACAATTGCCTTATTTTCCAGACAACATAGGAAGCTGAACTTAATTTACGTGCTAACTTTTCAATCTGAGGACCCCATTGCAATTTTGAATCAAGTGTCAATTCCAAAAATACGGTCGATGGGACTAAATCTAATATTTTCGCATTAAGTGCAACTGTTGGTACAATTTGAGTCACATTCGGCAATGAGAACCTGATGCATTTAGTTAGATTGTGAACACAGACTTAAACAATAGACAGTATTCGTTAGGTACATATAAATCACAACCTGACTCGATACAGACACCTGTGAATGTTTAATAGCAATACATCGTTGTAGAGCCTGCAACATTGTGGCAAAATGGACTGCGTATTATACTATTCGTTGAAAATAAACACTACACTACACTCCGTCAAGTGCTGCGTTGTTGAAATTGATGCTGCACACCACTAAGGAAAATAAACCTGGCGGCGAACAAAGTACAACATTGTATCGTTTATGTGTCAAATTCAAATTTCGAACCATATTCAACGACAACCTTTGTTGTTGATGATTGTCTTGTGATGTCGATGTTTATGTAAGCCCGCTTCGTGCACGGCGCGCCCATAACATTTACGCCAAGCGCTAAAGTGACAGCTTGAACTCAGATCTTTTTAACAATAACGAATATTAAAGGTAAACTAAAAAATATATTTTCTGGCGCATTGATGTGTATTTTTAAAATTAATCTTTTGTAACATTTGTATGTGGTATTTGAATATACATTCTTTGTGTGCATTATGTAGGTAAGACCGGCAATTGTGGAGATCTTTGGGGATGTCTTTCGGCTGATATGATGATGATGATTATGTAGTTAGTAAATTAAAGTTATGAGGCTCATTATGAAACAAATCTTAATGGTTTTCTGGATGCTATTACTATATGAATTGCTCTTTGTAAAATATAAATAAAACAAATTAATGTGCGAACTTTATTTTTTTGAAAGGATTCTTAAATTGAAGGTCACCGTAGCTTAGTTGGTAGTGCACCTGCCTACGAAGCTGGTGGTCCTGGGTTCGAATCCCGGTAATTGCAAATATTTGTGTGATGAGCACGAACATTTGTTTCTGAGTCATGGATGTTTTCTAGGTATTTAAGTATTTATCTATCTATATAAGTATGTATATCGTCTAGCGTCTCCTGGTACCCATAGTACAAGCTTTGCTTAGTTTGGGGCTAGGATGATCTGTGTGACATTGTCCCTAGATATTCTTAATGAGTTTTTTCACAGTGACTGTGTTTCTCAACTACTGCATGGTAGGAAAAAATAATGGAAAAATAACGAAAAGTAATTATTTTCTGAATAATTTATATATGACTATGGCTTAACCAAAAGGTAATAATTTGTCTTAAACTATTACCGCAATCGATACCCTTGTACACAACACGTTCTAAAACAACATTCCTTGATACAGTATAACCCATCGCAAGTGTCCAATAAAAGATTAAGGTATAAAGTAAATATAAAGTAAAAGTTTGCCCCAAAAGTCAGTGGATCAGCCTTCTCCAATAAATTCTTTGGGTTTTTGGGAGGATACCTTTATAATAACTGTAATAAAACCATAGATATTTTCCCACTTACAAAATATTACTGCAATAAAACTATTACTATCTGGCTCAAATCACTAAATTATGAAGAAACAGAAAACTTATTACATGAACACACACACACACACACTTACTCCTAACTACACCTAGTAATGTACACCTAGATTAAGTATTTTTAATGTACAAAATTCTGTGTGAGAGAAAAAATTAAAGTTATATTATTATTACATTATGATAAAGTGTACACATCGTGAAAGTCAAAAAACAGTGCTTATGTGTTAATATTGTACTAAATGCTTGGAGCAACTGCCGTAGCACATTTAATGGAAGCATTCATAAAATATGTCACGACAGCATCTCCTTTACGCTTGAATTGGCTATTGCCTATTTGACGGTTGGCACAGTTGGTAAATGCTTGCTTTTCACGACGAAGGTCATGGGTTCTATTCCCACACAGGAAAGACATTTGTGGGCGTGAACATGTCTGAGTCTGGGTGTAATGATGGTCGTGAGTGAATAATGTCCCTGGATATTATATTATTGCCAACTATTGCTACAGTTTGAGCTATTAAATCAATCTTCAAATACACTAACGTATATCGATGGCCAACGGTCCGCAGTCATAATTGATGCATCGCTAACAATCCAGATTAATTGGCTAGTATTACTAACAAACAGTTAGTTCTCAATGTGTGCAACATGATTACTCGTAAATATATAATAGTTTATTTGCTAGAAAAATGGTTACAAAGATGATACAAAATACATTTTACAATAGACACGACAGCGTGTTTTTATATGCATATTTCGGTACTTCGCTATGCAAATTGATTGAATCATATTTTTTTAATACATATTCCACTAATTAACACAATGGGGGAGTCCACCAAATAAAAAAAGAGAAAAAAAAAGAGGCCCATCTCAACAAGACCAGAAAACTATGCAGACAATTTTATAGTGCAGCAGTCATGAGCCAACACAGTTCCGATCCGATGGGTCGGACTGAAAGATAGACGTGCTCTCTGAGGCAGGGGCGTGTAATATTTTGAATATTTTATTCATCTATATCCTAAGTCATACATGCATTCACAAAACACCTCACACACTCACATACCACACACACACACACACACACATTGTGCTCAAGCTATTATTCTTTATATTATTTCTATCATCTATACATATAATAAAATCGTAGCGAAGTCAAAACTGTACATTGAATATTTTTTTAAAGGATACTTGGGGCGTGATCTACAATCGACATCGAACCCAAAAATATAGATTTTAGAATTTCTGTCTGTTTGTCTATATGTATGTCCGGGCTAAACTCAAAAAGTAATGCATGGATTTACTTCAAATTTTGCATAAATATTAACTAAGAGGTCGGGTCAACATATAGGCCACATATTATCACACTATCACCTACGGGGGAGGAACTGTCATAATTTATAAAATTCGACGCGGGTAAAACTGCGGGGCATAGCTAGTATTTATTAATATAAAATGGGACATAGTTGTGGCTACAGATACTAAAATTTTAGAACAGCAAAAACAATAATTATTTATTATACCAGGTCCTATAATTCTAGACCTGGACTATTCTAAAATATTTAATGTCGGTAACCACAACTATGTCCCATGTTATAATATTGTGGAGAGAAATAAAAACTATTGATTGGTTAATTTAGTTATCTATTCACTTTAAATATAATTAATTTTATTAAAATTGTTAAAAATATAAAGGCACCCTTACAACAAACGTGTTTTTTGCCATTTTTCTAGACAATTGTCCCGCGCAGTTGTCGGTCGCTATATAAATGATATCGAAAATTACTCAACTATAGATATATTCTCATGCACGGAAAATGCATTCCTAACCGTTGCAGGACGTCACATTGAGGCATTGACTATTGAGAGCAGTATACAGTAACTTTTTATTACGATTTTCTTTTCCTAATATTATGTAGTATATACATAATATTAGAAAACATTTCACTTTTTTTAACATCGTTAGTAAATCAGCTATGAATATTATTATATTTTATAATAATTTTCATAGCTATTTATATATTATATTCGACGGTCACCGTAGCCTAGTTGGTAGTGCTCCTGCCTATGAAGCTGGTGGTCCTGGGTTTGAATCCCGGTAAGTGCAAATATTTGTGTGATGAGCACGAATATTTGTTTCTGAGTCATGGATGTTTTCTATGTATTTAAGTATTTATCTATCTCTATAAGTATGTATATCGTCGCCTGGTACCCATAGTACAAGCTTTGCTTAGTTTGGGGCTAGGATGATCTGTGTGACATTGTCCCTAGATATTATATTATTATTTGACCCGTATGTGTACGGGTAAAATCGGGTGACATTATCGTGAATCAATGTAGGTATTATAATTCAATTTTATTATCCTCTTAATCTAATTTTGATTTCTTCAACATAAATTCTTTTATTGATAAATTTCTACATTGTAACTTTAATGTAAGTACAAAGTTACAATCGCAAGAATAATCTAAAGTTGGTACAAAAGAATTTCTTCTTAAACTTTTAAAAGATTTGCAAAGGCTAAGTGGTTTAACTAACATTACAAATGAACCAACTGAATTTCAAGTTGCTGCGTAATAAAAGAGTGGACTAACAAATAAGAACGTAATGATTTTATACAAAAGAATGTTTCCGAAGCTTTATACATGTAATAAAAAGCTTAACGTAAAGAAATGGTAATACGCAATGTTAACTTTAGGTTTCCGTAACAAAATGGCTGGAATTATATTAAAATAGATTTTTATGTATATTTTTTCATTTGAAATATTACGTTCTGTTGAGTTATCCAACTCACACAAAGTAATCATAGTGCTACAAATGTATGTAAAAAACATTTAAAAATGGTTATTATCAATAAAAATATTAATTATAATTAAAAATCCTCGTTACTATATGAGGAACAGCACATCGGTATTTTTGGCATCAAAATAAACTTACTAGTTCCCTTGTTTACAAGCTAGAGAAGTCGCAAATTAGATCTTCGGGTGTATATCGTTCGTAGCTTAACGACATATTGTAGAAAACTTAAAAAATATGCATAGAAACAATTAAAAATTCCAAAAATAATACAATCGCAATTGTTGCAAACAACTATTACACTGTCTAGCGGTAGCGCATTCAACCGCAGATAATTCAAAATGGTTAAAATATTTGGTCAGCACAATTTTTTTGTCAAAAAATATCTCAGTTTCAGCCCGTAGCTTGAAAGTTAGTGGTGTCATCGGTTCTCTACCGGAACTCTGTCCAGGCGTATCAACTAGCTCTCGCATCTATCAGAGAATAGAAAGTGCTCATATTTTTCCGCACACACTTGTGCACTATAATATGTCAATCGCATATGGATAGTTTCCATTGAAACTCGCCGCTATTGTCAAGATTAGACCAAGACTTTGTTATGTTAATTGTACAAACGGAATACAAATTAGTTAGTTTCACTTTAATTTTGTACAGTAAAATAATTTAATTTAAAGTATCCTCTATTTTTAAGCGAGAGTAATTGAATGTTAATTTTGTACGGGTGGGAATGTAAAATGTTAACAAAGGGATTTGTGGTAAAAGGGTCGCGAAATGCTGGGTCTGTCGGCTTAACATCGAATTAGTAGTTAGATTCATATTATGAAAAGCAACCTTACTGCCTTTGGAACAAGGATGCCGTTCGAGTCTAAGTGTATCCACGTGTCTTCAACTGTACTAACCGTTCCATACAGTCAACAACAGAAGCAGCTTTGATACTAAAATATATTGTTAAATTTTCATTTGGGACTTAAAACATCACTATTGGCGAAGGATTATCTTAAAAACATGCCAAGTGTGAGTTTGAATTTATTATTATTTTTTATTGGTTATATATTTAAGCCACACGAGTGACGGCGATAAATTTGGAAAATACGCGTCACACATACTTGTAACCGATTAAGGGATTATTAGGGAAGTTTTACCAACTGAATCGAATATTAAATAAACATACGTTGCGAGTCGTATATTACGCATTGGCCGAATCATTTATAAGTTACTGTTTAATTTTTTATGGAAGAACATTTAAAACATATTTAGATGAGATCAAAAATTTACAGTTAAGATTAATTAAATTCCTAGTTAGTAATAAAGTAAAACAAAAATGTAATAAGGACTACGACAAATTATTCCCTATTTGTAAACTATTGCCAGTATATACTAAATTAAATTATTTGATAGCTTTAGAATATTATTATAGCGAGACTTATAAAATTCCTGTTCAAAATAAATATAACACAAGGAGAGTTATAAAAAAAATCTCGTTCAACCAAAGGTGACCAATTATTATGGAAAAAGAACTTCAACATTTTTAATACCACATAAATTTTCGATAAGTTACCGATATTGAGACAAACATCTAAAATAAGTATAAGTAGTTTAAAATTAAAGTTGAGGGATTTACTACTCGATGGTGGAGAGGGGTCATCTGAGACCTGAGGCATTGATCATGCCTACTGACGATGGGTCTGTCAAATGTATCTAGTCTTAAAAGTATGTCTTAAATATGTCAAATTAAATGTAGATGTACGTAGGTTAAGATTTTATGTACTAAAAGAGCGCGTTACTCGCCATTAAACGTAACAGTTTGGCGAGATTACTTATATGTTATACAATCGTAATATATATGTAAATATATATAACAATAATTAAAAAAAAAATTACACAGATACAGAAGTCACCCGTACGGAATACCTATCAGAGAACGGAGAGCCCTAGCAGTCCCTCTGTGAATCATCTCCATCATACTGCGATTCTAAGATGACAAACGTTCTCTGCCTACCCCTCTGGGAAACAGGCGTACATACATAGTATGTATGTATATTTTACTGTTTCACGCATTCACAAAATAAAGACGTAATCGGACAACCGATCAAGAAAACATTGTGTTCGACCAGACTGACAGCGTGTGACAAAAATAGGGCTCCAGTTGTCCTTTGGATCATCTAAAAAGCTAAGCTAGCGATGGCCTGTTTTTAAGGCATATGATTAATATCAGCCCATATTAATCTTATTTTAATCCTATTTTTCTGATTTTATTTTGGATGGAAGTCTAGAAATATATGCTATTTTATACGATTCTGAGCCTTTATACTAGATTACCACGTGGCCAATTTCACAATAACATCCAAATTTGTTGGTGGCCGTCCTAGCGATTATCCATCTTACCACGACCTAATTTTAAGCGTCTAATTTACAGAAATTCTATTAAGCTTCTGCTTTCGACCGTACACGGAGTAAAAGGGCTTAAAAATGTAAGGGTACGAGCAGATGTGTGTAAAGTGTAATATATCATATACTAATGAACTTAAGGTCGCCACAGATGGTACACAGTTGGCCTGTTGGTATTGTGTTAAGGGACTCTGACTGCCAGTGGTTGTGGGTTCGATCCCACCCAAGACAAATCTTTGTGTGATGACCACTACTATTCGGTGTTTCGGTGTAATTTATCTATAATATTATGTATGTTTTTAGAAATATAAGTATTTATTTCTAAAAACACCAGCCAGTTTATGTGTGGCTGACGGCATAGCATATCATCACATCACATTGGGGGCGTCGTATTTTTATATTTTGAGCTTTTTCGAAGTCGGTGTTTTGTATTTAAAAGCATTTTTTTACTCATTTTAGTACCTATTTTCCAACTCCTCCTTTTTTCTCTTTCTGATGAAAATCGTTGCGGGATCTAAGACAGTTAAAGCGATTCCCCGGGACATGCCTGAGCTTCACCGCTCAGTGTCATTTCATTGTGTGCCACTGTTGATCCTGGCTTACAGGGGTTGCAGTGGTGGGTAAGAGGGAAAGACTAGTCCCGAAAAAAAAAATTAAGTACCTACCAATAGAATCTGTTTGGAACGAAAATTAATCATTCTTAATATTTCAGCGGCGTCTTTTTTATTATTATAATTATAAATGAATGTTCACAAGTGTTTGTGACCAACCAACCGGAATTAAAAAAGTGTCAAAATTTGTTCAGTAATACCTAATAATATCTGTTACCAAAAATATGAAAAATGTGTCAAATTGAGCAACTTCCTTCTTTTTTAAGTTAGTATAATACGTTACCAACCTTCATTGTTATTCAGTGCATACTAGAAAATGTTAGACTATTTCTACAAGAAATCGCGTGTGAACACTAGTTAAGTTAACTTGGATACATCGTTGACAGAGGATTAATGGGCATGTCAACCAGCTACACGGTGCCTTGAAATATTTCCAATATGCTTACTCGCAGAAACGACTCTGCAATACCTGTATTGCCATATTTTATCTTATTTTTATGCAATAGGCCAGGCAAGCGTGCGTCACCTACAGACTGACCCAGATACTCACCGGACACGGGTGTTTCGGTGAGTATCTGAGTCGGATCGGCCGAGAAGCGAAAACACACTGTCACCATTGCGAAAGCGACCTTGACTCTGCCCAGCATACGCTGGAGGAGTGCCCGGCCTGGGAGGCCGAGAGACGAGTCCTGGTCGCTGAGATCGGACGGGATCTTTCGCCGCCAGCAGTCGTTTATGCGATGCTGGCTGGTGACTCCACCAAATGGGACGCCGTGGTTTCCTTCCGTGAAGCAGTCATGCTCCAGAAGGAGGCCGCCGAGCGGGATCGGGAGCGAGCCGATCCCGCTCGCAGACGGAGGAGGCGTCGGGGCGGTGGCGGCAGCCGGTAGCCAAACTCTCCTCGGGGCTGCGGTGGCAGTATGAGAAGTATCCTCTACTGCCACCACGTGAAAGCAGCTCCGGGAAGACAGCGATCTGTTTGTGGCGCAGTCGCTGTGCCGGACTGGCAGGAGTCGGCAATACGGAAGGGCAATCCAGGCCCTCCCAGGGTACGTGTCCCGACCATCTGGGACATGGCGCAAAAGGGGAGCACCGGAGCAGCATACCCGCGTTCCCGGGGCTCCCCCTATCAGGCGCCAAGAGAAGTCCACGGCAGGTTAGGTTTAGTCGGTGCGAGTCCGACATAACCACCCGCAGACACTTTTTGCGGGTGGCATGCGTAGGCATTCCTCCTGCCTAATCAAAAAAAAAAGGCCAGGCAAGCGCATCACGTGGCCGTAAGTGATCGCCATGATAGTAAGATTTGACGAGCCAGTTTGCGTGGTTTGTAGATACTTGCTTTGCACGCCGCTGGTCGTGGGTTCGATTCCCACCCAGGATAGATATTTGTGTGCATGAACATGTCTGTTTGTCCTGAGTCTGGTTGTAATTATCAATATAAATACGTTCGTTTATATATATGTATATATACAAAAGAAGTATTATGTAACATATCAGTTATCTGGTTTCCATAGTACAAACTCCGCTTAGTTTGGGATCAGATGGCCGTGTAATGAATAATGTCCTAGGATGTCGCAAGATATATTACAACCGCCCATAAAAAGAACTACAGTTTATAGCTTAATGTCCCTTTACAAATAACAAATGAACATGACATTTTCGTATAAAAACTATTTCAATAACAATTAACTTTTGCGTGCCACATACCTGTACAATTAATAATTATTACATAAGTAGTGCTTACATGCGACAGAAATTATGTAAGCAAACATTCAAAATGTTGTACTGTTAATTGCTAACTGCCTGGTCTAGCCTAAAAATATTCAATACTAGCTGTGCCCCCGCAGTTTTACTCGCATTAAACTTTATAAATTATAGTCCATGTGTTAATCCAGGTTGTCATCTAACTCCATAGCAAATTTTATTAAAATCACTCAAGCCGTTTAAACGTGAAGAAGTAACACACATACACACTCACACACCCACAAACCTTCACCTTTATAATATTAGTATGATTACGTTTCAAATATAAGTTCTTTCAATCACTCATATCACTCTGACAAAATCAACTACATGATTTTGTCAGAGTTCTTCAAATCCAACCTCTAAGACGGATGATGGAAAGATGGGTTCTTGAGCGGCGCATACAAACCAAAAAATGCAGCGTGGGCCTAGTGAAGGCCCCACAAGGTGGACTGACAGACTTTAAAAGGCCGTTGCAATTCCCCGGGGGAGGCCTTTGTCTAGCAGTGGACGTTTTACGGCAAACATGATGCTGGGAATCTAAAACAAAATTTAATAATGTAAATCTGTAAAGACCGCCGTGACTTACTGGTAGTGAATTTGCCTTCTACTTTAGTACTATTATCTATTCTGTGCTTGTCACAATCCAAAGATTGTGGGTTCGATCCTCGCACAAAACAAATATTTGTGTGCACGAATGTGTCTATTTATCTTTTTATTGTATTCTGTTTGTACAATTTTGTGAGAGTTGTTTAACTCATAACTTAGTTAAAATAAAATAAATAACTTGGTCCTGAAACCCGGAATCTACTGTCAAGGCACATTTGTCGCTACAATAGTTACTGCTATGTTATTTCTTCTTATAGCATTGGCGTTTTTTCACAATAAAACGGACGGATACATATCTATGACGAATTAGTCCACCTCTAACTTTGACCCAAGACCTTTTTAACTTGACTAATAATACCAGGTATTAATTTACATTTCTAAGGCCTGTTACAGATAACATCGTAATAAGGCACACGCTATTGTCGTTTCTTTTATGGATTTTGATAGGAATGACTGCGAGGGAATATGGTCCCCTATAGATAGTCGGCAAGATAAGGGAATATTACTTTTTACTTTACTCGCAGGTGTCAATGAACTACATGTAACATAAAGTTAGTGAGAATTCTGCTAGTAAAAAAACTACACACAGAGTTGATTCTTCACTATCTTGCATGAAGGGAGATTATTTGTCCATAACGGACTTCGAGTCTTCCTTGAGATATTTTCTAGGTTATTTCAGACATAAGTTAACCTGATAATAATGATCCCAACCTAAGCAGAGTTTATACTATAGAAACCAGATAACTGATATACTAATTTTCTTCTTTTATAAATACTTATATACATAATTACACCCTCACTCAAGACTAACAGATATGTTCATGCACACAAATATCTGTCCTGGGTGGGAATCGACCCCATAACCTGCAGCGTGGGAAGTATCTACCGAACCAGCCCGTCTAAAAAATATAATTAGCCCCACCCCGCCACCACGGTCCACGTCAACCACGTGTAATTCCTTCCCAGCGAGCCCGTGCTGCTGTCCGTGTCCAGCGAGGAGCAGTACGGGTATATTGGATACAGAGCGTACTGGTCTTAAAGTCTAAATCTCCCTGTTCAGTATAAAAAATATACATTATATTGAACCGGGAGATGTAGAAAATATGAGGTCGCAACCTCCTTAATAAAATATCTGATAGCCTATCTGTTAAACATAGCTTTACCCTGACATAATAAATAAAAATAAAATAAAATAAAAATCAATTCTTTTCAGACCAGCAGGTCCATAGTGTTAGATTCAATATAACTTACATGCTATGTTAGTATACATAACGAATTCATACCACATGGGCAGACTCACCGAACCTTAACAACATGTAGCTCGGTGAACCTACCAACCAGGGCTGAATCTAGCTGTTCACCCACCATCCTCAGGACTCTGTTCGAGCTACGTTGCACCCTGTACATGTACACAGCACTAAGCAGGTTTACCGTCTTTTGTTGAAGTTGGGTAGGACCTTTTGGCACAAAAATGTGCCAAAAGGTATAAGTTCACAGAGGTTAATAAGTTCTATAAAGGAGTAGACAACATCTGCTATACAACCGTTTTAAAATAAATATACATCTAAATGACTTCTTTGTAGTGCTATACAAAGTCAGCCATATAACCTAGATCAAGGTTAAAATAAAATAAAAACGGTTTAGATTGTCAGAACATAGTTGTTACATAGAAAGTAAAACCAGAGACATGACTCGACCACTATTCCTAAGTTGCAATCGTGTCGATAAAATCCCATTTCTGGTCCTCATATACCATAATATGTCCTATTGCGTAGACGCATAGTAAAATTCACAGTATCGCAAGTAATCTTAGACAAAATAAATTGACCTTCAAGCTGCACGAAACGTAATGCCGGTTCATCCGGACAAAATGGCGGACAGCGCAATGCCATTCCGTCTCCCGCCATCTCTCTTGAGATGGCGAAACCGTTTTTGTTGAAATTTTAATTTTATATAGCTTACAAATTTTGTAAAGTTCTCTAAAAGAGTTGGCAACATCTGTTATACAACCGTTCAGCTTTAAAGCGATTGCAATTGAAACTTTCTGTGTAAAATTTGGCCACAGTCAAAGCGCCGTTCGACAGTTTTCAGTAAATTTGCATTCAAATGGGTAAGAGCTTTGGCTTTGGTCGATGTAATTTTCAGCACTTTTAAGGAAGTCTTGCAAAAGCAAAACGTTATGTTTAATTTGACTAGAATGCTGGAATAGAACTATAATACCCTGGGACATTATTTTTCTTAAATTGGTACCAATACAATATCTTCAATTTCGAAAACCGTAACTAGAGGCAACAACAAATCTATACTGAATTGAAATCATAGACAATAGATTTCATAACGAACCAAAGTTCACCAAAAATATCCTAAGTAAAACCTGTTTATAATACCTTAGTATTAAACGCGAATCTGATTCCTAAGTCGGCATGGTAAACCGATCTGATAGTGTCGTCATCACATTCTCCAGACAGCAGACTTATTAAAAGCGCCGACAACTCAATTGGTCCATAAAACTAATAGACACTTGGCAACAACTGGACATAGAAGCCATAAATTTAAGTACAATGAAATTAACCGTAATGTAATAGTCGTGAAGTTTCATAATAATCTTATTATGTGTGTTTTTAACTATTTATTACAGAAATAAATAAAGATAAAGATATTTTACTTTGTGAGTTAGCATATAAAACGGGACCCTATTACTAAGACTTCACTGTCTGCCTGTCTGTCCGTCTTTCACAAGGCTATATCTCATGAACCGTGATAATTAGACAGTTCAAATGTTCACAGATGATGTATTTCTGTTGCCGCTATAACAACATACTCAAACTCTCAAAAATAAACGTGATTTTTTTGCTCGTTTTCATAGATAATGGTACGAAACTTTTCGGGCGCGAGTCTGATTCGCACTTGGCCGGTTTTTATTTGTATTTCTGGTGCTATACTGCAGGCACTAATTAGTCTTGTGTCAGACCTATCATGAAATGTGCGCAATGCACCTCCTTGTATATATAAACTCCTTGTATACAACGTGTAACAGAAAGAGTGAACGTAACTTAAGGGGCATATACGGTCTCCTTAAGCCTACCTATACACAAAATCTCATACCGAAATACCATCATTTTAATCTTGATCGTAAAATAATATACCATTCAATATATCGACAAGTATTTTTATCGATATAACGAACATCCGTACTAACACAGCACAGCTGATTCTGATTTACGCTAGAAATTGTTTGACATACCTCTGTGTTTCTATGCACGCCTGGTAGTTTGATTCCGATTGCACTCACTACACATATTTTGTTTTATTTTCGAGTTATGTTTTTATTTATAGCACTGCTGAATAGCTATTGGATACTTTACATCGTATAAGTACGTGATACACAAACACATTACGAGATCCTTTTTATAGTTTAACTTCTAGTTGAAGTTGTTTTCAGTACTGATGGAAGAATTTCATTATTTCACGTTCACTAAAATCTGCACCGACACCGAAAGCTTAACTCTAAGACTTGCCAAATAACACGAGTCTCTTTCATGTACAACATATTCATAGAATCGTAAAGCTTTCATGTTTCTTAGTTATAAAGAGGCATGGCCTCCATCGCGACACTGTACCCTTCACGACATAGGTTCCTCGTAATTAAAAAGCCTCAAATTCTGTGACCTATGAATCCTCATCATCACAAAGTGCACGTCTGAGGCTATTCTTTCATAGATGAATGCACGAAATTTTCAAAATTATTACGATCACTAAACGACATAGTTAAGGATTTCGCGGAACACTTTACTCATTACTAAACGACATTTTAGACGATTTAGTAACTAAACACGACCTAAATAGTCAGCAGTTTACGAACAACTGATGATTTTAATATTTTTATTAAATAAATGAAATTGCACAATATTTGATGAATTTGGCGGCTTTCTTCGAACGCGGCCCCTTTGGCGGCCCCTTTGAGTCCACTCAAAAGAGCCGCCTAGGTATCGACGACGCGCGCGGCTCGCTTCCATGAATATTAAAAGATATTTAACCGTTTATTATTTACCTACATCAACTCTTTGATTTTGCCTCCATATTAGTGTAACTTTGGATATAATCAGGACGGAATTTGAAATGTCCCCTACTGTTCATATGAGCCTAGTACATTATTCATATTTTTTTATTTGTATGTATTGTATGAATGATTAATATGTCGTTACATGAGAGTGATGGAATAGAAAGTGCAGGGGCACTTTCAATTCCACCTTTAAAATTTAGAGTTTAATAAAAAATTAATTGAAAGTGCCCCTGCACTTTCTATTCCATCACTCTCATGATCCGATGGGACGACTAGCGATACGACCGGAAAGAGGTCAGGCACAGGAACGACGGCTTTACGTGCTCTCCGAGGCATGGGGGTGTAATATCGTCAACTCCCAGACTTCGGGCTGATACTGAGAAATTTATTTTTACGGAAAAATCCCATAATCACTTTTGACCCCACCCAGGAATTGAACCCAGGACTTCATTATTCCCATAATCACTTTTTGGCCCGACCCGGGATTTGAACCCAGGACTTTATTATCTGCAGTTGAACACGCTACCGCTAGACCAATGAGTTATACACGAACACATTCAAATGACGCGGCGCGAGGTGGCGGCGTCTTTGAGTCTCTCAAAGATGCCGCCACGCGCGGGGCCCGCTTTGATGAATATTAAATAATATTTAACCATTTATTATTTACCTACATCAATCCTTTGTATTCGCCGCCGTATTAGAGTTCCTTGCGACAAAATCAGGACGGAATTCGAAATGTCCCCTAATGTTCATATGAGCCTAGTACATTATTCATATTTTTTCGTAATTTATCAGTAGTCGTACCGCGTGTGTTTATCTGGTTAGTTTGTATAGTTTGTATTAAAAATTAAGTACCTATTCGTTTCCGGCCAGATTAAATTCACATACTGAAAGAAAAATTTAATATTCTTACTATTTAACACACAAAAAAATATCTGCAGTTACATAAGTCAATTAAATTATTTATTTATCCAAGATCCAACATCTTGCGGAATATCAATTTAAATTAAATTAAGTGATTTTTCCTAGTTATCTAATTTGTATGAATGATTAAAATATCGTTACAGGGAACCTTTAAAAATTAGAGCAAAATATCAGTTAAACATTTGATTGAATCTTAAAATAAACACGTGTAATAAATTATGTGACTGTACAGAACCACACTTTTTATTTACAGTCTAAGTAGTAGGTTCGTGGTAAGGTTCATTACCCTTGCGGCTGAGTTTTTAGTGTTGTTCATAATGTCGGTAATCTTACTTGTTGATTTAGGTAGTCGATAGAAAAATAAATTACTAGTTGAATAAAAAATGATTATTTCTGTTTGAAGTTTCGTCCATAGGTAGCCGTCCTGATACCCTATAACCCCCTTAAGTTACGTCCACACTTTCTGTTACACGTTGTATATATACTTTTATATTTTTTCTAATTTTGACGTTTTTTAATAGTGGTGTTTTGTTATGTCAGTTGGCTATGTGAAGAGAAAATATTATATCATATTATTTCTGAACCAGTTCTTTTTATAATTACCAGTCCCAGTCTCTTACATTATTTACTTTACTTTTGTCATGCTTATTTTTTGAAGGAACAGGTACAGTTATTTTTGTAACGCATTTCAAAGCCAATGTCGCTGGCTGTAGTGAAACATTTTTTTGGATAGGACTAAAAAGTGTTATTGGGGTTTTTCTCACAAAATTATGTGCATAAAGGCGTGTGTTCCTGTAATAAACACGAACTGTGTTCTAATTATCACCTTCTATTAGGTGCACGGATCTTTTGTGGGTGTGTACGTTTTTAAAACAAAACACCCATCGGCTTGCTTAAATTGCCATATGATATTGATATGATATTTTAAAACAAAAACGGCTTACCAAAGTATTAACGATTATTTGAACGACAACGACGATTGTTTACATGATTAGAACAAAATTGTGATTGTCATAAAGATTTTATAATTTATTTGTATTATGACATAAAATATTAATACTCGTAATGGATTGTATAGTAGATAACTATGGATGATTTATAATTTAATATAATATAATAATATAATATCCTGGGACATTATTTAAACACGGTCATCTGATCCCAAACTAAGCAGAGCTTCTACAGACGCCAGCACATCAAGCTACCCCAATCTGTCAAATTTCACCAATTGTAAGAGAACCTTATGCTTTTGCGATAAAGTTGAAAATCTATAAAAGAAATTTGACAGATTGGGGTAGCTGGATGTGCTGGCGTCTATACTATGGAAACCAGATAACTGTTATACTACATATACCTACTTTTCTTTTGTAAAAACATACTTATATAAATAATTACACCCAGATTCAGGACAAACAGACATGTTGATGCACCCAAATGTCTATTCTGGGTGGAAATCGGACCCACCGAATTTAATTTAATATGTATTATTATTATTATATTCCAATATAAATTTAAAACTTAGAATAATGGATAGATGGGTAACCTCTCTATTATTCGAAGTTTAATATTCTTAAATTTATCCAAATACGAAAGCGATATAGTTTCAAGCAGAACTATAAGCATTAAGCAAAATCCAGTTAAATCCTAATCTACTTGATTAGTTTCAATGTCATACACCCACATCGTTATAGTAATGTAATTACCTAGTTGATTAATTTTAATTATGTATTAATCCCTCAGACAGCCCGCGATTAGGCATGTTGACATATCATTACATTATCTTACATATTAATGTTTTAATCGTATGATAATAATAATGGTAGATATATACGGCTTAATAATGTACTTATATAATTGCATGGAACTCTGCATCTCGTATTAGTCAAAATTAATCAATTCATAATACAGCATACATGTAATTATGAGTCGTTAAACAAATAATTATCTTTAAGTTGTAAATAAACTGTAAAATAAAATCATACTTGTTGGATAAATATGGATTTTATCATCCTGTGCGATTACAATTAATTTATACAGAGTGGTCAAGGAGTTGACGTTCAAACGCAAAAATTAGATTTATGATGAAGAGTATCCGAATCACTCCCATGTTCTACGATATTGCGTTCTTTTGATACTTTGGAAATTAATGAGAAATTTTAACTTTGAATTTTTGAATAAATTCTAAGTCAGTTTTGCAATTATTAGGGTTACCATAATTTTTAGGGTCTTAGGTTAAATTACGCTAATTAGTTATCACAAAAAACTGAACCAGAAATGTTCAACAGAACATGAAATAAATCTAAAACTGATGTTGGGTGAAATTTACGCAAAAAATCGTAGATCATGGGGGTGATTCGGATACTCCTCATCATAAAGTATATAAAATCATTAAAAAAAATCTATCTCGAAAACTACCCAAAATCGTAGAATTCATCATCATCATGGGGGTGATTCGGTTACTCCTCATCATAAAGTTGAGTTGGAAAACATTTTGCGTTTCAACGTCAACTCCTCGGCCAGCGTGTATAAAGGTTAGGTCGTTATATGAAAGCGTCATACGTATGTAAATAAACAACGAGGTATCGTGTAAGTTTTTGTAATAATGTCACACCTCCTTAACAAAGTTGAGACCAATGTCTTGCATTTCAATCAATAGCTAGACGTGATATATACAGACGCCAGCACATCCAGCTACCCCAATCTTTAAAATTTATTTTATAGTTTTTCAACTTCACCACAAAATTTGTGTCAAACAAAATAAATTATTTACACGCGGCCATCTGATCCCAAACTAAGCAGAGCTTGTACTATGGAAATCAGATAACTGATATACTACATATAATACTTTTATTTTTTTGGAAATACATATTTTTATAGATAATTACATCCAAACTCAGGACAAACGGACATGTTCATGCACACAAATATCTGGCCTGGGCTTCTACGGGCTAAGTCACCGAACTTCGGGATAGTGATCGGCGTTCAAATAAGTAAAGGTTAAAAATGACTTAATCAATCATTAAATCGGCTTCAAGGTTGACAATGGATACCGGATCTTTTATCACGTCACATGTGCTTATGGAAGCCGTTTTAACGATTGATTAAGTCATTTTTAACCTTTATTTATTTGAACACCATTTAAGAAATCGATGTTCGGCAACTTAGCCGGTAGAGCCCCTGGGTGGGAATCGAACCCACGACCTCCAGCGTTGTTAAAAATTATCGTATTTGCAATATACAGCAAAGTTTAAATATTATGAAGGAAAAGAGAAATTTATGTATCCAACTTACTTCTTAAAATTCGATGCGTACGACGCACCGTTTATTACTTTTCTCAAAAAGTTTTTAACGTTTAAACAATCCAAACTGACCCGAAGTTATGTTAATATTTTTGTATCTTTCACCTAAGTTCTTGGACGAAGTTTTTCAATCTAAATTAAAGAAGAAAATTAAGTAAGTATAATAAACAATTCGGATTTGATTGTTTGTGACGCGGGCAGTTTTGTCATGAGAAACAAGAAATGTTCTCATTCTTATTTGAAACAAACTTTGAAATGAGAATGCTTAAATCGAATTTGCTTATTCACTTCTTAGTTTTAGTTATATACTTAATTTTACTTTATACAAAAAAAAACGAAACAAATCTTTAACAAAAGAACACAATACGAAAAAAATCTCTAAGATATCTTTAATGCAATCTAAAATTGAGTTTACTAGACTTAGACCGCTAACTTATATTTAAAAACTTTAATTAGTGTCAATTTAAATTGTCTAGCTTCAGAAAATGTTTGTCTTATTCGCTCAACATTAAATTTAAAAGTCTAAACATTTTCATTAGAGAAGTAAATACCTTATACATAGCTGGAGAGTACGCGCTCAAAATGTTTTGCCATACAATAATCAGGGGATAGCCCCCTGATTATTGTATGGCAAACAATTAAGAATATTGTTTCAAATCTCAAATCGAATTCTATTTTTTTATTCATTTAGGCTCCCCATATTATACTGTCGGTTACGGCAGCCAGTCTCAATAGAGACTAGTCATTAGCGTGGGACATATAATATTATAGTGCACAGGTGTGTGCGCAAACACAGGCGCACTTTCTATTCCGTCACTCTCATGATTCGATGGGACGCCGAGCGACACGACCGGGAAGAGGTCAGAGGCAGAGGACCGACAGCTTTACGTTCTCTCCGTAACTCGGGGGTATAATACCGCCAACTCCCAGACTTCGGTCTTCTGAGAAATTTTTCTTTTTACAGAAACGTCCCAAAATCACTTTTGGCCCGACCCGGGATTTGAACTCAGGACCTTGTTCTCTGCGGGTGAACACGCTACCGCTACACCAGCGAGGCAATCACTTGTAACATTACAAGCTAAGTGTAAAAATCTCTTATAGGTAGGCACCGCATGCAACTAATTTGAAAACTAGATACATGCCTCAATACAAAAAATTGTATCATCTATACATCTACGTCTATAATGATTGTCAATATATATTTCAATAAAAGATTAATACTAAAATGTCTATTAAGATTTCAATATAAACGAGGAAACCCCACATATTAAAACAAATATACGTGCAAAAAATGTTCTCCTAACACGAAAAATAAAACTTCAAACATATTAAATCCATAAGAACGAATATTTAATACGTACGTAAAGGTCGTACTATCCAGAATAATCCAAAGTCGATATTCACTAGCCAGCTAACGGTCAATAAAACGTCAGATTTATTCCAGTGAAAGAACTTCCAGCTCTCATCAGGTATTCAATAAGGATATATCTAATCTTGTAAATATAAAATGTTTTATTTTATGATAATATTTTTTTTACACTAAGAAAAGTTTTGTATAATGTGGTTCAAAATGTAATTGTAATAACATTTATACGTGAATTATACCTCTAAGAAAACATCCTTAGGCATTTTTTACACGAATTATTTAAAATACGCCGTTGACACGAGTTGCCGTCATTCGGTGCAAAAACGCGGGGGCGTTTGTGCAGCGAACGTCCTTGTACGTAACGTTGACACGATCCGACGAAAAGGGGACTACATGTCATTAAATGTAGAACTATTCTAAGAATCGTAAGTTTTGTGTACTGATGGCCACATTCTCAGTAAACCGTGACGACGACGGTACGGTGCCGTCAAGAAAAGAAATCACCGTTGGTGCACTAACGCCCCAAATGTTCTATTACATTCGGATTTGAAGTAGTCCCCTGATCTCACATGTATTTTTCTAAAAATAATGGTTAATTATTTTACTAATATTAATAGATAACATATTTCACTCGATTTACTATGTATATTTATGTTATTGTTATCTGTGAAACTTATATGAAATCAGTTCAGGTGTTTATGCGAGACTGTGTAATAAATATAAAAACTTTTACTGTTATAATATTATGAGGATATAGTCCCGAGAATTCTACGCTCTAATCCCAGATCGACAGCCTTTAAAAGGTTGAGGCGTTGAGTTATTATAGTGAACAAAGTTCAATGAAATGGCACGTATGTGGGACGTACACACGGCTTCATATCAAGCTATACATTTCCAATGTAAGCTGACGTGTGATTGTATGGAAATCTTATACAACGCGAGATTAGCTTATACTGGAAATGTATAGCTTGATGTGTAGCAGTGTGTACATAACATGCTTTTACATATGATTTTTCTTTTTTTTAGACGGCCCACCAATTTACAAATGTTTTTCGCTAAGCCTCTCATAAATTGTTTTAGGTTTAAACTTCAATGGTACTCTATTACAACTAAAGCCTGAATGCCTGAATCTGGTCTTATTGAGCGGTAAATTCAATATTTAAATTACAAATTCACTACGGTTCAGCTGTTTTTAGGAATCGTGCTTATTAAAAGCTATTTCAAGGAATAAATTGTTTGTCAAATTTATCTATAGTTTACAGTTAGCTTAGAAGGTCCAAAAGATAGGTGAATAGGTAGATAGATAGGATTACATTTAGAAATAAAATATACAAAACTATTTCGAAAATATCATGGCTTAAATAGATCTTGTTATCCGCTAGAATAACAAAAAAACAGTTGTAAACTTAAAATTAAAACAAAAAGTTAATTTACAACCTAAACCCACCTTACCTATTTCTTCTTTATTGACGTTTTTTTTTTTTTTACTTGCTTAATAATATAAAATTGATATGCACCGTTTGTTGCCCATTACATATAAGCCTCATTCTGACAAATGTTTGCTGGAAGAGAACTCATAGTTGAGTTAAACTCACCTACGTACATGATCTAGGTACGAGTAAGTTCCGGATCGCTGTCGAGCCTACCATGAAGTACCTGGGATTGGTGCTCGACAGCCGGTGGGACTTCGGACCCCACTTCCGGCGGCTGGTGCCCAAGCTGATGGGCGCGGCTGGGGCGCTTTCAATGCTGCTTCCCAATCTGGGGGGGCCAAGCACAGCCTGTAGGCGGCTCTACATGGGGATCGTGCGATCGATGGCCCTGTACGGGGCCCCGATCTGGGCCGCTGACCTGACGGCCGGTAGCATTGCTGTTCTGCGGAGACCGCAGAGAACTATGGCCGTCAGAGTCATCAGGGGTTATCGCACGGTCTCCTATGAGGCGGCCTGTGTGCTGGCCGGATCCCCGCCCTGGGACCTCGAGGCGAAAGTACTCGCGTCACTGTACCGGTGGCGCGAAGAGATGCTGGCGCAAGGCAAGCGGCCGATGCAGCGACACATGGAGCTGCGTCGGACGCAGCTTCGCGAGGCCCTGGTGGCGGAATGGCGGGACAGGCTCTCGCGCCCAACCGCCGGCCTCGTCACTATCGAGGCGGTCCGGCCGGTCCTCGAGCGTTGGCTCGGGGGGAGACACGGCTCCCTGTCGTTTCGGGTGACGCAGGTACTCTCGGGGCATGGCTGCTTCGGGAAGTACCTGTGTCGCATAAACAGGGAGCCGGACGCCCGGTGTCACCACTGCGTCGACTGTCGGGAGGACACGGCGCTGCATACGCTGGCAGAGTGTGCCGCTTTGGAGGAGCAGCGCCGTGCCCTCATTTCTGTGACCTGTCGCAGCCGGCCGTCGTGAATTCGATGGTTGGCGGCGAGGAGTCCTGGGACGCGGTGGTTTCCTTCTGCGAGACAGTCGTCTCGCGGAAGGAAGCTGCGGAAAGGGAGAGGGAGATCACATCCTCTCACCCAGCCCGCAGCACATGCACCGGGCGTCGGCGGAGAGCGGACAACGCCCTCTTCCAGCCCCCCTAAATGGGTCCAGGGGCGACGGACTCGGGGGCGTCCGTCGCCCACGACACATCTGGACCCGAGGCGGCGGCGCGACGTGTTCCACACGCGCCTGTCTTAGACGTTGCGGGGGGAGTTCAACACCTCACTCCCCCCCCTAATGCGAGGAGGCCCGCAGTTATGGGCCAGCACCAGCCGGGGGTTGCGGAAGTATCGTATGTTCCCGCGACCCCCAGCACAGGTGTGAGATGGAACACCGGGGTGGTTTTTAGTCAGTAGGAGTCTGACAGACCCCTCCGCCTCCTCCAAGGCGGAGGACATCCATGCAGGATATTCCACCCCGCAAAAAAAAAAAAAAAAAAGGTACAAGTACGTAAGTTATAATTTGTTAACTTAATATATATTTTGGGCCGTGTGGTTGCCGGTCCAGAAAGAATAATAGAGCCACCCCATAACACGTCCCTAGGGTATCGCAACACGCGAGTAAGGGATACACCAGAGCAGCAGCGCATCCTATTTACTTGCTAACCTACTCGTAAATGCGTTCGTCAACTCGCATGCAAAGCTCTGTGACTACAGAAAACCTCATTAAAAAAAAAAAGTTATGGGAACCTTTGGGTGAAGCCTATGTCCAACAGTTGACGATATCTGGTTGGTGATAATGAATATATATTTGACGGCGCAGCCGTGGCGCTACCAATAGAACTGTATAGATAAGAGTGATAGGTCGGTGTCACTCTGGTAGAACGTCGAACGGGCGGCCATCTTGACGTCACTATTGCTTGGAGTCGCGCCGTTATATTTCTATGTGCAAAAAAAAAAAAAAATAGAATGACAACTCACAATGACACATAGCATGTAAGTGAAGATGTGAGGGCATGAGACTTATTTGAAGTACTATATAGTTATGGAATCAGATGGCCACTTAGGCGCGGAACAATCTACAAGTAAACGGAACCAACACAGATTAAAATCTCAGTGTAGACAAAATGAATTAATTAACACAAGACTAGCCTCTAAAAATATAACTTGCAATCTACTTTTATCTTTCAGAGCCTTGATTAAAAGGGAACCATTATTTCTCAGCCAAATATTAAAGGCCTATTTACCTTACCTTAACTTATACAATAGTTACGAATGTCTGTTGTGAAACGGCAATATAGCGCTACGCTTATATTTTACTGTCGAGGAAATTTCAAGATACTGTTTTTTTTAACCAACTTTAAAATTAGAACGTCCGAAGCTCTATTTATATTTTGTTTTTTATCTATGTTACGCAATATCTCCACTGTTTATATTACGTGACTTTGATAATTGTTTTTTGGGCGATGGAAGATCAACGACCGCCGTCACTCAGTTATTGATCCTGCAAATATCCAAAGGTTACGAGTTTGATTCTCTCACAAGTCAAATTCACGAACATGTCTATTTTACGGAGTCTTCCTATATATTTACTGTTACATTTTGTTCTAATCGTAATTTGTAAGTATATCATAAAGAAAATTTTGCTGTGTGGTGACGGCCTAAGAATATCACCACCCCCTCTCATCCCGTGGGGGGACGTAAAAGTCGTCCCGAGGGAATATATACCAGAGAACGGGCAGCAGCGTTCTCCTGAGTACCATGTCCACCTTACTGCAATCGCCAACCCGTCTGCCAAGCGTGGCGATTATGGCAAATCCCCTCAAATGATGGACACAACCAAACCGCGGCCCCCAGTCCCCGGCAGCCCTGCTATTCCCAGCCGTGGTAACAGCCGTGGTTACGGCAGGGCAGGGGGTGCTAAGAATCCCCGGCAGATTCCGCGTGACCAACACCGACGACCTCTGGCCCTGGCAACATATAACACACGTACACTGCGGTCCGACGAGAAGATAACCGAACTGGAGGAAGAATTGAGCAGGTTACATTGGGATATTGTAGGATTATCTGAAGTCCGAAGAGAGGGGGAGGACTCGATAATACTGAAATCCGGAAACGTGCTCTATTACCGGGAGGGTGACCAAATATCCCAAGGTGGTGTCGGGTTCATAGTCCACAAGTCCCTCGTGAACAACCTAGTGAAAATCGAGAGTGTGTCGACGAGGGTTGCGTACCTTATACTCAGAATCACCAAGCGGTATTCGTTGAAGGTTATACAGGTATACGCACCCACTTCGACACACTCCGACGATGAAGTCGAGGTTATGTATGAGGACATATCCAGAGCCATACATACCTCTAACTCCTATTTCACTGTGGTCATGGGGGACTTTAACGCGAAGCTGGGCAAACGATTCGGTAATGAGCTGAGAGTGGGGCAATTTGGAACTGGTGACCGGAACCCCCGGGGCCAAATGTTGGCCGACTTCATGGAGAAGGAGGGACTCTTTATGATGAATTCCTTCTTCAGGAAGCCGGATCACCGCAAATGGACCTGGGTGAGCCCGGATGGTAAAACTAAAAATGAGATAGACTTTATCTTGTCGACGAGACGACAGATGTTCAATGATGTCTCCGTGATCAATGCGGTTAAAACCGGGAGCGATCACAGACTGGTCAGAGGCTCATTGAACCTTAATGTCAAACTCCAGAGGTCCCGACTGATAAAGTCTACGCTCCGACCTTTACCTATCCACGTCCAAAACCCCGAACCATTTCAGCTCAAACTGCAAAACCGTTTCGAATGCCTAGCAGACTGCGAGGAAGTGGACTCATACTATGACAGGCTCGTAGAAATTGTCCATACGGCTGGGTCTAAGGTCTTCAAGGCCCGACGTACAAACAGAACTAAAAAGATCTCTGACTTTACCCTGCAACTTATGGAAGATAGACGGAAAATGGTTCTGACATCCTCAGATGATGCTACCAGATATCGGCAGCTCAACAGACAGATCTCAAAGTCTTTGACTCGCGACACGCGGCAATTTAATACAATTAGTATTAAAGAAGCCATTGAGCGGAATAAAGGCTCCAAAGTGTTCGCAAGAGCTCTGTCTGTTGGACAGAGCCAACTGACGAAGCTGAAGACTGAGGATGGTAGAATCGTCACGTCTAAACCTGAGTTGCTGGGAGAGATCGAGAAGTTCTACGGACAGTTATATACGACAACACAGCCACCTGTCAAAAGTCATGCCTCAGATCCCAGAGCACGACTAACCCGACATTACACCGAAGATATCCCGGACGTCAGCCTGTACGAGATTAGAATGGCTCTCAAACAACTCAAGAACAACAAGGCGCCCGGTGATGATGGAGTTACAGCAGAGCTTCTGAAGGCGGGTGGTACACCAATCCTACGGGCCCTTCAGAAGTTATTTAACTCCGTCATACTAGATGGTCAAACGCCACAAGCATGGCACAGAAGTGTGGTGGTGCTCTTCTTCAAAAAGGGCGACAAAACCCTATTGAAGAATTATAGACCCATCACACTGCTGAGCCATGTTTACAAGTTGTTTTCGAGGGTCGTTACGAACCGTCTCGCGCGCAGGTTTGACGACTTCCAGCCTCCCGAACAAGCCGGTTTCCGAAAAGGCTTTAGCACCATAGACCACATACATACGCTGCGGCGAGTTATACAGAAGACCGAAGAGTATAATAAGCCACTGTGCTTAGCGTTTGTGGACTATGAGAAAGCCTTTGATTCTATCGAAACATGGGCCGTGCTGAGGTCTCTCATAAGGTGCCAAATTGACTACCGGTATATCGAGGTGATAAAGTGTTTGTATGAAAACGCCACTATGTCAGTGCGACTCCAGGACCAGATCTCGAAACCTATCCACTTGCAGCGAGGCGTGAGACAGGGAGATGTTATATCTCCGAAACTGTTCACCGCTGCATTGGAAGACGTCTTCAAGCTTCTGGACTGGAAAGGCTTTGGCATCAATGTCAATGGCGAGTACATCACTCACCTTCGATTTGCCGATGATATCGTAGTCATGGCTGAGACCATGGAAGACCTCGGTACAATGCTCGATGACCTCAGCAGAGTCTCTCAACAAGTGGGTCTGAAAATGAACATGGATAAGACGAAAATCATGTCAAACGTCCATGTTGCACCCACTCAATTGAAAGTTGGTGACTCTGCACTCGAAGTTGTAGAGAACTATATTTACCGAGGACAGACCATCCAACTAGGTAGGTCCAACTTCGAGAAGGAGGTCAATCGTAGAATCCAACTCGGATGGGCAGCGTTTGGGAAGCTACGTAACATCTTCTCGTCCAAAATACCGCAGTGTCTCAAGTCGAAAGTCTTCGACCAGTGTGTGTTGCCAGTGATGACATACGGAACAGAGACGTGGTCGCTCACTATGGGCCTTATTAGAAGGCTCAAGGTCACCCAAAGAGCAATGGAGAGGGCTATGCTCGGAGTTTCCCTGCGGGATCGCATCTGAAATGACGAAATCCGCAGGCGAACCAAGGTCACCGACATAGCCCGAAGAATTGCCAAGCTGAAGTGGCAGTGGGCAGGGCACATAGCTCGTAGAGCCGACGGCCGTTGGGGCAGAAAGGTTCTCGAGTGGCGACCACGAACCGGAAGACGCAGCGTGGGCAGGCCCCCTACAAGATGGACCGATGATCTTGTGCGGGTCGCTGGAAATCGCTGGATGCGGATAGCGGAAGACCGGCAATTGTGGAGATCTTTGGGGGAGGCCTTTGTCCAGCAGTGGACGTCTTTCGGCTGATATGATGAAAGAAAATTTTAAGGAAGTTCTTTGTTTAAAAAACCATAATTAATGAAACTAAACGATATAGTCACAATGCATATCGAAAGACCAAGTTTTCATTTCTTTTTTTTATATCATATGATGGATGGACGTAATTTTACAAATAATTCTAAATATCTACTTAACAGCATTGGATAGGATGGTTGTGTTCAAAACACATTTTCCCTTTGTACCTTAACTTGCAACATTAAACGATCTGCGCGTTCAATAGGTCTTTACCTATGAAATTGCCGTTCTGCAGTACTGGCCATTTCAAATCAAAATAATTTTTGTTTGGCTAAGAATTCTAATTTCAAATTAATTTTATTTTAAAAACATGGATTCTTTTTTCCAAAAGTAGTCATTTCTTTATTGATTAGTGTTACATTTTCATCGCATTTCAATCTTTTTCGTCATCATGGATACGTTAAAAATTCGAGTAATTATGGAATATGAGTACCGTCGTGGCAGCAACGCGGCACAAGCGGCACGCAACATCAACGACGTTTACGGAGCTAACACTACAAACCAACGCACCACCTGTTATTGGTTTGCTCGCTTCCGTTCTGGAAATTTCGACCTGAAAAATGAACCTCGCGGTCGTCCGAAGACTTTGGTCGACAATGACGAATTAAAGGCGTTTGTGGAAGCTGATGATACACAATCTACGGCTGAATTAGCAGCAGCTTTCGACGTTAGCGTCAAAACAATATTGGTCCATTTGCGTCAAATTGGCAAGGTAAAAAAGCTTGACAAATGGGTGCCCCACGAACTCAATGATCGCCAGCGCGAAGTACGCGTCGAGACGTGCCTTGCACTGCTCAACAGACACACAAATGAAGGAATTTTGAACCGCATTGTTACCTGCGATGAAAAATGGATTCTGTTTGATAACCGCAAGCGCTCAGCAAGTTGGTTGGATCCTGGTTCAGCACCTAAACAATGCCCTAAACGAAAACTTACCCCTAGAAAAGTGATGGTCACTGTTTGGTGGTCTAGCGCCGGTGTGATTCATCACAGCTTCTTACCAAACGGGGTGAGCATTACTGCAGATGTGTACTGTGAAGAACTGAGCACAATGATGGAGAAGCTGGCGCATCTCCAACCAGCATTGGTCAATCGCTCGTCTCCGCTGCTCCTGCACGACAACGCGCGACCTCATACTGCACAGCAGACGGTCTCCAAGTTGCAAGAACTGGGGTTGGAAGCTCTCCGTCATCCGCCCTACTCACCAGACCTTGCGCCTACAGACTACTACTTTTTCCAGAATTTGGATAACTTCTTGGCGGGAAAAAAATTCAATACCCGAGAGGCAGTACAAAATGCCTTTGAAGAATTTGTTGCCTCCCGTCCAGCTGATTTCTTTAAGAAGGGCATCAATAAACTGCCACTGCGATGGCAAAGATGCATTGATTGCATGGGTGATTACTTCGATTAATACAAATAAAAAAATTCATGAAAAAAATTCGTTTAAATTTTTTCATACAAAACGGCAATTTCATAGGTAAAGACCTATTAATAAGGCGTTTAGGATGCTCTTGAGTTGTCGTATCACTATAGTGTGTCCGGTATGTTTGCGGAGGCGCATTCTGATGATTTCTACGCCGATAAGAAAGAGAACCGCATTAATGGTAGGTCGTCTGCGAATCACCACTAATAGTCTCTTGAGCGTCTTCTCAGATCGGTGGAACGCCCCTTTGCTGCGTCACTGGGTAAGGATCCACACCAGTTCTAATGGAGGCAGCTTTATTACTAAACTATTTATTAATATATGTTGTTTCTACTAACACTATGGACTTACATATGTCTGAAATGAAGTATTCAAAATGTATATAATAGAGAAATGGCGCAATAGATTTTCAAGGCGTTGGATTAGTTTAGATTAGAATAAAAATAAGAATTGGGCTACAATTTGCTATAAAAAAACCTACTTGTTAGCCAATTGTAGCTTAATTCATTAGTCAAAAAAAGCAACTAAAATCATTAAAAGTTGTGCAAATCGATTGGCATGGTTGGTACACACGGCTATATATCAAGTTATCAGTTCCAATATAAGCTGACCTGTCAATGTATGGAAATCCTATACAACGTGAGATCAGCTTATACTGGAAATTACGTACACGCTTGCCTAGCAAACTGCAGGTCCTTGGTTAGATTCCCACCCAGGACAGATATTTGTGTGGATGAACATTACTGTTTGTTTTGAGACTGGATGTAATTATCTATATAAGTATGTATTAACAAAATAAAAGTAGTTTATGTAGTATATCAGTTGAGTATCAGGAGGTTTCCATAGTACAAGCTTAGTTTGGTATCAGATGGCCGTGTGTAAATTATGTCCCAACATATTATTTTTTATTTAACAACAGAAATGTATTTTGAAATGTGGCATGGAGGTATCTGTTATTTATAGCTTGTCAAAATAAATCCCCTTATTACTGACGAACAATTCAAAGCAACCCAACACGCTAATCAAGAGGAACTCTAATCTTCTAAATTAAGCCAATTTCGGATCAACAGCTACTTGAGCTAAGACATTTTGCATAATTAATTTATTGGAAGAAAAGTAGGATTATAAATCAAAAACAAATACTTTGGCAATCAAAAGGGCCAATAAAAACTAAATTGAGCGCATTCTGTTACGAGATAGGTAATATTGGTGATGCTTGCCTTTTACGCCGCAGGTCGTGGGTTCGATTTTTTTTTATACAACTTAGTTGGCAAACAAGCATACGGCCCACCTGATGGTAAGTGGTCACCGTAGCCTATGAACGCTTGCAACACCAGAGGCATCATTAGCGCGTTGCCGAGCCTTTAGAAACCGTACAACTCCCTTTTTGAAGGGCCCCATGCTGTAGTCTCTTGGAAAAACCGAAACGGGGAGTTCGTTCCACAACCTCAACGTACGTGGGACGATGTTTCGATTCCCGCCCAGAACAGATATTTGTGTGCATGAACATGTCTGTTTGTCCTGTGTCTGGGTGTAATATCTACGTTAGTATGTATGTATAATTTACAAAAGAAAAAGTAGTATTATCAGTTATCTGGTTTCCATAGTACAAGCTCTGCTTAGTTGGGGAACAAATGGCCGTGTGTGAATAATTTCCCAGGATATTTTTAATATCATTATTGTATACATTAACTTTTAACATTAACTTCTTGGTTACTATTGTTTAAATTACTGTGTGGTAGTGCAAAAATAAATATATGAAATGTTACCAATACATCGGATTCATTTTGGATACAAAAATAAAAAATCGTTATGGATACAAAAGAGCTATATTTGCTAATTACAAAAATATTGTTTATTGTCAATCCCTCTCCGAAGTTTGTGATGAAAACTAACTGAAATAAATGTAAACTACAGCAAAGATATTCACGTAAAGATTTCAGAATAAATAGAATTATGTTTCTAACCCGCACATTTTGTTTAAAATCAGGACGTGTTCTCTGTGACCTCAGTAAAAAATTGAAAGATGAAGAAAGAATATATATTTATTCGACACATAAGGTACATCAATATAAATTAAGCAATAGGGGTACAACACATAGAATATTACATAGATATTTTCATACTTATAAAAATAATAATTAATACATTTTTCTATTATACATAATTTTGCGTACCTATTCAATGTGATACTAAGCACCTTAGTGACTAAAAGGCCACAGTTCAGCATTCTGCCTCAGATTATGGTTTCATGTTTGGTTTTTGAGGTTGAATTTCTATAAGTTAGTCTATGGAAGACATGGACTCCCCGATGTGCGAGTCTCTGGTGAAAGTAATTATAAAACAAAAACTACCTATCTAATTTTACTGTCGGATGTTGCACGAGAAATTGAATTATTAGTCTATTATTGACCGACGAGATCAGAATAGGCTCCGAGATGCACGGAAGGTCTATAGATTGGCTATCAACAAAGGAGTACATTTTCTGAAAATGTCGGTGGTACGGAGGGGTGTTAAATAGTAGGGTCCATTTATAATCATTAGACCACATATATTAAGCCAGTGTTAATGTTTAATCGACAGTTGAACAAACCTGACATAAGAAAAAAGAAAATTTTTAGTCGTTAGAATACGGGCCTGCGGGTCTAGTGGTTATTAACGGTGATTTCTAAGCCAGGGGTCGTATGTTCGCTCCCCTGGCAGGACAAATCGTTGTGTGATGAGCACGATTATTGTATTAGTGTGGTGTAATTTATCTATCATCATCATCATCATATCAGCCGAAAGACGTCCACTGCTGGACAAAGGCCTCCCCCAAAGATCTCCACAATGGCCGGTCTTGCGCTATCCGAATCCAGCGATTTCCAGCGACTCGCACAAGATCATCGGTCCATCTTGTAGGGGGCCTGCCCACGCTGCGTCTTCCGGTTCGTATCTAATTTATCTATAATATATATGTATTTAAAAATATATAATTACTAGCTATGCCCCGCGGTTTCATCCGCGTTAAAGTAGTTTTGGCGTAAAATAGTATTTTGGACAATTCACACAATATCTTTATAAAATAAAATAAAATAAAAAAGGTTTTTATTCACGTAGACTTTAAAAAAGCGCTTGTAAATAGTCAGAACATGTTTGTAGTATTATAGTAGCGCTTGTAAATAGTGAACATGTTTGTAGTTTGTAGTATTATAGCTGTGTAAGTGATGGCGTCTTTCCAGACCTTATGAAAATCAGTAAGGTAGTATCTGTTTTCAAATCAGGTTGTTCAAATAATGCCACAAATTATCGACCCATCTCTATACTGCCAGCGTTAAGTAAAATATTTGAGAAGCTCATGCTCAGCCAGATGTTGTCGCACTTTAACGTGAATGGGATATTGCATGACAAGCAGTTTGGCTTTACAAGGGGCCGTTCTACTCAGGATGCGGGGTGTACACTAATGAAGTCTATATTGGAGGCTTGGGAGGGGTCGCAGGATGCGCTGGGAGTTTTCTGCGATCTCTCTAAGGCCTTCGATTGCGTAGACCACCATACGCTCATTGTGAAACTAAAATACTATGGAATTTCTGGCACATCTCTTGATCTTATTTATCAGGTCGAAAACAACTGGTTTCAATAGACGGGGTAAATTCAACACGACATTCTGTCAAAATGGGGGTGCCCCAATAATCGATTTTGGGTCCATTTTTATTTCTAGTTTATATCAATGATCTCCCATATCTAGTAGAGAAAGTATCAGACATAATTCTATTTGCTGATGATACGTCACTCATATTTAAAGTGAGTAGGAAAGATAAGGATCTTATAGAACCTAATAAAACTCTCAACCTCATATCAAATTGGTTTTCGGCAAATAATCTTCTTTTGAATGCAGGAAAGACCAAATGCATCAAATTCTCATTGCCGAATGTGACTCATATTAAACCAACGGTTGCACTTAACGAGGAAGTTTTAGATTTAGTTCCTTCGACCGTATTTTTGGGAATAACACTGGACTCAAAATTACAATGGGGTCCTCATATTGAAAAATTATCTGCCAAATTAAGTTCAGCTTCATATGCAGTTTGGAAAATCAGACAATTGTCAGACGAACCAACTGCTAGACTAGTATATTTTGCTTATTTCCATAGCATTATGTCCTATGGTATTCTGCTGTGGGGCTCAGCAGCTGACATAAGTGCTATTTTCGTATTACAAAAAAGAGCAGTCCGAGCTATTTATAATCTAGGCAGTCGCGAGTCTCTACGAAGCGTTTTTAAAGAGGTAAATATACTTACTGTTCCATCTGAATACATATATCAGAATATAATGTTTGTGCGGAAAAATTTAGATAAATATAAAAAACGGAGTGACTTGCACAATGTCAATACAAGAAACAAGGACAAACTAGCTATACCAGCCTTTAGAGTTAGCAAAACTAAAAAGTCATTCATGGGAAATTGTACTAGGTTTTATAACAAGCTCCCTATTCATATAACTAAACTACCAGATAATAAGTTTAAGTCACACATTAAACGTGAACTTATGGCTAAGGGTTACTACACTACTAAGGATTACATTGACGATAAAGACATTTGGCGGTCGGCATCTTCCTGCACATAGTCCGCTGGAGATCTTATAGCCATATAGACATGAGTAATCTTTTGTGTTACATGAACTATCTGTAATAAAACTATCTATTATTTAAATATTCTACGAATTTCAGAACTGTTGGTTGTGTCTCAAAATGATTAATGTTACTTTTATTTTGACGTTTTTATTTTCTCTTTCTAATATATTAAACCTAAAATAAATAAATAATCAGACAACCGATCGAGCATATATTGTGTTTGTCTGCTAAATAATTACAGTAAGTGGACCAAATCTCGTGTATATGCCCCATTGAGTATGTTTCGCCGGAGCGTCTCAACTGGGCCGTGTTGAAACCGGTAGTAGAGACACCCGCTGAGTTTGTTTCGCTGGGTCTTCTCAGTTGGGGCGCATTGGATCCGGTGGTAGCTTTAAAGCGCGACCGTCGTTATTAACACAAGGTCCGTCATAATAATATCACCTTAATATAGACAGAACCATTGCCAATACGTATTACAAATATTAGACTTAAACTAGATAATTAAACTTAAACATAATCTCTTGACAATAATATAATATAAATTTGTTAAAAATAAAAATAAAATAAAAATAAAAAAGGTTTTTATTCACGTAGACTTTAAAAAAGCGCTTGTAAATAGTCAGAACATGTTTGTAGTAATATAGTTGTATACATTAGATATTATTTCTAGTAACATAGATATTTAGGTACATCTTGTATGAAAACATTTATAAAATTTATTTTATTACAGAAATGATATTTAGCTAGCTCGTATCAAGTTATTGTCAAGAGATTATGTTTAATTATCTAGTTTAAGTCTAATATTTTTACTACATATTGTCAATGGTTCTGTCTATATTAAAGGTATTATTATTATGACGGACCTTGTGTTAATAACGACGGTCGCGCTTTAATGCTACCACCGGATCCAATGCGCCCCAACTGAGAAGACCCAGCGAAACAAACTCAGTGGGTTCATCTACTACCGGTTTCAACACGACCCAGTTGAGACGGTCCGGCGAAACATACTCAAGCGGGCATGAACACGGGATTTGGTCCAATTAGAGTAATTATTTAGTAGGCAAACACAATATATGCTCGATCGGTTGTCTGAATGCTTATTATTTTAGATTATATTTAGGTATACAAAAGAAAAACTTCGAAACAATAACATTATTCATTTTGAGACAGAGTCAATAATTTTAAATTAAGTATATGATAGCAATCATTTACAGATAGTTCACGTAACACAGCAGATCAGTCATGTCTATATGGCTACAAGATCTCCAGCGAGCAATGTGCAGGTAGGAAGTGAGAGCCAGACGTCTTTGTCATCGATGTACTCTTTAGTGGTGTAATAACCCCTAGCCATAAGTACACGTTTAATATGTGTTTTAAAACTTGTGTCAGGCAGATCAGTAATTTGAGTAGGAAGCTTGTTATAAAACCTAATACAATTTTCTAAAAATGATTTATTAGTTTTGCTTACTCTAAAGCCTGGCATGGCTAGTTTGTTTTTATTCCTAGTATTTATATTATGCAGTTCACTTTTCTTTTTATAATTATGAATATTTTTTCTAACAAACATTATATTCTGATATATATATTCCGATGGCACAGTAAGTATATTTATTTCTTTAAACAAATTTCGCAAAGAATCGCGACTGCCTAAACCATAAATGGCTCTGACTGCTCTTTTCTGCAATACAAAAATAGTACCTATGTCAGCCGCCGAACCCCACAGCAGAATGCCATACGACATAATGTCATGAAAGTACGCGAAATACACTAATCTAGCAGTTTGTTCATCTGACAATTGCCTTATTTTCCAGACAGCATAGGAAGCCGAACTTAATTTACCTGCTAATTAAATGTTAATGTTTTAATACTATCAATACAATGTGTACCTAAATATCTATGTTACTAGAAATAATAATTTATTCAACTATAATACTACAAACATGTTCTGACTATTTACAAGCGCTTTTTTTAAGTCTACGTGAATAAAAACCTTTTTTATTTTATTTATTTTATTATTTATAGTTGTATACATTATTATATTTATAAATTGTAGCCTATATGTTATTCTGAGGTAGATATAAGCTATATTATTGTAAAGTTTCCTAAAAATCCATCTAGTGGTTTTTACGTGAAAGAGTAACAAACATCCATCCATACTTACAAACTTTCGCGTTTATAATATTAGTAGGATTAGAGGGCTGGTGGCCGTGCTTAGTTTGAGATTAGATTGCAGTGTGTTAGTTGCGCTTTACTTTTATTTATTTATGGCTGTGCCCCAAGGTTTATGAATTATCACAGCTCCTCCCCCGTAGGTGATAGCGTGATAATATGTACCCTATATGTTGACCCGACCTCACAGTAATATTCATGCAAAATTTGAAGTAAATCTATGCAGTACATTTTGAGTTTAGGCCGGACATACATACAGACAAACAGACACACAGACAAATATTCTAAAAACTATATTTTTGGCTTCGATATCGATTGTAGATCACACCCCAAGTATCCTTTTTAAAAAATATTCTACGTACAGTTTTGATTTTCCTGCGATTTTATTATATGTATAGATTTAACAGATTTTGTTTTATTTTTATATCTACACATAAATTTTTACGTTAATCTCTAGATATCCTTGCTTTCATCACAAGCACGTTCAAACCGGAAATCGTGGGTTCGATTCCCACCCGGGATAAATCTTTGTGTGATGAACACGATTATTTGTTCTGTTTGGGTGTAATCTATCTATAATATTGATATATTTAGAAATATATAACTATATATTTGGTAGCTGGGGTAGAAAGGTTCTCGAGTGGCGACCACGAACCGGAAGACGCAGCGTGGGCAGGCCCCCTACAAGATGGACCGATGATCTTGTGAGGGTCGCTGGAAATCGCTGGATGCGGATAGCGCAAGACTGGCAACTGTAGAGATCTTTGGGGGAGGCTTTTGTCCAGCAGTGGATGTCTTTCGGCTGATATGATGATGATGATGATAAACTATATTTATTAGTTGCTGGTTGCCGTAGTATATGCTCTGTCTAGTTTGGGATCAGATGGAAGTGAGTTAGTTGTCCCAAGATATTTATTATTGTTTGAATTCATATTAACATAATGTTGAGAACATTATGTTAATATTAATTCAAACAATATCCCGATATTAAATACTAGATAACCCAGCAAACGTGGTTTTGCCATATAAATTATTATCATTGATTATTTAGGTACTTAAAAAATAATTATTGTAAAAAAAAATAAACTCATTGAAAGTATGTGGGGATTTGGTCTAGGACTGAAAGAGGAATGTAGCGCTGTGGACGATGACATGAACATTACATAACACCAACAATGTCTTTTTTTTAATTCATTGTGATTTATTCCGTAGATTGATAATAAATTTACTATGAGAATATAATTAACATGAGAGCTGCACTGAGAAAGCAAAATAATAAGTATAAGCCATAAGCGTCAGTGCTACGATCGATGCACACACAAGTCGCCGAAAAGTGTGTACAGTGTAAGAGTAAGCTTAATGTTTGGGAAAGACAGCTTCTTACTTTCAGGCTTCATTCTCGTCTCTACTTCGTGTTGTTTGCTGTCTGTGTGGGAAGTGAAATCACTAGATCCCTGGCGGGGACAACTGACCGAATGATATTTGATCAGTTTTCAACCACTGAAAGTAGAATACAGAACTAATATCGCTATTAGAAAATTGAGTCTGACAAAAAATTATGGGTATTGGGATATTGCCAATTATCTATACTAATATCATAATGAGGTAACCTTTGTGAGTTTGTGACGTTGTAAGGGGTAATCTCTGGATCTACTGAACCTAGTTTCAAAATTATTTCACCAATAGAAAGCTACGTTATTGTGGAGTGTCATAGACTATGATTCATCATCATAATATTTATCTATCCCGAACTTTTAACCCGAAGTATTACGCGGGACAAACGGGCAGGGACAAAAATATTTATAACGCGGAACGAAGTCCCCGGGCACTGCTAGTCAAAAATAAAATAAATAATCATTTGCATTGTGGGTTGGCGATCGCAGTATGATTGTTATAGTACTCAGAAAGAAGCTGCTGCCCGTCCTCTGGTAGATATTTCCTCGGGTCGACTTCTCCTCCCCCCACGCTATGAGATGGGGTGATGATATTCTGATATTTTCCGCCGTCACTACACGGCAATTTTGACTCAAGAAGTTTATATAAATATATATAGGCACGTAGAATAATTAGAGCTAACTAAATAAGTACATTTTACTTATTTTGTAAACAAAAGTGATGATGATCTCTCCAGACCAATCTCGGTCACGGCGAAGGCTCCTAACTCCGATGAGGTATTTTTCGGAAGCAGTCCGGTGCGCTGGAGATATTAAGTGTACATAAGTGTTCGCGCAGACACAGATGCACACACCGGTCCTCCCCCTCCTAACCCCAGTGGAGCGGAGAACCGCTACGACCAGACGAGAGCTCGGATGATATGTCTAGCCAGCGGTAACTGTAAGCTCTCTAACGTTGCTTTTGGCCATCCATCAGTGCCCTGCTGTTCCGCCAAGTCCGCCAGACCCGTTGCATATCTGCTGTGGATCGCCTTCCTTGCCGAGACAGTTTTTGTACAATGCGGGAGAGAGCCGCATTAATACATTCGACTGTACTTGTCGAATGCAAGGCAGTTTAACGTCATACCTAGGAAGAAAAACAAACTAAAGTGAAGCACTCTCATTGTGTAGTGACTATTACAAGAAGTTCTAAGAACCACGAGTTATTCATACCTTACGTACTGATGTCGCTCAACATTGGAGTGAAGACATTGCTTCTGAAAGCTTAATTTATGGGCGTTCTGTACCTAATGGCGGGTTATATTCTCGATTATTTCGCTCAATCTGGAATCGCAAAAAGCGAAGTTTCGTTCACTAGTTTAACCGCCCAGTAGAAGTAAATTACTGGAACTGGGTAAAAACTGCCACTATGACTTTATTTATGCTAGAAATCACCTATGTAAAAAAGCGGCTAAGTGCGAATCGGACTAGCCCAACAAAGGTTCCGTAGCAGCAAGTGAAAAGAGAAGTGAGTTGATTGAATGAAAGGTAAATTGCGGTTTACGATTTATAACGTTTAAAAAAAAAACTACTTAATAGATCTCGTTCAAACCAATTTTCGTTGGTAATATTTATGATAATGTACATCATATATTTTTCTACTTTTATTGTTCTCTCCTTTTTTAGTATTCTCTTATTTTAGAAGTCAAAGGGGGGGGGGGGGGTACTCATTTTACCACTTTAACGTGTCTCTCGCGAAAAATATTTAGTTTAGAAAAAGTAATATTAGAAACCTCAATATCATTTTTGAAGAACTATTGGCTACGGAACCCTAAAAAGTCCGCGTCACGGAACAGAAAAATAAAACTTATGTACTTAAAACGAAGTATGTAATAGCATCGCAAAACCTGGCGTCAAGAATTTTTAGTAACCCAAACGTAAATTCTAGCCAATCATCTGTGGGAACAATCTATATACTCCTACTTCCACAAACTAAGTAATTTACCTGTCGTTACCTGGGTGACATACTTCTGGTTAGAACTTCTGAAGGTGGCTTTTATTATTTTAAAGTATTCAAATTCAAAGATCGTTTCATTCATCCTTAAATTTTTTTTACTAAGTATATTTGTAAACAAATAGGATAAACATAATTTATTTGATAGTCTCAATAATTTCTATGTGAAATCTCATTTTTCTTAAATGCTCTCGGTAATTTAATCCCTATTTCACGGGGTACTTTACAAACATATAATTGACTGACTAAAGGGCAATATTTATGGGTCACACAAATAGTTGTTCTGCGTGGTAATCGAACCCAGGTCACAAAGTTTTATTATTTTGAAGTATTCATTCGAAATATTAAAGATGTCACAAATTTTCAATTAGAATAGAGTATCTACACTTAAATGTACCAGAAAATACATTAACTCAATTTTAAATACTAATCAATTACATTTGAATACTTCAAATAGTAAAACTTCTAAATATACGTCTCTTAAAACGAAGTTTCAGAATATTTTTAAAAATATATTGTAATAATTTAATGGCGGGTTGGAACCGAACCCACAAACCACGGGGTATCCAGTCCCATGTGCATTAACCAGTCTACCAGCGCGCCGTGGTTCTCAGACTCGAATTTATACAATGCATTCGATATTTCTTAACACAACTAAAACGCTTTTTAGTTAAATATGAAAACTATGATTTTCTTAAATCATAGTTTTTCAACTAAAAAAGCATACTTGTTTACTTAAGATACGATAAGATAAGTATACTTAAAACCAACTTCAACAGATCTAATAAGAAATATTGTACCCAGGTAACTGCTTACTTAGTACTGTACAAACTACAAACAATCAAGTCTTCAACATTGTAGTATGTAAAGTTAACCCATTTTTATAGTCCGCCACTAACATAACTGTACCTTCAAGGAAAAAAGTGTTAATTATTTATATTAAGTTGAAATATTTTTATTAATATACATTTGACACGCCGTGTTGCAACGGATTGGAGGTTTTAATGGAATCCTTGTAATACTAGCGCTAGTATCTTGAATCGCACATGGCTACATATATAAAAAAGCTGGGTAAACATGCGGTTTATCATCAAATACAGTAGCCATGTGTATTATAAGACTTATAGCACTAATAACACGCATAGCCTTACTCACACATTGCAGTGTCGGCGATAAATTTTGTGAACTCTAGCTACCTTACATATATGTACTCAGGTCCTCAACATCCAAATAAAAAGCTATTACTTGGAGTATATAGAAAGAAGTGGAAGTTCCCGAATCAAGCTGTTTAAAGAGTGAAAGAACTGTCTACCTCAGTCACTCGGCTTCAGGCATTATATAATGTCAAAAATGGGAAATCATAAATTCGATCATCCGGCGGGTCTCGAACCTGCACCATCTACCAATCCGGGGTAGGCGCTCTGCGTTAAGCTACGAACGATACACGCTGGCAGATCAAATTTAGGCTTCCCTTGCTAACATTCTTCCGGAGGATGTAGGTATTATCTATCGGCTTTGTTTTCTAGAAACATGGCCGACTGACATGTTGCTTGTGAAAGATCATATCATATTGATAATACCTTACAAATGATTAAATTTGAATTTTATATCATTATTCGCAAAGCAAAACGTTAATATAATCTCAAAAATGGTAAATCATAAATTCGATCGTCCGGCGGGTCTCGAACCTGCACCATCTACGATCAAATTTAGGCTTCCCTTGCTAATCGGCCAGCGTGTATCGTTCGTAGCTTAACGCAGAGCGCCTACCCCGGATTGGTAGACGGTGCAGGTTCGAGACCCGCCGGACGATCGAATTTATCATTTCCCATTTTTGAGATTATATTAACGCTTTGCATTGCGAATAATGCTATAAAATTCAAATTTAATTATATAATGTTTCAGACCTAATTTCGATTGGTCGGTTTTTACGTAAATAGAGTTTTAGTTGTCAGATGTAACAAAACTACATGACATAGATTAAGGAGCTTAATTTTATAATGGGACTGAACAACGTTTATACATGCCTTTACAAAAAAAAAAACTTCTATACAAAAATAATTGATGAGCATTTTGTATGGAGCGTGCGGTAAAAAAATAAATTTTACGTGTTTCACAAACAGATTTTGTTTAATTGGTTCAGTTTAATCAAAATACAAAATCAATATGTAGTGTTAATTCCGCTAATTTTATTGTCAGTTTAATCATGCCGGGATGCATAAAAAAGCAAATTAAATGCGCCAGTACGATACCCAACACTGAAGTCTCCTTCGAGCACTCGACGAGTTAGCAGCCCTTGAGAATGGTCCGTGGAAGACTGAAACACGTGTTAGGTATCGTAGGTACTGGCGCATGTAATTTGCTTTTTTATATTGTCCTTGTATTTGCACATTTTTGCGGGCGGGAGGGCGGTGCAAATTGCATCCCGGCATGATTAAACTGACAATTAGCGGAATTAACACTACATATTGATTTTGTATTTTGATTGTTATGGATTTCCGCAAAGTAACGCCTGATTCCATTACTTATGGTTGAGTTTAGTCTAGGCCGCGCGTTTGAAGTTTCCTTCACTATTTATCTTACCGTTGTGTAGATATTTACTATGCCTCAACATCAGCCTGAAATCGTCCACTGCTGAACCTTTGGACCCAAAGTCCCAAATCCACCACAACGTTGCCAGTTGGAGGAGTTTGCTGTAGTTATGCGAGTTTGTGACCGCAGTTAGGTGGTAGCAAGTAAACAGGTGACGTTGCTGCCCGACCTTTTACAACACGGAATCTAATGAGGTAGCTCTGTTATTCCTTCTGGGCCGATAACCACACGGCTAACGGCTTTTTGTGCATATAAAAGTACCCAAGTTCTTTATTGTATTATTATTTTATCCCGCTCCTCTGCACTTAAGTTCCTGACCGTACTTCAACCGCTTGGTTTTATATCTCCGGTATATTTTGATGGCTGCAAGAGTGCAGGTACAGATGCAAGCACATCAAGCTTCCCGAATCTGTCACATTTCCCCAATTGAAAATGAACCTTATGCTTATGTGCTATAGTTGAAAATCTATAAAATAAATTTACCAGATTAGGGTAGCTGGATGTGCTAGCGTCTGTACATTGTTAGTTTATAATGATTTAATATAGTTCAATAACGTAGCATCCACACTAGTTAATTATTTTATAGGAAACGAAGTATACGTTTATATTTTGGTACGTTTAAGCGTCTGTGATATTTCAATTAAAGTTTAAGCCAACGCCATTGAATAATGTTGGCTTATATTAGATCTTTACCTATGAAATTGCCGTTCTGCAGTACTGGCCATTTCAAATCAAAATAATTTTTGTTTGGCTAAGAATTCTAATTTCAAATTAATTTTATTTTAAAAACATGGATTCTTTTTTCCAAAAGTAGTCATTTCTTTATTGATTAGTGTTACATTTTCATCGCATTTCAATCTTTTTCGTCATCATGGATACGTTAAAAATTCGAGTAATTATGGAATATGAGTACCGTCGTGGCAGCAACGCGGCACAAGCGGCACGCAACATCAACGACGTTTACGGAGCTAACACTACAAACCAACGCACCACCTGTTATTGGTTTGCTCGCTTCCGTTCTGGAAATTTCGACCTGAAAAATGAACCTCGCGGTCGTCCGAAGACTTTGGTCGACAATGACGAATTAAAGGCGGTTGTGGAAGCTGATGATACACAATCTACGGCTGAATTAGCAGCAGCTTTCGACGTTAGCGTCAAAACAATATTGGTCCATTTGCGTCAAATTGGCAAGGTAAAAAAGCTTGACAAATGGGTGCCCCACGAACTCAATGATCGCCAGCGCGAAGTACGCATCGAGACGTGCCTTGCACTGCTCAACAGACACACAAATGAAGGAAGTTTGAACCGCATTGTTACCTGCGATGAAAAATGGATTCTGTTTGATAACCGCAAGCGCTCAGCAAGTTGGTTGGATCCTGGTTCAGCACCTAAACAATGCCCTAAACGAAAACTTACCCCTAGAAAAGTGATGGTCACTGTTTGGTGGTCTAGCGCCGGTGTGATTCATCACAGCTTCTTACCAAACGGGGTGAGCATTACTGCAGATGTGTACTGTGAAGAACTGAGCACAATGATGGAGAAGCTGGCGCATCTCCAACCAGCATTGGTCAATCGCTCGTCTCCGCTGCTCCTGCACGACAACGCGCGACCTCATACTGCACAGCAGACGGTCTCCAAGTTGCAAGAACTGGGGTTGGAAGCTCTCCGTCATCCGCCCTACTCACCAGACCTTGCGCCTACAGACTACTACTTTTTCCAGAATTTGGATAACTTCTTGGCGGGAAAAAAATTCAATACCCGAGAGGCAGTACAAAATGCCTTTGAAGAATTTGTTGCCTCCCATCCAGCTGATTTCTTTAAGAAGGGCATCAATAAACTGCCACTGCGATGGCAAAGATGCATTGATTGCATGGGTGATTACTTCGATTAATACAAATAAAAAAATTCATGAAAAAAATTCGTTTAAATTTTTTCATACAAAACGGCAATTTCATAGGTAAAGACCTATTATTTGAGAAGATCCTATTACACTTGTTTTATTTCCTTAAAGAACTTGTGGATGTTATTTTATTTACAGTAGGTCCAACTAAGTTCGAAGCTTGATTTCTTGATAACTTCGGAAGTGCTTCTAAACATGAATCCATAGAAAGTAACAAATTGTACATCAACCATACATTTTATTGGAGAAAATAAGGACTAAAACTTATTAGAATTTCAAAGATCGTCTGTATTGTTACGCTGGATAGCGCATGACCTGCAATTGTGACTACACGTGTGGCTAAGACAGTCGTCTCGCTGCTTAGTGTCGCAGTTCGAGTCCCGCGCTGGACAACTATTTGTGTGAACCATAAATAGTTGTTCTGAGTCTGGATGTAATTCGTGTCCGTCTATTGTATGTTTGTAAAGTACCCCGTGACACAGGAATTAGATACCCAAGTGCGGGTTTTGCCTTTTATTAAAAAAAATAAAAATGTGGAGATCTTTGGGGGGCGTTTGTCCAGCTGTGGACTTCTTACGGCTGTTATTATGATAATGATTGTTACATTTGGTGAATTACGACTGCACGTTGTGTGCGTCAATTATATATAATATGTACCCGCGACACAGGGATTGATATCAATGCGGGCGATGTCTTTAAAAACAATTAACTTAACGACATTTGATATTTTATTGGAATAAGCTGCGTGTGTGAATCACTAGATATTATCGCACTACCGAACGAAGAAGCGGGAGATATATGTACATTATTAGATATAATACGACAACTTGGAGCATGAAAATCTGTCATTTACCCAAGTTTAGTTAGAAACAACAGTGAAGAGCGGACGGGTATTGCAACCGCGTCTAAACTTACTCAATTTCCGTTATTAATAAGTATAAACATTACATAAGCGTAAGGAAACTGCTCAACTTCAAATAATAGTTCGAAGTGAAAAGCAATTTTGAGTGAGCAACATACTTTTCGACCTTCCTATACTTGCTGTAGATCTTGCAAGGGTCACAGAAAGCCGTTGGATGCGGGCAGCCATTATGGAGATCCTTCCCTGGGGGAGGCTTTTGTCCAGCGGTGGAAGTCTTTCGGCTGATCATCACTTGGTGTCGCACATAAATCTAGATGAATGGGGATTAAATTGAATGGCCACCATATGGCATCCGGACTCATACAGGGACTTTCAGGTTAAATAAAATGTCGGATATTGTCTCGGTAACTTGTTTTTTCTTATAAATTACGCACATTCATGGTTCCTAAAGTCATCAAATAGCAACTTCTTATTTTTAGAAACTTAAATATATCTATACCTATAATAAAATCGTAGAAAAGTCAAAACTGTACATTGAATTTTTTTTAGAAAAGGATACTTGAGGCGTGATCTACATTCGATATCGAAGCCAAAAATATAGATTTTAAAATTTTTGTCTGTTTATCTGTTTGGCTGTATGTATGTCCGGGCTAAACTCAAAAAGTACTGCATGGATTTACTTAAAATTTTGCATGAATATTACTAAGAGATCGGGTCAACATATAGGCTACATATTATCACGCTATCACCTACGGGGGAGGAACTGTGATAGTTTATAAAATTTAACGCGGGTAAAACCGCGGGGCACAGCTAGTTCATACATAAACGATTTCCATAAGACGCTCTCCCCATATGTTGCTGTGTGGTGACGGTGGCGAATTCCAGAATATCATCACCCCATCTCATCCCGTGGGGGGCGTAGAAGTCGACCCGAGGGAATATCCAGAGGACGGGCAGCAGCGTCTCTCTGTGTACTATGACCATCATACTGCGATCGCCAACCGATGGCCGTGGTGATTATGGCATATCCCCCAAAGGATTCATGGGGGCGGCTTTTATCCAGCAGTGGATTTTTTAACAGCTGTTATGATGATGTTGGTAGTGAGTACAACCTAAATATAATATTTATTTAAATTACAAACGGTTGAATCATAAATTTATATTATTGGCAGGGATCGAACCTTTACCAATCGTTAGGCGCCCTGCTGTTAATTTTACACATCGGCAGATCAAATTCATAATATATTTGCTATAACACTTATGGAGGATGTAGGTGTCATCTAACAACGGCTTTTACCTAAGACAGCAGGTGCGGCGGAGCTGTGAAGATAAACGTTTAGCCAGTCCCAGGTTCAATACCCGCACAGGAAAACTATTTGTGTGACCCATAAGTATTTCTGCTAAATCGGGGTACGGGGGTACTAAGCATACGTAATTGTATTTTTTTAATCAACGAGGGATTCATTTCCCAAACGCGGGCGTCAAATGTTTACAGGAAGATTCACATTGAACTCAAGGTTGTTTTCTCAAGTTGAATTTTCACTGCTTATCTTTTGAATTGTTTTCGATTTGTTGTGGTTACGTAAGTATTTTTCTGTTATATGTATCAGCATATTGTGGATAGTTTGAGGAAGAGATATAAATTCTGAGTTAACACTAAAGGGGTGGACCTAGCCGCAATGTATTGCGATGTTTGTCTGGCAAAATTAATGTTAGTGTCGTAAGAATAGTTTGATGGTATCATATTATCTATTTTAAAACATCCAACCAACTTTTACTTTATTATATAACAATACAAGCAGTTTCATCAAAATTTAGATGGCATAATTCTGAAAGTAAACCCTATTAAATAAACCTTTTCAAAATTGGGATTCACAAACGAGGGAGAAATCGCGCAACAGACACAAAAAGAAACAAACATTCAATTTTGTTTTTATTAACAGCTTAATATTAGGTCTTTACCTATGAAATTGCCGTTCTGCAGTACTGGCCATTTCAAATCAAAATAATTTTTGTTTGGCTAAGAATTCTAATTTCAAATTAATTTTATTTTAAAAACATGGATTCTTTTTTCCAAAAGTAGTCATTTCTTTATTGATTAGTGTTACATTTTCATCGCATTTCAATCTTTTTCGTCATCATGGATACGTTAAAAATTCGAGTAATTATGGAATATGAGTACCGTCGTGGCAGCAACGCGGCACAAGCGGCACGCAACATCAACGACGTTTACGGAGCTAACACTACAAACCAACGCACCACCTGTTATTGGTTTGCTCGCTTCCGTTCTGGAAATTTCGACCTGAAAAATGAACCTCGCGGTCGTCCGAAGACTTTGGTCGACAATGACGAATTAAAGGCGGTTGTGGAAGCTGATGATACACAATCTACGGCTGAATTAGCAGCAGCTTTCGACGTTAGCGTCAAAACAATATTGGTCCATTTGCGTCAAATTGGCAAGGTAAAAAAGCTTGACAAATGGGTGCCCCACGAACTCAATGATCGCCAGCGCGAAGTACGCGTCGAGACGTGCCTTGCACTGCTCAACAGACACACAAATGAAGGAATTTTGAACCGCATTGTTACCTGCGATGAAAAATGGATTCTGTTTGATAACCGCAAGCGCTCAGCAAGTTGGTTGGATCCTGGTTCAGCACCTAAACAATGCCCTAAACGAAAACTTACCCCTAGAAAAGTGATGGTCACTGTTTGGTGGTCTAGCGCCGGTGTGATTCATCACAGCTTCTTACCAAACGGGGTGAGCATTACTGCAGATGTGTACTGTGAAGAACTGAGCACAATGATGGAGAAGCTGGCGCATCTCCAACCAGCATTGGTCAATCGCTCGTCTCCGCTGCTCCTGCACGACAACGCGCGACCTCATACTGCACAGCAGACGGTCTCCAAGTTGCAAGAACTGGGGTTGGAAGCTCTCCGTCATCCGCCCTACTCACCAGACCTTGCGCCTACAGACTACTACTTTTTCCAGAATTTGGATAACTTCTTGGCGGGAAAAAAATTCAATACCCGAGAGGCAGTACAAAATGCCTTTGAAGAATTTGTTGCCTCCCGTCCAGCTGATTTCTTTAAGAAGGGCATCAATAAACTGCCACTGCGATGGCAAAGATGCATTGATTGCATGGGTGATTACTTCGATTAATACAAATAAAAAAATTCATGAAAAAAATTCGTTTAAATTTTTTCATACAAAACGGCAATTTCATAGGTAAAGACCTATTATAACTACACATTTTTTTATTTTAATAATAGTGAAACTTCACTTCCCATAAATCTTATCGCCCTAGTTTTTTCGCATTTGTCAAATGTATATAAAGAAAATAAAAACATAAGCTCAATTTTTGTAACCTAAACTGTTAAAACTAATACATGTACCTTTAAGAGAGAAATAAAGGAATTATTTTATTTTATTATTTTTATATATAGCAAGTTTTTATGTCGCATTTTATTCACTTACAAACTGCTGCCAAAGAAGTAGGTTAGAAGGTTTTGCGACCCCGACAACGCAAGCCGAGCGAGCGATGCGAGCATTCCGCGGTAGCCTTAAATGCTCGAAGGCTTTAGCGGCCGGCGAAACCCCAAAAACTGCTTCGACTTGCGACAATTTGTTTTGAGAAATAGTATTTTGTCAAAAGCGAAAGCGAATTTGCGAAAGATAGCTTGCGATAGCACATTTTGGTAAAAGTGTATTGCCCATACATTAGTAATAATCCTTAAAAATAATATTGAATAAAACTCATAATTATGCAACTGACTAATCTCCCAGTCAATAAGTTCCTGTCCTTCTCAAACAAACTACAAACAACTTTTAAACAAAGTTTGAATTAGTTTAGTCGTGAACATCATAGCCGCTGTGTAGCCTAACAAGATTGGGTTGTAACCTTACACCGAAGTGCTATCATCCATGAATGTGGCCACATAGACATGGCTCGTTTACGTGAACTATCTGTTATACGATTGCTAACATATACTTACTAAATTTTAAATTATTGGTTCTATCCAAAAATGAATACTATAATTGTTTTCATGTTTTTATTTTCTCTTCCTAAATATCTTTTAAAATAATACACGTATTCACCTACTAAATAGTTGCTTTAAGTGAACGAAATCCCTGCTTGAGTATGTTTCGCCGGGCCGTCACAACTGGGTTGTGTTGAAACCGGTAGTAGATGAACCCGCTGAGTTTGTTTAGCTGGGTCTAATAATCTATTTATGCCTAGAATAAAGTTAATTTGTAATACCACAAATTATTATTCATGTTCTGACTATTTAAAAGCTTATTTTTAATGTCTATGTCAATAAAATTGTTTTTCGTTTTATTTTATTTAAATGTACATATCATTGAATTGTTTTTGGGATTGTGTGTTGCGGTAGTTCCCGAAGATTATACTATTGTTAAATCTTTGTCTATAACTGTTATTATATAAATTAATCTATTGGCTAAATTACGGACGACATGGCAACACAGATGCATTCTCTATCCCTCACACTTAATCTTATGGGATGGCTATTAGGCACGAACGGGAAGTGTTTCGGCGAAGGATCGACGGCTTTACGAATTATCCGAAACACGGACGCTTAGCATCATTAACTTCCGGTCCTCGGGCTGCTGCTGAGTTTATTTTTTATAAGATAAACCCAGGACCCCACATGGAAGAAGGATAATAATACCTTTCTAGAACAATGAGGACTCTATAGTATTATGATAAATAACTACATCGCAATTAATCACTTTATAAGTTAAAATAAAATAAATGTAATTTTGGCGAGTTTCAAGAGTGTTTTACAAGAGTGTTGTGTGGTGACGGCGAAGAATATCAACAACCCATCTCATCCCGTGGAGGGCGTAGAAATTATCCCGAGGGAATGCCTACCAGATAAATAAATAGATAAAAAAGGTTTTTATTCACGTAGACTTTAAAAAAGCGCTTGTAAATAGTCAGAACATGTTTGTAGTAATATATAATTAATTACAATTATTTCCAGGTAGATTCAGTAAACTATTCTGAACAAACTATTTTCAGGCTGTGCGTTAATTAAGTTACATGTTGTATACATTGATGTTGAGGTGAGGCTGGTGGCAAACCATAAATGAATGATATTTAAAAATTCGTAGCGATTCCCGAGCGATTGACCACAGGAGCAACCGTTGCACTGCACCGTTAATTTTGTTAAACATTGTAACACAATTTCATTATTCGTATAACCACACATGCAGCTATAAAAAATGTCCCTATTAACCCGCTTGTTAAACTGAGTTGTAATTTTTCGAGATAATTTTGTTTTACCCACTTTTTAAGTGTGTGTCTTGACACCACACGGGACAACGACACGGTGTCTGGACATAAAGAATAGCACCACCCCTCTTCTTTCAATGGGTGTCGTAAAAGGCGACCAAGAAAAATCAGGTGATCCCCAATGCACACTAGTCTGCTTGATCAAGATAGGCGTTCAATATCCATTCGTCATCATGATCATAAGTGCAGCAGGGTAATGCGAAGCACCTTAAGGGCGTTTACCAGGATCCATATAGTGGTTTACGGCCTTTCGCTGCATCACTAACTTTGCCGATCGTATTGGTCTACCAGTCCATCGGACCACAAAGGAAGGGACGAGAGAGTGGATTTGTACCTGCGCAACTGCTTGTCCACTATAATCCAATTCCCGCACAGATGACCCTAGATATCTACTTCCGGATCTGAGAATATTAAAAGCCCTGCGGCGATGTGGTGCTGGTGGTGGGGCTGAGGTATCGATGTACTGAGGCTTTAGTCAGCATCCTGCACGTAGGCGGCCAGGAGAGAGTGGTCGCTCCTGGAGTCGATTGAGTCGGGACTCCGGGTTCGGCAGCACAACTGGTGATAAAGCAGCCCTATTTAGGATCGCTCTGCTTTTACTCTACACAGAGGAGGGGCCTAGAAAAGGTGGCCCAAAAATAGTCCGTCTCACCCATTATCCAGTTGCCAAACCGCAGGCACATGGACATCGATAAATTGCGGTCGAAATAAACAGAAGCCATTTAATTATAATAAGATACCAAACCAACGACTTTGCATCGCTACATGGAACGTACGGACTCTAAAAGACAACGACCGTAATTTATGCCCAGAGAGAAAGACTGCTCTCATTGCAAGAGAGTTGGCTCGCTATAACATAGACATAGCTGCAATAAGTGAAACCCATCTAGCTGATAGTGGAGAGCTTCGTGAACACCTAGGAGGCTACACCTATTACTGGAGCGGACGTCCCGCCAGTGAGAGAGCGAGCAGTGGTGTAGGCTTTGCTATTCGCAATAGTTTACCGAAGGGTATCAATGACCGCCTAATAACTCTACGCCTTCCGTTATCTAATAACAAGTACGCCCACCTCATAAGTGCTTATGCCCCCATCCTGCCTTCACCGGATGAGGACAAAGAGGTATTTTACCAAAACTTGAAGCGAACTCTAGAGACCATCCCAAAGTGTGATAAGGTAATTTTGTTGGGTGATTTTAATTCTCGTGTCGGCACCGATTATGCAACTTGGAGCGAAGTACTCGGCAAACATGGAGTAGGGAAATATAATGATAATGGACTAAGATTATTGTCTTTATATGCTGAATTCGATCTAAGCATTACGAATACATGCTTCCGACTTGCCGAGAAATACAAAACCTCGTGGATGCACCCAAGATCTAAGCACTGGCATCTTTTAGATTATGTCATTGTACGCCAAAAAGACCTCCGTGACGTCCTCATAACGAGAGTAATGCGCAGCGCTATTGGCTGGACTGATCACCGTCTCATTAGGTCAAAGATGTACTTGCAACTAAAAGCACCACGACGAGCACCTAACAAAATTCCACATAATCTTGCCTTTTCAAATTTAAAATCATCACCAGAACTGGGTAAAACGTTTGATTTAAAATTTGCTGAGTGTGATCCGCAATTGGAGTCATCTACCATTGATGGAGATTGGAGATCTTTTGCCAAACATATTCATGCCTGTGCGCTGGATACCCTGGGAAGACCACAGAAAAGGAACCAAGACTGGTTTGACTCATTTGACGGCGAGATAAAAGCGCTAGTTGATAGACATAGGCATGAGTTAAACGTGAAGCCCCCAGATACACGTAGCAGTAAAGAAGGACAACAAAAACTTAGAGCCAAAGTTCGTGAACTGAAGGATCAGTGGTGGAAGGAGAAAGCTGCTGAACTTTAGAACTACGCTGATACTCACCAAACTGGTAAGTTTTTCGAGGGTATCCGGGCTATATTTGGCCCAAGGGCAAGGAAAATGGCACCAATATATACCAAAGACAGGCAACACCGAGTTTTAAATAAATCCGACATAACAATGCGATGGACAGAACATTTTCGTGGTGTCTTGAATCCTGATGCACTCCGCGCTGGTTTGTCATATATAAGTACAATGGATGAACTACCAGTTTGTCAAGAATTAGAATCCGCACCGACTTTTGAGGAATTTGCAGAAGCAGTTATGCGCCTCAAAAACGGTAAAACACCTGGAATGGACCACCTTTCAGCGGAAATATACAAATACAGTGGGAAAACCATCGTAAATAAACTCTACCACCTAGTAAAAAGGGTGTGGGAAAGTGAGGAAGTTCCTCGGGACTGGAGAGATTCGGTAATCTGCAAGTTGTACAAAGGGAAAGGAGATATCTCCGACTGCAGCTCTTATCGTAGTATATTACTTCTCTCTAGTGCCGGTAAAATTCTTGCCCACATTATCAATTGCCGCCTTAGCAAACATGCAGAAAAATACCTACCTGAAAGTCAATGTGGTTTTCGTCCTTACCGAGGTACAATCGATGCCATTTCTGTCGTAAGGCAACTCCAGGAGAAAAGCTTTGAACATCAAAGGCCTCTCTACATGTGTTTTGTCGATCTAGAGAAAGTATTTGATAGAGTTCCACGTGAGGCTCTTTGGCTTGTCCTCCAAAAGTCTGGATACCCAAAGAAGATCGTCAACATCATACGCCAATTCCATGTTGGCATGGTAGCGCAGGTTCAACATTAGAACGAACTGTCTGAGGAGATCCAGATAACAAGTGGAGTAAAACAAGGCTGCATCATGGCGCCCACACTCTTTGCCATTTACTTCGCAGTTGTTATTAGAGACGCCCTGCATTACTGCAGTGACCAAATTCAGCTGAATGTACGGACTGATAAAGGCGTGTTTGATATCTCTAGGTTTAGGGCCAAATCAAAAGTTCAAAGGATCTCTATTCTGGAGATACATTACGCTGACGACGTGTGCCTCATGTCCGATAGCATGCCGCATCTCCAAAGCTATGTTGATGCACTTCATCGATCGTGCCATCGATTTGGATTGGTAATCAGTGCTTCCAAGACCTTCCAAGACGCAAGTCCTTAAACAACCACCCCGAGGCGGTGAAGCTGATAAAACCACACTTAATCTAGATGGGAATCCACTAGAAGAAGTCACACAGTTTAAATATCTTGGAAGTACGATACGGCATGACAACAGCCTGGCATCGGAGATACCATCGCGCATTGCAAACGCCGCTGCAACCTTTGGACGGCTTAATGATCGTGTCTGGAAATCCCATGACTTAAAGTTAGAGACAAAGGTCAGTGTTTACAAGGCATTAGTCTTACCTTGTCTTCTATATAGTGCAGAAACACGGTGACTTTACAAACCAGACATTAGGAAACTGGACACATTTCACCTAAGGTGTCTCAGGTCGATCTTGAAAATTAAGTGGCAGGACCATGTTCCCAACACGGAAGTCTTGCGTCGTTCTCACATGTACGGCATGGAAGCCCTGCTCATGCAGCGTCAGCTCAGGTGGTGTGGTCACGTCCTCCGCATGGAAGACCACCGTTTACCCAAAGAAGTATTTTACTCTGAGATGGCAGAAGGTAAGCGGAAACAAGGTGGTCAACATCTCCGCTATAAGGATGTACTCAAGAGGCATCTGAATGCTTGCGCTATTGACTCTACAGGTTGGAAGAGGCTCGCTTTACACAGGTCGTCTTGGCGCTCTACTATTCACAAATGCATAAGTTGTTTCGAAGAAAAGCGCCACAAATCGTTAACTGAGAAACGCCGAGTACGCAAAGAGAAGCCTAAGCCCACCTATATGTATACATACAACATGGCAGGCCAACTTTATTGTCCTAGTTGTGACCGAGTATTTAAAACTAAGTTCGGTCTAGCTAGCCATCTAAGGGCACACCAAAGAAGGTGATTTCGAAGGGTCACCGTTATCGAAATCGATAAGGAGGACTATATAAGTGTGTGTCTTAGTGATTATTTTTTATCATGCAAAAGTATTTGAATCGTTTCTTAGTACACAAGGCTAATTATCAAGCTATACATTTCCAATATAAGATGACCTGTCATTGTATCGAAATCCTATACAACGTGAGATGAGCTTATACTGGAAATGTATAGCTTGATGTGTAGCCGTGTGTACCTAGTTCAAAATATAGTAATATTTTATCAAGGTGTATTTAGTTTTTAGCTAAAACAACAATTTGGCTGATGACTTTACCTTAACTAAAAATAATAATGTTCTCCTAGAAGAATTTCGGCCAAGGCGGCCAGTCTTAATGGAGACTAGCCATCTGCGCAGGTATATTAATATATTGCAGAAGTGTGTGAGCAAACACTGGGGCACTTTCTATTCCATCATTCTCATGATCCGATGCGACGATAGCGACACGACCGGAAAAAGTAGGAAGTATAATATTATCTCCAACTCCCAGACTTCGGTCTGATACTCGCTGAACTGACCTCGGACTACTGAACGCAGGACCTCCTTATCTGCGGTTCAACACGCTACCGCTAGACCAATGAAGCACCTAATAAAAAATAAATAAATGAAATAAATAAAAAAGGTTTTTATTCACGTAGACTTTAAAAAAGCGCTTGTAAATAGTCAGAACATGTTTGTAGTATTATAGTTGTATACATTATTATTTCTAGTAACAAAGATATTTAGGTACACATTGTATGAAAACATTAATAAAATTTATTTTATTATAGCATTGATATTTAGCTAGCTTGTATCAAGTTATTGTCAAGAGATTATGTTTAATTATCTAGTTTAAGTCTAATAATAGGTCTTTACCTATGAAATTGCCGTTTTGTATGAAAAAATTTAAACGAATTTTTTTCATGAATTTTTTTATTTGTATTAATCGAAGTAATCACCCATGCAATCAATGCATCTTTGCCATCGCAGTGGCAGTTTATTGATGCCCTTCTTAAAAAAATCAGCTGGACGGGAGGCAACAAATTCTTCAAAGGCATTTTGTACTGCCTCTCGGGTATTGAATTTTTTTCCCGCCAAGAAGTTATCCAAATTCTGGAAAAAGTAGTAGTCTGTAGGCGCAAGGTCTGGTGAGTAGGGCGGATGACGGAGAGCTTCCAACCCCAGTTCTTGCAACTTGGAGACCGTCTGCTGTGCAGTATGAGGTCGCGCGTTGTCGTGCAGAAGCAGCGGAGACGAGCGATTGACCAATGCTGGTTGGAGATGCGCCAGCTTCTCCATCATTGTGCTCAGTTCTTCACAGTACACATCTGCAGTAATGCTCACCCCGTTTGGTAAGAAGCTGTGATGAATCACACCGGCGCTAGACCACCAAACAGTGACCATCACTTTTCTAGGGGTAAGTTTTCGTTTAGGGCATTGTTTAGGTGCTGAACCAGGATCCAACCAACTTGCTGAGCGCTTGCGGTTATCAAACAGAATCCATTTTTCATCGCAGGTAACAATGCGGTTCAAAATTCCTTCATTTGTGTGTCTGTTGAGCAGTGCAAGGCACGTCTCGACGCGTACTTCGCGCTGGCGATCATTGAGTTCGTGGGGCACCCATTTGTCAAGCTTTTTTACCTTGCCAATTTGACGCAAATGGACCAATATTGTTTTGACGCTAACGTCGAAAGCTGCTGCTAATTCAGCCGTAGATTGTGTATCATCAGCTTCCACAACCGCCTTTAATTCGTCATTGTCGACCAAAGTCTTCGGACGACCGCGAGGTTCATTTTTCAGGTCGAAATTTCCAGAACGGAAGCGAGCAAACCAATAACAGGTGGTGCGTTGGTTTGTAGTGTTAGCTCCGTAAACGTCGTTGATGTTGCGTGCCGCTTGTGCCGCGTTGCTGCCACGACGGTACTCATATTCCATAATTACTCGAATTTTTAACGTATCCATGATGACGAAAAAGATTGAAATGCGATGAAAATGTAACACTAATCAATAAAGAAATGACTACTTTTGGAAAAAAGAATCCATGTTTTTAAAATAAAATTAATTTGAAATTAGAATTCTTAGCCAAACAAAAATTATTTTGATTTGAAATGGCCAGTACTGCAGAACGGCAATTTCATAGGTAAAGACCTAATATTTTTACTACATATTGTCAATGGTTCTGTGACATACATACACACATACATAGACTCACGCCTGTTTCCCAGAGGGGTAGGCAGAGACAACGGATTTCCATTTGTCACGATCTTTGCATACTTCTTTTGCCTCGATTACTGTCATTATATTCTTCATACATGCTCGCCGGTTTCGCTGTCTAATAATATAATAAATAATAAAGTCTCTACTACACATCACATCGCCGCGCCAGTAACCGAAGTTCGAATCCTAGATGGGTGTAGGTATTTGTTAAAAAGCTTGAGTACAACTTACATGAGTATAATAAACACCGAGGTTCAAAGTTTGTGTTTGTGTTGCCAGGCTGGTTGGCGTAATTGGTAGATACTTGTCTTCCAAGACGCAGGTCGTGGGTTCGATTCCCACCCAGGACAGGTATTTGCGTGCATGAACAATGTTTGTCCTGAGTCTGGGTGTAATCTATACATATAATATATTTATATACGACATATCGACGAATATTGTCTGATAAACAAACGACAGCACACAGTAAATATAAATATATATGTCGGAGAAATTAAATAAAAGGCCTGTTTACGTACTAGCAACGCCATCTATTAGCGTTTGGAAAACACTACTCACTGAGTCAGTAGTTCGAGTCGAGGTTGTCTATGAACTGTCGCATGTGACGTTTAACGTCTGTCAGTTGTCTAAGTGACATTAGTGTGTTAGCGACACGACACAGTTGGCATACAGAGCTCGACGGCGCCGGGTGTGCGCACTGATTCTTTTAACCACGTGCATGATGGCGGACACCGACGATGTTTCGGAGTTAAATCCGTCAGAATCTGCGACAGCAGCGGTGGGATCGATTCCAAAATCATCCTACGTGTCTACCGCAATGCCTGCTACTCAAAATCAAGAATATTTTCGTGATTCGGTTCCACCACGTAGTAAAAATAGTGTTTGAAATTTGAAAAATTACGATGAAAATACAACCCCGCTGATTGTGAATTTACGGCTGTATCGCATCCGATTACGAAACTCGAAACGTTACATTGACACATCTTCGACGTCGAGCTCGCAAGTGGACTTCGAAGTCGTACCCGTTGTGCAAAACGTTAGACGAAGCAAATTAGCGTGTATCAAGACAGTTTGCGGCGACCGAGAAATTGATGCCCTTTTTCAAGATATGGTACCGTATGGTGCAGTGACCGTGCGAGAACTTACATACGTGGAGTACTCGACTTACAAGTTTGCTTTGAATGACCGGTTGGAGCCTGCTTGGAGCGAAGGTAACACTATCGAAGTTGTTATCGCAGGTATCTCGGATACTCAGGTATGTTCAGACTTGTTGAAAACATGCCTACTGATTTCGTGGCACTCGAAAGACCTCTTAGTATTTAACAAAAATTAAAATTTATTGATTTTGATTGATTGGTAGATGGTGCAGGTTCGAGACCCGCCGGACGATTAAATTTATGATTTGGGAAATCATAAAATTTTTGAGAAAAATTAAAAGTTACAAATGACCTCTTATTTCACGTTCCCGCCAGAATGAACGTATGCCTGCCATCTGAAGCCCGATAAGCCGAAGTAAATGTCGATAATTTATAATTACACGCTCTTGTGGACAGTGGTTCCGATTGTTCCCTAATTCGTAAATGATTTGTTGATTACCATACAGGTACTCGAGATTTTATATCCACGCGCCTGACAGGTATTGGGTTGAACATTAAATTTTCTTTTTTCCGTATTAGTCTGCCTGTCAAGGTCAACGAAGTACTTGTGTGTGAGAAGTGACTTTTGTAATTGTAGATTCACATATTTTGCCTCATGATGTTATGATAGGCAGAGATGTTTTTACCTAACCGGGATTGAGCTTGACTATTAGTAACAAAGTCATCCGCATCACTCGCGAGGTCCATGCTGAAGTTTGTTTATTACAGAATCTTGAAACTTGTACAAGCTATGGCGTATTGATTTGATCGACTGTAAAGACGTTTCTCAATTACTGACAACTGGAGAGATTCATGTCTGTGCTAGTAATAATTCATCATCATTATGTTAGCCGAAAGACGTCCACTGGACGGAGGCCTCACAAGGGAATCTCCGCAGTGGTCAGCCCTCTTTGTGGGGAGCCTGCCCGCGCTGCGTCTTCCGGTGCGTGGTCCCCGGTCGGGAGTCTGTCTGATCCAGCGGCCGTCGGTGTTGGGAGCTGTGTGCCCCGCCCGCTGCCGTTTCGGTTTGGCAATTCTTTGGTTATAATCATAATATCTTTATTTGTGTAATTGTGGTGAATACAGGTGTTAATGTTTACATCATTTAAGTTTCACACATTTGCCAAATTGTACATGGCATACAAATGTTGTACTTACAAACTAGGTATATTGAACTCAAAATACTAACTTACTGATTTGTGACACAATTTTTATGTCGGCTGCTTTGTTTCGCCTGCGGATTGCGACGTTTTTTATTCGATTGATTCGCAGGGATACTCCGAGCGTGGCCCTCTCCATTGCTCTTTGGGTGACCTTGAGCCTTCTTGTGGGACCAATAGTGAGCGACCACGTGAAAGACTTTAGACTTGAAACACTGCGTTATTTGTGATGGTGGGATGTTGCGTAGCTTCCCGAACTATTCTAATTAATTGCTTCACTATAACCGAGAACCACGAGCTTAAGTTCTGGAAGGCAGCTTCAGGTGTAATCCAAATCGCGCTAAATTGTATCGTAGTTAGAAGTACAGTTAGAAGTCCGCTTCAATTGTTGACTGGTTGTAATAAAAGTTCCCCTCCAAAATGAATGCCCTTGTCCAAAAATATGGTAAGGTTAACCTCTACGAACTTAGATGTGAGGCATAATGCAGGATGGACGAGCTAGCTCATGCTGATAAGGTGCGTTATGGCAAGAGCAAAGTTAAAATCCATTTAAAATAGGAGACGTTGTTTTGTCGGAAAGAACCCTAACAAATTGTGTTATTTATTTTGTCTTCTATGTTATTATCCTGTTTGAGTGCGTACAATAAAGAGTATCCTATTCTATTCTAACAATAAACAAATGAAGTGAAAAGTTTCCAAATCCTTGTAAGATAATAGAGGTCTATGACAACGATAGATACTAGGAAGAGCCAATAGCTGGTGGACGCGTTAAGTACCTACGTATGTTACGAAAAACTTGAATTTGTCAGTTGTAGTCAGAAATAACAGTGTAGTTAATGCCGATGGTTGAGTTAAATTCTAACGTTTAAAATGATTATTGGAGTTCATTGTAAGACACATTTATGTGTTACATTGTGAGTAATAAAGCTGGTTGATTTGAAATAAATTGTGTGACAAGGGAAATACCCTACTTAGAGTTCCTGAAACTTGAGCATTGAAAGCTCCGCGCTTTGTGCTTGTAGCAGTTGAGCATTGAAAGCTCCGCGCTTTGTGCTTGTAGCAGTTGAGCATTGAAAGCAGCTCCGCGCTTTGTGCTTGTGGTGGTTGAGCATTGAAAGCAGCTCCGCGCTTTGTGCTTGTGGTGGTTGAGCATTGAAAGCTCCGCGCTTTATGCTTGTGACGATTGAGTATTGAAAGCTCCGCGCTTCGTGCTTGTGACAATTGACTATCGCAAGCTTCGTGCTTTGAGTTCGTGACGCTGCATTGCGCACTTACCTATAATTTTCGAACTTGTAGCAAGACCTCCAAGGAGTATGTGATAGCCATCGTAGATGCTTTTACGAAATTTTGTCAATTAATGTGTGTCAAAGATTTAACATAACGATCTGCTTGCGAGGCACTACGTAGCTTTGTTCACATATTTAGAACCCCGAAACGAATTATCTCTGATCAAGGTAACATCTTTTACTGGTCAAGACTTTCAGGATTTATGCCGAGGTTGAGCCATTGAGTTCCATGAGATTGCTAGTGGTGTTCGCCGAGCTAATGGTCAGGTGGAGCGAATGATGTCCACCTTGACAAATTGTAAAAATAAATCCTGGAAATCTGTCTTAGGCGAATTAAAACTCGTTTTGAATTGTACTGTAAGTGTATAGAGAAAACCCCATTACAGGGTAGCTAAAGTGTGTTCCAATGAGCGTTATATGGTGGAACCAGTATCTGGGGGACGGGCCCAATATGTGTGCCATGAACGACTACGTAAATATCCAGCTAGTTTACCTGAATTGTCAGAATGTCTTGATCCTGTAGAACCCATAATTGAATAGTTTTATTTAATTATGGAACAAATTGTATTGATTAATTTGGTATCCTAATTTGGTGTAATTAGTAATTTGGATGGAATTACTGTATTGAATCATGATCATTGTTTGGGTTGAACGATAATTACATTGTTTTGTTGAACGTAAACCTGTGTTGATAAAAGACTTATGTTCATTGCTGATTGATAAAATGTTTTATTTAAACTGAAAGCTACTACGCTTTATTGAAGGAGTGGATTGAAAGCCTTATCGCTTTGTTCTGATGTCCTGCTGAAAGCCATCACGCTTTGCAGTAAGGTTGGGCTCATCTGTCGTGACCCAAGGTTGTTGCTGAAAGCTGCAACGTTTTGCAGCGTGTTTTAAGTGCGGCCTGTGAGCAATGCTGAAAGCTGTAACGCTTTGCCGAGTAATTGAACTTTTGCTGAAAGCTTCAACGCTTTGCTGTGTGTTGCAGTTTATGCTGAAAGCTACAACGCTTTGCTGTGTGATGCAGTTTATGCTGAAAGCTTCAACGCTTTGCTGTGTGTTGCAGTTTATGCTGAAAGCTACAACGCTTTGCTATGCGTTGCATTTTATGCTGAAAGTTTTAACGCTTTGCATTGTGTGAGAGGTACGCCCTTTAACTAATGATGAAAGCTTTAACGCTTTGTGGTAAATGCTGAAAGCCTTTACGCTTTGCCTTGTGTAACATTGAAAGCCGCTTGTAACGCTTTGTGTCCTTGTTAAACTGAAGAGCTGTAATTCATGCTGATTATGTCAGCGAGTAACAACGCGAGAGCGCGTTGATTGTCGGATGGCCGTGTCGGAGAAATTAAATAAAAGGCCTGTTTACGTACTAGCAACGCCATCTATTAGCGTTTGGAAAACACTACTCACTGAGTCAGTAGTTCGAGTCGAGGTTGTCTATGAACTGTCGCATGTGACGTTTAACGTCTGTCAGTTGTCTAAGTGACATTAGTGTGTTAGCGACACGACACAGTTGGCATACAGAGCTCGACGGCGCCGGGTGTGCGCACTGATTCTTTTAACCACGTGCATGATGGCGGACACCGACGATGTTTCGGAGTTAAATCCGTCAGAATCTGCGACATATATATTAAAAATGAGAACCAGAGGTTTCCAGAATACGAGATAAACTCAGTTTGGAAGCCAGTGCGCAATTTGTTTAATTTGTTACTGTACAACTTTATTTATTTATTTAAACCGCAGTAATTTATATTCGTTAATTAATTTATATTATATTGCATAAATTTCATATATACCTAGTATTAGTATTAATATTGTATTGTATATTGTATTCATATGTTGTACTTGGTTTTTTAAGAAATAAATTAAGAGAAAAAAAAATATAATAAAATCGTAGGAAAGTCAAAACTGTACACTGAATATTTTTTTTAAAGGATACTAGGGGCGTGATCTAAAATCGAATAAAATAGAATTTTTGTCTGTTTATCTGTTTGTCTGTATGTATGTCTGGGCTAAACTCAAAAAGTACTGCATGGATTTACTTCAAATTAGGCATGAATATTACTAAGAGGTCGGGTCAACATATAGGCTACATATTATCACGTTATCACCTACGGGGGAGGAGCTGTGATAATTTATAAAGTTTAACGCGGGTAAAACCGGGGGGCACAGCTAGTTATTTATATAAGTAAATATTATATATAGTAACTGGTATATAAGTATGTATTTACAAAAGAGAATAACTATATGTAGTATGTCAGTTATATGTTCCTAAGATATAATAAGCACTTATTAATTTTGATATATTTTACAGGTTTTTTTTTTTTATCTAGGGACACATAGATCATCCTAGCCCCAAACTAAGCAAAGCTTGTACTATGGGTACTAGGCGACGATATACATACTTATATAGATATATAAATACATAGAAAACATCCATGACTCAGAAACAAATATTCGTGCTCATCACACAAATATTTGCACTTACCGGGACTCGAACCCAGGACCACCAGCTTCGTAGGCAGGAGCACTACCAACTAGGCTACGGTAACGGTCGTTAGGTTTAATGTAGTTAATATATTTTTTGTGTATTTTGCACGTGGATGTGCACGCGCTGTTCATTCATAAGCAAAATACTTCATCTCTTTTATACCAAGCGCGTGTATCAGATAAATATCTTTTATTTTCTTTTAACCATAGTTATGTTTTTGAAGTTCAACGTTGTTTTTTATAAGTCTTTTGATAACTCGGACTAAAGGGACGTATTTTATTTAAATGGGACGGCTCTACCGACCTATGGAAATTATTTATCTTATTGATATTTCAAAACAAAATTAACATTGTCCCTAAAAATAGTCAATCTGTTTTTCTCATTATCTAATCATTTGTTCACCGATCACGTGAGGCGGACACGACCTGGTTCTGGTTTAAGATCTTTATTCCTCAAAGAATACAATTCACTTATATGAGAAACATATTTAACAAATTAAACAAAAGGTTCTTAAATACTAATCGGGCGGTTACTTAATTTAATTTACAATACACAAGTTATGTCTATAGAAGAATATTAAACAAAATGGGGTAGATAAAAAAAATATATATATATAATGATTCGCTTGTAGCTCAGTTGAACATTAATGGGCATTTATAGAGCTACTAGAAGCGGCAAGAGCGTACCACGCTCAAAGACGACGATTACAAAAACAATATAAGTATATGTATATGCATAATTTTAAATTGATGTATTATTATTACTGGTTCAAGACTTTTAACCCCATGTTCTAATAATAATATAGCCTTGAAACAATTTAATTTATTGTGAAATTTATAAAATGACATACTCTATTTAAATACTTACTTTTTACCAAATAAAATCGCTCTTATGCGATAAGACAGCCAATTGTACATAAATTGAAACTATGTCAAGATCTTAATTTTTATTCTGATAAAGATAGGTAGGTACACTTTATTGCACAAAGTGTACAGCTATCTATCTATAGATATATAGATAGATAGCATATCTATGGCCGTGTGTAAATAATGTCCCAGGATATCTATCCTGGGACATTATTTACACACGGCCATCTGATCATAAACTAAACAGAGCTTGTACTATGGAAACTAGGTAACTGATACACTTTATACAGTACTTTTCTTATATAGATAATTACACCCAGACTCGGGACAAACAGAATCATGCTCACAAATATCTGTCCTGGGTGGGAACGAAACCCGAACCCATGACCTACTGCGTGAAAGGCAAGGATCTACCAACTACACCATAAAAACTTAATTTTAAAAACATATGTATAGCTGATTCATATTTATTTTAATCCTACGGTCATACATACACTCTCATTATCAAAGAAATTCGTAATGTAAAAAGATTATACAATCCGTGCCTCCAAGATGTAATTTAAAAGCATTATTCTGTAATACCCAAGAATTTATGAAATATCATACTGTTGCGTAATAGAATTTTTTTATCGCGTATTCAGTCCCATTCGATTGACTTCTCGTCGGTTAAGAAGGGTAAAGGCTCAGTCACACTTTAGTAACGAAACGAAATATATTTTAAAAATTAAAAAGAAAAACCCAACATTTGTCAAAGAGCATTGTCGAGCCCTTTAATTTAATGAAATGAAATAATTATATTTATTCAGCACTTGGGTATTAACATACACTTGTACTTATCAAGCTCACAATGCAGTACATAAACATAGTAGAATACAGTATAAATTAAAAAAAAATTGTCCGTCCGTACGATCTGTCTTACTTATCACATATATATTTTTTGAATCCCTAAGTAAATAAAAGGTTACTAAGCTATTATTTTTAAATTTAGTACTACTATATTAAGATTAAAGAATTGAAGACAACGAGCAGTTAGCTAGCGCAGAAGGCTCTCCACCAGTAGCTTAATTTAAGCGGCTAATTCCTGAGAGCACCCTTTGAATTTGACTACAACCAGTTACGACTGAGTTTTATTAGGAGAGAGAGCACCCTTATGGGATTCGGGCCACAGCTCAGCGGGCCTACAATGGCCGTAAAAAGGCGAAATATAATATATTTGATATCCAATTTTATCATAGGGCAGTATACTACTAGCCCATCTCTTTCGTTTGATACCGATTTTGAGGGAGTTGTGTAAAAATATGTTATCCGTCATTTTGTGGTGGCGGCCATCTTGGACCGATTTTCATCAAACATAGCTAAGAACACTCACGACTGATTCACCTTTCAAATAACCATAACATAATCAAATCGATTCATCCGTTTGAGAGCTACGTTGCCACAGACAGATATACACGCACACACACACACACACAGTCATCGACGTCTAATACCTTTGTTTTTGCGTCTGAGAATAAAAAGAAAAATTAAAATGAAATTCATATGTTAAATCGCCTAAAAGTCCTATAAACACTCAAAGACAAAGTTTTGCAGTGATAAACAGATTTCCATGAACCATAGATATCAGTAACTAGTATTTTTTTTATGCTTGTAAGGCAGTAAATATGCGTCCATAGCTTGTGACACCCAAAACATCAACTGCTCGTTGCCAAAACATTTGTTTCTTGTCAGCGCCCGCACTTAGGAAACTATCTCCTGTGTTGCGACGTACTTTAAAAACATATAATTGACGGGTACAAAGTACATGCAGACTCAGAACTACTATTTATGTGTCACACAAATAGTTGTCCTGCGCGGGAATCAAACGCGGGACACGAAGTGGCGAGGCGACTGCCTTAACCGCTGCGCCTCACGTTCAGTCCTTTAGTTCACACTTTAGAAACCTTTATTGTTTATTTACGAAGTATCAGAGGAATACTTTCAGAATATTTTGTATTTCAGAGCATAAGTTATGGAAAAAAAAACAAATTCTTCAATATCAGTACATCATTCCAGTACCACAGATGGACAGAATCACACCAACAGATTATCTCATATAATAGATACCACAGTCACAAAATTTTAACTTTAATATTCTAATAAATCTTAGTTTTTATTTTTTTTATACCAACACTTATTGTAATTTATATCATTTTACTCACGGCTACATCGTCGGTGCCCAATAACTTGCCGTAGTAGATAATAACATGAATTTTAAACCAAATTATGGCAAAATAATGTTTAAAGTATGACCTACTGACATGGTGTATGATTAAACAAAAATTGTACTAAAAGATTTAAAATATTCACATCATATCAGACGAATAGCATTTCCAGCTGCACTAAAACTCCCTTTCTTTGGGTCACAGTTCCCATTCACATTGCTATCTAACGACAAATTTTATCACTATTTCAAGCCGTCCGTTAAGGCTCTGACATGGTTTATCCACTGTTGAATAATGGTTACAACTGGGACGGACAGATTAACGTCCTCTCCGAAGTACGGAGACGCTCTAAAATACAGCCACTTTGGCGGTCACCCATCTATGACCTCGAGCCTAGTTGCTTAACCTCGTCAATCACTTATGGATCGCTGAAAGCATCTTCTTTTCTTTTTTTTAAGACAACTCCCGCACTAGGGAATCTAATCCATGTGTCGTGGTATCTGGCTATGAGTTGTATTAAAATAAACTAGAAAACAAACACGTACGCTGCGCCAGTATGGAAAGAGCTTTACTGTACTTTTGCCACTGCTCAGTCCAATGCGATTGATTTCTACTCAGTTACATACGATTTCAGCTTTAGATGAAAATAAAATTCCTTATCATTTCATTGTTTTCACATAAACATAGGATGTTTGTTCCGACCATGTCTGTTTTCCTTGAAAAACAAGGCAGGGTTTCGACAGATTTGTTTGCTTTTCCTTCGTTATTTTAACATGGTTGTAAAAATGAAAATTTCCATAATTTGATACTGTGGGAATCAGTCTGGACGACTGAATCCCTTTGTTAGTGATATTTCGCGTGAACGGTTTTTCACAGAAATTATACTTGTAGGGAATTAGGTTATAAAAGCCACCCATTTTGAAATTACTTGTAAAGAATTTTTATGTAACGTGTGGGCAATCCGCCTCGCCATTTCGTGCCCCGGGATTCAATTCCCGCAAAGGATCACTATTTATATGACCCATAAGTAGAGTCTGAGTCGGAGTGTTCTTTGTGTCCGTCAATTATATGTTTGTAAAATACCCCGGTCAAAGTGATTATTGAAGTTATACTTCTTTTGGCGCGATGGAGAAAAATGATGAGAGTGAATTTTTACGATGCGCGCGCACACCGACACCTAAAAATTTAACAGCATGAAGTTAGTTCTAGGTGGTATGACAGTGAATTTTTACGATATATTTTTACGATGCGCGCGCAGATGCGCGCGCATCGTAAAAATAACAGCATGAAGTTAGTTCTAGGTGGTATGAAAATTGATAACTATGTTCAAGTTGTATATTAAGAAGTATAACTTCTAACGCGTGTACATAAGTACACACAAGTTTTTTTATCCTAGTGACGGCATTTACTTAAAAAAAAGTTAAAATTAACGCTTATCAAAAATTTATATTTATACATATAAATAAACAAAATACATGACCTAAGGTCTCCTACGCACTATGCGGCTAGCCGCAATGCGGCCAGCCGTGCAGCTGACCGTACTCAGATATTTGTACGAGAGAATAGATTTTATTCGCACTGTGATGCGGCAGCCGGTCAGCAATATTGATTGCTGACGGCTAACCGCATAGTTCGTAGGAGGCCTTAGAAAGGTGTTATCAAAGATATTTGGAAATACTCGTATCACAAAAAAAACGATTTACTGTGACTCCTACTCCCGGGTACACGGGATGAGGTGGGGTGATGCTATTCTATGCCGTTAACCACACAGCAATGTTAAGTTCCTCACGTCAGTTTTAATAACAATTTTGTAATGTTATCAAAGCAAGCCTAACTAGATAAGAATACAAGAGAAATATTTATATAGACATTGGGATAAAATACGGGAAAATGGAATAAGTACAGATTAGGTATCATTGGGATTATTTTATTCATTAAGGTCATTAAAACCTAAGTTAATACGAAGAAACAACTTAAATAAGCTGAAATTCTACCGTACAACACGGCACAAATACGCCCACAAAACCAAAATCGTATTGTGGTTCTTGTTATCTCAACCGCATTTTAGGTGCCCGTACGAAAACGTATGATCAAAACACGCGGCACTCGGCAGCGTGTCCAGCCAAGTTTAAAATAACAGTTAAAACACATAGAGCATAGACTATTTTCAGTTTATTAGCAACTCAAACTGGAAATGTATTCCCTCTTTATAGTATATTTTTTTTACATTATACCTAATATAATATTATTATTCAATGTGGTGTTCAGACACGTGCGTAAAGTCAGAGTACAGTAAAGTTTGGTCAAGGTTTTGTTGATCTATTTTGCTATTGGTGACTATGTTTACCAAACATTTTAAAATATGCAATGCCTATGTCAATTACTCCAATATTCCAGTAGAACATTTTGGGCCATAGTTAGTTATATTACACCATTCTTTGGGGAGACTTTTGTCCAGCAGTGGACATAATTTGGCTGACATGGTGGTGGTTATATAATTAAAACTATTCTTGCCTGTGTACACATTTCCCTGGCAGATGGTGAACATTACCATCATTTATAAAGCAATGATGTTAATTATAATGCGTATATAACATTATTTTACTATTAACGAGCCAGTACGGTACTTAATAAGTTGTTCTTTTATTTTGTTCGCTGGGGCCCGCAAAACTCTGAGATGATTCTAATCTGCCTGATAACTCCATACCATTCTATACTTACCCTGAAGGTAAAGAAAATAATGTCTAACAAGCGATTTTGGAACGTATTATTTCTTTATAAAGGTTCATCCTTATTTGTGTTTTGTTATGTTAATTAAAACTCAACATTTTGGAGAACAAGCGTATTTTCTAAGCTAGTGGTCTTTTTTACGTTTAAATATCTCGTGGTTTTTTACAAAGAGAATATCAGAGTTTTGTATCAAATTTTATGTCAGGTCAGTCATATATTATTTTATGTAATGTAGATATAATTTTACCAACTTAAGAGCATTCACCTGTCAAGACATGGTTGGGTCTTTGTTTTCTGTATTTTTGTGTGGTTAAATTCAATTAATCAAAAAAATTATAAATTAATGGAAGTATGAATAAAAATGCTGTGTGGTTGACGGCATAAAATATCGATACCCCATTTCATCCCGTGGGGAGCGTAGAAGTCGCCCCGAGGGAATATCTACCAGAGAACGGGCAGCAGCGTCTCTCTGAATACTATGACCATCATACTGCGATCGCCAACCCGTCTGCCAAGCGTGGCGATTATGGTGTATCCCTCCAAATAATGGACACATCCATTGTGGAAATCTTTTAAGAAGGCCTCTGTCCAGTAGTGGAAGTCATTCAGTTGACATGGTGATACAAAAAATAGGGTTTGAAAAACTGGAAATGTGCTTTTTGAGGACAGAAGTGAAAACTTCTTACTTCTTGTCAACGTAAATTTAGACTAGAGCTGAGGTATTCATACAAAAAATTGTTTCAAATATGAATTTTCTAGACTATTTATGTTAATCTATATGATAAAGCCATAATACCCAAAAGGATGTGTAAACAGAATCCCAATTGAATTCCATTTGGTAAAGCTAGCTCGCGACTCGCGGTTAAATAACGGTAACGGGCCCCTATATGCCCAAATGTGGACATTTAAATGCATTGAATAGCTAGTGAAATGCTATTTTACGGTAAAAAGTGTTAACTGAGGTTAGTGATGCTCATTTGGTGCCATCGGCCATGACAAGTGGCAGAAAGGTGAAAATAAGACCTAAAAAGAAATGTTCCACTTGGCACTTGATTTTCGGCTCCGCAAAAAAGTAGGTGTCTTCTAGTTAGGTATATATTTTAGTATTTTTATATTATATGTAAGAGAGGTAGGGCATAGCGTTTATTCGCTCAAAGAGCTGCCCGACTGGGGAAGTACCTCCACCTTACAGAAGACATTCCTTAATAATAACATTAATAATTTTAATTTTGTGTTTCCGAGTGTGAGTAAGGTCGCCAGAGCTCATTGGGGTAGGGGGAAAGGTTGCTGACTGTTAAAGGCCGGCAACGCACCCGCGACACCTCTAGTGTTGCGAGTGTCTATGGGCGACGGTGATCACTTACCATCAGGTGACCCACTTGCTCGTTTGTCGCCCTCTGATATAAAAAAATAATAATAAGAAGGCAAAGGAGCGAGCTTTTCATCTGATGGTAAGTATCTAATCACCGTCGCCGCCACCACCACACACCAGACGGGATGCGAATACGTAACCTGCCTTTGTGAAAGAAATAAGCTCGCTTCTTGAAGGTACCATGAATGTGGAACATAGAGAGGCCACCACTCTCCGCAGGCAAGAGGATCAAACAAGAGATAGAGATAGAGACAAGAGGATGATTCAAGCTGCGCGACGTTGACCCCAGCCCAGAGGTGGCAGCGGTATTCCATATGTGGCCGTATCGCCTTATATAATTGGCAGGTAATGAATTCTTATTATTATATAAAAAGAATACACTGCTAACCGCCTCTTCTTGCTCACTCTTTTCGTCCATCCAACAACGGTTCTCTGAAAAAGATCGCTTTATACAATAAGACCACCTATTTTAAATTGTAAAAAATATTTTTAGTATCTATTTAAAATATAATATTGTTACGAAAATGGTTTTACTTGTTTAGGTGCAAAAAAAGTGAACTATATCTTTTTTATATGACGTTTCTAGGACGACGTCATAGGAGGCCTTTCACACCTTCGCAGGACAATAAAAGGGATTGTGGGCTCAAGCCATCTAGTAAATAAGACTACAAGCTAAGTAACCCTCCCATGCGGGTCAATCTTTGGGGTTCGAAACTCGACGCTGTCCTTGTGGAGATGCCTGTGAGTCCTATTACGCGACCGAGGCTGCAAGCAATACGAATATGAACTCAGAGTCATGTAGCGCAATAGAAATTGCGTCCCGTTTGCGATCGTACTCACTGACAGGGTGCACGATATATCGGATTGTATAAAGTGATCGTAGAGAGTTTCTTATAACCTTGACTCGTTCTAGGAAAGTAGTGACAGCGTCGTTCGGATCCATCAATCCATCAATAATTCTTCCTTTGTGTCGTCTCAATCCACCCGTCTGGGAAACGGAGGCGACTCTATGTATCTATAATTCAGAAGATTGTCTTTCTATTTCTAATATATTTAATGTCAATCGATGATATTTGGGATAATAAATATCTAGAAAACTGCCTAAAATCATGCAGACAGACTCACTAATGCCTGTCTGTACAGTGGCGTGATTGGTAAATGCTTTCTTTGTATGCTGTAGGTCGTGGGTTCGATTCCCACCCAGGACAGATATTTGTGTGCATGAAAGTGTCTGTTTGTGAGTCTGGGTGTAATTATCTATATAACTATGGATTTACAAAAGAAAAGTAGTATATGTAGTATATCAGTTATCTGGTTTCCGTAGTACAAGCTCTGCTTAGTTTGTGCCGTGTGTGAATAATGTCCGAAGATGTCCCAAGAAGATGTCAAACCGATAACTTTGAATTCATCGTCAATACTAAAAACTGAAATTTACATAAAAGTAAAGAGATTGAATCAAAGGAGGCTTACAAATAAATTAGTTATGATATAAAAAATCTTAGTTTAATTTGGAATCCATTACAGCTCTATGGTACAACCAATTAAGAATGTTTTGGTGAACCCAGGGATAAAATAGGATATACCAGGAGCGGTCGGTGCTTCTCTTTAATTAAATTACAACAAGAAAAGCCCTTTTGTAAACGGTTCCAAGTCTACCTGTGTAATTATACGTATAATTCTTAGCATTCAGTAAGAATTTGGAGAAATCAGAATAATTGTTCTGGTAATAGGGTTCAGATTTGTTTGTAAGGAAAATCACAACTACGAACAGGTGTTGACTGGATGCTTTATTTCTCACAACTGTCTAACTTATATCGATATAATTCTTTTTAAAGCAAACATTTCTTAACACACACATAGACAAGTACACGTACATATAAACTAACGCGAACATGCCGCCCACCAAAGGGCATGTAATGACCTTTACACAAACATAAGTAGAAAAAAAACTAACATCAATCACGAGTTTATATGCACAAGTCATAGATACTGTATCGATATAATATTAAGTAGATTTTACATAACATAATATAAATGAATTTAATTAAAATTGAATATAAACTAATCATCTTCATTATCTATTGGTAAAGGACATAATTTATTAAAACTTCGCTTAATTACACTATCACCACTTTTAACACTATACACTCTTGATATACCATCATCACCTGGATGCTTTGCGACAATCCGACCTAATGCCCATTTGCCAGGAGGGAGTTGATCACTCTTTATAATAACAATGTTACCGATCTCAAACTCCTTACATTTCTTGAACCATTTTGGGCTCTGTTGCAGGCTGGTCAGGTATTCTGTTTGCCATCGGTTCCAGAAATCTCCAAGTAGTTTTTGCATGTGCTTCCAGCGTGACAATCGATTTACAAGAATGTCTTGAAGAGTGGACTGTGGGACAGTAATCGGAGCTTCGCCAATCAAAAAATGACCAGGTGTTAAAGTCAAGTTATCTGGGTCCATATCGTCTATTGGTCTTAGTGGCCTGGAGTTAAGGCATGCTTCGATTTGGCATAGTAGGGTGCTCAATTCTTCAAAAGTCAAATGACTGGTTAAAATCCTTTTCAGGTGATGCTTCATGGATTTGACCCCTGCTTCCCATAAACCTCCTATATGCGGACTGTATGCGGGTATAAAGTGCCATTGCGTTCCATCTAGTGCAAGAGATTCTGCTACTGAACCTTCAAGTTCAAATTTGGCTTCTTTCCAAGCCTGTGCCAGCTCCTTGTTGGCTCCTACAAAATTTCTCCCTTGGTCACTCCATATCTGTGAACATCTTCCACGTCTGGCGACAAACCTTTTAAATGCACCGATGAAGGATTCAGTTGTAAGATCGCCAACCAATTCCAGGTGAACAGCCTTGGTGGCCATACAAACAAACACAACAACATAAGCCTTATTAGTTTTTACTCCTCTGCCTTTTGAAGCTAAAACTTGGTATGGTCCAGCAAAGTCAACGCCACTGTTTAGAAAAGGCTTGGCTGGAGTTACTCTGACTTTGGGTAAGTCACCCATTAGTTGGTTTTTAGCTGCAGCATTCTGTTTAGAACATATTAAACATTTGCGGATTCTGTTTTTGATCATATGTTTGGCCTTGATTATCCAAAACTTGGTTCTTATGTAGGCCATTGTCATTTGAATTCCTCCATGCAGTGTCTTCAGATGAGCATTCTTTACTATTAGTAATGATAAATTGCTATGACAGTCTAATATTACTGGATTCTTTGTATCTTCTTCTATATCAGCATGTCGCAATCTACCTCCAACTCTAAGAATATTTTCACTATCCAGGTAGGATTTCAGTGATTTTAATTTGCTATCTCTCTTTACTTCTTTCAGTTTACGTAAATTCATAATTTCTTCTTGAAAATTTGCCCTTTGTGTTATTCTAATGCAGGCCTTAAGTGCTTCATCTATCTCTTGAGTAGTTATGACTGTTTCTTTGTTAGGCATTTTCTTCCCTTTAAGAAATCTTTTGCAATATGTAATTGATTTTAAAAGTTCTTCTAAACTATCATACTGTTGAAATTTATTTTCTAAGCTTTCTCTTTCGCTTTCTACTTTCAAATTTGTTTGTATAACTTCTCTTCTTTCTAAATTTGTAGTTAGGTTGTTAGGTCTATTAAATACGATTGCTTTCTCTCTGAGCCAACCTGGGCCCTTCCACCATTTCTCATCATCTTTTAATTGCAGAATATGTTCTCCACGTGATGCAACATCAGCGGGATTGTCGCTTGTTTGTACGTAAAACCAATTAGTTCCTACGTTGTCTAATATTTCAACAACCCGATTTCTTACAAACACCTGCCATCTCGTGGGATCACCAAGCAGCCAGGAAAGTACAATCGTAGAATCGCACCATGCGAATACGTTGTCATCAGGTATTTTCATAGCGGTCTTTATTTGTTTAAGCAGGCGAGACAACAGCAGAGCTCCGCATAGCTCCAACCTTGGCAGAGAAACTGGTTTGACTGGTGCTACACGAGTCTTAGCAGCTATAATTTGAGTTTGAATTTCACTGTCTTCATGCTTTACTCTGACATACGCAACAGCAGCGTAGGCTTTTGTAGAGGCATCACAAAAGCCAACCCAACCATCTTGGTACCTCAATTTCATTAATATGCTGAAGACTGTCTCTTAATGTATTCCAGTCTTGTCTAATGTTTGTATCTACGTCGTCATCCCAACCAATTCTCTGCAACCATAATTTTTGAATCAGTAGCTTGGTGGGTAGCATAGCTGGAGCTAACCAACCCAATGGATCAAAGAGTCGTTGTACGTCGGCAAGAATCGTACGCTTGGTAACTGTATTGGTCATAGCTGGTAAATTTAAACTGTACTGAAGCACATCCTTGCCCATGTTCCAATGGAGGCCTAATGCCGTGATCGTACCATGAATAGTGAGATCTAGACTAACATGCGATGTTCGTTTAGCAGGTTCGAATTGTGACAAAAAATCAGCGTTGTTTGAACTCCACTTTTGTAAAGTAAACCCTCCTTTCTGCAATATAGCTTCTATATTTTTTGCTGTGCGTATTGCATCCGCTAGATTATCTTTTGATGCCATTAGGTCATCAACATAAAACTCTTCTTTAATCATTTTAGCAGCATCAGGGCATATACCTCCTTCATCATCAGCAATTTGGTGTAAAGTTCGAACGGCTAAGTATGGAGCAGATGCCGTTCCGAAAGTGACACGTGTAAGTCGGTAATCTTTTACAGGTTTGTTAGGGTCATCTCTCCACACTATTCTTTGTAGATCTTTGTCTTCATTGGTCACCAATATCATACGATACATGCGCTGTATGTCGGCCACAAAACATATCTTCTTCATTCGCCATCTCATGATAAGACTTCTCATATCGGTTTGTAGTTGGGGTCCTATCAGAAGTTCGTCATTCAATGAAACATTATTGTAGCCCTTTTGTGACGCATTGAAAACTATTCGGACCTTGGTAGTTTCTTTGTCTTCTTTTACTACTGCGTGATGTGGTAAGTACACACTATCTTTATTTATTTCTTCTTTAGGTATCTCTTCCATGTGGTTCATGTTTATATATTCATCAATAACCTTTTTGTATTCCATTTTTAGTGTGGGATTCCTTTCTAATCTTTTTTCTAATTGATAGAGTCGTTTTACAGCAATATCTCTTGTTCCTCCGTGTATTGATAATAAATTGTTTGTTTTTGTTGGTAGCTTGACGACATATATTCCTTCTTTCGTTCGAGAGTGAGTTGATTGATAAATTTGCTCGCATGTCCTTTCTTCTGGGGTTAGTACTGGTTTAGCTTCACTATCTAACTCCCACATTGTTTTCAACATATTGTCCAACTCCAAACTATGATGCATCACAGTGATTTCATTATTATTTCCTTCTTCGTGTATGTTTCCAAAAAGGATCCACCCTAGGTTGGTATTCTGAGCACATGGGGTACCTGGGGGGCCTTAGATAATATTACTTGTCAAGATTTGGGCACATACCTCGACACCTAGCAGTAAATTGATTTGCCCTCGCTTATTAAAGCTTGGATCAGCTAAGAGCAGACCTTCTAAATGAGACCAGGTGTTGATTGGAATGGTTTGTGATGGCAATTGAGTTGTAAGGCGCGTGGACATGATGTAAGCTTTCACTCGTAACTTGAAACATGTGTCTTGATCGCAGCTCAATATAGGCAGCGTGCTTCACGGCGGTTGTGTTCGAGCCCACCCCAGTTACTGTTGCGTTAGCGGGCATTCTCTTAAGTTTCAGCAGCTGTGCTGCCCTTTCACTGATGAACGTGGCTTGTGAGCCCTGGTCAACTAACGCTCTTAGTATAGTTAGTCGTCCCGACTCATCACTGACTGGCACTAGTGCTGTTGCCAACAGTGCAGTAAACGCGCTTGTGGAGAAATGAGACGAAAGCTCAACTAGCTCGTTTGCATCTTTTGTCTGGGTTTGTTCTTCAACTTGATGGTGTTTGGCTTGCATATTATCTGGTTGGTTGGTGTTATTCCTTGGCATATGTTGGTGAACCAGAGAATGGTGACGTTTTTGACATATGCGGCAGGACATATTTAGCCGACATTTCTGAGCAGTGTGGCCAGGACCCAGATAATTGAAACATAATTGTTTGATCTTTGCATAATTACACCTCTCCGTAGGTTCCATCTTGCTAAATTCCTTGCAGTGTGATAACGTGTGATTTTCCTGACACATCACACACAATCTCGGTTTATTCACGGCTGGTATTGTTGTGGTGTGGACTGTATATTCTTTACTTCTTGGTGGTTTCTCTTTTGCAGGTGGGGCAATCAGTTCTAGTGTCCGAAATTTAGTTTGTAGGAACTTCACTAAGTCTTCCCATTTAGGTAACTCATCCAGATTGTCTTTGTATGCAAACTCCTCCCAATCTCGGTGTGACTCTGGGTCCAATTTCTGCACAGTCAGAAATATGACAAGTGGATCCCAAGAATCTGTTGATACTTCAAGATTTTTCAAACTGTTGAGGCATTCACTAGTTGTATCTAACAATGTTTTTATATGATTGGCAGTTTGAGAAGGTACTTTCTTCTGCATAAATAATTTTCGCAAAAGAGAATTCACTATGAGCCGCTTATTACCGAATCTTCCTTTTAATAAATCCCAAGCTTGGTCGTAATTACTTTCTGTTACTTGAATGTGTCTTAATAATGTTTCTGCTTCTCCAGTGACACTACTTTTTAAATAGTGAAGTTTCTGAACTTTCGGCAGCGTGGCATTATCGTGAACTAATGATGTAAACAGGTCTTTAAATGTGGTCCAATCTTCGTAAGCGCCAGAAAATGTTGGTAACTGGATTCTAGGTAGTTTGACATTACCTTCATAGTAGGTGGCGGTGTTTGTACTACTAAGTTGCGGCGAACTCACTTTCGTTAGTAAATCCTTTAGGTCGCCTTGTAAACATAAATACAAATCTTCAAAAACAAAGTAGTCTTCATTCACAAAATATGGGATTTCGTTCTTCTTTCCCTTTGGTACCACTTTCAAAACATTATGGTGAGCCGTAGTAAACTTCTTCCAATACTCGTCAATAGATTGTAAGCGTGTTTCTATATATCCTTTAGTTAGCCTTTCTTTTGGGCATTTCTTTAGGTTAGTTTGCGCTTTTTGTAGTAATAACGCAACTTCTTCCAACTCCGATAGCAATTGCTCCAAAGACGTAGACATAATTTCCAAAAAATATCCGCTAAAGTTGACGTAATTACCACGATAAATGCAGTTGTAGTATTTGTAAGACAGTTCGTTATTAGTTTTCTATAAAAAATTTGCACAAATAACTCGTAACACACCAGTTCCTTATCTTAGGAATGCACTCTTTTGTTCTCGGGTCGCTCATTAGACCACCCAGGTAGATTTATAATCCGGTTCGAAATTCGACCATATGTTCTGGTAATAGGGTTCAGATTTGTTTGTAAGGAAAATCACAACTACGAACAGGTGTTGACTGGATGCTTTATTTCTCACAACTGTCTAACTTACATCGATATAATTCTTTTTAAAGCAAACATTTCTTAACACACACATAGACAAGTACACGTACATATAAACTAACGCGAACAATAATATTAAATGAATATTTCATAAATAAACCGCAGGTATATGTCAAAATAGCATTCATTATTGTTCATGTACTAAGACATATTTTATTTAGAGAATAATAAAATTTGATTATCGACAGAATTATTAATATCTAGCTGAGCCCCGCAATTTTACCCGCGTTAACCTTTATAAATTATAGCCTATGTGTTAATCTTTGGTGTCAGCTAACCCCAAACCAAATTTTATTCAAATCGCACCAGCCGTTTAGACGTGAAGAAATAACAAACATACACACTCACACAGTCACACACTTACAAACTTTCGACTTTATAATATTAGTGTGATAAATAATAATAATAAATTAATATCTTGGGACACCTAAAAAACTGTCATCTGATCTCAAACTAGGCAGAGCATGTACTATTGCAACCAGACAACTGATAAATATACTTACATATTAAAGAAAAAATACACAATACACCCAGGCACAGAACAAATAATCGTGTTTATCACACAAATATATGTCGCGAGTGGGAATCGAACCCATGACCTCTGGTTTAACAGTCAGGGTCACTAATAGGCAAGTTTATAACCTACATTCTATTGGTTTTAGGCTACGGTATATCCTGCTAGGTCATCGAAGTTTACTATCTTTCAAACACATTTTACACATGAATGTTGATATCAGTTGGCAAAACGAAACTAAAGTAATTTTTTATTCAGTAACCAAGTAACAATAAAATCGTACTTTTTAATGTCTATTTGCCATGTTTGTTTACCAGCCATTTTTTTTTTAAGCAGTTTTAAGTCGCCTTTTTTAAGAATTACTTGTCAATTCGTAGCCTCCTTGCAAAAACTCAATAGTATTGTTTTTACTTTTGATACCACTTTATTACATCCTGTTATTCTCTCAATATCACTTATGTCTCATATATTTATATGCTGAGATGTGTAATAATTTATCCTAAAAACATATTTGGGTAACCTCGTGCCATTCAAGTTTTCTTTTACTTATATTAAAGAGACCATATAACCAGCCATTATGCTTAGCGTTTGTGGACTATGAGAAAGCCTTTGATTCGATCGAAACTTGGGCCGTACTGAGGTCTCTCCAAAGGTGCCAAATCGACTACCGGTATATCGAGGTGTTAAAGTGTTTGTACGAAAACGCCACAATGTCAGTGCGACTCCAGGACCAGAACTCGAAACCTATCCACTTGCAGCGAGGTGTGAGACAGGGAGATGTTCTATCTCCGAAAGTGTTCACCGCTGCATTGGAAGATGTCTTCAAGCTTCTGGACTAGTAAGGCTTTGGCATCAATGTCAATGGCGAGTACATCACCCACCTTCGATTTGCCGACGATATAGTTGTCATGGCTGAGACCCTTGACGACCTCGGTACAATGCTCGATGGCCTCAGCAGAGTCTCTCAACAAGTGGGTCTGAAAATGAACATGGATAAGACGAAAATGTCGAACATCCATGTTGCACCCACTCTTGTTAAGGTTGGAGACTCTGCACTCGAAGTTGTAGAGAACTATATTTACCTAGGACAGACCATCCAACTAGGTAGGTCCAACTTCGAGAAGGAGGTCAATCGTAGAATCCAACTCGGCTGGGCAGCGTTCGGGAAGCTACGTAATATCTTCTCGTCACAAATACCGCAGTGTCTCAAGTCGAAAGTCTTCGACCAGTGTGTGTTGCCAGTGATGACTTACGGAACGGAGACGCGGTCGCTCACTATAGGCCTTATCAGGCGGCTCAAGGTCACCCAAAGAGCAATGGAAAGGGCTATTCTTGGAGTTTCCCTGCGAGATCGAATCAGAAATGATGAGATCCGCATGCGAACCAAAGTAACCGACATAGCCGTAAGAATTGCCAAGCTGAAGTGGCAGTGGGCAGGGCACATAGCTCGTAGAGCCGACGGCCGCTGGGGCAGAAAGGTTCTTGAGTGGCGACCACGAACCGGAAGACGCAGCGTGGGCAGGCCCCCTACAAGATGGACCGATGATCTTGTGCGGGTCGCTGGAAATCGCTGGATGCGGATAGCGCAAGACCGGCAATTGTGGAGATCTTTGGGGGAGGCCTTTGTCCAGCAGTGGACGTCTTTCAGCTGATATGATAAAAGAGACCATATAAGATATGGTATATCAATTATATGAATGTTTGTCTGTATGTCCTTTATAGAATCGTAAACTATGCATTTAATCATGTGATGGTCTTCAGCAAAGTATTGTGCCTAACTAGGAGCCCACAAACGTTACAAAGTTGGTATAAACTTAATAATTATAAAGTTTAACGTGCGGCTAAAACCGCGGGGCATAGCTAGTTTTTTTTTATAGAACCAGATTGAATATAAACGTAGGTATATAATAATACACATATAGTGCGACCATTAAATATTGACATTAAATAAATTGATATTAAATAAATGTGCAATACGTTTGTACAGGAAATAGCAGATTCCTGTAGTTCTCAACCCTTATTCTGTTGCAATTTAAGGCTTCAAAGCCTCTGCCTATGCAGGATATAACTGATTCAATGTCACTAGTCAGTCTATTTTCCTGTGGAATGCGCTGCCTCTCGAAATTAGGATGACTAGAGTCGCTTTTATTTTAAATTACTAGAATTTATCGAAAGGTACACGATATCTCTTCGTTGTTTCTATTTTATATTAAAAAATACTAAAACTACTTAAAATACGGTGTTCAAACTGCCGCCAGCAGGCAAGTCGCCCAGAAAGCGGGCTACATTACTTCGTTCCATGGCGACGCTAACACGTTGACCTAAATATAAACTAGCTATCTAGTGATCCTAAGACATAAATATTAAAAAGCACCTAAGCTTTTCAATCCTACTAATATAATAAATGCGAAAGTTTGTGAGTTTGTTTGTTACTCTGTAACGCAAAAACTACCTACCTAACTAATGACGATCACCGTAGCCTAGTTGGTAGTGCTCCTGCCTACGAAGCTGGTGGTCCTGGGTTCGAATCCCGGTAAGTGCAAATATTTGTGTGATGAGCACGAATAATTGTTACTGAGTCATGGATGTTTTCTATGTATTTAAGTGTTTATCTATCTACATAGGTACTCGTATGTATATCGTCGCCTGGTACCCATAGTACAAGCTTTGTTTAGTTTGAGGCTAGGATGATCTGTGTGACATTGTCCCTAGATATTATTATTATTATTACTGAACAGATTTTTTGAAACCTTGTGGAAGTATGGCTGGATATACATATAGCTGGTGACCCGAAGGCTTGATAAACTGCTTTTCTTATGGGAAATATATTTAGCTATGGTATTGTGTTGTTAAATTATATCGTAACTATAAATTGTGTGTAAATGAGATGTGTAAATCTTTGGTAGTAAAATTCTTTTAACGTTTTTATTATTGTATCACATTAGTGGTTTAATTACTGAGCGTCTCCGTGTTTCGGATGGCACGTTAAGCTGTCGGTCCCGGTTGTAGCCACTAGGCAACAGTCGTTAAGCCATGTCAGAGGCATAATGGGCGGCTTGAACAACTCTGAGACTAGGGTAACCACTGCCCATACGATATGTAAGTATTTTTTTTTCTTTATTTGCAAAAGTAAGTTTAAGTGACTACACTATAATAAACAAGTTTCTACTCCATAGCAGTACAAACGTAATTCAGAGGGAACAAACACTTCGCTCCTGTGCTAGGAATTAAACTGTATTATAAGCAGAGAGGGGCTCGCCCCAAATCGGCTCTGTACCTAAGGCATGATGTTCAAATATGTGATGGCAGAGCAGTACATAACTATAACCATCTGATCGCTAAACTAGGCAATTCTGTTTATTTAGGGATCAGTTGAGTTTCTTACAATCTAGAAGACTGTTTCACAAGGTACAAATTGTGATTTTGTGTAAATTTATGTTCGATGTTGGGGAGTGTTAGTTTAAATTTAGAAGAATTAATTTAGAATTTGTCTTAAGTTTGGTTTCAAAGTTCTGATTATTTAGATGGTAAAAATGTACGGAATAAATAAACAGATATGACAAGGTTTGACCCAAACGCCATCCAAACCCAGTTTTAGCTCGAAAGTTAGAAATGACCTTTTAATATTTTATTGAAGAACTTGTTTGCTGTAAATTGAAGTTCTGGGGTCGCTCATTACAAATTCATCAGTTCGCCAACTAACTAAGAAAGTGGAAGTGAAATCTAGTTCCACCAATTAAATGGTCATCAAAGTTTCGTGATACTGATGAATTCATCACTATTAATTTAAGTTTTACAAAACTTTCCCGTAAGGGCATGTATCTCGTACTGGCTACATATTTTAAGTAAACTAAGAAAAAGTGGTAAAAATATAAAAATCTTAAAATCATAATAATATCACTATGTCAGCCAAAGTGCGTCCACTGCCAGGCAAAGCCTCTAAAGAATGGGGGGGGGGGGGGGGGGGGATATGCCATAATAGCCACGCTTGGCAGACGGGTTGGCGATCGCAGTTTGATGGTCATAGTTCACAGTTAAACGCTGCTGCCCGTTCTCTGGTAGGCATTCCCTCGGACGATTTCTACGCCTCCACGGGATGAGATGGGGTGATGATATTCTATGCTGTCACCACACAGCAACATAATAATAATCATAATATATAAAATAAGAAAAAAGGAGCCGTTTAAAATAATCCAGCCTTATAATCTACCGCTTATATAGATCCCTGAATAGGAATTAAATGTGAAAATAGAGGTGGAAACAAAAAAATACGAAAAAATACATTCATATAAATGATAACTGGCGTAAAATGTATGAAAAGGTTCATCCAACATTATATACTCAACTCAGGTTAAAGGCTTTTACACTAGTCTAGAATTTAACCTTGTATTAACACTTTTCCAGTTGAACTGCTGATAGAGCAAGAATACAATGCTTTACAACAAGATTCTACAAATGGCGGCTTATTGTATCCTGACTACCTGTAACTAACTTATATACCAATGTTACGTGTCTGGGTTATGTTATGTGAAATTTATTCATTTGATTAGTTTTTAATTCGTTTATGCCATTCATTATTAATTAAAAACTTTCAATGTGTCACATACTATTGTACCTACGTTAAATAATCCTTAAATTACTATAGCTACGCATGTATAAAAGTCATTAAGTAGCGTGCCTTGAAAACACAATTGATGATACGTAAAATAATGTACAATTTTTTGTCTTTCTTGCATGGCAAGAATCGTTTATTATTATTTCAGGATCTTGTACTTTAATTTTTAATTTAATGGTTTGGTTATGTTAAATTCTAAATCTAAAATTTTCTTATAAACTTTAACACACAAATAACACTTTTTGAGATGGCCCAGGGATTTAAACTCACATTAACCATAGTTGAACACGCTAGGCCAATTAGACATACATAACTTCTATATTCTTTATTTACAAAAGAATAAATTACAACCCAAAAATCGTTTGTATACATAAAGATAAATGTAATTTTACACCATACGATCCAAACGGCCCCCAAGAGATAAGACAGAGTCGTTGTGGGCGCTAAAAGGGTTTATACGTTCGCAGCTATTGTTCACGATTTAATTATCAAGGGACCCAGATTGTTTGTATCCATTATTATGCTATGAACTCATTTGTTCTGATTTTCCATCGACACATGGGTTTCTATTTTTAAAACAGTATACGGGCAGGCGAAAGAAACAATAATATCCTAGCACATTATCACACACGGCCAACTGATCCCAAACTAAGCAAGGCTTGTACTATAACCCAGATAACCGATTTATTACATACCTATATGTACTACTTTTCTTTTGTAAATACATACTTATGTATATAATTACACACAGACTCAGGACAAACAAACGTGTTCATGAACTCAAATTACTGTCCTTGGTGGGAATCGTACCCACGACCTGCGGCGTGAATGGCAAACATATACCAACGACGCCAACTGCTTTTTAAATAATAATAAAATAAAAAGTATATGTTTTTTCTTATTTTTATAACATTATTCACAACGTAAAACGTAAATCTAACATCAAAAATTGGAATATAAAATAATAAACTTAAAAACTGCAATTAGAAATTGGTAGTGCTTTTTTGAGATATTTTGCAATCGATTACTGACAAATGAACAAACAAAACAGACGGTTAGAGAAGACGAAAACCATAAATATGGAAACCAAAAATGACTATAAGTGGCATATGAATCACAGGTACACTAACATAATGGCTTTGTATGATCTGTGTAATGTGACCAACATCCGGACACCGGGTATATCCTTATATTGCTGTTAGCACAAGACCAAAAATTCTTTCCTTGTCCCACCTTAGAAAACGAACCCATAACCCGTAGTTTGAATTGTTTGCTACTGGACGTGGTTAATACTACACAAGATTTTAAATAAACCTTGACAATTAATAACATCGCAAGATATTGTTAGTCAATGGGCTATTTAACGAAACGAACAGTAACGTTGTAATAATACAAATCAGAAGTAAATAAAATTGATAGTTTTGCAACCTGTTAACTTACAGTCATTTGATAATGGTTATTGAGCAATGTCAAACTACTGGGCAGGCATACTAATAGTGGAGTTACCACTGACTTTACGATACAGTAAATTTAACTATTTATTAGTTTTGTTCGTATTCATTAGACAAAAGTCATTGAGCAATGTCAAAGGCCTACTGAGCAGGCATACTGACAGTAGACTAACCACTGCCTTTACGATACAGTACACCATTTATTAGTTTTGTTCGTATTCAAAGGTCATTGAGCAATGTCAACGGCCTACTGCACAAGCATACTGACAGTAGAGTTACCACTGCCTTTACGATATTTATTAGTTTTGTTCGTATTCATTAGACAAAAGTCATTGAGCAATGTCAAAGGCCTACCGGGCAGGCATACTGATAGTAGAGTTACAACTGCCTTTACGATATTTATTAGTTTTGTTCGTATTCATTAGACAAAAGTCATTGAGCAATGTCATAGGCTTACTGCGCAGGCAAACTGACAGTAGATTTACCTCTGCCTTTACGACACAGTAAACCATTTATTAGTTTTGTTCGTATTCATTAGACAAAAGTCATTGAGCTATGTCAAAGGCCTACTGGGCAGGCATACTGACAGTAGAGTTACCACTGCCTTTACAATACAGTAAACCATTTATTAGTTTTGTTCGTATTCATTAGACAAAAGTCATTGAGCAATGTCAAAGGCCTACTGGGTAGGCATACCGACAGTAGAGTTACCACTGCCTTTACAATACAGTAAACCATTTATTAGTTTTGTTCGTATTCATTAGACAAAAGTCATTGAGCAATGTCAAAGGCCTACTGGGTAGGCATACCGACAGTAGAGTTACCACTGCCTTTACAATACAGTAAACCATTTATTAGTTTTCTTCGTATTTATTAGACAAAAGTCATTGAGCAATGTCAAAGGCCTACCGGGCAGGCATACTAACAGTAGTGCTATCACTGCCTTTACGATACATTAAACCATTTATCAGTTTTGGTCGTATTATATATCTTTCCTGATAAGACAAAACCCTAAATACAAGAAAATGGAGACAAACATTCTATGATACAAATATATAATAAAAAACGTTCTGGGGAAAAGCATTACATGAAACAATATTTAGGAACATATCCAATTTATTTTGGCTCGGTCAAGACCCAAATGATGATCACATTTTCTTCAAATCGGTCAAGCCATGTACGTTGACGATTTCCGTTGAGGTATATAAAACAAAAAATAATCTTTTTAGGCTTGCTGTAACAAATAATCGGATTAAAAGATTTCTGCCCTTGTCAGTTATATTTCGAGGAAAATCAATCTAAGCGCCGTGTAATCTTTCCTTGCTTGAGGTTTTATCATTTTACTTTTCACTTATCTGAGGTAAGTAAGTACACTTAAACTTACTTACCTAAGATGAGTCAAGTATACACTATTTATGTTACACTTATACTTATATACTTACGAGCCGTGTGGTTTCCGGTCCAGAAATAATTAAAGGCCCACTCCATTCCATCCTGTGGGTTTATTTCATTAAAAGATTTAATCTAATAAGTAGGATTATAAAAGTTCAACTAAAAGGCAACTTTTTAGGGTTCCGTAGCCAAATGGCAAAAAACGGAACCCTTATAGATTCGTCATGTCTGTCAGTCTGTCCATCCGTTTTTTTCGGAAACTATAAGGGCTATAATGTTGAAACTTTGTAAGTAGAATTCTGTGAACCACATGAAAATTTTCACACAAAAATAGAAAAAACAATCAATTTTGGGGGTTGCATGGAACTGAAACTCAAAATATCAAACCCATACATGTGGGGTTTCTATGGGTAGGTCTTCAAAAATGATATTGAGATTTCTAATATCTTCTAAACTGAATAATTTTGCGCGAGAGACTTTCAAAGTGGTTAAAATCAGCCCCCCCCCCCACACCTGTAACTTCTAAAATAGGAGAATGATAAAACTAAAAAAAATATATGAAGTACTTCCACCGAAAATTTGGTTGAACAAGATCTAGTAAGCAGTTTTTTAATACGTCATAAATCGTAAACCGCAATTTACCTTTTATTCAATAAACTCAAATATAAAAGAAAACATATTATGTTACTTGCTGCTACGGAACCCTTCATGGGCGTGTCCGACTCGCACTTGGCTGGTTTTTATCTCTATGTCGACATCCATAAAAAAATATTTTCTCATTAGACTAGAGAAGTGTTTTCTTTATAAGCTTGAATTAAAAAAATACTTGGCTTAAATTAATTATCATCGTTTATTAAGGCTAGTTTTTAAGGCTTTTATAAACATATGTATTTCTTATATACTGTGGACACGGGTCTCATCGCGATAAATATTTAGGTAAATCATTACCTTGTTTACCCGACGTTTCGGCATGGATTGCACCAGCCGTGGTCACGGGTCGACTGGTGTGGCTCGGCAGCGTCGTCTCCGTGAAGCTCGGGTTTCGGTATCTACCCTCGCATGGTCTTGATATTTTTCATTTTCCTTTACGAAACTGTCGGTACACACGACAAAGGCCAAACTAAAAGGTCTATTGCTGAAAGGGCCAAAGAACATATCGCAGCTGTCAGGAACCGACAGGTTAATAAATCAGCAATAGCTGAGCACGTAGTCGACACAGGATCCCAACACTGGATTACAAATTTACACAAGCCACAGGTCCTCTCCACCGATCGTCACTATTACTCCAGAATAGTACGTGAAGCGGTTGAAATAAAGAAACATATGAATTTCAACCGGGAGGACGGATACCGCCTCTCACCATCTTGGAATCCTGTAATAACGAAGTGCCATCGTCGCGTAACCAACGTAGTGCGCCCGGGCGCTGATGTCATTAGTGTCGTGTGTACCGACAGTTTCGTAAAGGAAAATGAAAAATATCAAGACCATGCGAGGGTAGATACCGAAACCCGAGCTTCACGGAGACGACGCTGCCGAGCCACACCAGTCGACCCGTGACCACGGCTGGTGCAATCCATGCCGAAACGTCGGGTAAACAAGGTAATGATTTACCTAAATATTTATCGCGATGAGACCCGTGTCCACAGTATATAAAAAATGTGTACAAATCGCGAAAGTTTAAAAACATTAATATGTATTTCTTTTCTCCATTAATAAAGTTATACTTAAGTGCTGACGACATATTGTAAAGTGGAACACAGGTTTCTGTGCCACGTCCAAAAAACAAACTTTTGTTATTTTTGCTCAATAAATATATAAAAAATCATTGTTTTTTAATATCCAACCCCTAGAATAATAAAATAAACGTTAATTTATCTATCATCCTGTGAATTAAATCGTATTGACTTATCTGATGGATGTTTATGGAAGCATCAAAACCACAGGTTTTTTTTTAAATTGGGGACGTTGAGAACGTTTCCAATTTTGCCAGAAAGAGCAAGGCGGAAGTACCTACCCTAAACCGGCGAGCATGTATGAAGATTATAATGCCAGTAATCGAGGCAAAAGAGGTGTGCAAAGATCGTGACTAATGGAAATCCGTTGTCTCTGCCTACCCTCTGGGAAACAAGCGTGAGTCTATGTATGTAGGAAGGTACTAATAATAATAATATCCTGGGACATTATATACACATATGCCATCTGATCCCAAACTAAACAGAACTTGTACCTACTATGGAAACCAAATAACTGATATACTATTATTCTTTTGTAAATACGTAGTTATATAGATAATTAATTACACCCAGACTCAGGACAAATAGACATGTTCATGCACACAAATATCTGTCCTGGGTGGGAATCGAACTCCGACCTTCGGCGTTATAGGCAAGTATCTACCAACCACGGCAACCGGCAAGTATTATTGAGAAACCTTTTTCATTAATGTACATACATACATACATAGACTCACGCCTGTTTCCCAGAGGGGTAGGCAGAGACAACGGATTTCCATTTGTCACGATCTTTGCACACGTCTTTTGCCTCGATTACTGTCATTATATTCTTCATACATTAATGTAATATGTATTTATAGTTCTGAATCTCAGTTGAATGGGAAAATGTCCCTATTTTGGAATGACATGATATAAAGTACGTGACGAGCATTAAGTCTGTTTTGTATTACAAATGTTTATACATAAAAAGGGTATTATATTTACCAACTAAGTGCTGCGTTGGTCTAACGATAGCGTATTCACCCGCAGAGAACGAGATCCTAAGATTAAATCCCGGGTCGGGCCAAAAGAGATTTTGGGACTTTTGTGTAAAAAGAAAATCTTCTCAGCATCAGCCCGAAATCTGGGAGTTGCCGATAGGTATTATACTTCCGTGCCTCTGACAGCACGTAAAGCCGTCGGTCCTGTACCTGGCCTCTTTTATGTCGTGTCGCTAGGCATCCCATCGGATCAAGAGAGTGATGGAATAGAAAGTGCTCCTGTGTTTGCGCACACACTTGTGCACTATAAAATGTCTCGCGCAGATGACTAATCTCTATTGAGACTGGCCGCCGTGGCCGGAATTAAGCTTACTTACTTACTTATCGTATGAGCAGTGGTTACCTTAGTGTCAGAGTTCTCCAGGCCGCCCAGTAGGCCTTTGACATGGCTTAACGACTGTTGTCTAATGACTACAACCGGGACCGACAGCTTAACGTGTCCTCCGAAGCACGGAGACGCTAAGAAATTAAACCACCTTGGCGGTCACCCATCTATAGACTGACCGCGAGCCTAGTTACTTAACGTCGTCAATCGCTTACGGACCGGTGAGAGCATTTAGCTATGAGCTAGGAGGACATTATTTTACAAAGGTAAATGTTCTGGTCGGTACGTAAACTTTCATAGAATAACAAAATAATTATGTAAATCACCTACTCCCTATTCAGCGAATTATCCTCCGAAATAACGAAGTCTGTGTTTTTATTCACTTCACGAGGCAATAATACTTGAGGAGTCAATTGACCGTTTCAGTAAGGGCGTTCTGTAAATGTTCGCAGTTATTTTTCAATGTAGGTATGAAAGCCGTCATGTGAAGGCAGTAACTAAGTTGGAAAGCCCTAATTTACGTAAATCTTGTCATGTAATGGGAATAAATGTAATTTAATATATCATGTAATATAAATATTAGTAATATTTTGTTATAAAGATAAAATAGTTGCTGTACGGAGACTCGATCCTACAGTCAAACCGGTAACACATCATCATTTCAGTCGAAAGACGTCCACTGTTGGACAAAGGCCTCCCCGAAAGATCTCCACAATTGCCGTTCTTGCGCTATTCGCATCCAGCAGTTTCCAGCGACCCGCACAAGATCATCGGTCCATCTTGTAGGGGGCCTGCCCACGCTGCGTCTTCCAGTTACTGGTCGCCACTAGAGAACCGTTCTGCCCCAACGTCCGTCGGTTCTACGAGCTATGTGCCCCGCCCACTGTCACTTAAGTTTTGCAATTCTTCGAGCTATGTCGGTGACATATGTATGCATATACCATGTTAAAATATATTTGTGAAATAAATACTTTCTTACTTATCGTATCGGTAGTGGTAACCCTAGTGTCAGAGTTGCTCAAGCCGCCCAGTAGGCCTCTGACATGGCTTAACGGCTGTTGTCTAATGGCTACAACCGGGACCGATAGCTTAACGTGCCCTCCGAAGCACGGAGACGCTCAGAAATTAAACTACTTTTGCGGTCACCCATCTACGGACTGACCGCGAGCCTAGTTGCTTAACCTCGCCGATCACTTACGTACCGGCGAGAGCATCTGGCTATGAGCGCCTCGTAAAATAAATAAAAAAATAAAATACACACCACAAAACTAACTGCTTGATTCTGCTTACGCCGTGTGGTTTCTGGCCTTGAAAGAATAACAGGGCTACCCTATACCATCACGTTGGTGTCGTAAAAGACGAATAAGGGATACACCAGGTTGGCTGGCAGTATCGCCTCCTGTGTACTAGCTACTGCCTAGCTGCGGCCGCCAACTCGCTTGCCAAGCACGGTGATTAAGTTAAACCCCTCCAAATGGCAACTTTATAGAAACCTTTGGGCAGGCCTATGTCAAGCAGTGGTTGATATAGAAAGAAAGAAAAAATCATTTATCCATTACCAGAACGGACATAACAATGAAGTCGACCCGTGACCACGGCTGGTGCAATCCATGCCGAAACGTCGGGTAAACAAGGTAATGATTTACCTAAATATTTATCGCGATGAGACCCGTGTCCACAGTATATAAAAATGTGTACAAATCGCGAAAGTTTAAAAACATTCATAACAATGAAATTATACAATAACAGAAAAACAAACAATGAAAATCTTATACTTAATATACGTTCGTCCGTTCTAGGTGAAAAGGCATCTATCTCAGCATTGGCCGTCGCAATATTGCGACAGCGCTGATATTCTGATAGCGCCCGACTGTGGGGTCCACGGATAGTTAACCCCCATTACATACTATAATAAAATGAAATGAAATAACAGATATTTGATAAACTAAATACATTAATAATACAATTAAAAAGAATTTAATATAGTGAACAAGATAGAAATATGTACCTAAGTATGTCGAAAAAAAAAGCATTAAATCACAAAATAATAATATAAATGAGATTCATACAATTTCAATTAGATAAAATAATTTAAATACTAGATGAACATCAAATACATTTCATACACTAACATATGTGATTCTGACTGCTTTAGCGGAGACGTGGGCAAAAAAATTATAAAACCTGATATGAGGCTGATGATGATACTGCTTACTAGCGAACTAGGCGTATCAGCAGATTCGGGCACCAAGTTTGCTTATTTTTTATACCGCACAGTATTTTAAGACATGCTCTAAATATAAAATGTATTATATGCCGTCCACATGCTATGTTACCAAAATTGGCACTAGATTGCCACACCAGTGCTTTGGTTAATTAATTATCTTTATAATTTAATTTGATTCAATGTTTTTTTATTTCATTTCATACTTTTTTTTTTTTTTTTTTTTTTCTTCGAGGGTAGTTGTATAGTGCACATTGCTGTTAATTAGCTCTATATTTAAAAATAGTTTTAAATAAGAATAACTCATAATTTTACACATTTAATGATATTAATTGAAAGTTAATACAGTTTACCAACCGGAATAGCATTATCTCCAGTACACAATGGAATCTATTAAGCAGTCCATGAGTGAAATGAGGGAGGAGTTCACAAGGCTAAACACACGTATGGGTGCCATTGCTGCTGAATTACAGAAGTCCCCAAGCATCAGTGGATCTGCAAGCACCTCAGGAATGGCCACAGAATTCCAAACTTTCCGGAACAATGTTGTTGACATCATGAACAATCTACAGCGGCAGGTTGATCTACTTGCTCAAGATGCTGATCGCCTTGAGATGCGTGGTCGCCGGAAGATTCTCTTGCTACATGGTGTCACAGAAAATCCCAAGGAAAACATTGAAGAAGTTGTTGCAGGTATTGTTCAGGACAAATTACATATGCCATCATTCTCAACTGGGGACATCAAAAGGTGTCACAGGATGGGGAGTTCATCGACTAAGAAGTCTCGCCCAATACTATTTAAGCTGCATGATAGAACACTTCGCGATAAGATCTGGTTTGGAAAGGCAAAGCTCAAAGGTTCCGGTATCACATTATCGGAGTTTCTGACGAAGATGCGGCACGATCTTTTCATGAAGGTACGTGACAGATATGGAGTAAATCGCTCGTTTACTAAGCAGGGTGAAATCTTCTATGTCTCGGAAACGAATGGGGCGCGTAAGAAAATTACATGTCTCGCCGACTTGAATTGTATTCCTTTGGATAATACTCTGTCGCAAGAAACTGCCAAGCCGGTCGTATGCACCAAAACCACCAAGCCCAAACGTACAGCTGCGACAAGTAAAAAATGAGATTTTTTCTAATGTAGCTTCATTCAGTCAGTGTGTTCTTGTTTTTTAGTTAACATTCCAGTTACGTACAAGCTATACGTATGTCACGTTTATAGTTACTTCGAAACTCAAACACCCACATTGTGAGTATTATGAATAATCAAAATAGTGCATTTAAACAGGGTAATCATCACAAATTAAAATAATATCTGAGTTACAAATCACCTACTACTTGTAATTAATTGTTTGTCTACTTTTAATGTCAGGCAAAGAGTATGTAAGCATACTGTAGCCACGTTTTTTTCGGTCTTTTTAGTTCTTTATCGTCATAATTTCGACATTTTAGTCCAAATTGAATTTAAATTGAATTTTGTAAATGAACCATAGTATTTTATATTATATATAATTAAATAGCATTTTAGTACCTTTTCATCAAACTTCACATAATAGCTATAATACAGACAGCGTTACTCATGATGACACACTATTTTGATTACTTATATTTTTTATTTTTATTTGCTTGTACTTGGCTGCACTGCTTATATGTATATAAATAGTTTTAACATTGTAAATGTGATACCTTACAATGCAGCCGGTGGGTGGACTGTGTGACTTTAGTATAAATTGTTTTATTGTAAATATTATGACATTATTATAGGTATATATATATTTATTTTATTTTATATAGGTATTTTATATTATATTTTATTATGTCAGACTGTAGTGATAAAGATAGCTTTTACTCAGCCAGTAGTAATGGTGATAGCTTCTCGAGTATACCTTCACTAACGGACACTCTGACACAGAAATTTTTCGATGTTCCCCGTAATTTCAATGTAGTTCACATAAATGCCCAAAGCATTCCGGCTCACTTCCCCGATATGCTGGCCACCTTCGACTGTAAAAATATCCATGCTATCCTTGTCTCAGAATCTTGGTTGAAACCTTGTCTCCCTTCATTAGCTTACTCACTTCCAGGATTTGAGCTCATTCGTAATGATCGTGTGAAAGGAAACGGTGGAGGCGTGGCAATCTATCTGCGTTCTAATATTTCCTTCTCTGTAGTCGACGTCTCTGAGCAACCACCACCTGCAAATGGCGGTGAGCACCTTTTCCTGGAAGTGCATCTTCACCATACAAAGCTTTTACTTGGAGTCTATTACTGTCCTTCTCTCCGTATTAACTATTTCTCGTCATTAGAAAACCTTCTTGAAAAACTTGTACCTTCTTACAGTCACGCAATTATCATGGTCGACTTTAATACCTGTCAACTCAAAAATGATTTCCGCTCCTCATCGTTAACTGCAATTTCCGATTCTCTTAACTTATCAATCCTACCCCTTAATGCTACCCATAATTTTCCTAATTCTACTCCATCGCTTCTTGATCTTATCTTTATTTCTTCTCCTCAACACATCCATAAGCACGGACAGTGCTCTGCTGATGCCTTTTCCTATCACGACCTTATATTCTTGTCCTATAAAGTTCGCCCACCGAAAGCGAAGCCTAAAATCATCCTGCAACGTAATTTTGGTGGCATCGATCTGGAGAATCTTCGGGAAGATGCTGGTAGCATCGATTGGACACCTGTGTATACTGCTACATCTGTCGACGCTATGGTCACAGTATTTAACAACGAGCTCCTACAGTTGTACGACAAGCATGCTCCAATACGGCCTATTAAATTGAAACACCTACCTGCTCCTTGGCTATCTGATGAAATTAAAGCTCTCCAAAACAAAAAAATCGCGGCAAAATCAAAATACAAAGGTCGGCCAACGGATTTGAACCGCGACAAATATATCTTTTTACGAAATCACTGCAACAAGGTGTGTAGGAATGCACAACGCCAGCACATTCACAACTCTGTACAAAACGGTGATCCCGCTAAAGTATGGAAATTTCTAAACTCAATGGGGATTGGAAAGTCTCGCCAAAATGCAATTCCTAAAGACTTAGATGTCAATTTACTCAATAAACATTTTACTGCGTCGTCCAATTTTGATAGGGCACTTAAAATTAATACATTAAATTATCTTTCATCGCTACCTATCCCCAAATACTCTCAGTTCGTCTTTAATCAATTGTCGGCTTGTGATGTCAGGAAGAGTATACTGTCAATATCATCCAATGCTGTAGGAACTGACACTATCAGTCGTAATATGATCATTCCCATCCTTAATGAAATCCTTCCTGTCTTATGCCATATCCTTAATTTTTCCCTATCCCATGGGGTCTTTCCATCAGCATGGAAAGACGGCCAAATAACCCCGTTACCAAAAAAATCCAATCCAAGTTCCTTTTCCGAGTACCGTCCTATCTCCATACTGCCATTCCTCTCCAAAGTCCTAGAACGCCTTATTCATAACCAATTGAACTCCTTTCTATGCAAAAATAATCTCCTGAATCCTGTCCAATCCGGCTTCCGTCCTGGTCATAGTACCACGACTGCCTTGATTCATATTACGGAGGATATTAGGTCGGGCATGGAGGAGGGTGATCTGACGGTGTTAGCATTACTTGATTTCAGTAATGCATTTAACACCGTCGATCACGATATCTTGACAGGTATACTCTGCTCTATTAACATATCTCCAACGGCAATTGACTGGTTTCGTAATTACCTGTCTGGCCGGCAACGTATACGTATTGATGACAGCTACTCTTCGTGGTGCAATACAAATGTTGGTGTGCCTCAGGGTGGCGTTCTATCTCCGTTACTTTTTGCAATTTTCATAAATTCCATATCCAATCAACTTATTTCATCCTACCACCTTTACGCAGATGATCTTCAAATATATTCAAAAGCACCACTTGAAGAGCTTCACGAAGCCATTCATAATATTAATACCGACTTATGTCAGATAAGCAGCTGGGCAAGGTCATATGGACTGCAAATAAATACATCAAAAACGCAAGTCATTGTTGTTGGTAGCTCGAGAAAGATTTCTATGGTAGACTGGTCGCTTGTACCACAGGTGCGCTTTAATGGTTCAGTCATACCGCTCTCGAAGACGGTAAAAAACCTTGGTATACATATTGATACCACGTTATCCTGGGGCCCACAGGTTAAAGAAGTTAGTCGAAAAATGTTTGCTTCCGCTGGGTCACTTAGACGACTTCGTAATTTTTTGCCGACCACCACCAAGATTGCGCTAGCCCATTCCCTTCTCCTACCGATTTTAGACTACGCTGATGCCAGCTATCTCGATATCACGGAGGACCAATTAAACAAACTTGAGAGGCTCCAAAATTTTTGTATTCGTTTCATATTTGGTTTGCGTAAATATGATCATGTTTCCGAATTTCGTGCAAAACTCAAGTGGTTACCTATACGACTTCACCGGAATGCTCACATTGTTTCTCTTCTATATAGTATATTGTTCAATCCAGCTACTCCGACTTACTTAAAGGAACGTTTTGAGTTCCTCCACGAGACACATTCGAGGTTGCTGAGATCATCGAAAAATTTACGAATCAAGATACCAATGCACTCCACAAAATTTTTAGACCATTCCTTTTCCGTACAAGCTGCCCGATTGTGGAATGCTTTGCCAGAGACAGTGAGAGGTGCTCAGTCACTGGACATTTTTAAGAAAATGGTGAAGAGTTACTATCTTTCTCTTTAACGTTAAATTACTGTATATCTTATTCTCCTATGACCTGCCGTATATATATATATATGTATGTATTTATTTATTTATTGTTAAAAGTACCCATGGTACAAAAAACCACAAAAAAATCACAAAAAAAGAAATAATCAAAAAAAAAAAAATCCTTTCTGCTAATTATGCCAACAAATACCCAAATGCCTTTTCTTTACTCCTGGTCCATTCAACGGTTGCCTGGAAGAGATCGCACTTAGCGATAAGGCCGCCATTTGTACAATCTTAACATACTCAAAGTTCCTATTATATGTATTATTTTTTGGTGTACAATAAAGAGTTACTTACTTACTTACTTACTGCCCCGCGATATTACCCGCGTTAAACTTTATAAATTATAGCCATGTTAATCCAGGGTATCAGCTAACTCCCTACTAAATTTTATTAGACGTGAATAAGAAACAAACATACACACTCGCACACACTAACAAAGTTTCGCCTTTATAATATTAGTGTGATTTATCTATTCCGTAAGTCGTACTTTTAAACTGTATGAATACAGTTCATCGATGTTTTAAAATTCGAAGTTCAGTATTACAGTGATATTACTTAATGTAATCTATACAAATAAATAAAATTGGAGTGTCTGTTTGTAATATTGAAATAACCGTTGTTTTCTACATAAATATGAATATATATATACGGTACATACACCAAATTAACATTTTTTACAATTTTTGTCTGTCTGTTTGTTCCGGCTAATCTCTGAAATGATTGCACCGATTTTGACGGGAATTTTATTGGCAGGTAGCTTATGTAATAAGGAGTAACTTAGGCTACTTTTATTTTAGAAAAAGTCTTTTATTTTACAAGAAAAACGAAATAAACTAATTAACACGCGGACGAAGTCGCGGGCACAGCTAGTGTATTATATTTATAATTAAGACATGAATATCTTGAATAGAATCCACTTGGAACAAGTAAATATGATAATTATTACTTGCAGGAACTGTAAAATTGTGTATATCTATGTGGTTGATTCTTGAGAACTATGTATTTATTGTTAAATATCCTATTTGTATCAAATCTCACACAATAAATTTTGATTGTATGATTGAGAAATCGATATCATCACGTCGTCATCATCGAAATGACTTCCACTAATAGAAAAAAAGCTGATGTATGTTCTGTTTATGAAACCACGCTTAAATAAAAACTGACAATTGACAAAAATACCTCTTTTAAAATTTTTTTACCGTCACGCTCGGATATAAAATAGAACCCCACTTCAGATGCAACGAGGGTAGCCTTAAGCAGATATATCGGGCACAGCATGGGTAGTTCATTCACATATCACATTTGCTTGAAGATAAGATATATTTTAAGAATGAAGATTGGCGTGGCTTATTCACTTGAGTGTTAGCAACACAAACCCGTTAGAATTGGAAATTCTTGCATTTTATCAGCGGTAAACAGACATTCGGATTCTCAACTAATTTCAAACTTGTTGACAAGTACACGACGACGGCACTAGACTGGAGTTACTGCGCTCTATCGATGCCACCTCACGATTACCATAAGTATTACTTTCGAAAGGGGGACTGGACGATCTTGCGCTAGTCAGAGCAAAATTTAAAGAAGTCTGACGAAGAGGAGTTTCTGTAAGAAGTACATTTTTTTTTTAAATAATGTATAGTCGAAATACAAGAACTAATCAAATCCTTATATATTCAAAATACTAAAATAATATGTAGCATTAACTCAGCTAATTGTGCCCTCCAGCCCACATAAAATATGCTAACTCGTCGAGTGCTCGAATGCGTTAAGGGTGCTCGCCTAGCCTTAGTAACAATACGAAAGGGTTAAGTCAGCTTTTAATTACATATGTACTGCGATAAATAACTTATCGAATGTTCTAGAATAAATGTAGCTTACTGAACAGTTTACCGTTTCCATGAGAACGTGTTGTGATTCCTTCATGACGTACTTAGCGTACTTTACTTTATACCCAATTGTACATTAAACATCATAATGTTCTTAGTCTTCGCACAAACAGCACTTTTATGAGGTTTTATCCAAATAAATACATGTTTTTGATAGAACCGTGTATACATTCCTTGACTAATGCAACTAACTGGAGCACTCGACGAATTAGCATCCCTTGAGATTGGTCCGTGGAGGACTGAAACACGTGTTGGGTATCGTACTGGCGCACGTAATTTGCACATTTATATAGGCGGGAGGCCGATGTAGATATATAGCATCCCTGCTTGACTAAACTGACAATTATCACTAAATATTTTTTTTTATTTTGAATGTTATGGATTTCCTTGAAATAACGCCTGATTTCATTTCTTGAATCCGTCTTCCCACCGTGGTCACTGGACTTTTTAATTTAAATTGTTCAGTAGCCACAATAAGTATATATACGTTAACGGCTAAATCGAATCACAGACAACGTAAATATTGATTCAGAACCCCACCGGCTGTCGACCGGCTATGTATTATCCAATGCATATCTGCTATTCAGTGAGAGAGCATACGGACCAATAGTGGGAGATTAACGTATTCGGCTCTAGTAGCCGTCAGTCTAGTAGTCAGAGGTTTTTCGTTCCGAAGTTAGTTTTGTGTGACTCGGAGTCGCGTACCGTTTCCGTCCCTTTCTTGTAAGTATAAAAATCCTAACACAAAAAAATAAACGGTGTAAATTGGGAATATTCTGTCCCTTCATTATTTTTATTACCACTCTATGGAATCAATTAACTTTTTTGGTATGAGGTTTTAGCTTTTCGGTATGACATAGCAACCTTCTAGAAACGAGCATATTGCTTTGGGGTGCGGACAAGGGTCAGCAACACTTGTTTGCTGACTTTTAAAGGCCGGCAATGCACCCGCGACTCCTCTGGTGTTGCGAGTGTCCATGGGCGGCGGTGATCACTTACCATCAGGTGACCCACTTGCTCGTTTGTCGCCCTCTGACATAAAAAAAAAATAATAGATGATAGAAACCGCCTCTTATGTATATATTTTTCCCTAAATTTGAAACGATATTGGAAAAATATACAGTTTTCTTGACGTTGCTACTGATGGAACATAATCTAATAAAACGTATTGCGTAATCTTCATACGCTGTGTGGCTGATAGTAAAGAATATTATCTCCCCATTTCTTCTCGTAAGGGTCGTAGAAGTCGTCACAGGAAACGTCTAACAGAGCACGGACTGCAGTGTATTATGTTCATTATATTGCAATCGCGAACCCGTTTGATTTACAATTACATGATTCCATTGTGGAGTTTTCTGTTCAGCCGTGGACATGACGATGAATGGTGATGGCATAATCTTGTTTAGAAAGTGTAAAACACATAGTAAGTAACTGCCAAACACTGCATGCATTAATTAAATTATTTTAGCCAATACAACTTTAAAAGTATCATTCGATAATAATCTTTAAATGTTTTCAGGTAAAGTTACCGTTATTTTGATTTGTATGATTAAAATTTTTAATAAGATATATTCAATTCATGATTTTAGTCAGTGTAAATACTTATATATAAAATTTAAATCATTGCTCTAAACTATTCGTGTGTTTTTATTAGGTACAAAGACTGAAAACTCGGTTTTCAGGAATAACAATTAAGTAAAGAAGTCTAAGAACTAACCAATATAAACCTTTTCTCACGTATTTAACTACTGATGAGAAATACTTCCAACATCCTACATTGAAGGTAATCCGTAAAATTATACAAGCCAGATAAATTTAAACGGCACCGCTCAAAATTGCTGACCGTATGTTTTAACTAGGAACAGTGACTGGAAACTCGGTCGGTAGGAATAACATTTTCTCAACGTTGACACAAGACATGAAAGGTAACCGAGTTATTCCGAAGCAAAATATTGCTTCATTCTAGTTCATCAGCTCGTGTAAGTGTCTATTCAAATCGAGTGTTGCGAGGAAATGTTAGTTTAAACGGATTATTTCTTTCCAGCTATAAGTTTTTAAGATAAGAACGAAAATAAACTTACATATTCTTACTTACTTATGGTATGAGCAGTGGTAACCCTAGTGTCAGAGTTATTCAAGCATTGCTTAACAACTGTTGTCTAATGACTACAACCTGGACCTATAGCTTAACGTGCCCTCCGAAGCACGAAGACGCTCAGAAATTAAACCACTTTGGTGGTTACTAATCTATGGACTGACCGTGAACCTTCCCAATCGCTTACGGACCGGTGACAGCATCTAGCTATGAGCGCCTCAAATACTGAAATAAATAAATAAAAGAAAATGAAGAAAGAAAGAATTACAATTATTCGACATACAAGATAAAACATTGCAAAGAGCTTATTGGTGAACTAGACAATACATGATATACAAATACTATATACGATACAAAAATGCATATTACTTAATCAATGATGAGTCTTGGTGTGATAGTGTGTGTCGAAAAGGTATAAGCTCAACATTTTGCTGCAGGCAGCATAAAATCACCTACAGACACTGATTTTCAGCTAAAACTTACTAGTTCTTGTCAGTGAGAATACAATATCTCATCTTACAACGTCAAAATAAATATTATAAGTGATTAAGACAACAACAGATAAAAGCTATAATGATTTAAAAATAATGTAAACAACAGCACTGAACTGGAAGTTAAAAATTAATGTCGAAGGGACAAAGGAACTAAAATAGTATATTTATTTCTCTTAAAATAAATTTTAGGATCACACATTTTGCCTAAGACCCATTAAACTACGTAAAACGACCGACAATACCTAATTCTATCTTTTACACAATTTCCGCTGAGTTGTTTTAGGGGCTCACTGGGAATAAACTCGGGACCTTTATTTGTTTTTTGAATGAAGAAGCTAGGGGATGCCTATGCATGCTTTCGACAAATAGTATCTGCTGTAAAAGATATGTCCATAAACCTAATCTCATGTGAACTTCCCTTGACCCCTTTCAGCTAAAATATGTCCACAGCTGGACAAAGACCTGCCTAAAGATCTCCACAATTGCCGGTCTACTCCCACAAGGTCATCGGTCCATCTTGTAGGAGGACAAAATATGTATAAATCATACTTTGATTATATGATATTGTGACGTTCTGTCGGTATTTGTATATAGTAGATTAAGTTTAATAATTGTTAGGTGGTGGGTAGTTTAAGCTCAATGGCCAATAAACCAGTCTGTCGCTAACCCCAGTCTTTCATTGACGTTACATTGGCGACGAGGATTGTCTTTTCACTTTATACACGTGTGCGATAATAATGCCTATCGGTAAAATAGAACCATTTAATCTAAATGCGAAGCAATGGCCCGCGTATATTCGTCGCGTTAATCAATTTATTAAGTTAAACGCTATTAGTGACGATTTGAGAGTATCAATGCTAATTACGGTGGTCGGTGAAGAAACTTATGCGTTGATGTGTGATCTATGTTCACCAAATTTTCCTGAGAGTAAAACCTACGACGAATGAGTGAAACTGGTAACAGATCATTTAGAACCACAGCGGTCTGAAATCGCCGAACGCCATGTTTTTAGATTACGTCGACAACGCATCGGCGAATCTCTAACGGACTACCTACAGTCATTGAAGCATTTAGCGGCTACGTGTAACTTCGGAAAGTGCAGTTCGTGTTCGACGCTTGAAGAAAATTTGAGGGACCAGTTTGTTTCCGGGCTCGCCAACGACGCCATGCGGTCTAGAATTTTTGCAGAGAAGAAAATTCAATACTGTACGGTGTAATGCGGTGGGGGTTGCAGAGTTTGTTGAATGATAGAATGTTGTTTCACTAAAATAAAGTTTATTGTACTGATCCACAATAACTTCTTAAATGTAAAAATGTTAGCAAGAACTATGTTAAATGGAGTGTTAGAAATGTTGCAATGAATGCACGCGAATATCACGGTTACTCGATGCGCACTGACTCTATGTTACAATTTTAATACTAATGAAGTAACTGCGTAAGTCGCGTAATGCTGAGCAAGGTGTTTGGTGTCATTGCACCGAACATATTCGGGACCGCAAAAGATGAGAAAATGAGATAATTCTAAAATAAAATGTTTACAAATTGATATATGTTAATAATCTAAGACTTGTCATATCTTAATTCTAAATTTCTCCTAGGCATAGGAGAACACGATTGGTTTTTAACAGCACATGTTTTGATTACCCCGTAACGACCGTGGGGACTCGGACGCCGGTCGCCCATGCAAAGTCGCGCACTTTCGTTAATGTCAGAAACACTTGGCTGTCGGTCAACCTTATTTGAACGTGCACTATTGTCGGACGTTTGATCACTACACTGTCGATTAACCCTTCGCGCACTGTTCACCTCACTACGGTTGCCTGCTGTAGGCTGAAGCTCGATGTCCGGCGATAGGCGGGCACCAGACGCCCGTCGTCGCTGCCAGCGGCGGCACCACAAGGCGCCAGCCGCCACTACTCCTGCGCCTACCAGAATGTAGCTCACCGAGTATAGGTGGATGTTGTGGTAAGATAGCGAAGCTTCCAACTCAAACTTGTTATTTTTCATCTCCTCGATCCGTTGATGTAATTGGTTTAGCTCAGTTTCTAGGTTGTTGGAATCTGTTATGTTTGGTATATCTGTCCACGCGATGGAAGTGTTGATGAAGTAATTTAGCTGATCTATCGCTGGGCTATAAACTGGGCTAGTTATGTTCACTAGGTTCTCGGTATTTTTTGGGCTATGAAGAGTGAAATCATGACCTTTGAGTAAGCAACCAGGCTCTATGTATATAATGCCAGCTTGATGTAAAATTTCCACACTGATTTGTTCTCCACACAGTACATTGACCGGACAACTATTGCAGCAATGGTAGAGATAATGGGAGGGATTTGTCAGATATACCCATTTGTTTTCACATTTTGACCTCTTAATTTTACATTTATTTGTGTTAGGATCCAGCTCACAGAAAATGGATTCACTCCTTTGATGTTGAATCGGCTTCTTCAAATCGCATATCCATATGCTCTGTTTCATACAGGTGGATAATTCGTCAGAAGTGAGAGTAGTGTAGGTGTTCCTCTTTAAATCGGTTGCAATATATTCTGATAGTGGGATAAGTTCCACCATAGACTCGTTGTATTGATGTGGTATTGATGTTATTTTATACAGCTTGTATGTGTCCCTTCCAATCAGTGGAAAAGTTATTTGAAATAGAAAATAGTTTTCTGTTAATCTTGCCTTCAAATTCAGTAATGGGTACAAGTCTCTAAGGTTATGGGGCTCAATTGGCAACATCGTGTCATCTGATAGATGCCCCGAGATAGTGTTGAGTTCGCTCTGTAATTGATCGGGAGTCAGTAAGTGTATATTAAACTGTCCATGATGTATGTTGGTAAGTATATCTACGAGATTATCCTGATTTCCCTTTAAATTCTGTAATAAGTTACTAGCTGTTAGTGACATCAGGGTAAATTCTTGGAGTAGCTCAATGTTATTAATGTCTTCTTGAAACTTTTTGGATCTGTTTTCTAGTTTCATGATATGTTGGTTAATAAATTTGTGTTGTTTATTTATAATAGACGCAGTTCGTTGTAACAGATTGTATTCAGACTCTATAATTGACGTCTGATTCTTCCATAACTCGACAATATGTTTTTCATGGTTCCGTATTAAGTTGATGTCTCGGGTGTACTTTTCTGCGAAATGTTCGTCCAGTACCCCGAACAATGAATTCGCTAAATAGCCTACTCCATTAATAAGGCCGCGTCGCCGCCTCACGTGATGACTCACCTGCTGATTTAGCAAAAACTGATTGTAGTACTTTAGTTCGTTGGCCTCATGCAACAGCTGAGTGGTTATCGTGTTACAATGTTCACCACCTATTGTTTTGCATATAGTATCTAAATAAGTGTTAATTTTGTTGAATGCACTTATGCCTTCCCAGTATGGGGACATGTCGTAGAAAATTACCATAGTCCATTTGTCCTTAGCAAGGTTTAATCTTCCTATCGAATCAAAAAATAGTGATTGTTCCTTTCCAAATTGTGTTACATTATATGTACCATGCGCACTGCCGCACATAGTCATGAAAAATGTTAAAGCCATTACAATATACGAAAAACTTACAGTGTTTGATTTCCTTCTGGTGCCCCTTGGGCTTTGATTTTCTTCAATGTTAGATGTTTGGGTGTTTGTTTCTGGGACCTTGCCTTGCTGTTCGTCCTTTTCTATTGGCAATAGCGAGAGTTTGACTACTGGCCGTTTAATAACACCACCTTTGGTTTTTAAGGTGACAACACGTACATAGCCGTCGCTGCCTGGGTGTACATCGACAACTTTTCCCATTATCCATTTCCCAGCTGGAACATTATCCTCGTGTACGACCAGCATATCTCCGATTTTCATGTTTCTTTGGGGCTTTCCCCATTTCTCTCTAGCTGTTAACTGTGTTAAATACTCTGTTTTCCATTTCAACCAGATTTGTCGGGTAATCTGAGCAGTCAAATGCCATCGTGTTCGCGCGTCTTGTTTTGTGTCTATTACGGTGTTGCCAGATCTACCCGTTAAGAAGTGGGCCGGAGATATATACTCTAAATCTTCAATGTTTTCGTTAAGCGAGCACAACGGCCGTGAGTTGAGGCAAGCCTCTATTTTTGTTAGAATTGTTGTGTACTCCTCGAATGTCAGTCGTTGTTCACCGACTACTCTTTTTAGGTGATATTTCAGGCTACGCACTGCTCTTTCCCACAGCCCCCCAGCACTAGGCCAAGATGGCGCGTTAAAGTGCCATTCTATTTCCATGTCGGCAATATCGGCAAGCAGTTTATCTCCGAAAACTTGTTGAATTTCTTCATATTCTTCTCTCAGTAACCGGTTGGCTCCGATGAAATTCGTGCCTTGGTCACTGTACATGTGACGCGGCGCACCCCTTCTGGCTGCCATTCGGCTCAGTGCTGCTAAAAATGCCGAACTGGTCAGGTCAGACACCAGCTCGAGATGTACGGCCTTCGTAACCATACATATAAACACCGCCACATATCCCTTAGTTGTTCGCACGCCTTTACCCTTGTTGGCCTTAACTTCTACGAAACCGGTATAGTCTACCCCAGTGTGGTAAAACGGAGGAGCCGGGTTCATTCTGGCCGCGGGCAGATCTCCCATCAACTGGTGTTCCTTTCTTGTAGCATGTTTTCGGCAAGTGACACAATTCCGCAGCTGTGACTTGGTTGTTTTGATTCCACTTGGTATCCAATACTGTCTCCTCAGGGTCGCCAGAGTTAGTTTGGGTCCTCCATGAAACGTTAGCAAATGAGATTCATCTATAAGAAGTTCAGCTAAACGAGTTTTGTTAGGTATTACTTTAGGATACTTCATCTCACTGCTCAGGTTTGCATGCCGTAGGCGTCCTCCCACTCTCAAAATTCCGTTTTCATCAATAAAACAATTTAAAAGAAATAATTTACTTTTTGTTCCAACGGTACTATTCTTACTGATTTTTTCGACCTCTTCAGCAAATTCCTTTCGTTGTACATATTTAATTATTGTTAATTTAGCTTTTCGCAATTCTTGCAATGTTAGGTACGATGGCAAATGTTTACGTTTTGAAATTGGTGTCAACGCCCTGAGTATCCACGCAAATATATGTATTATTTTTCGAAATGAGCTATAATTGTTTAATAAATCTTCAATAATGTTAATAGTTTGTTGTATAATATTAACTTGTTTTATTTTTCTTGTTTCTTCTTCTGTAGTGTACATGGGTTGTTGACTCTGTACTTTCTTCATGTCTAAGGATAGTAACCATACTGGTCCATGCCACCACAGTGGATGTTCTAAAAGCTGAGACACCGTTAGTCCCCTGCTAGCGCAGTCGGCAGCATTTTCTGCGGACTTTACATACCGCCAGTTGTCACTCGGCATAATCTTTTTTATAGCCTTAATTCTGTTGGAAACAAATGGTGTCCATCGTGTTGAATTTCCATGTATCCAGCCCAACACGACCATGGAATCACACCATCCATAAGTTTCATATGGGCAGCTAATACTAGAAGTAATTTTGCTCATGAGTCTTGCCAATAAATGTGCACCACATAACTCTGTTCTTGGCAATGTTATAGCCTTTCGATGTGGTATAAGCTTAGACTTTCCAGCTACCAATATAGTTTCTTGGCTATGTTTAGTTCGAGCATATACTACACATGCGTAGGCTTCCATGGAAGCGTCACAAAACCCATGGAATTCGATAATACTGTTCTCTTGCGTTCTTATCCACCGCGGCACCACACAATTTTTTATGTTTTCTATATCAGCTGCTAGTTTACACCACTCCTTGTATACGTCACCAGATACTTCATCATCCCATTGGAGATCAGTTTGCCATAGCTTTTGGAAGAGTAGTTTTAGCTTTGTAGATAAGGGTGTTAACCAGCCCAACGGGTCAAATAACTTCGAAATTTCCGAGAGTAATTTCCGTTTAGTAAGTCTTTCTATGTGTGTTGTGAAATTATAATTAAATGTAAAATGATCTTGTTTTGTTTGCCAGCATAAACCTAATGTTTTTGAAGTTTCTTCATTTTTTAAGTGATAACTTGTTTCTTCCGCATTCTGTTTTACGCTTTCTAATACTCTTTCATTATTTGAGGCCCATTTTCTTAACGTAAATCCACCTAATTTCAACAACTGATGCAGTTCCTTAATCAAGTACTTTCCCTGTTTAATGTTATAGGCACCATGGAGTAGGTCATCCATCATGAATGAATTTTCTAGGATTTCCGCTGCCTCAGGATGTTTACTACGCTCATCCGACGCCAACTGTCTTAAAGTCCTCATAGCTAAAAATGGGGCTGATTTAGTCCCATAAGTGATTGTAGTTAGTTGAAAGCTCTGTATGGGTTGTTCCGATGATTCTCTCCAAACAATTTTTTGAAGATGCTGGTCGATATTGTTAACCAATACTTGGCGGTACATCTTCTCGATGTCCGCTGTAAACGCGTAAGGATATTGCCTCCACTGTAATAACAATGATTGTAAATCCCTTTGCATGTTAGGCCCTTTGCACATTATGTCATTCAAACTAAACCGAGTAGATGTTTTGGCAGACGCGTTAAATACTACGCGTAACTTTGTTGTTAATGAGTCATCACGCTGCACACCGTGATCTTCCACCTGCCAAAACCGTCTGATCTCTTCTATGTTATTTAACACGACATTACACTGGTATGTCTTTACGTTGCCGCATAGCAACCATCCCAGTTGAGTTTGTTGTACTAAGGGCTGATGTGCATTACCGCTTTTTATAATGCCACTTAGCATGATGTTTGCGTAAATGTCGGCTCCGAGTAACAAATCCACGGGCCGGCTGTTATAGAACTCGGGGTCAGCTAATGGTATGTTATCAATATGCGACCAATCTGGTTTCGGGAAGCTCTTGTTTGGTAGGCATTTAATGAGATTAGTCATAATAAAGGCTTCCGTTTCGAATGTAAAGTTGTTGTGCAGAGAAGCGCATACTATAGAAATCACTCCCTTGCAGTTGTTCTCCTTTTGTCCTACTCCAAAGACGATTCCTTTACATCTCTGTCTTTTTATGTTTAATAACTGCGCCGCCGATTCTGTTATTAATGATATTTGGGAGCCCTGATCCACCAAAGCTCGCAAGGTATACTCCGAACCGTCAGAACCCTTAACACTTACCAAAGCGGTTGCTAGCAGTATCTCTGAGCTGTCAACGTGTGACGTATGTGACGCAGCCGCGAAGTTCTCATGTTGTTCTTGTGAAGTCATTTGACTACGATTTGATGACAAAGAAGGAGCATTTTTGAGTTTTGCAAATGCGTCATGTAAAATAGTGTTATGCGGTTCTTGACATTTTCGGCATGTTAAATTAGAATTGCATTTATTACCATTATGGCTAAATAGGCAATTAGTGCAGAGTTTTAATTTGTTTGCTGTTTTTAATTTTTGTTCATCATTTAACGCTAAATAATTTTTGCAATTATAAATGCCATGTTGATAACTGCACATTGGACACTTGACATTCGACACGTGCATGGATTTTGCAATCGGCTTATTTAGGTTATTGTAAGTGTTGTTCGACTTATTATATGAGCTATAAAAATGTTTCTTTATTTCCGATGATGAATTATTGTTATATTTCTTTACAGAGTTTTTTTGTAATCCACTATCTTGTTTTCTCTGGGCTGTTTCGAGAGTAATGAATTTTGTTTCCAAAAACTCTAGGAATTCTTTTAGAACCGGCAGTTCCCTAGAGTTTTTCAATGATTCTAGGTAGTCGGTGTATGTGTCGTTGTCTAGTTTTTGACCTAGAATATGAACTACGATAGGGTCCCATGATGTTATGTCGACGCCTAAGTTCTTTATACCATTTAAGCATTCCAGTGTTGTATCGTGCATCCTTTTTATTTGGTACACCGACTGCTGCTGCATGTTAGGAAGGCCAAGGAGAATGTTCATGTGGGAAGAGAAGATCAATTTATTGTTATTATAGCGATGTGTGAGAATCTGCCAGGATACTGAATAATTATCCGTACTAATTTGTAGGTGTTGTATGAGTTTTTCAGCTTCTCCGCGTACCTTGCTCTTGAGATATTGCATTTTCTGGCCGTTGGATAGTGACGGGTTGTTATGGATAGCTTCCGTGAATAGATCCCGGAAGGATACCCATTGGTTATAGTTGCCAGTAAACGTTGGAATTTCGAGTTGCGGAGTTGACTTGTTTCTATGCACGACGGACCACATTTTTTTGTTGATTGCTTTCTTCAAACTGTTGAATTGTTTCTCATACTTGTCGAACATGTAGTTGTACGTTTCGTTGCCTTCGTCTATCTCACTCTCAATCTCCCAATGTAGTGTGTCAATTGTTTTCCATCTAGCTTCCAGCGTTTTTAAAACGTCTTCGAATTCCCATTTCTCCGAGATAGACTCTACATCAATGTTTACCTTTGTTCGCAAGAAGGCTTTAAAATTCGCTTGTTGGCGACGTAACAAATCATCGGCTTTACTATTCGTACCCGTGTGTGTTTTATGAGTTGGGTTGCCCTGAGAGCTGGGCCCCGCAACCGCTGCAGTTTCTTCCTTCTCCGACTGAACCATACTCATAGTTGATTTAGACGGTGTTTTCGCTTGTTCAATCGGCTTGCCCGACCTCGTAACCAATTCCTCGTACTGTTGATTTATTAAAGCCTTCACTTGCTCATAGGCCTGCAAAGTCTTCTCAAATTCGTTAAGCCCGAAGTAAGGGTGAGCCTGACTTATTTCTCTCGTAATGCGGTCATGATTACCCTCATATTCCCTCCAGTATTCCTCCAGAGTATTCAGTCGCCTCTTGAAGTAATCTGGTGTTTTCCTATCAGCGCTATCTTTTTTGATGTTGATGCCAAGTTTGACGATGCTTTCATAGATCATCGATTGAATGTCAATAAGCTCGGCCATGTTTATTGAATGTCAAAATATATTTCTCTAGAAGAAAAATAAGGAAAGGTATGTTGGTACTTGCGTGTATGCAGTCTAGTACTTAGCTCCACGCAGTCTGCTGCAGCTGTTGTTTCACGCAGCCTGCTGCGGCTGTTGCTCCAATGTTAGCACTACAATCCTCTGACCGAACACACCAGCACTAAATGTTAACTAGTTCACCCCCGCTCGTGCAAATATCGCGATTTCTCGGAACACGTGACGCGCGAGGGCCTTTCGAAGGACCAAACTATGTACGGTGTAATGCGGTGGGGGTTGCAGAGTTTGTTGAATGATAGAATGTTGTTTCACTAAAATAAAGTTTATTGTACTGATCCACAATAACTTCTTAAATGTTAAAATGTTAGCAAGAACTATGTTAAATGGAGTGTTAGAAATGTTGCAATGAATGCACGCGAATATAACGGTTACTCGATGCGCACTGACTCTATGTTACAATTTTAATACTAATGAAGTAACTGCGTAAGTCGCGTAATGCTGAGCAAGGTGTTCGGTGTCATTGCACCGAACAAATACAAAGAGGCAATCGAGTTGGCGTTAGCGTTGGAAGCGGCGGAGAAGCACGCCGAAGTTAGTGGCACGATAGTGGCGACGGACTCCATGGGGACGACGAGTGGCGCGGCAGTGGCGGCGGGGGACAGCCTGCACCACGCGCGCGGCCGCCGGGCCCCGCCAGCCGCCGCACGCGCGCACCCTGAGGAGGGCGCGGCGCGGGCGCGGGCCTGCTGGCGGTGCGGCAAGTCTCATGCGATCGATAAGTGTCGGTATAAAAATTACACTTGTGATGAGTGCGGTCAAAAGGGTCACCTGAAGGTGATGTGTAAAGTGCGCGGCGTTAATGGTGGCCGTCGGCAACATTATGTGAGTGATGGTTCGGAGGACGAGTTGTACAATATCGGCGTGTCAGCTACAGGTAACAAACCATATTTTGTTAAGGTGCTGATTGACAACAAAATGGTCGAATGTGAGATAGACACTGGTAGTAGTATCTCTGCTATAAGTGAAACTATGTATAAACAGATGTTTTCGCACAAAGTTATTATTAAGGATAATTTAATATTACGATCGTACTCGGGTTCACGAATCGAATCTCGGGGCTACATTGAGGTGGATGTCCGTCTAGGTAGTTATGTAGGCACTGGCTTACAACTTTATATTATTACAGGAGGGGCTCGGCCATTACTAGGGCGACAGTGGATGCGAGTTTTAAAAATAAAACAAATAAACCTCAATGAAATCGTAGAGGATCGATTCGTAGCTCAATTATGTAAGGAATATCCGGAAGTTTTAGTGATAAGTTAGGCACTTGTAAACGCCGCATTCAGCTACAGTTAACTGATAGCAAACCGGTTTATTGTCGAGCACGGCCCGTGCCGCTATCATTACGCACGCGAGTAGAAAGGGAGCTGGCACGTCTCGAAGCGGATGGTTCCATCTACCGCATAGATTATTCCGATTATGGAACTCCTATAGTTCCCGTCGTTAAGAGTAATGGGGATATTCGTATTTGCGGCGATTACAAAATCACGATTAACCCTAAGCTGAAAAGGGATTATTATCCTTTACCTCGTATTGAGGAATTATTTGCCGTCTTGAGTGGGGGGGAAAAATACACTAAAATAGATTTGCAACATGCTTTTGAAGAATGTATCTTATCTGAAGATTCACAACCCTACACCGCTATTACTACGCATTACAGACGTACTCCGTATGGTTTATCATGTATACCGGAAAAATTCCAAAAGATTATGGAGGAGACGCTGCGCGGCGTGCCAGGTTGTGTGGTATTTTCGGATGACATTTGTGTCACAGGGTCGGACCAATTTCAGCATTAAAAAATTTAAGTTCTGTGTTGGAACGACTGCGTAATATGGGTCTCACAGTAAAATTGAGTAAATGCCAATTTTTGCAGGATAGTGTTAAGTATTTAGGCTTTATTATAAGCAAAAATGGCTTACAGCCAGATTTAAAAAAGGTAGAAGCTATATCTAGTGCTCCTAGGCCAGATAATGTTACTCAGTTAAAAAGCTTTTTAGGAATGTTAAATTATTATGGTAGGTTTATTCCTAATTTGAGCTGTTTATTACAACCCATGCATAATCTGTTGCGAAAAGAGGTAGCTTGGAAATGGGACTCTAGTTGTGAAAAAGCTTTTGTGGAAGCGAAGCGAAGTCTCCTGAGTGACCGGGTGTTAGCGCATTACGAGGAGGGGCGCGAGTTGGTGTTGTCGGTGGATAGCAGCGCGTATGGGCTGGGCGCGGTGCTCGCGCACCGGTACGCGGATGGCAGCGAGCGACCCGTCAGCTGCGTCTCGCGCACGCTCAGCGCGCCCGAGCGTAATTATAGTCAGCTCGACAAAGAAGCGCTTGCTATTTTGTTTGGTGTCACTAAGCATCATCACTATTTATTTGGGAGGCGTTTTAAGCTAAGAACGGATCACCAGCCACTTACATATATTTTTGGCGAAAAAAGTGGAATTCCGCAAACAGCGGCTAGCCGTTTGCAGCGGTGGGCGACGCGCCTGGCTGCATATGACTTTGCTATCGAGTTCGTGAGGTCGGCGGATAACGGTCCTGCCGATGCGTTGTCGCGTTTACCCCTGCCTCAGGAGGGTCGCTCAGCGGAGACATTGGATTATTTAAATCTTGTGGAAGATTCGCTTCCTATTTCGTTTAAAGACGTAGCTAAAGAGACAGAACGTGATGTTTTGCTATGCAAAATAAAAAATTATATTCAATTTAGTTAGCCATCGGAACCGAGCTGCGATGCGGAAAAACCTTTCTTTAGTAAAAAAAGTGAGTTCTTTGTGAATCAAGGATGCATAATGTATAAATACAGATTAGTTATTCCAGCTTCATTACAAACGAGACTGTTAAATGAAGTTCATGACGGTCATATGGGCATGAATAAAATGAAAAGTCTAGCTCGGAACTACATATACTGGGGAAGCTTAGACCGGGACATCGAGGAGGTTTGTAGACGGTGCGCGGCGTGTCGTTCGGTGCGGGATGCTCCTCCTCGGGCCCAGTTGCACCCGTGGGAGTTTCCGATGTACCCGTGGCAGCGTATACACGCAGACTTCGCAGAGTGTGGGGGCGTAAAATATCTAGTAATTGTAGACGCTCATTCCAAGTGGTTAGAATCGATACCAATGCGAAGTACGAATGCTGAGTGCACTATTAAAGTATTTAGAAGTATTTTTGCACGTTTCGGTCTTCCATCACAGCTCGTAACCGATAACGGTCCACCATTTTCTTCACATGAATTTAATAATTACTGTAAGAATAATTGTATTAAACACACGACTTCAGCCCCATATAGACCACAAGGCAATGGTGCGGCGGAGAATGCCGTTAGGACAATTAAAAAGGCTCTCAAACGGGCCCTATATGAGGGTCAAGATATTAATGCAGCCCTCAGTAGATTTCTATTCAAATACCGCAATTGTGAGCATGCTACCACAGGGGTGTCCCCGGCGGTGGCACTACAGGGCCGGCGGCTGCGTAGTAGATTGGACGCGCTCCGGCCAGATGTCGCCGCCACCGTGCGCGCTCAGCAGGAGCGACAAATCGCGAACGCGCCTTCTGCGCATCGGGACTTTTTGGTAGGTGATACTGTACTAGCACGTGATTATACCGCGAAGGGGGAAAAATGGGCAGAAGCCAAGATTGTAAAAAAAACGGGCCCAGTTTCTTATAAAGTAGATGTGGGTAACGGGACAGAGTGGCGCCGTCATGCGGACCAAATTGTACCTTGTACTAACAAGGTTAGATATTCTTTATCTCGGTTGAGCGGCGTAGCTCAGGATTCAGTTACACAGGCTGTAGTGTCGGAGGGTGGTAATGGGTCCGAGACCGAGGCTTTTGAAGATGCGTCAAGCGGTGACGGCTTCTGTAATGTGGGGCAGGACGTCATCGCGGGGTCGCCGAACACCTGTTCCCAGGAAGCACCTCAGCCTGAGCCAAAGCCGTCGCCGACACCGCCTGACGTGTCCGCTCGTGCACTGCGTGCATTGAATAGAGCGAAACGAGCTTTACTTAATTATTTAGAATAAAACTGTAATTTTTCTGTGTACTTATGTATGAGAACATAAAACTTGTATTTGTTAGCTTAAGGGGGAGAAGTGTGACGTTCTGTCGGTATTTGTATATAGTAGATTAAGTTTAATAATTGTTAGGTGGTGGGTAGTTTAAGCTCAATGGCCAATAAACCAGTCTGTCGCTAACCCCAGTCTTTCATTGACGTTACAGATATGATTGATATAATAATATTGTCTTCTAAGCATTCTATTTATTATTTAGTTTTAAACAATTTAAAGGTGACTTTACGATCCTTGTATAGACGCCAGCACATCCAGCTACCCCAATCTATCAAATTTCTTTTATAGATTTTCAACTTTATCACAAAAGCATAAGGTTCACTTTCGATTGAGGAAATTTGACAGATTGGGGTAACTTGATGTGCTGGTGTCTGTCTGTACCTTTTAATAGTAAAATAGAAATATCGGAAAGGTTTATGCCCATTTATGTCTCCCTTAAATTAAACCGAGTATGATCATGAAATAAAATCCATTATTCATAACCTATTTTTATAATTATTATTTATTTGTTACGCACAAAAACTTTGTGGGGTTTAAGTTTTCATGTTTATTGGTTATTTTTTTGACTAATTTTTATTTTGAGTACATTTGCAAAGACAGTTAAAGACTGAAATCATTACGATCACATTAATCACTTGCAGTAAATATCAAACTAGAGGTCTTGTCATTTTAGTAACTTACATTATATTAAGTTGTTCATTATTTAAATGTATTAATATCGTTAATTAATAGATAGATATTAAAAAAAGTGAGTTTTACAAGAGCAACTGACACTTGACAGTATGCGTAACGATCCCCGCAAACGGTAAAAAAAAGAACTGTCAACTGTCATGTTTACTTGGTGAAAAACAAGCATGGTTTTCGCATGTTTTTATCGTTTGTTGCCACTGTTTTTGTTTTAATTAAGTGTGTCGCCGCCGTTCGTTGTTAGGTCAGGCTATAGTTAGCTTAATTCTACTGTTGTTAATGTTCAATTAAAGAATAACATGCCAAAGCTTATTCTTTCTCTTTCATATTGAGTGTCATTATCGTTATTGCTTGATAGTTCAAGCATCATCTTACCTGTAAAAAACTATTTAGTTAAAGGGGACATATTTCATATTATTCTTACGTTGTTGCAGAGCCCATCTTTCAATTTACCAATATTTTTTGAGTAGGTACTCATCTACACCTAACCTCAAAACTGAACTTTGATTTATATTATTAAGAAAACCCCACAAAATATTTCTATATTTTTTACTTTATTATATGTCATGATATCACTCCTCTTTTACCTACAATTTTGGTAATCATACAAAATTATTTACAGAGGGACGAAGCTCTATAGAAGAATGGGCAATTTCCTTTGCTTTGCTTAATATCTACGCCTTTATTTTCAAAAAAACTCGTACGGTCGCTACACGCTATTGATCGGTCGGAGGACACAACCGTACATAGGCTAGGATTGCCCATTTCTAAATTGATGACATATAAAAGTATCAAGAATACGATATTTGTTTTTTGAAGTATTTTCAACCAAAACATCTTTGCATAAATAAGGTAACTGAAATCCGATAAGCTGCTCAAAAGAAATAGAAGGACGCTTTTTCCTTCGACCCTAAAGAGGAAAATTGACACGTTTTGTTCCACCGGCTACTAATAGTGGGAACCCTGGAACGACGGCTTTTACGGTCAATTTCATCACAAAAACTAGTAAGTGGCGAACAATGGACGAGTTTACACCATTCTGTGATTTGGGACGCGGCAAAAAAGGGGTTTGTTATTTAATATGAATATGCGGACATTCCATTTAATTTTAATTTTGACATTATTTCAGAAGTTAGGTATTTTAGATGAGTTGTTTCAAATTTGGTACACAATATTATTAATTAAGTTTTGGAAATAGATTCGGTTTTCAAATGCTTCAATTTGATTTAAATAACCAACTTACCAAGTAGAAATCCTTTAAGCCGCTTGCTGTTGGTGTGGTTGGCAAATGCTTGCTTTTCACGCCGGAGATCGTGGGTTCGATTCCCACCCAGGACAGATATTAGTGTGCATGAATATGTATCTTTGTCCTGACTCTGAGTGTAATTATCTATATAAGTATGTATTAATCTATATACGTATATGTAGTACCTATATCTGGTTTCGATAGTACAAGCTCTGCTTAGTTTGGGATCAGATGGCCGTGTGTAAATAATGTCCCACGATGTCCCAGGACATATTATTATAGAGGTTTTTAAAAGAAGCTACTTAAAATACAGCTTATGCTATCCGCAACGTACGATCGACGTGACTCAGTAGTTAGTGAACCTGCCTTCTAATTCGAAGGTTGCGGGTTTGATCCTCGCACAAGACAAATATGAACGTGTCCAGTTGTCTTTATCTACGTGTTTTCTGTGTATTGTATGTATATATAACAAATAAAGTGAATAATTATTTCTATCCATTGTCTAGTATCCATAGTACAGACGCCAGCACATCCAGCTACCCCAATCTGTCAAATACCTTTTATAGATTTTCAACTTTATCACATAGGCATAAGGTTCACTTGCAATTGGGGAATTTTTACAGATTGGGGTAGCTTGATATGCTGGTGTCTGTACAAACTTCGCATAGTTTGATGAAGATGGCGCTGGGGATATGTCTTGGATATTTATTATTATTATTATTTATGTACTATAAAACGAGCTCTATATACTCGTAGAGAAAAGTCGCTAGCTTTGGGCTCTTAAAGGCATTATATGTATAAAAACATAAACATGTAAACCCGGATATTATTACGAACAACCTCAACCCAGCTTAAATAAATCTTCTATCCCTTACATAATACTCTTAAAACAACTGGGTTAAGGACATTGGGTAGACGGAATGTGTCCAAAATATATCTATTATTATTTTGTGTCATGATCAACATTAATTAAAAATGTAAGCAATATAAAAGTTACACAATAGAGTTGCACCAACTTTGATGATTTTAGATTTTTATACTAACTAAATAATTCGGCTATGATATTAAACAATCTACGTGGTAGCACGTGTTTAATTAAGATTTTAATTTATTTTCATGTTATATAAAAAAAGATAAGAAAAGAAAAAGATTTATTCAGAAAATTTATTGATTTATTCAGACAACAAAAATATAAAATAACAATAAAACGAAAAATAAAATAAAAACAGACACTAGTTGTCCGTGCAAGCCTGAAATTGCACCATCTCAGCATTAGCATTTTTATTGTTCTAGCGCTGGTAATTCTGATGGTGACTGTAATATCGAAGTATTTATAGAATTTAAAATTAACATAAACATTAAAGAAACGTGGATTCAGTCAATTTAAATCAGAAGGCAAGAATATATTACTGAAAAAGGCCTATTACACTGTAAATGATTATTTAAACGGCAAAAAGGCTTGGTCGCTTGGCTGAACACGAGCAACATCATAAAGTTACATTAAAACATTCATCTATACTTTACTCAATTTGCTCTAGAAATAATGACAAGAATAACTTTAAAGGATTTTTAGATGTTTGACCGAATAGCGATTGACATGTTCAAGATAAAATAACAGTCCATTATATAATAAGCACCATACTTAATGACATTACTATGAAGCTATTATTGCTTGCGGTAAATATGTGGGTCGGATCGTTTCCTTCCCTCTAATGTTGTGAGGGAGGCGATGGCTAGCCCACACGTCATACCTTTGACGGCAGCCGCTTGCGGTAATCGGTAGACTTGCTGTTGGACTAAGTGTGGTTTTATAATTTTGTAAATGTATCCATCGTTCAATGTATGTACCTAACGTTTGTTTGACTTTCAGTTCTAAAATTTGGAGATTATGATAGTGAAATTATACCATAATGCATCATTTTTAAAACAATACGATATAATAGAAAGAAATATACATATAATAGTGTTGTTTTTGTTTTTCATGTTATTTTCCACCTAAAATGAAAATGTTACTTATAAATACTGACCCCCCTTAAAACTCTTTTGCTAGAAGAATAAAAAAAGTTAGATTTACAAAAAAATTTAGTAGTAACTATTCAATGTCCTCGTTAAATTATTTATTTTATTATAAAAGTATATGTACGTATATGTATGTGTGTCTTTGTATATTCTATCTGACGGCAAAGGCAGCAACTCCCTGGGTAATATGACCATCATACTATGATCAGCAACCCAATACACCTCCATTATGGAAATCTTTTGACAACAGTGAAATTATTTCGGCTGACATAATGATGATGTTTCAAACGTAACTAATATAGTTTATGTTACCCAAAAATAAACAACGGCCTGTCAACCGTCGCCTGTGGCCAATGACATGACAGGTTGAATAGCGACACTCACACGTTGATCTAGATAGAAACCAGCTCTCTCCTGTCGACTTGACAAGGCGCCCGGACCAGTCCTAGTCGAACCTCCTTGCTTCTGGTCTCCGGGGCTTCATTGTATTGTCTCTCCAAAGAGACGAAACAGATACCAATCACATATGTATAATAATATATGCATACTACTTGTGCCCGCGACTTCATACGCAAGTTTTGTAATGACTACATATTTTGTTTCTTGTCGCAAACTTATAAAACATTCACATAAACCTTACATATTTCCATACAAAGTTGATGATGAATGATTGACTTTGTATGGAAATAATATGTAAGGAATAGAGCGTGATCGCCCTAAACCTTATTCTTATTTTATCTTGAGGGTAAACTTTTTACCAACTTAGAATGTCATATTTATTATATCAAATCAACAGCTTACAAAATAAATTTCAAATTTCTAGCTCCAAAAATGACGATACTGCCATACAACTTTTCATCCCCCCTTAGGGCTCGTCGCTTGCTACCGTGGAGTGGACAGATCTTTTATTTAATGAATTCTACATGCAACTACCTGCCTACAGTGTAACACGTACTCCCGTGTCTCATAAGTAATGTGTTATAAGTTTTAAATTATTTAAAACTTAAAGTATCTGTGTGTGATTTTACCCCAAATGGGGTTCACTACTCCGGTAATAATCAGACGTCTGGACATCTAAGCTGCCTACAAGCAACCACGTTGTAACCTGTACCCCGCGTCACGGTCTACCACCGCGACTTCGTCGGCTATTTCAGGGCAGTGGTATTAAATAAGACCAACTATAGATCACGGTTGTGAATTAAGATCTCACTCCCTACTTCAATATACGGTATAATTACTGGCTATAATAAATTGTATGTACTTCAAATTGTATAGTTCTAGTTTTATATCTAACCTATAGAAGAAACGGTACATTGGCTTACAACAATCATCATCATATCAGCCGAAAGACTGCCACTACTGGACAAATGCCTCCCCCAAGGATCTCCACAATAGCCGGTCTTGCGCTGCCCGCATCCAGGGGCTTCCCGCGACCCTTGCAAGATCGTCGGTCCAACTTGTAGGGGGCCTACCCACGCTGCGTCTTCCGGTTCGTGGTCGCCACTTTTTTATATTAGGTATATATATATATATATACATAAATAATACTTCTCTAGAAATGAGCTTAGGCGTTAATGAACTCTACATCGTTGCTAACTAAGTTGGTTAAGACTGGCAACATGGTTTAAAATCATTTATTCTCATAAAAGACAGAGCCACTTACATGAGTATAAGAAGACCGAAAACTGCCGAATGAGTCAATATTTCTTAAATAGGCCCGGCTATTTAAAAAAAAATTTGTTCTTTAGTTGTGCTCCCTCATCTATCTATACATATAATAAAATCGTAGGAAAGTCAAAACTGTACATTGATTATTTTTTTAAAGCATACTTGGGGCGTGATCTGCCATCGATATCGAAGCCAAAAAAAAATAGTTTTTAGAATTTTTGTCTGTTTGTCTGTATGTACATATGTATGTCCGGGCTAAACTCAAAGATTTACTTCAAATTTTGCATGAATATTACTAAGAGGTCGGGTCAACATATAAGCTGCATATTATCACGCTATCACCTACGGGGGAGGAACTGTGATAATTTATAAAATTTAATGCGGGTATAACGCGGGTAAACCGCAACCTTCTTTTTAGGATAATTCGTTCGTATTTTTGTCAAGACAAGTAAAGTAGGGCGGTGAAGGCTACGTTTTGACATACCTACATACTTATATGTATAGACTCACGACTATTTCCCAGAGGGGCAGGCAGAGACAACGGTTTTCCATTTGTCACGATCTTTGCACACGTATAATTTTGCCACGTTCAGAGAATGTTCTACGAGGTCTTCCCCCTTCGGTTGTCCCATTCACACAGGCCAGGTATACTTCTTTTGTCAATCTTCTTTCATTCATCTTTTCTTAATGCCCAAACCATCTCTGCATACCTTTTTCTATCTTCGTGACAACATCCTCTTTCACGCCACAGCTCTCTACGTTTTCATATTTGAGATTATCTGATAAATGAAATATTGGTATTAATGGTTTTGTCTAAAATTTTTCGAATGATATATGACGTCATATGACGGGCCTGTTGGCGTGTTTCGTAAAGGCTTGCTTTTCACGCCGAAGGTCGTAACTTCGATTCCCACCCAAGACAGATACAGATATTTGTGTGCATGTACATGTCTGTTTGTCTTGAGTCTGGGCGTAATTATCTATATAAGTATGTATTTACAAAGGAAAAGTAGTATATGTAATCAGTTATCTGATTTCCATAGTACAAGCTCTGCTTAGTTGGGGATCAGATGGCCGTGTGTTAATAATGTTGTGTAACGTAATTAACGCACTTCCTGAAAACAGTTTGTTCAGAATCCTTTACTGAATCGATTTATATCATTTTTAATATAGGTAATTTTTATTCCAAAATAATTAAAACTATGGAAATTATTGCCATATCAACCCAGTAGAGTCAAAACCAATTGAAATGAACCGTAAGTCAAAGTAATAAGACTTATAAATCGCAGTTTTATTTGTATTCATACAAATTTCATCATTAAATACAAAATAAAGAAAAATAAACCTTATTCCAAGAAACTAATTTAGTAAATAATAATGTTTTTATTTAACATATATATGATATGTTAAATAAAAAATTCAGTGTATTTATTATGATTACAATATATTATTCTAATTGGGGTGTTTGAGGGTGTGCGTTAATTACGTTACATGTTGTATATTTTTATATTATTATAGTAACCCTAAGTTAAATAGTAAAGAAACATTTAAAACCATTCTAAATTGCGACTGGCTCACATGTGGAGATATCCTTCCTGCTGCGATCTATCGTGACGGACGGCATTGTTTAACTATTGTCTACAATGGGTGCTGCTCCACGTATTATACTGGTATGACAGATGGACTGACAGGCGCACTGTAAAGGTTTGTTTTACTATTTTGGTACGGAACCCTGATATACATATCATAAATATACATATCCTGAAAATACAAGACTACACTACAGCTTGTAAAAGGGTTTTAATTGGAATGTATGACCAGATTCTACTGATGGTCTAATATTAAAAGAGAAAAGATTAGATTTTTGTATGTTTGTTTGTAATGGATTAACTCAAAGGCTTCTTAACTGATATAAAAAAATCATTCACATATGGAAAGCTACATCATCATGCAGCATGGAAATAATACATACATACATAGACTCACGCCTGTTTCCCAGAGGGGTAGGCAGAGACAACGGACTTCCATTTGTTACGATCCTTGCATACCTCTTTCGCTTCGTTTACTGACTATATTCTTCATACATGCTCGCCGGTTTAGGGTACTTTTGACCTGACCTTTCTTAAGTACGTCTCCGATTTGATCAGAGAATGTTCTACCAGGTCTTCCCCTTCCGTTTGTACCATTCACACAGGCCAGGTATACTTCTTTTGTCAATCTTCTTTCATTCATCCTTTCTAAATGGCCAAACCATCTCAGCATACCCATGGAAATAATATAGGCTATATATTAAGTTTTCGAAAGAACTTGATACCCCGACACTGCGAAAACTATTTTTATAAAGTACGAGATTTCTCAGAAGTTAGACCGTTGGATTGAATATCTCGCTTTTAAAACAGTGAAGTAAAACATTGCGAGGGATCCTGCATGCCAGAGAGTTCTTCAGAAGATACTCGGTGGCATGTGAATCCGTACTAGGCCAGCGTAGTAGACTACTGCCTATCTTCTCTCATTCTGAGTCCTTATATATGAATATAAGACTTACGATTCGGTCAAAATAACTTACTCAGTACCATTTCAAAGGAACTATCCACTATATAATTCATGATCAAAAAAACAAATAGCTATAGGTATGAGGACGATATAACGTTAAATAGCTTCCAACCAATATCTGAAGTAGTTTATTATACGAAACTTGTAGCAACACCAACTAATTGCAACAATTTCCGTGCGTTTAAGCGCTTTTGTCATACCTACTATTGGAATCAAATATTAGGTCTTTACCTATGAAATTGCCGTTCTGCAGTACTGGCCATTTCAAATCAAAATAATTTTTGTTTGGCTAAGAATTCTAATTTCAAATTAATTTTATTTTAAAAACATGGATTCTTTTTTCCAAAAGTAGTCATTTCTTTATTGATTAGTGTTACATTTTCATCGCATTTCAATCTTTTTCGTCATCATGGATACGTTAAAAATTCGAGTAATTATGGAATATGAGTACCGTCGTGGCAGCAACGCGGCACAAGCGGCACGCAACATCAACGACGTTTACGGAGCTAACACTACAAACCAACGCACCACCTGTTATTGGTTTGCTCGCTTCCGTTCTGGAAATTTCGACCTGAAAAATGAACCTCGCGGTCGTCCGAAGACTTTGGTCGACAATGACGAATTAAAGGCGGTTGTGGAAGCTGATGATACACAATCTACGGCTGAATTAGCAGCAGCTTTCGACGTTAGCGTCAAAACAATATTGGTCCATTTGCGTCAAATTGGCAAGGTAAAAAAGCTTGACAAATGGGTGCCCCACGAACTCAATGATCGCCAGCGCGAAGTACGCGTCGAGACGTGCCTTGCACTGCTCAACAGACACACAAATGAAGGAATTTTGAACCGCATTGTTACCTGCGATGAAAAATGGATTCTGTTTGATAACCGCAAGCGCTCAGCAAGTTGGTTGGATCCTGGTTCAGCACCTAAACAATGCCCTAAACGAAAACTTACCCCTAGAAAAGTGATGGTCACTGTTTGGTGGTCTAGCGCCGGTGTGATTCATCACAGCTTCTTACCAAACGGGGTGAGCATTACTGCAGATGTGTACTGTGAAGAACTGAGCACAATGATGGAGAAGCTGGCGCATCTCCAACCAGCATTGGTCAATCGCTCGTCTCCGCTGCTCCTGCACGACAACGCGCGACCTCATACTGCACAGCAGACGGTCTCCAAGTTGCAAGAACTGGGGTTGGAAGCTCTCCGTCATCCGCCCTACTCACCAGACCTTGCGCCTACAGACTACTACTTTTTCCAGAATTTGGATAACTTCTTGGCGGGAAAAAAATTCAATACCCGAGAGGCAGTACAAAATGCCTTTGAAGAATTTGTTGCCTCCCGTCCAGCTGATTTCTTTAAGAAGGGCATCAATAAACTGCCACTGCGATGGCAAAGATGCATTGATTGCATGGGTGATTACTTCGATTAATACAAATAAAAAAATTCATGAAAAAAATTCGTTTAAATTTTTTCATACAAAACGGCAATTTCATAGGTAAAGACCTATTATAACAGCTAACTTAGGACCCTAAAAATTGATCCACAGTGCTTTTGCAGCTGCCTTCTCTAGTTGCTATTCTTTTGTTTTATGAGGGTATAGCCTTATTATATCATTCTGTTTCCCGCTTTGCTCTGGTAGGAAGTGAAACCATTAATTTTCTAACTGTTCGTAGGAGCAGTAACGTGATATCCAGCAATTATTAAAAAGTAAATGTACATCAAAATCATTTATTAAATATTCCAACCCAACCGCAATACCGAAACCTGACAAACAAGAACCTTAAGTGTTTGTTCTACGTAATCATACGGACGCAGTTAATTTATGTTTACTTTGGAACAAAAACGGCAGGTGACGGGAGATGCCCTTTTATGCGAAGTGCCTAGCCTCAGGCAGTACGCACGAATATGTAACACAGTTCAACAGAATTACTGTAAATATTTTACGCGGCTAATTAGCAGGCCATGAAAAATAAGATCCCCTTTTATATTTACGTATGTATCTCGTTATATAAATATCACGCGACGCTCAGCAGTCCATAAACTCTGTATTTTATAAGAATAAATACTTGTGATTCCAAAATGGAACAAAAATAATATGTAACTAGGTTTAGAATTTTCAGCTAGGTGCGGTTAGTCTAGATATGGGTGGCCGCAAAAATGATTTAGCATCTGGCGTGTCCGTGCTTTGGAGAGGACGTTAAGTTATTGGTCTAAGCCGTAATTGACATCAGTAGTTAAACCCTATCTGCGGTAGTTTGAACTTAATAAACAAAGTTACTATAAATGTTATAACTGTGTTATGATTTCCAAATAATTGGTAACATTTTTGGTGATTTGTTTACTTAAAAAGGTATGATTTTGCTTTGTATTTAATTTAATATTTATTAAAAGGATATAATCTGCCTAAAAGAGGTGAATGAGCGGAATGGCCGATGCATTCAGTTCATTCCCGTTCATGACATTCAGAATGGTCGCTAGTTCGGTCGGCAGTTCTTAGCGAGCGCTCGAACCGAAGGTTGTTAACAAGTGTGGTATATTGTTTGTATCTACAGAAGTGATTTAATTTAGTTAACGTTTGCTAAGTGTTGTAATGGTGCAATCCTGATGAGTTGAATAAACATATATGGTTGCTGAATAACGTGTTTTCTTATCATCTCAGAAGTGGAAATTACCCAGGAAAAAGGTATGTAGACCATATTTAAAAATAAAACAAAGATATAATATGACTAAACCGCTTGTAATTGGTCATACTTGAAAATAATTGTTAAATAATCACCACGTTCAGGGGTTTGTCTGTAGGCATAAAGCAATTTTATGGATTCAAGGCTTTCGTTTTATATCCAAATAAATGTTAATTGCGCATTACCCATGCGGTCAGGGCAACTCTCTGATAATGGATTGTGCTGTGTAAACTGTGTTATATAAACGTGGGCGCGGGTACGTGGCCGGGGCTACTCTCTGGCAGTACTAATAAGCACACATTGTTGTATATAGCATTACCCATGCGGTCAGGGCAACTCTCTGATAATGGATTGTGCTGTGTAAACTGTGTTATATAACCGTGGGCGCGGGTACGTGGCCGGGGCTTCTCTCTGGCAGTGCTAATAAGCACACATTATTGTATATAGTGGCCGAACGTATTGTGTGCGTTCGAGATGGATAAAATTAAATTTTGATACCTTTATGACTACATCCATAAACTTCTTGGAATATTTAAATGGAAATCGTTGAATATATTTATTTGATGGAATGATTAAATTACAAGCACCATTATGTAGATTTTATATTGTTGGTTACTTAAATTACTGCTATGATTATTTATTTTATCTATACTTCTATACTAATATTTTAAAGAGGAAACGTTGGTGAGTTTGTGAGATGGTGTCGTTGTAAGGGATAATCTCTGGATCTACTGAACCGGTTCTTAAAATTATTTAACCAATAGAAAGCTACGTTGTTGTGGAGTGTCATAGAATATGACTCATCATCATTATTTATATTAATCTTGAAGTATTACGCGGGACAAACGGGCAGGGACAAAAATACTTATAATGCGGAACGATGTCCGCGGGTACTGCTAGTGGACAAATACAGTGAGAATTTTGACCAGTTTTGTTTGGGGGCGTACTATGTAACTTTGATGGTTAATTAAGTTAGTAGGTATCTCACTGGATGTTGAGCGGGATACTAGGCGTTGGATAAAGTTAGTTAGGGGGCGTACTATGTGACTTCGCTGGTTAATTGAGTGAGTAGGTATCTCACTGGATGGTGGACGGGATGCTAGTCATCAGACAAAGTTAGTTTGGGGGCGTACTATGTGCCTTCGCTGGTTAATTGAATGAGTAGGTATCTCACTGGATGATGGAAGGGTTAATAGTCCTCGGATAAAGTTAGTTTGGAAGCGTACTATGTGCCTTCGCTGGTTAATTGCGTGAGTAGGTATCTCACTGGATGATGAGCGGGTCGCTAGTCGTCGGATAAAGTTATTTAGTGGGTTTACTATATGGATACACTGGAGTTTTGGATAGTTATGGTTATTGCTGGTAGTTGAGTGTGTCACTAGTTGTCAAATAAAGTGTCCTATGAATGCTTACAACAGTCTATGCTAATCAAAACAAGTGATCTGGTCAATGAGTAGTTTACTCGATAAAATTTAGCCAGTTTTATTTATTTTTGTTGTTACATATGAAACGTTTAGAAGACTTTTACTGTGTTGAGAACTGAAAGAAAAGAACTGAAAGACTGTGTTGATTTTGTCTATGTTTTGAATAGACTGATTCTGTACCTCTGTTATGATTTACTGGATTTTAACTATTTATTTATTGTAACATGATTATGAATGGATTATGTCGCGGAGAATGTATATGTTTCAGTGAGATGTTGATGACTACTGATGATGAAGCTGGTGCTCCTACTGATACACCACGGAGATCTCAAAAAAAAAAGTATGGTTAAACTACGAAGTCCATCGTGAAATAGTTCAAGTGAAGAAGTGGTGTCTAAAGATTTTCTGAACATGGTTAAAGTTAGCTGGTTTAGCAATGAGATTGTTTGGAGCTTCGCTAACAGTTGTTTTTAGTTCAGGTGAGTGGCAAGTTAAACTCATGAAGGCTTTTCCCAGTGAATAGAATTACGGTAGACTTTTAGAATAAATGTTAAATCTTGTTTCACGTGATGATGAAAGTCTTCGTTAATATTTTTATGATACATTATTTTATGTTAAATTTATTATTAATAAACCCCATTATTATAGTAAAATTTGTGGTAGAACGGCTGTCTAATAATATTGTATACAGTATTAATGGTAGTTCAGTGAGAAATAAGGCACAGGCACAGAATAGTTCTGAGTCGTAAGATTTACTTTTCTTTCTTACTTCCCAAAACCCTCAACCACTACTTAATGGTGAATTTCACGAGCATGGTGATACGTTCAAAGTTCCAAGTTAATTTGCAACTAAGATTTGTACAGATCTTAATTAGGTACAAATTGGAGACAGTGGCCTTTTACAGGCGTTGCCACTATAATTATAATATAATATTTTACAACCTTTAATAATATATCAATAATTATATAAAACAATTGGAATAAAAACGACACTATTTAATCTAAATAAATACTTAAATATGTAAATAATTATTGAAACATAATCTTAAAATAAGTTTATATAAACTTGGATTTGACTTACTGGATAATTGATTAAAACATCGTTAGTATTTTTAATTACTGGTTCATATTGCATTATGTGAAGGGTTATATACAGGATTAGGAATTGGTCAAGATTAGTTGAATTGTGATTTCAATTATAAGATTTTGATAAAGAAGTGTCTTTAGTCGCCGAGTTTACTTGAGATTAGGTGAATTGTCGTTTTTCTAAATATTCTTTAATTAAAAAGTAACATTTTTTTTATTAAGAGTTTCTTTAGCTTTTTATTAAATATAGGGTATGAGATTCATTTTTAATGTCTAATGGTAATTTATTAAGTATTTTTACTGCCATGTAGTACGGGCTTTCGTTGAGCATTTCAGTCCGAGATGGCGGGATGTATAATCCTTTTTGTGTCACGTATTTAAGGTGTATGTTTCTTTAACTCTAGTAAGTGTTTGTACTAGTTTTGTATAAAGAAATGTCATAGATGTATATTGAAGGCAGAGTCAAGAGCTCGTATTCGGTATAAGTAGGCTTACAGGTTTTAGTGTTGGCTATGTGGGCTATAATTCTGACACATTTTTTTTTGTATGGTAAACAACTGATTTGCTTTTGCTCTATTTCCCCACAGCATTATACCATATTTTAGCCACGAATATGCATATGCATTGTAGGCAGACAGAGAGGTGCTTGTGTTAGAGCATTGACTAATTTGGAAGTTCTTGATAGTTTTGTTAAAAGAATCCTGATAGTTTCGATTTTATTTGTCCTATATGTGATTTCCAAGTTACATGTGTATCTATATGAATTTCAAGTAAGTTAAATGTTTCCATGGTTTCTAAATATGTTTTTGGTACATAATATTTGTATTTAAGAGTGGTTTCTTGTGGGATCTGAATTGTATAATTTTTATTTTACCGTAATTTATTTCTAATTTATGGTCTTCTAACCAAGTTGTTGCACAATCCAATGTTTCATGTATTGGTTGGACAGGATCATAATTATTCTCACATCTTATAAGAATTGAGATATCATCCGCAAAGAGATCCGGAACAGTAATTCGCTATTTAGTATTTTTGGAAGGTTATGTACGTTAGAAACAGTATGCAACTAGTTTTATGAGAGACTGGTGCCCGAGTTAGGTTTGGGAGAACCTGTATTACAGGTCACCAGCGACCCACTCCGCAGATTGATTTAAAGATAGCTTTCTTTGTAATTATAATTGCTTGAAACTCATAATTCTAAATCTATAACAGTAGAGATATAAATAGATAACAGTAATTATAATATTACCTAAGATTAGATATTGTGTAAAAAAAAAAGAGCTTGTGTGTTTATGAATTCTGAATAGTCTGCAATGGGTATGTATGTAATGGGACTTAGGTTTAGGAAATATTAATTTAATAAAAAAACAATACTGGTATTAAACAATAAAGTGTCAAAGTAAAAGACAATGACATGATGTTAGAGCCCTGTGATAAAGATAAAAATAGATTAAACCTTATACGCTTTCGTCATGTCCAGTAATAGTTCTATAACATTTTGTCTGTCATTCACATATTGTAAGGATGTTTGAACGTATATGATTTTGACTTTCAAAAACTGTTTTGATTATCGTCCAGTATTCCAATTATTTCCAAGAAACTGGTTTAATCGGTTGCACATTGCCTTTTCAAATACTTTCGAGAAGGTAGGTAAAAGGGTTATGGCCTGTAGTTGTTAGGCGTATGTGTGTCCCCTTTTTATGGATCGGTTTAACAAGTGATAATTTAAGTGCATCGGGAAATTTTCCTTGAATATTTTAAATCACCTGTCATAAATAATAAATGCTTACATTGAATTTGATAGTGATTGTAGACCTTCGCGCAAAACCGATGCCGAGCTACTTAATTTGGGTAAAAGTTTTAATAAGTTCCAGTAGTTAAGGGTTTTGGACAATCAGCTGTTTTGCCGCTGCATAAAAGACATGTATTAGCTAAGATTGATGAAATTGAATCTGATATGAGCTCAAAATCATAATAATCCAGAAATATGGTTCTGATTAGTTCTACCTAAAAGTATTTTATTTGCTGTTTTATTGATAATTTTAATGTGGTCACGTATCAATCAATCATTTATTTTCTGAACAAAGTTACAGATATATGGATGTTATATTAAAGTGATAGTATTCTATGTTCTATCTAAATGCATAAAAATGTTCATCTTGATTGCTACATAATGCAAAAATAAGTTTTACATATAAAAAAGTCATAAATCAATTGAATTAGTTCATAATCTAAAATCACAAAATAAAATTAGTACATAACAAATATAAAACAGAATACAAAACCAAGTTTTACGCATAAAATGGTCCCATCTATCTAGAATTTTTAATTTAGACAAAGCCCTAATGCATTGTTTTGAGCATTAAAAGCTGCATTGCTGTGTTTGTGGGGAAACTCACCCAATAAGTAGTACCGTATCTTGGATGAAATTCTGATTGTCATAGGCAGTAATGCATCTCGGTTTCTTATCGAGGGAAGTTTAAATATTTTTGCTCAAACCGTGTATGTGCTTTCCAGTCAATTTTGCTGTCAATAATTAAGCCTAGAAATTTATTTTATTTGGTTGTCATGATAGTGAAAATTAAGTGTCGGTGGATTGAATTCATTGTCTAAATTGAATTATGATGGTTTTTTTTCAAATTTATTATTATTATCTCTCATCCATTCTATTATTTAATGTCAACATCCGTTAATATAATTTTTACATTGAAATATTAATTACATTCAATTAAAGCAGTGCTATCGTGAGTAAATCGTGACATTGACCTGTTTATAGCTTTAGTCAACTCATTGGTGTATATTATAAATAATAGGGAACCCAAGAACTACCCATCATACTTAACCAATCTATTGAGAGAATTAATTTTGTTTTCAAGTTTTGTTTTTCTTTTGCCTAAATGTTTAATGTCGGTGCATTTAACTAAATATAAAAAAAAAGGATTCGATATATCCTAGGTTAGGTCCTCATACCGCGCATGAATTTAATTTTTCTAATAATATTTATGGTCCACGCAGTCAAATACTTCAATGACACAAGAAAAAAATGGCTCAATCTGGTATTTTATTCTCAATTCTTGATACATTAATATTTAAGAAATCGTAAATCGCCCTGTTCAACCTTTTAGTTCTGCAACAAACATATTCCTTTTTTTTTCGAAGTAAGAATAAATTTGGGCGTATATATACTTGATGATTGTAGAGAATACCGACAAGAGAGCTCTAGGCTTATAGAATTCTACATAAGGTTTTTCTATTTTTAAAGAGGGGCTTTATTAGTTTGTCTAGGTAAATATCTAAAGCTAATCCAATGTTCAGGATATGGCTTAGAGGGTCTATTTTTGTCGATACATCGTCATTGTTATAGTAGTAGTTTTTTTTTTTTTTCACTTTGTTTTTGTTTTGTAATAATGCGTTATTGACAAAATGTATTTTATGGTTGTATTCAAAACTTTTATATGTTATTATTTTTATTATATTTGAATGTTATGATTTGCTGATGTTTTTTTGAAAGGTATATGTAACTTATGTGTATGTATTGTGTGTGCCAGGAGGCAATACAGGGTCGGATGGCTGAATGTTATGATTTCCAAATAATTGGTAACATTTTTATTTTCACTTTGTTTTTGTTTTGAAATAATGTGTTATTGACAAAATGTATTTTATGGTTGTATTCAAAACTTTTAAATGTTATTATTTTTATTTTATTTGAATGTTATGATTTGCTGATGTTTTTTTTGAAAGGTATATGTAACTTATGTTTATGTATTGTGTGTGCCAGGAGGCAACACAGGGTCGGATGGCCGAATGTTATGATTTCCAAATAATTGGTAACATTTTTGGTGATTTGTTTACTTAAAAAGGTATGATTTTGCTTTGTATTTAATTTAATATTTATTAAAAGGATATAATCTGCCTAAAAGAGGTGAATGAGCGGAATGGCCGATGCATTCAGTTCATTCCCGTTCATGACATTCAGAATGGTCGCTAGTTCGGTCGGCAGTTCTTAGCGAGCGCTCGAACCGAAGGTTGTTAACAAGTGTGGTATATTGTTTGTATCTACAGAAGTGATTTAATTTAGTTAACGTTTGCTAAGTGTTGTAATGGTGCAATCCTGATGAGTTGAATAAACATATATGGTTGCTGAATAACGTGTTTTCTTATCATCTGAGACTGTTCTAGAGAAACTATATTTTATATCGTTGGTTTAGCGGTAGAGTGTTCAACAGCATATGAGGGATTTGTCCCTCATATGCTGTTGAACACTCTATATGCCTATGCTCTATATGCCTATGCCCTTTGGGCTGATATTGAGATTTACTTTTTATCCCGACCCGGGATTTGTCCCGGGTCGGGATAAAAAGTAAATCTCAATATCAGCCCAAAGGGCAGCCCCCCTTTGCTTTGGAGAGCATGTAAAACCGATGGATCCACTTGCGCACTACATTTTGTCCCGCGCAGATGGCTAGTCTCCATTGAGACTGGCCGCTATGTTCGTAATTCGGCTAGGAAAGCATTATAAAAGTATACGAGCGCTTGCATAAAGATAAGTCGTATCTGTACTCTCAAACCTCTCACCCTCATACGATGAGGCTGAAACACATATTAAACTTAGCCATATTAAACCTTCGCTTAAATCGGTACGACTGAATGAAGGTTTTTTGTGTGCTCCAAGGCGTGGAACACCGCCAACTTCCAATTGGGGCTGCTATGCCAGACAATGCCAAAAACTAATTTTGGCCTGCCCTGAAATTGGAACAGTTACACTAGACCACATAATCTGCGCTTGAATACGAGACCAATTTACACGAGCCTATTTTATATATTTTAAGTAAATGTGACATTTATTTAAAACAAACAGGTTTATCAGTATGTTTATAACAATACAATTTCATGTTATCTCATATCAGTACACACGCGAAATGGTGGCCTAACAGAAATGGGTTGAGTGCTGGGTGCGCCCAGCACTCAACCCACCAATTACATTATTTGTCCTTTATATTATTGTGCTCTGCGCACGAACGTACTTCTATACAACCGGAAGACGCGGCGTGGGCAGGTCCCCGTCAAGGTGGACCGATGATCTTATGAGGGTCGCTGGAAACCGCTGGATGCGAATAGCGCAAGACCGGCAATTGTGGCGATCTTTGGGGAGGCCTTTGTCTTTGTCATTCAGCTGATATAATGATTATGAAAAGCCCATCAGGCGGCTACAACAACTCTGGCACATGTAGTTAAGCATAAATATGAAGAACTAGCTGTGCCCCGCGGTTTTACCTGCGTTAAACTTTGTAAATTAATATAAAACGTAGGTGATAGCGTGATAATATGTAGCCTATATGTTGACCCGATCTCTTAGTAATATTCATGCAAAATTTGAAGTAAATCCATTTATTACTTTTTGTGTTTAGCCCAGACATACATACAGACAAATAGACAAAAATACAAAAAAATATATTTTTGGCTTCGATATGGATTGTAGCTCACGCCCCAAGGATCCTTTAAAAATATTCAATGTACAGTTTTGAAATTCCTGCTATTTTATTACATGTATAGATAATATCGCTTGTCATATAGTAAGTAAACATTATACAGTAGCTATAACAGCCTACACAATCGATTGTTAAGGTTCATTCCATGCAGGTGTGTTCTTAAAATAGCTCGCTCCACTGCCCTATATACGTCGGCTAATTCTTTATCAATTCAAAATAGATCCGCCGTAAATGCAATGAATGAACACTTCATGTTTCATCCAGTACTTACCTACGGTAATAGTTTTTAACACCGAATCATTTTATTACATAATATTGTTTTGTTCACTACTTAAATATTTTTTTCTCGTTTAATAAGTTAATAATTACATAGCTAATGAACAAATACATTTATAAATCTAATAAATTTGCTGCAACACTTTTGACGGGCCTGTTGGCGTGGTTGGTAGATACGCTGCCTTTCACGCCGGAGGTCGTGAGTTCGATTCCCACCCAGGACAAATATTTGTGTGCATGAACATGTCTGTTTGTTCTGGGTCTGGGTGTAAATTATCTATCTATGCATGTATTTACAAAACTTAAAGTATATGTAGTATATCAGTTTTCTGGTTTCCATAGTACAAGCTCTGCTTAATTTGGGATCAGATGGCCGTGTGTAAATAATGTCCCAGGATATTATTATATTATTAGTTAGTTAAAAACCATATTCGAATTCTTATTATAATGTAATTTAATGTTTCATAATAATTAATGTTTCTTGATTTTTATATATGGGCTGGGAAGTTTCGCAGTTGGCGGTATTAAGCCCACGTGCCTCGGACCTCATTCCGGTCTTCTCGCAAGCCGTCCCATCGGGTCATGAGAATGCCACTATTTATGCGCACACGCTTATACAATTTAATAATCGATGTCCCCTTGAGATGGTCTGCCATGACGGCAGTTCGACTAAAAGGACATTAGTAGTTAAAAACTTAGTTTTATTTAATTATTTAAATATGTAATTTTTCACACCCCATAGCAGGAATTCGGAAATTGGCGATGTTATACGCCCGTGCCTCAGACGGCACGTGAAGCTGTCCCACGCCTGATATCTCGCCGGTTGTGTCGGATGACCGTCCCATCATATATGAGAGTGTATAAGTGTTTGCGCATACATACTTGCTCTTTAATACCCCCAACGTAGCTAATCTCCTTTAAGATTGACAATAAGAATTACGGACAGTCATACGCTCGGTATAAAACAGGACTGTACCTCTACCACGACTCCATATAGTTTACTTAATCGATGAAACTTACTTTTAGTTTAGACATTTTAAGTTCATTTAAGTTTCCGCTAGGGGCGGTGCTAGTTGAAAACAGCTCCGGGAAGACAGCGATCTGTTTGTGGCGCAGTCGCTGTGTCGGACTGGTAGGAGTCGGCAATAGGGGAGGGCAATCCATAGCCCTCCCAGGGTACGTGTCCCGACCATCTGGGACATGGCGCAAAAGGGGAGCACCGGAGCAGCATACCCGTGTTCCCGGGGCTCCCCTATCAGGCGCCAAGAGGAGTCCACGGCAGGTTAGGTTTAGTCGGTGCGAGTCCGACATACCCACCCGCAGACACTTTTTGCGGGTGGCATGCGTAGGCATTCCTCCTGCCTTATCAAAAAAAAAGGGGTGGTGCTAGTTAATGTACTGGAAAAACTGCAAGTAGCATCGAGGCAGTGAACTACCACTTTGTCTCCCTGTAGTGCTTTGGTTCATCCTACCGTTGTCTGGAAGAGATTGCTACATTAGTTATACGACTGACGTTTCTAAGTAAAAAGTATAATATAATAATATATCCTGGGACATTATTCCCACGGCCCCACGGCAATCTGATCCCAAAGAGCTTGTACTATGGAAACCAGATAACTGATATACTACATATACTACTTTTCTTTTGTAAATAATTATAATAATATCCTGTGACATTATCACACACGGCCATCTGATCCTAAACTGAGTAGAGCTTGTACTATGGAAACCAGATAACTGATATACTACATATACTACTTTTCTTTTGTAAATAATTATAATAATATCCTGTGACATTATCACACACGGCCATCTGATCCTAAACTGAGTAGAGCTTGTACTATGGAAACCAGACAACTGATATACTACATATACTACTATTCTTTTGTAATTAAATACAAACAACACTACACTCAAATATCTGCCTGGGTGAGAATCAAACCAACGACATGCGAAGTGAAAGGCATGAACCAACATACGCCAACCGGCCTACCAATAGTATAAGGTTATAGTTTAAGTATATTCATGTTACGACCTAATATTTTGATTTGGTGCAATGAAATGTATTTGTCGGTCACCGTAGCCTAGTTGGTAGTGCTCCTGCCTACGAAGCTGGTGGTCCTGGGTTCGAATCCCGGTAAGTGCAAATATTTGTGTGATGAGCACGAATATTTGTTTCTGAGTCATGGATGTTTTCTTTGTATATAAGTATTTATTTATCTATATAAGTATGTATATCGTCGCCTGGTACCCATAGTACAAGCTTTGCTTAGTTTGGGGCTAGGATGATCTGTGTGACATTGTCCCTAGATATTATTAAATGTATTTATCTAGGAACTTGTGGTAGACATGCTGGCAAGAGATGGTTTCTAACTGTTGAATTATCAAATTACTATTTGCGGATGTAATTTAACCCTCTGCTATATCACTTACAGTCCAAAATCCTTGTGGTGGGCCTGAGAACGTAGATAGTCTGAATTTGAGACTATTTTGACATTCTTGGGCTATCTACTGTGGGATCGGAACTAACTTTAGTAAGTTTCAACCCACAAATTCAATAATTTAACAGTTACAGTACAGTTGATACGAGCTAGCTAAATATCATTTCTGTAATAAAATAAATTTTATAAATGTTTTCATACAAGATGTACCTAAATATCTATGTTACTAGAAATAATAGCTAATGTATACAACTATATTACTACAAACATGTTCTGACTATTTACAAGCGCTTTTTTAAAGTCTACGTGAATAAAAACCTTTTTTATTTATTTTATTTATTTATTAGTTACCTATTTTCCAACTCTCCTATGAATATCTAAAATGCTAAGGTAGAATTAGCCCAACTTACTAACGACTTAGAAATTTCCCTAAAATCACTACAACTCGCTCAAGTGTATTTATTATTAGGCTCGTCTGATTTGTATCCACAAACTTGCCAAGTGCGAGTGGGCTTCGTGTTACTAGTGTTCTGTACGTTCCCTAGATGAATTGAAAAATATTTACTTACATTCGAAAATGTCTACTTTATCAAATTTTGGCTATTGGGACCGGTCCAACATGGAATATATTATAATCCTGGGACATTTTTTTTTCCTGAGACATTATTAACACACTGCCTTCTAATCCCAAACTAAGCAGAGCTTGTACTATGGACACCAGATAACTGATATACTGCATATACTATTTTTCTTTTGTAAATACATACTTATATAGATAATTAACTAGCGTTAAATAAAAAAAACACACAACGTTGTTTGTTAAATAAAAAAAAAATATCAAGCTTTTTAGTTTGAGAATTTTTTACAACTAAAATAATTTAATGTTACAACTTGCAGAAATTTTGAGGGCAACTTTTCTTTTTATGACTTTTTAAATCTCTATTATTATAAAAGCATAAAACTAGTGTTTTTTGAGGTACGGAAAACGTATTCGAAATAAATTGTTTTGTAACATCGATCAGATTAGTACCTATAACTTAGCAAAAATTTGGAATAGATGTTCAAAACGAAAACATTTGCCACATGCGACTGTGGTCGGTCGGTTTTCTGGGCAATTTGCTGGCGGAGCGATTGTGACGTCACGAGTCGGATTAGTCCGCGGTCATTTGTCCACCACATTACGGTGTTTGTTTCACAAGCTTTAGCTATTTTGCTTTGAGATATTATCCAGCAACTAAAATGATTTAATTCGTAGGAATTTTAAGAGCAAGTGCACGTTTACATTCTAATTCACATATTTAATACAAGAGCATCTGACCTGAATCCTGTTTATTTGCTACCCGACTTCCAAAATAAGAAGATTAGCAGTTCAAATATGTTTTTATTTTTATATATCGCTTTCAGTAGGGTCCCATATAAATTAATATTGGTTATTATGAAATATAGAAGCTTCTATGACGTACAAAATGTCAAAGAAGCTTCTGTTTAGAAGACGGTAATCAATTTGACCGTATTATTTTTACGGTTAGGTTAAGTTAAGCGACGTCTCCATTGTTTACATACTATTTAAATACTAGACGTATTTTAAATAGTATGTTAACAAAACGGATAAAGACATCATTTGAATACAAGAAACATTATGAAAATCGGTTAAATTTTCATAATAATGTTTGTATTCAATTTGGCGCATTTAAAAAAGAAGATGAGGTTTGATCTATGCTTTATAAAAAGTTATTATTTCTACGTGTGTATTGTTTCCGCTAGTTCCATATTTAATCATATTTCTCTCCTAAATTAGCAATCTCTTGCAGACAACGATAATTTATTTGCAACGACTTTGGTCTTCACTAATAAGAGCCCAAACCGAATAACTTTTTTACGATAATACGCGGCACACAAACTGGAAGGTACTATTATAACTTGGCCGACTATGGGCTCTATTTCCCCAACTATTTTCTGCGCATGTAACGAATGGTCTGGTCGGTTATTGCCGCTATTTGTCAACTCACTAACTTAATATCTGGGGTGTGAATGGCACTCATTTTCAGCTGGAATTGTGTAGATTATAGTCTACTTAGTTTGTGTTTTTGGTAGTGTTAGCCATAATTTTAGAATTCATTTAATAACAATAAGATAACATCGTACCACTAGTGAAAAAAAAAATATAAGTAGTGTTCCGTCAAACTATCGATTTTATTAAAATACAAAATCAATATTTAGTGTTAATTCCGCCAATTGTCAGTTTAATCATGCTGGGATGCAATCCCAATCAACATAAACTAGCTGCCTTCCGAAGCTATGTTCATAGGTTAATGTCGGTCCCCTTGTCTAATGAGAATTACATAAAAGAACTTAATATTCTTTATGAAATCGCGTTATCAAACGGTTATCCAAAATCTATTATTGATAATTTGATTAAAAATAATCAGAGATGTAGGGTTCGCTCTTTACTGTATGCATGCCCCCCTGACCGTATTAACAAATATGTTGGTAGTCTGACCTATATGGGCCCAATTTCAGATAGAATTGCCAATTTACTGCGTAAAAATAATATTCACGTTGCATTTCGGACGGACCAAACTATACGACGTCTTTGTAATGGAAAAGATAATTTGGAAAATTGCAAGAAATCCGGCGTGTATAGGTTGGTCTGCGATGATTGTGACGCGATATATATAGGTCAGACAGGCCGCAATTTTGAAATACGGTATAAAGAGCATGTAGCTGCTTATAGGAATGGCCATCCTGATAAATCTCATTACGCCAAACATTTAATTGAAACTGGCCATTCCTTGGGCGACAATAATACGTATAATATTTTACATAGTTGTGATAAAAGTTTCCGATTATGTGTGTTGGAACAATTAGAAATATTAAAACATAGCAGTAATAGTTTTGCATTGTTGAATGACCAAACAAATTTAGTTTCATCTCCTTTACTACGAATATTTGGGGATAGTTAGAAATAATTGTCCATGCGGTTGGTAGTATATAAAAGAGCGCTCGCCTCGTTGGCTTTTAGTATCCTTCGAGCACTCGACGAGTTAGCAGCCCTTGAGAATGGTCCGTGGAGGACCGAAACACGTGTTGGGTATCGTACTGGCGCATGTAATTTGCTTTTTATATTGTCCTTCTTGCATGTGCACATTTTTGCGGGCGGGAGGGCGGTGCAAATTGCATCCCAGCATGATTAAACTGACAATTGGCGGAATTAACACTAAATATTGATTTTGTATTTTAATTGTTATGGATTTCCGCAAAGTAACGCCTGATTCCATTACTTATCGATTTTATAATTTTCATCATCAATTTAAGAATTATAAATGCTAATATTTTTATTTTTTTCTTGTTAAATTTGAAGAAATAATGTAAGAAAAATATCAATAAAATTCAGCATATTATATGAAACTCTAAATTCGCTATTTGAAACTGATAAACGTAACACTACTTATGTTTTTTTTCCACTGGGGGTACGATATAAGATAACTCTCTATTGTATTCTCAAAATTACAAGAAGTAATGCACAATATGCATCACAGAATTGTAGAATTGGCGGCCATATCACTAATTGACCTTCTGGAGGTAGATAACCAAGGTATTGGTGAAGGGATTGGAGTATATAAGAGGTAGCCAGAAAGTGACTGTTGCTCACTTTCTGACGAAAGGCAACATAGTTTTAGCAGACGAGTCTTTAAAGCAAGGATAGCATAGGTATTTTTGACATGATATAACGTTGTTCAAGTGGTTAGTGGCCCTTACTGCTAAGCCAGAGGACGTGATTACGGACAAATCTCTGTGTGATAAGTAGGATAAAAAATCTACAATTATTTGTTCTGGTCTGGGTGTAATTTATCTATATCTAGCCAGATATATATATATATATATATATATATTTACTATATAAAAATAAGTCGGGTTTTCCTTCCTGACGCTATAACTCCAGAACGCACGAACCAATTTCCACGGTTTTGCATTCGTTGGAAAGGTCTCGGGCTCCGTGAGGTTTAAAGCAAAGAAAATTTATAAAATTTAACGCGGGTAACACCGCGGGGCACAGCTAGTATATATATATATCTGGGTGTAATATGTAATTATGTAGGCTCTGCCTAGCTTGGTGTCACATGGAAGTGTGTTGGTTGTCTATATATTTATTCCTTACACCATAAACAAGATGCTTCAGATAATTTTCTAAACACGCTACGATCTAATAAGGGCAGAGAATACAACAATACAAGTCTAGACCAAAATAATTAACGGTTTGCTTTTCTTTATAAAGATATAAATAAATATTAAATTCCATTGACAAAATAAAATTGGATAACATATCGCTGAAGAATCTAGACGAAGTAACGGCCTCTAACAGTAAAGCAGTGAAATCCTCCTAGGCTTAAAAATAGTCCTAATCTTATATTATACAACATGTAACTTAATTAACGCACATCCTGAAAATGGTTTGTTCAGAATCGTTAACTGAATTGATTAATATCATCCAAACTAATATTATAAATGCGAAAGTAACTCTGTCTGTCTGTCTTTCTGTCTGTCTGTCTTTGCTTCACGCCTAAACTACTGAACCGATTTGTGTGAAATTTGGTACAGAAATAGCTTGGAACTTGAGAAAGGACATAGGATAGTTTTTATTACAAAAAATAAAATAAAAAATAAAATTTATTCCGGACATACAGCGCCATCTATTGGTCAAGAGTCGGCATCAATTCAGTACTGAAAATTCATCGGAAAAATGTAAATAAATAGTAAAAAGGTATGAAAATAATAATATCATAAAAATATAATATAATACAACTTTTAGTACAAAGAAAATGCCCTAACGGAGTATAGATAATTCTATTAGTACTATATTATTCAAATTCAAATATATTTATTTCGGAAAAATATCCATATAATGTTAGTATAACTTAGCCTAATGTTAGTATCAATTAAATTAATTATGCTAAGGGTGTCTGGAGTCTTACCCACCTGTGTAAAAGGGGAGAGTCCCACCGATCAGAAAACACATTCAGGATGCCATTGGAGGAGAAGCGCAAGCGCTCCATCATGGAAGCGCAGCGCCTCCGCATGATCGCGGCGAACCCGTCGACGCATTATGTCGAGTTGGTGATCGCGCAATGGTGTCGATCATTACACGAGTTCGGTTCATGTTATTGTTTTAATTCATCGGAAAAAAGTAAATAAATAGTAAAAAGGTATGAAAAAAATAATATCAATATAGTAAAACTTTTAGTACAAAGAAAATGCCCGAACGGAGTATAGATAAATAATCCGAGTTGTCACTATGCTCGATAGATGGCGTTGGGATGGCAAATTGTGAATAGCACATACAATTTAAAAAATTGTGTCTATCCGGATTTACGCGCTAATATCGAAAATCGGGAATGGTTATGCGAAAGGGAGATATTGGCGCCAATAAATGAAATAGTAGGCCGGATAAATGACCAAATTATGTTTGACGTAGAGAGAGATGCCATCGAGTATCTATCAGTAGATAACGTCGTGGATACCGAGAAAGTGACATCTTACCCAACAGAGTTTCTCAACTCCTTAGAGTTATCAGGAGTGCCTTCTCACAAGTTGAGGCTGAAAGTTGGAGTTCCTGTGATGCTTATGAGAAACCTAGATCCACCAAGGCTATGTAACGGCACACGGTTACAAGTAATCTATTTAGGACGGAATGTCATTAAAGCCGTTATTATGACTGGAATGGCAAAAGGCGAAACTGTAATTATTCCCCGCATTCCCATCATTCCAACTGATTTGCCATCCCAATTCAAAAGAGTTCAGTTTCCGCTGAAAACTGCGTTTGCAATAACCATAAATAAAGCCCAAGGGCAAACGCTTAAAGTTGCGGGGGTACATCTCGAAAAAGACTGTTTCTCCCATGGACAACTCTACGATGCGTGCTCAAGAGTGTCAAAACCACAAGACCTATATATTTTTGCAAAGGATGGCAAAACTAAAAACGTGGTATACAGAAATGTCTTGGTGTAAGAAACTTTAATAATCTTTAAAGCCTAAAATAATAGAAAATTTGTCAAGCGAGAAACAGTATTTTTTTCTGAAATGGCAAATCAAAATAATATTTTGGAAATAAGGGAAAAATAAAATTTTCGCCTTTTTCGATCGGCAATAACGGCTTTAATGCCCTAAGTGAGTATACATATCTTCAATTCAAACGCAGAGCTCATTATGTTGATTTTTGAAGAGTTCCCTAGAATATCTTCCACATTTCATTTTTGAAGAGATCCCGCGAGATCGGGAACTATGTGGGTAAAACCAAAAATCTGCTTGAAGTCACTATTCCACGCGAACGAAGTCGCGGGCAAAAGCTAGTTTTTAATATAGGTAATTTTTTATTCCAAAATAATTATAACTACGGACATTATTGTCATATTAACCCTGTACAGCCAAAACAAATTGAAATGGACCGTAAGTCAAAGTAATAAGGTGTTTGAGGGTGTGCGTTAATTACGTTACATGTTGTATATAGCAAATTTTATGATTACTCGGTTCATAAAACACGCGGTAGCAAAAACAAACTACTCGATTCAAGTACTTATAATTTCTTATGACTGCACGTGTGCACCTCACTACCTCAGCGCCGTTGTGTCTCGGGTTCGATGCCCGCAGGAGGCAACTCTTATATAACCCAGTTCTGTTTCAAATGCCATGTGTCCGTGAATTATAATAATATCTTGGGACATTATTAAAACACGGCTATCTGATCCCAAACTAAGCAGAGCTTGTACTATGGAAACCAGATAACTGATATACTACATATACTACTTTTCTTTTGTAAATACATACTAATATAGATAATTACACCCACACTCGGAACAAACTTCATGCTCACAAATAGCTGTCCTGGGGCGCTACCGGCTAAGTCGACGAACATCGTTTTCGTGAATGGCGTTCAAATAAATAAAGGTTTAAATAAAAAAAAATCGGATTCAACGTCGACAACCGATTCCGGACCATTTATGACGTCACGTGTGGTGATAGAAGCCGCTTTAACGATTGATTAAGTCATTTTTAACGTTTATTTATTTGAACGCCATTTAAGAAATCGATATTCGGTGACTTAGCCGGTAGAGCCCGTGGGTGGGAATTGAACCCTCAGCTCTACTGGACGTAACGGATAATATCCTGGCAGCTCAGGACGATGGGATGTGTACGCTGCTTGTGTTATTAGATTATTCCAGAGCATTTGATTCTATTAATATAACCTTACTTCTCTCAAAGATGGCATATTATGGTTTCGACCCACAGGCGGTTAAGTGGTTTAATAGCTATCTTAGTCATCGTGCCCAATATGTAGAGATAACGGATGTAAATGGGTCTAAGCTATCGTCTAGTATATCTCTCTTAGATAAAGGTGTACCACAGGGTTCAATTTTAGGCCCTACTTTGTTCAATTTTTACTGTGCTGACATTGTTAAAGTCATTTTAAACTCCCATTATCATATATATGCAGACGATATACAATTATATATATCTTTTCGGCCTGACGACTTCTCTAATGCAGTTAAGACTATTAATGAGGATCTCGGTAGAATTGCTAAGTGGTCTCAAGACAATTCTCTCATTTTAAATCCCGATAAAACAAAATATATGATTTTCGGCACTGACAACCAACTGGAAAAGGTTCGAATAATTAGAGAAGTTCCTGTCGTAAATATTCTGGGCAAGGAGATCGAACGTGTAAGTGAGGCGCGCAACTTAGGCTTATTAATGGACCAATCTCTACGTTTCGAAAAGCATGTAACGAATTGCGTACAAAATTGCTTCTTTCGACTGAAAGTTTTGTACAAAATGCGTCCATATCTAAGTCAACAACTACGTATGCAGCTTATAGAGTCTGTTGTTCTTGCAAAACTTAACTATTGTGATTCAGTTTTTGGCCCCAGGCTTCTAGCTCGTACCCAAAAATTACTACAAAGGGTACAAAATGCTTGTGCCAGATTCTGTTTTAACATTCCACCTAAGAGCTACGTAACACCTTATTTAAATAAACACAACCTGCTCAAAATGAAACTCCGTAGAAAGCTTCACCTTGCTTGCCTTCTTTTCGGTGTAATTGGATGTAAGTGCCCATAATACCTCCATGCAAAGCTCACGTGGGTGAACAATCACCGTCAGCGTATGAGCAGACGTTGCGCGCAGCAATTAGCAATTCCCACGCACAGATCTGCCGCTTTCCGCGGCAGTTTTAGATACGCAGCCTCCAAAGTTTGGAACAATATACCGCCACCAATCAGAGATCTTAAAAGTATATATAGTTTTAGAGTACAATTAAAACAGTTTCTTTTTAATTATCAAATTCAGTTTGAAGCAATAAAGTGTAACATATCTATAATTTGATCTGCTTTTGACTGTGTATTTATCTATTAAGGCTGAATACAAAGTATGCAAAATTAGTGGCATGAATGAGACCCCAATAATATAATATAATTTAAGTACCTACCTTATATATTTATCTATTATATTAATTTATTTATATTAAATCCCCACACACTAATTTGCACTAACATACCATGATCGTCACGGGTACCAACGGAAGATCAGCGCTGGGTGTAACCCAGCAAATGCTGAGATGGTGACCCTTTCGGCAGGACATACAGGACCTATTGCGTAGTGTTAAACTATGTTATTGTTTGATTTTTATATGTATTTAGTTAGTTCTGTTTGTAAATTTCTTGTATGTCTATTGTCGAATAAATGTATTTTCTTTTCTTTCTTCTTTCTTTCAAACCCTCGACTTGCGGCGTGAAAAGCAAGTATCTACCTACCACACAACAGCCCCGTCAATAGTATGTATATACGTTATTATTATTATTATTTTACTATATAATAGGTCTTTACCTATGAAATTGCCGTTTTGTATGAAAAAATTTAAACGAATTTTTTTCATGAATTTTTTTATTTGTATTAATCGAAGTAATCACCCATGCAATCAATGCATCTTTGCCATCGCAGTGGCAGTTTATTGATGCCCTTCTTAAAGAAATCAGCTGGACGGGAGGCAACAAATTCTTCAAAGGCATTTTGTACTGCCTCTCGGGTATTGAATTTTTTTCCCGCCAAGAAGTTATCCAAATTCTGGAAAAAGTAGTAGTCTGTAGGCGCAAGGTCTGGTGAGTAGGGCGGATGACGGAGAGCTTCCAACCCCAGTTCTTGCAACTTGGAGACCGTCTGCTGTGCAGTATGAGGTCGCGCGTTGTCGTGCAGGAGCAGCGGAGACGAGCGATTGACCAATGCTGGTTGGAGATGCGCCAGCTTCTCCATCATTGTGCTCAGTTCTTCACAGTACACATCTGCAGTAATGCTCACCCCGTTTGGTAAGAAGCTGTGATGAATCACACCGGCGCTAGACCACCAAACAGTGACCATCACTTTTCTAGGGGTAAGTTTTCGTTTAGGGCATTGTTTAGGTGCTGAACCAGGATCCAACCAACTTGCTGAGCGCTTGCGGTTATCAAACAGAATCCATTTTTCATCGCAGGTAACAATGCGGTTCAAAATTCCTTCATTTGTGTGTCTGTTGAGCAGTGCAAGGCACGTCTCGACGCGTACTTCGCGCTGGCGATCATTGAGTTCGTGGGGCACCCATTTGTCAAGCTTTTTTACCTTGCCAATTTGACGCAAATGGACCAATATTGTTTTGACGCTAACGTCGAAAGCTGCTGCTAATTCAGCCGTAGATTGTGTATCATCAGCTTCCACAACCGCCTTTAATTCGTCATTGTCGACCAAAGTCTTCGGACGACCGCGAGGTTCATTTTTCAGGTCGAAATTTCCAGAACGGAAGCGAGCAAACCAATAACAGGTGGTGCGTTGGTTTGTAGTGTTAGCTCCGTAAACGTCGTTGATGTTGCGTGCCGCTTGTGCCGCGTTGCTGCCACGACGGTACTCATATTCCATAATTACTCGAATTTTTAACGTATCCATGATGAACGAAAAAGATTGAAATGCGATGAAAATGTAACACTAATCAATAAAGAAATGACTACTTTTGGAAAAAAGAATCCATGTTTTTAAAATAAAATTAATTTGAAATTAGAATTCTTAGCCAAACAAAAATTATTTTGATTTGAAATGGCCAGTACTGCAGAACGGCAATTTCATAGGTAAAGACCTAATAATATATAGTAATATATGTATCATACCTCTCCAATCACTTACAGGGTCATGAGCGCAACTGCCTATGAGTGAACATTCATATTAATAATAATAGAAGGATAGCATGATTGTCTTTACTATCATAACGTCTAAATTCATACATTTATTTCGCACATCATGTTTCATCCAAAAAAATAGGTGAGTGAGTAAAATACTGCATTATCAGGGTTGCTAACTCACTGGGGTTGTCACTGACTAATGTTAGTAGAACAATGGGGTATCTGTGATGTGTCACGCTGGCGCGGCGCGGAAAAACAATAGCTGTTTCTCTCTAAAAGCTTTTGGGGTGCCGATAGGTATTTAGCTACCCTAGGTAGGAAATTACTGTTGAAAATTTTGAGTGCATGCGTGGCGCAATGGTTAAGGTGGCCGCCTTGCTGCGCCCTCATGTTTCAGGTTCGAGTCCCGCACAGGACAACTATTTGTGTGAGCTATAAAGTACGCAATATTAATTTCAATTCCTAGTGCAGGCGATGACATTCATGCAACCGGCCAAGTACGAGTCGGACTCGCGCAATTTTTTTTTTATTGCTTTAGGAAACAGACGAGCTAGCGGCCCACCTGATGGTAAGTGGTAACCGCTGCTCATGGACATTCGCAGTGTCTGGAGGCACAGCAAACCGCTGCCTACCGTAATATTAATGCTCTTTTTAAACCTCGTTTGAAGAAGGACATGTCGTAGCGCTGGGGAAACACCGCAGAAGGTAATTCATTGCAGAGCCGGCACGTACGTGGGATGTATGAACGCTGAAAGCGAACCGTGCTTGACGAGATCGCTTCCAGGTGGTACGGATGAACCTTACTGGGAGTGCGCGTGGTCCGATGATAGAAAAGGGACGGTGGCACCAGCTCAAACAGTTCCTCAGAGCATTCTTCGTGAAAGAAACGGTAGAACACGCAGAGAGATCCAAAGTCTCTCCGCTGCTCTAGCGACTCCAATCTGTCCGTAAGATTGGAATCCCCAACGATTCTAATAGCACGCCTTTGGAGGGAGTCAAGTGGGTGGAGCTGGTATTTAGGGGCTCCTGCCCAGATATGTGAGCAATACTCCATGTGCGGGCGGACTTGTGCTTTATATATCGCAAGCCCCTGTCTTGGAGTGAAGTACCGCCTAGCTCTATTCAGGACGCCCAACTTCTTGCTTGCCAGTTTGGCTTTGTCCTCCAAACGACCCCTATATTGGTAGGTGCTCGAAATTTCAATTCCGAGGATCCCAATACTCTCAAATACACGGAAATCAACCCCTTGGAATCGGAGCGCTACGACAAATGGGTCGTTCTTCGCAGTGAATGCGCACACTTGTGTCTTATTGGGGTTAAGCTTGACTAAGTTCTCTACACTCCATTCATAGGCCCGCCTAAAAGAACCTTCGACTTCAGGCACAAGTTGCAACCATTTCTCTTGTACCGAGCTCCGAGAGACATTCTGGTGGCCGCTATACCGCGCATCACCCATGCTATCATCCGCATAGCAATGCATGTTTTCTATAGATAAATGTCAATGATATGCAGAATGAAGAGCGTAGGGGAGAGCACCGAGCCTTGTGGTACGCCAGCGTTAATGGTTTTGGTGTCAGAGCAAGAACCGCGTGCTACGACTTTAATACTCCGACCGTCCAAAAAGCTGGTGATCCAACTGCAGAGTCCCTCGGGGATTCCATATGATGGTAGCTTCGATAGAAGAGCCTTATGTCAGACCCTATCGAATGCCTTGGCGATGTCAAGGCTACAGGCTAGAGCCTCACCCTTGCTTTCTTAGGTTTGTGCCCAACGGTGTGTCAAATACACTAAAAGATCACCAGCATAACGACCGTGACGGAAGCCATACTGACAATCGCTTATCAGCTGGTGCTTCTCTAGGTATTGTAAGAGCTTAGAGTTGATGACTCTCTCCATGACCTTGGACAGCATGGATGTTACCGCTATAGGCGCTATAGTTCGTAGGGTCCAACCGGTCACCCTTTTTGGGAAAAGAGTGGACGTTGGCTACCTTCCACGAAGATGGAACCCTTTCAGCGCTATAAGAGAGACGGTAAATGCGCGTTAAAACCGGGGTCAACTCAGGGGCACACGTCTTTAGCACCACTGAAGGGATGCGGTCCAACCCGCTCGATTTATGGACGTCTAGGAGCTTAAGCTAGAAATACATTATCTGTGAAAATTTTAACAGTCTATCGTGATTCATGAGATACAGCCTGTTGACAGACAACGAAGTCTTAGTAAAAACGTCCCTTTTTACCCTTTGGGTATGGAACCCTAAAAACAAAACAATTAGTAACTTTATTTGGTTATTAAACTTGTTTAAGTGCCCCGTTAGTCTTGTGGTTGCATCTTCATCTGCAATTCAAATCCCTGATGGGCTTAACATGTTTTTTTTTTAAAGATAAGACAACGCCCGTACTAGGGATACTAATCCCTGTGTCGCGGGGTACTTTACAAACATATAATAGACGGACACAAATTACATCCAGACTCAGAACAACTATTCATGGGTCACACAAATAGTTGTCCGGCGGGGGACTCGAACCCGCGACACGAAGCGGCGAGGCGACTGTCTTAGCCGCGGCGCCACACGTCCAGTCAAATATTTGGCAAGTCGGAGTACTCCAAGTTGGAGTTGAAGTTGATGGTATTGTACACCCCAACGCAACGAACTTTATGAGAATGAGGGAAAAGAAAGTTCCTCCCACACATTCCTGCGTTATAATGTTGCGTAGTTGTCTCGTCTTCGCTGAGATAGCCTGCCATAGCCAAATTCAGTCAGATTATTCAAAGAACTTATTATTATTATTGATTTTAATTATAACCTTGTCAAAGTAATTTGGCGTAAAATCACCACTCAACCAACATAAATGTAGAAACCAGTATACCTTACCTTATTTAACGGCTTATAATAGCTAAAGCTAATTCCAATTTCTGTACCATTTAATTGATTACCTTTGTACAACAATTAAGAAGCCATTATCGCCTTGGAGACGTAGAGTTACTATATCGTTTCCAAATGATCTTAAGCAGCATGTACGATTGCTGGGTAATAATTAAAAAACCTCACATCACAGACATCGTAGCTGCTACTAGGGCACAGATTAAAAACTCAACTTCAATAACTTATTATGAACCGGAATGGCAACATTGTCTATGATCTGACATTGTACTATAGTAGGCTTAGTAACCTACCCGGTGGTGGGTTCAGTAAAAATTTTACAAGACAAATATTTATGAATTCCGGAGTTACTCCAAGTGGTGTAACATGTTGGAATACCTTGTAGAAATACACTTATTTAAAATATACAGACACAAATGACTCACAATCGCGATGATTAATTCCAACATTCCGCAAGACAGAACACACTCTGGTAAAAGCTGAAAGCATTCTGTCTTTTGTTTCCCGTGGATCATTTGTCAGTGACATGGCAGGCCTTGAACGGTACAAGTTCAAGGACATTACAGTATAGGAAGCGTATGAATGCTTTCAAACTTTAGTGGAAATAGAAGGATATTTATTGCAGGCGTGAAGAAAGTTAAGGGTTTTACTCACGCCCTTATTTACGCCCTTTATAGAGGGTAGCCGAGGAGTTGACGTTCAAACGCAAAATTTAGATACTTTATGATGAGGAGTATCTGAATCAGCCCCATGTATCTCCCCATTTTATATAATTTTTTTGATTCTTTAAAAATTTATGAGTTCGGAGTTCAAAACCTAATTTTGAACTATCGAATAAATTCTATTTCAGTTCTGCAATGATTAGATAAACCATACTTGTTAGGATAATCTATACATATAATAAAATTGTAGGAAGTCAAAACTGTACAATAAATATTTTTTTTAAATGATACTTGGGGCGTGATCTACAATCGATATCAAAACCAAAAATATAGTTATTAGAATTTTTGTCTATGGTGTGTTTGTCTGTATGTATGTCCGGGCTAAACTCAAAAATTACTAAATGGATTTACTTCAAATTTTGAATGATAAATATTATTTAGAGGTTGGGTCAACATATAGGCTACATATGTAGCCTATATGTTGACTAGCGTGATAATATTATCACGCTATCACCAACGGGGGAGGAGCTATGATAATTTATAAATTTTAACGCGGGTAAAACCTCAGGGCAGAGCTAGTTAGTTATAAAAAAAATGAACCAGAAATGTTCAACAGAACGAGAAAAATATCAATAACTGATGTTATGTAAAATTTACGAAAAAAATCATTAAAAAACATTCTACCTCGAAAACTACGCAAAATCGTAGAACATAAATGGGGGTGATTCGGATACTGCTCACCATGAAGTATCTAAATTTTGCTTTTGAACGTCAATTCCTCGGTCAGCCCGTATATAAAAAAAATACCGTCTCGTTGGTTCAGCGATAGCGTGTTCAACCACGGATAGTGATAATATATCACTCTGTGGCCTCGTTGGTCTAGCGGTAGCGTGTTCACCCACAGAGGACGAGGCCCTGGGTTCAAATCCCGGTTAGGGCCAAAAGTGATATTAGGACTTTTCTGTAAATAGAAAAATTTCTCAGCAGCAGCCCGAAGTCTGGGAGGTAGGCCATATTATACCCCCGTGCCTCGGAGAGCACGTAAAGCTGTCGTTCCTGTACTTTTTCCGGTCGTGTCGCTTGGCGTCCCATCGGATCATGTGAGTGATGAAATAGAATGTGCCCCTGTGTTTGCGCATACACTTGTGCACTATAATATGTCCTGCGCAGATGGCTGATCTCCATTAAGACTGGCCGCTGTGGCCGAAATAGGCTAGGAGAACATTATGGTTGGCAAATGCTTGCTATTCATGCCGGAGGTCGTTGGTTCGATTCCCACCCAGGACAGATATTTGTGTACATGAACATGTTTGTTTATCCTGAGTCTGGGTGTAATTATCTATATAAGTATGTATTTACAAAAAGAAAAGTATTATATGTAGTATATCAGTTATCTGGTTTCCATAGTACAAGCTCTGCTTAGTTTGGGATCAGATACAATACAATACAATACAATAATATTTAGTTGCAAATATAGGTGGATACAAAATGTTGTAATTTATAACATGTGCTAACAATATTTCACCATTTCGACATAAAAATCTTAAAATTAAGTCAAATCTTAAAATTAAATCAATTATAATTTTATTGTGATATAATGAGATAGGTACAATAATTAATGGGATAACATAATTAGTATAGACTACCTACTGAACATTATTATCGTTTAAAAACCCATTAACGGAGTAATACGCTTTCTCTTCAATATAGGTGTTAACTTTATTTTTAAACATATCTGAACTATTAATGGATCTGATTTGTGACGGTATTTATTATAGATTATAGGCGCCGTACAAAATACACTGCCTCGTTGTAAGATATTATTAAAATGTATATCAACATCATCTAAAATGTACCTGGGCTGACTCAAACTTGATAACACATTTATTACGAAAGCATTTGAGACACGGCAAATCAGTGGGTATCTACCCACTGATTTGCCGTCGATCGTACCTTCCTTATCGTTGGTTTGTCAAGATTTTCTCGAAAGATATCACTTATTCAGTATTTCAGCACGTATTTCAAATGCGTAAGTGATGTGAAGTGAAAATTCATTTACCGTCGTAAAAGGACCGTTAATTTATTTAAGAAAATGACATCGATGTGACGTGGATACAACGCGCTACTCTCTCGATAATGTTACTATATAATGAGAGGGTGTAAGTAATATGCCTGTGTATATATTTTTTTTAAATGAAGCTACGCACTAAGGAAATTAATCTCTGTGTCGCGGGGTACTTTACAAACATGATTAAGGGACAAAAACTACATTCAGACTCAGAACAACTATTTATGGGTCACACATATATGTTGTTGTCCTGCACTGGGAATCGAACCCGATACACAAAATTTTACATATACTAAAAAACTACCTGAAATGTACGTAAATACTTACAGTATATCTAAGCATAAACTAGCGATTTTCTAGGTAGGTACTTATTTCAACACCGTTTAACATTTGTGTAAATTAACAAAATAAATATTATGAAAATTGACAAATTATATAGTTATATATAATTACTGCAAAACCAGTCCCTTAAATTTTTGTACTGTATGGAGATTTTGTACTGTATTTTAAGACTAATTGATGTTTAATTTTTTGCTAACAATACTTGTTCCGTATTCTTTTGTTCTTAATTTTTTTTTGACAACGTTCGCATAATCAATCTCATCCCTTTATCACGGGGTACTTTACAAACATATAATCGACGGAAACAAATTACATCCAGACTCAGAACAACTATTCATGGGTCACATAAACAGTTGTCCGGCGAGGCGACTTTCTTAGCCGCTGCGCCACACATGCAATCAAAAAGTTCTATGAATTAGAGGTTCTTTCCCAGGCGAAAATAATCTGCAACAAAATATATTTTAGCCTGTATCGGTTCAATTTGATTCTATAACCTCATAAATTAAAATTTACAATTTTGAAAAACAAAAACAAATATTCGTCTACCTTGCGAAACGCTCTCGTCGGCGTTTCTAAAGCAATATTGTTGGAAATAAATCTCCATTCCAATACATCACTCGACATGGGCACATCCGTACGGTGCAAACCAACACAATACCCATACACATATAGCTATGTAAGCATTTTCTGGGTACAGTTGAGACTGACCTACTAAAGCTTTATAATTATTGCCTCCTATTGGCACTTTTCTAAAAAAAATATACCAATTTCCCTTTGACTAATTATTACACTAATATTATAAAGGCGAAAGTTTGAGATTGTAAGAGTGTATATGTTTGTTATTTCTTCACGCAAAAACTACCGAACTAATATTGATGAAACTTTGTGATAATATAGCTTATATACCTTTTATAAAACCGCGGGGCACAGCTAGTACTACATAAACTGATAATGCCCTATGCACTGATTATAATAATACGTTTAAGGGGTTTGTTGGGTTTTACATCATACTGCAGTACTTATCCCCTTTGCGCATATTAAATCTATATAATATTATATAAAGGTTAGCTACGTCTTTATAACACAAGAATGGTTGCGCTGATTTTTACTTCTTTTATTGGTTAATTGCTATTTAACCATGAAAAGAAATTTTCATGAAAGGTTTCCCATTTTTACATGATTTTCTCATTTATTTTCTTCTATTGAGTATTTTTTGGTTAATATTTCGAGAAGTACTGACCGATTTTAGATGTTTATATCTTGATTATCTCGGCCTCTAGCAGATTTTACCGGTATTTGAATAAATCTGTAAGCAACGCCTTCTCAGATATATGACAGTTGTGACTACACTCCCTCTAAACAACTAAACCGATTTCAATTTTTTTTTGTGTGGCTAAGTTAGTCCCTCCATAGTTAAGACTTACAACTAGACCCCAATAGGTGGCACATTGATCAGATTCCAAGATCTTTTTCTGTGCAGAACAAGACAACGTGTGCCGGACGGCTAGTTCTAAATAAATACTGGAGCAGTAGACTATGATACATATGTTCCTTGACAAATTTTAGCCTACAGTTATTTATTTATTAAAAAGCATTGACAAAACATTTGGAAGATTTCCTAAAGCAATAATATGTGAAATTATTGCTTTAGAATATCCTGTAAATGGTTTGCAAATGCATTTAAATAAATACATAGCTATAAGCAGTGTTCAGCTGACTTAACATTTGGCTGGGCTGCTGGTCTAGTTGTTAGTAACCCTGACTGCTAACCCAAAGCCTGTGGAATCGACAGTTCGACACCCACCCAGGACAAATCTTTGTGTGATGAGCGTAATTATTTGTTCTATGCCTGGGTGTAATTGGTCTACAATATGTTTGTATTTAGAAATATTTTTTATTTTATTTTATTTTATTTTATTTTGTTGGAAAACCTACAGCTGTTGATACGTGATTAGCTATTTGTATATAATGTAGAAAGCCAATTACAGGTTTTCACCAATAGCCATACATTACAAAACTGGTACATGTTTGCTTATATCTCGGAAACATGCAACTGAATACATATCTTAAAAATGTTAGTTTCCTTACAGTTACTTATTACTAAAGAAATCAAGGCATAGCAACCGCTTTACTGTTTTTATGTTGAATGAATAAGGGTCTAAGTTATGTTTCTTACATAACATGTTAAAGTTCCTACTTGCTCTCACTATGAACGAGTTTTTATATATAACTAGGTATGTTTATTAGTTGTCTAGCTGCCATAGTACAGGCTTAAACTAGTTTAATCGAAGCGGCCCATGATAGGTGGCATACGAGCTGCCAGTGAGGCGCCGCTTCTGGGATTACGGGTGGTTGGAGTGGGGACTGTGGCCGTACATGCAGAAGGTGGTCATGGGTAGAGGCAACTTGTGATAGCTGCAGGTTGCCTACGCACAAGGAGTGCATCGACGGGCATCAACATCTTTGCCCCATGGGGAGAGCTTCTTTAAGATGCATAGGTGAAATTATGGTGGTTCCGGATGGAGATCGTCTCGAGTTCCCGAAGCCATCACCAACAGCACTGAGACGCTAGACTACCGTGGTGGTTTGAGTGGGTAACTCACGGGGATTCCCACATACCTCGTAGTCTCCCCAACTACGGGGACCTATAAAAAGTATCCACCACGTTAAAAAAAAGAAAAAACGGCTGTAAGTGGCTTAGTTGTCCCAAGATATTTATTAATTTTATGGGTATGTACATCTATGAAGGCTGGCGTAGATGTATTGAATATCAACGGTACTCGGTACTTATACAATCCATTAGAAAATTAGGTGCTTAACACGTTAGTATACGCAAGCGATTTTTTTGTTACAAGGACGACGAATGGTCAGCACCTGCCCCTGCCTGCATTGTGAACGAGGAAACATTATCGGTGGCATTATCATAATTACTAGGCGGAAAATGTTGATGTTAGGCCGTGTGATTTCGGGCCCTCAAAGAATAACAGGGCCATCCGATACCAACCCGTGGGTGTCGTAAAAGGCGACTAAGGTTGTCGAGCAGCGCCATCTAACTGTGGTCGCCAACTCGCATGTCAAGCGCGATGACTAAGGGAAACCCCTCCAAATGGAAATGTCATAGAAAGCAGTAGACGATATGGCCGACGATGATGATGAAATATTGACTATGGGGTGCTGTTCAGTAAATATGAAAATAAAAAAAACATTAAATGTCAAAGTCTTAGTCATATAATTATATTTTATTTGAGGTTTAATGACGGGCCTGCTTGCTTTTCACGCCGGTCGTGGGTTCGATTCCCACCCAGGCAAAATATTTGTGTGCATGAACATGTCTGTTTGTCCTGAGTCTGGGTGTAATTATCTATATAAGTATGTATTTACAAAAGAAAAAAATAGTATATGAAGTATATCAGTTATCTGGTTTCCATACTACAAGCTCTGCTTAGTTTGGGAACTAAGTCTTTGTCTGTTTTGCTTTTCTTTCTTTGCTTAGATGGCCGTGTGTAAATAATGTCCCAGAATACTACAAATTTCAAAAGTGGATTTATTATTCATAGTAGAATATGTAACGGCATACTGTAAAAGTTACGTTGATTCCTCCGCTCCGCTTAAGACTTACTGTAGAGCTTTACGAAACAAATGAACAGGTTCAATCGCGGCTCATTGCATCAGGGTGTCCGTTATCAATCACTTCAGCACTTTATCCTTTGGTCGTGTTTAGACGTAAATCCAACGAACTACAATGTAAATGCTCCGAGATGGAACCATTATATTCATCTAGAAACTTTAATGGCTTCAGAATTGTGGCCTAAATGTATTAATTCAATCCTTTTAAGTGGTGTAGTTGGTGTTTACTACTAAATATGAAATAACAGACTTATTAACACCATTTATACACACATCAACAAAGTCTAGGGATACGTTATTTTGAAATCAAACATGGCTTTATTGTTTAAAACCTATTTAGTTTCCTTAAAAAGTTTATTTACAGATTTAAACCTTGTCTATTCTTTATTCAAAATTTAAAAATTAAAATGAGAAACAAATGAAAACACGCAAAGCACAGCGCAATCTTGAGTTGTATCTAATTTCAAGAAGTTGCATTAAAATTTTTTTTGCGTGTTAATTGAAGAAAACCTGATAAATTGTTTTATTTTCTTTTCTCAATTGGTTGTGTAAGCTTTTTAGCGTCATGCCACGCCATCATTTGAGTCGAGATGAAATGTTACGGGCAGTTGGCATGTTACAAAACGGTGCTATTCAACGCGTCGTTGCTGAGTCTCTGGGCACAAGCCAAAATGTGGTATCCAGGCTGTGGTCACGTTATCGCGCTACTGGAGATGTGGCAGAACGGCACACAGGTAGATATCGTGTTACCACTCAGAGACAGGATCGATTTCTCCAAATGACCGCCAGAAGACTACCCAATATCACAGCGATGCAACTAGTGCAAAGGCTCCAGGAGGGTCAGCAGCTGCTGGTGAGCGACCAAACCGTGCGAAGGAGGCTGCATGAAGTTGGTCTTCATGCTCGCAGACCGCTACGAGTCCCAGCGCTGCGACGTGGCAATCGCGGTAGGCGACTTTTATGGGCTCAAGAACATTTGACATGGAGTGATCAACAATGGTCATTGGTGCTGTTCACTGATGAGTCCCGCTATGGATTTCATCCAGATTCGAGACGAACACGCGTTTGGAGAACTCCAGGCAGGGTCAGCCGTCTCCGACATCCACAGGAGGTCCACTCTTACCAAGGCGGGACAATTATGGTGTGGGCAGGAATACGAATCGGCGGACGAACCCAACTCATTTGGATTCAGGGCAGCATGACTGCCCATAGATACCGTGAGGAGGTAGTAGAACGTGTCATTGTCCCGCTCAGGGCCCTAACGGGGCAAGAATTTCAGCTCATGCATGACAATGCACCTTCCCATACAGCGCGGCTGGTGAGGGCCGCCCTTCGAGAACACGATGTTCAGGTATTAGATTGGCCTCCACAGTCGCCAGACTTAAACCCAATTGAACACGCCTGGGACATGTTACAGCGAAGAGCATTGAGGGATTTTCCGCCCAACTTGACAACAGAAGAACAACTTTTCGAACATTTAAAAAGAACTTGGGACTGCATACCCCAGCAAGACATTGACACCTTAATTTTAAGTATGGAAAATCGTTGCCGCTGTGTGATTAATGTTAGAGGAGGAAATACCGATTACTGATTATCAGATTTGGTAAGATTTTTATTCATTTAATTCGATTGAATAATTTTATAAGAATAAAATGTTTTTGTTCACTCAGTAATTTTCTATGGCTTAATTAATTTAAGACTTTTATTAATTAGAAAAACAAAATCGCATCGTGTTGTTAATGTTTAAATATCGGCCATGAAATTATCTTTAATTCTTCCATTTACAGTCATAACAAAATGTTTATAGTTTTCTAGATAATCAATGAAATGTTCAATATCCCTAGATAGTGTTGATGTGTGTATATCATTAGATCACTGGGTTAAGGGTCGGATACAAAAGGCGGCAGTAATAGGAACGGCACGCTTTGTGAGGAGGTTCCTTACTATGTCGCCCTGAACACCGGCGGTCTAGGGAGAGGAACTCTATTTTTTTCATATTTATTTATATACTATTGTTTTGTTTTTTAAATTAATATTATAACAATAAATATTTTCACAAGAAATTAAATAAATTATTTGCAATAATAATAATAGATATCCTTACGCACGCATTATTATTTTATTTTTTAAATACATACTTATAATATAACTACACCCAGACTTAGGAGAAACAGACATGTTGATGCACAGAAATAGTTGTCCTGGGTGGGAATCACCCGGAGGTCGTCCTCCGGCGTGAAAAGCAAGCATTTCCCTACCACGTCAACAGCCCTGTTATATATGCCTATTAACTCAATTTATGACAAGAACGGAGGGACCGATTTAATTTTGTGTCTTTTAAATATCAAAACATAGAAAAATCACGCGTAATTATGAAGCAAAATGTCATGTTTTATGTTTGGAACTCCTGTTTGAATCCTTTTTGGATTTACAAGGCAGGTTATTTAGTGCACACCACAGTATGGTAATAAATCTCCATTTGTGTACGTACATATTTTTTTGTAACTTTTTTGTGCCGCATCCATTTGCCAATTTGCCTGACATTAGAACCGTAGATAGTTTATAGTAACTTAAAAAGTAGTAGTTATTTCTGAGAAACATTGGTTTTTTGGAAGAAAAAAATTTCGAGGGCGAAACCATGGGTCGATGCTAATAAACACATTGACTTTAGTAATTAGCTTTAATCGGTTCGGTGACTAATGATACTATTTGGGATTTAGCCATGCAATTATTGAATAGATTAACATAAAACTTTATATTTGCACGAGTTTAATTACAATTGTTACTCTAGGTATGTTAGGATTACCTTAATAAAAGCATAATTTGTGACTATTTTGTATGGAGTGAGAGAGTGTTTTGGAGTTTTAATCACATTTTCAACTATTGATTTTGAAAGCGAATTTGGTGCAGATGTAAAAAGTACAAAACGTTGAATAACATACAAAAAACACTTTTAAATAATTTGATCGATGGCTTTAAAAGACGAAATGTCTGCGACCAAGTAGAGACCCAGACGCAGGTGCGCACAGCTTTGCGTGCTCTCTAAGCACGAGGGTATAATCAAAACCCAAACTTTAGGATGTTACTGGATAGATTTGATATAGGGTTTGAACTTCTGTGCCTAAGATTCTGAACTTTGAAGCAACAGCGTGTATATATATTTATAACGATAAATTTAAATAGATACATAATATATCCTTTCTGTAAAATCCAATGCTGTTGGCTGCGATAACATCAGCCGACGTATGTTAATCCCAATCCTTGAACACATCCTGCCTGTCATATGCCATATCATTAATTTTACATTTGTGTCTGGATATTTTCCCACATTATGGCGTAAAGCACATGTCCGTCTACTTCCAAGTCTCAAATCCAACACTTTTCTCCCACTATCGTCCCATCTCCATCCTCCCCTTCTTATCTAAAGTCCTTGAGTCTATTGTCCATACACAGCTTTCCCATTTCATCCTGACCAACAACCTGATAAGTCCATTTCAATCTGGATTTCGGCCCATTCATAGCACTACTACTGCTCTCCTTAAAGTGACTGGTGATATTAGGCAGGTGTGGAGGACACTAAGGTCACAATTTTGGTCTTAGTCGACTTCTCTAATGCCTTTAATACCGTCAGTCACGATATCCTGTTATCCATCCTTTCCCATCTTATGGTCTCAGACGAATCGCTGGAATGGTTTTCTTCTTATCTTCGGGGGCGCCAGCAGTCGGTACGCATCGACGAGGTTTCATCTGGTTGGTGTAATTTAAACACTGGCGTTCCTTAAGGCGGTATTCTTTCACCTCTCTTGTTTTCTGTATTTATAAATCTGGTAACTCTTGATCTTCTGTGTTCGTATCATCTTTATGGCGATGAGCTACAATTGTACGCGCAGGCAAGTATTGACAGACTATCTGAAGCAGTCCACAAAGTTAACAGAGATCTTGACTGTATTAATTAATCAGATAGATTTGGACTAACTGTCAATCCGGTAAAAACTCAAGCAATTATAGTGGGCAGTTCGCGTATGCTGAGCAGGGTTGAGAATGATATTGTTCCTCCTATAATATTTAACCGCACCATAATTCCCGTTAGTCAAAATGTGGGTAGGTGTCAAATAAGTACAGTTGTGTCTCTAACATCAAAAGTATAATTAAATAGAAATAAATTGAGTTCTTAGTATTTTAATACTAATTACTTGTGCTCTACAGTCAACTAAGTGGTACTCACGTTTGTAGCAGGTTATGTGACCAAACAAAGCAGTTTACACCACCTGCCAGCTCAACACTTGCACTGATTGCTATTTTTTTTAAACACATCACTTAACTTCATTATTCCCACAAGATGTCCAAACTCTCAGAGGTATTAGCTATGCAGAACAGGATTGAGGACACTATTACAAAAAGGCTGGATGAACTTCAAGTCCAGATCCAAAACAAAGGATCTTCAAACACGGTGGCTAAACTTGCAGAAGAGCTTCGTACTTTCAAGGAGGTGATATTTGGCATTCTCAGTCTTCTGCGGCAGCAAATAAATGAGTGTTCTATGCAATTAGATGACATGGAATCAAGAAGTCGTTGGAAAGCACTGGTTTTTGTTGGAGTGGCTGAAGCAGAAAATGAAGATTGTTCTAAAACAATTGCCAATATCATTAATGAAAAACTGGGACTCCATGATATATCTCCTGGTTCTATACAAGTCTGTCATAAACTTGGCAATGGCACGCTTGGCAAAGATCGCCCACGGCCGATACTTGTGCGTTTTGCGGACTTGAGCTCCAAAGCGGCAGTGTGGAAGGCTAAGGCTTCAAAGGCTCCACAGTATCAGTGAAGGAGTTTCTTACAAGAACCAGGCAGGCCCTCTTCAATCAAGCTAGGCTGTATTTTGGTATTCGTGCTGTTTGGACGCAGGATGCTGTAATCATCATTAAGGCTTCTAATGATAGCCGTCACAAGATTACTTCCAACCAACAGTTTGTTTCCCTTGGCAAAGGCCCAGTTTCCGAAGACACCGGTGGTGTCCTCATCGGTTAGTGCGAACAGTGGAGGCAATGACCTGAAGAAAACGGGACACTAATTAATCCTCTGATTCAAGCACTCCAATTCAATGTTGTTCATTTGAAAACACTATGTATAATTACCTACCACTTCATGTTATTTTCACTATAATTAAGGTGAGCAAGTGGGTAGGCATTCGTCGTGTAAAGCATTTGGTACACCCATTCCGCTCAATATATTTCTCAATATTAATAATGTAAGGTTGTAATTACAATAAAAATTACGATATTCGTACGAAACTAATGACAATTGGTTGCATTGTTTATTTAAGTTGTCAAACTTGTCAAATAAATTTAACCAATTGACGTTTTGGCAGCGTTTTGTTTCTGGAATAAGTTGCTGTTCATACTATTTTAAATAGCTGTAATGTACCTTCGGTCTAACTTTTGGCCTGCTGTCTGCTAATTTCGCCTGATTATTATTTTGTATTAATGTTTATCTTTCCAGTTCTAGTAACTAAATTTATATGGAGTTGCTTCGTACTAAATATACATGTTTTGTGTTTAATTTAAGTTGCTTATGTTTTGTGCGCTGGCGGGTGGTGCAGATTACAGAAATTGGTTTTAAAATTTGCACTTAATTTTTTTTTTTATTAATAGTCATTATATTAGTATTTTAATTTTATTATTATGTCTATATATTCTGATGATGAAATCTTTTACTCTGCGAATGAATCTACAAATTCTGAAAATAGTTTCAGCTCATTGCCAAATACACTCGGTGATTTTATACAACATAATTTTGATCAACATCGGAGCCATTTAAATGTATGCCACATTAACGCTCAGAGTGTTCCCAGTCACTACAGTGACCTTTTAGAAGCATTTACTGGTTCTAACGTCCATGCCATTCTGATCTCTGAGAGCTGGCTCAAACCACATCTTCTATCCACTACCTTTCCTCTCTCTGGTTTTGTTCTCTTACGGAATGACCGAATTGGTAGGGGGGGTGGTGGTGTAGCTATTTATATTAGGAGTGACTTTCCTTATAAGGTTGTTGCAATTTCCCCATCAAACCAAACACCCTCCGCTGAATTCTTATTTCTAGAAATTGCTGTTAAAGGATGTAAGGCTCTTATTGGCGTTGTTTATTGCCCCCCATGCGTTGACTACTTCACTGATCTTGAATCGGTTTTAGAATCTTTGGGTTCAGAGTACGCTCACCACATCATCATGGGAGATTTCAATACTAACCTCCTTGCTCAGAATTCTCCCCGTTCCCGCAAATTCCTACATATCGTCGAGTCAAGCAGTCTGAATGTTTTACCTCTTCAGGCTACTCATCACAATGCGTCAGATGACGATACTTGGCTCGACATAATCCTTACTTCCAACCCGTCCCTTGTTTACTCCCATGGACAACATGATGCTCCTGGGTTTTCCCGTCATGATTTAATCTTCATATCCTATATCCTGAAACCTCCTAAGCCTAAACCTAAGGTACTGTGCGTGCGTTCTTTTGCTCGGATTAATTATAAAAAATTAGAAACAGATGCGTCTCAGATTAACTGGAAGCCTTTGTTGGATGCTGACAACGTTGACACTAAAATTTGTATCTTCAACGAGCTAGTAACTAAGTTGTACGACAAACATGCACCCGGATATCCGAATGGTAATGCGACGTAGGGACCGTGCATTTCGAAAATACAAAAGAAACCGTTCTGAAGAGCACTGGAACCTCTTCAAGGTTGCTAGGAATCGTTACAATCAGATGATACGTAATGCCAAACGCCGACATATTCTTGATAACATATCTGCTTCTACGCCTGCCGGTATCTGGAGGTTCCTTGGGACACTAGGTATCGGCAAGTCGCGACATTTAGACCTTCCCTGCTCAATTGGATTAGACGATCTAAATCAACATTTTTCCACTGCTTCCGTAATTGATCATGTAACCAAAACCAACACTATCAACTTTCTAGATGGTTTAACGCGCTCTAATATTAATTCATTTCACTTTTCTCCAGTCGATATGAAAGATATCAAAAAGATTTTCCTTTCCATTAAATCCAATGCTGTTGGATGTGATAACATCAGCCGCCGCATGTTAATCCCAATCCTAGACCACATCCTATCTGCGATATGCCATATCATAAATTTCTCCCTTGACTCTTAATACTTTTCCCACGTTATGGCGTAAAGCGTATGTCCTTCCACTTCCCAAAGTTTCAAGTCCTGCATTCCTTTCTCATTATCGCTCCATTTCCATTCTCCCTTTCCTATCCAAAGTCCTTGAGTCGTCTGTCCATTCACAACTTTCCCATTTCATCCTTACCAACAACCTAATAAGTCCCTTCCAATCTGGGTTTAAACCCAGTCATAGCACCACAATCGCTCTCCTAAAAGTGACTGGTGATGTTAGGGCAGGTATGGAGGACACAAAGGTCACTGTTCTGGTCTTGGTCGACTTCTCCAATGCCTTTAATACCATCAATCACGATATCCTTTTATCTATCCTCTCTCATCTTATGGTATCAGACGAATCACTGGAATGGTTCTCTTCTTATCTTCGGGGACGCCAGCAGTCAGTTCGCGTTGATGACGTTACATCCAATTGGTGTAACTTAAATACTGGCGTTCCTCAAGGCGGTATTCTCTCACCTCTCTTGTTTTCTGTGTTTATAAATCTATTAACCCATGATCTTCAGTGTTCGTATCATCTTTATGCCGATGACCTACAACTTTACGCTCAGGCAAGCATTGACAGAATATCTGATGCAGTCAACAAAGTCAACCAAGATCTCGACTTCATCCATAAGTGGTCAGTTAGATTTGGACTGACTGTTAATCCTCTAAAATGCCAAGCTATTGTATTGGGCAGTTCCCGAGTGTTAAGTAAAGTGGATATGAACAGTCTTGATCCGATAAAATTTAACCAGTCCATAATCCCTCTAAGTCAAAAGGTTAAGAACCTTGGGCTGATTATTGACTCAACTTTAAGCTGGCAAAATCAGGTAGCAAGCGTCAGTCAAAGAGTAACTGGGATCTTGCGGATGCTATATAGGCTAAAACATTTCTTACCGTCTGAGACAAAAGTGATGCTCGCACAGGCCCTGCTCATTCCCATAATCGACTACGGTGATGTATGCTACTTTGACCTGAATGCAGATCACCTCAATAAACTTGACCGTCTTCTGAATAACTGCATTCGATTCATATTCAATCTACGTAAGTATGACCATGTGTCCACTTATAGACGTCAATTAAATTGGATGCCTATTCGTCACCGCAGAAATCTGCGGGCACTTACCACTCTATTTTCTTTTCTTGACTCTCCTTCTCCTCCTTCTTACTTAATCCCCTATTTTAAGTATCAATTCTCAAATCATAGCAAAAATTTGCGGTCATCCTATAACCGTCTTCTCCAGTGCCCATCACATCGCACTGATTTTCTTCACTCTTCTTTCTTCATTCAATCTATCCTTCTCTGGAATGCGCTACCTCCAGAAATCAGAATGGCTAAGACCCGTTTCACTTTTAAAAAGAAATCACGGGAACTAATTTTCAAAAAAATTAAAGCTGAACAATGTCATCAGTAATTATTTATATATTATTTTGGCAATATATGTATTTATTTATAAATATGTATGTATATATATATATATATATATATATATATATATATATGTAATATACTTTTAGGAATTAAAAGGATTTTATTATAAAAAAAGAGGCTTCAAATAATTAGAAATCAACAACAATTTTCTTATGACAAATCACTTATAACGACAATCACTGCATTAAACTACACTTAGGTTTGAAATAAATCGTTACGTAATCCAGCAGAGCTTCCGCACGCGACGACGTCTGGGCCCGAAAAGAGAGAGAGGCATCGGCCGACTGGGCCTTATATAGGCAAAGTCTGACGTCACTCATCACCCATCTTGAAAATTCCTCACACGGCCTCTCCTGACTTCGCGTCGACCACGACCGCGCTTCTTCAGCAGCACCAGGAGACACGGCGAAGCTATGATCGCCAGCTCCTACTGCATTAGAGAGCTCACCGTCATCAGAATCATCACCTGCATAAAACACAAACAGTTAATTATCATGGCAACTGCACAAAGATGCCTATTCAGTCATCCACCTCGCACTCAAGGCACTCAAACAGGCAATCACTCTCGTAACAGAGATAAATACACTCAAAATACTTCGCTTTCAAATGTATGCAAACATCTCTTGTAAACTTCTGTCATACTCATTATTGAACAAGTTATAGCGACAAACGTAAAGTTATAGCGAAAAACGTCAAATATTGCGACAACCGCAAAGTTACAGCGACAAACGCCAAGTTACAGCGACAAACGCCAAGTTACAGCGACAAACGCCAAGCGACACGCCTGAGTGCATAGTACCATAGCGACTAGCACTTGATAACTCATTGAGTACACTATTCACGCGTACGGAGCGCACGTCTGCTGAAGCCAGGTACTCCGGGACATCAGCCTCGGGAACCACCACTGGACTGCACCGGCAGCAACCAGCAAGACCTGCCTTCCGCTCGCGCCCGTCCGCACATACGCCAAGTGTACTATAAACAAAATAAAATTAAAAGGTTCGGTTGAAACGTATTATCAAAAGTTGTGGCATAACTCTTAGTACAGGACTTCCTGTCCAACACAAAGTAGAGACTTCCTGCCAGCTAGCCACGCGCGCCAAGTGCACGCCTGCCAGATTAGACGCTTCAGGACTTACTTCAGCCTCGAAGGCAGCCACTGGGCCACGCTGACAGTTTGTTCCAAACAGCAAGTCACACACTCGCCTTTCTTTGACACGCACATACACCATTCATACGTGTAACATGAAACAAAATTAAAAAGGTTAAGTCACGCCTAAAACTAATTTAATCTTAGATAGATCATCAGACCAAGAAGACCCACTATTATAATTCTCTACACGGATCATACCAAGAACCGTTCCCATACAACTTGGTTGAACGGCTTGCCCGCTCAAACGATGTATTTCAAGTGACATATATTGCCAATTGAAATCGATCCCGAACACCGGACTAGAAAAGGCTGCTCTGGGTACACGCATCATATACATGCGGATTAAACAATGTGCTATGTCCTTATCGGAAAAGTGCTTTAAGATAAAGTCAACTCTCTTACCGGCACCAACATGATAACGCTTGATTGATAGCTTAGAACAAAAAGTACAACAAGAGTTTTTTAGCTCGCAGAAGTTATGTTTGCCCTTCACATCTGGAATCACTGTACTGTAGTGGACTGCTACTCGTTTCTTATAGTCAGTATACGCTTGAATGAGAACCGCTACATAACCAGCGCTGATCCTACGTGAACTTCAGGGGTACTTGCAAAAACTCAACACTCTCTTTGGTTAGTTTGGAAATACAAGCGGATTCAGTGGAGTAACCCTTTATATATCTGAGAAAGTAACCAGCTAGACCAAGTAACTGGCTAACTTCGGTTCTTATTGTGATAACACTACTTGTATGTTGATCAAATGTGTGTTATACTAACACTAAGGAAATTAAGTGTACTTACAGGATAATGACAAACAAAAGTACATGCAAACTTTTAGGATAAGATAGCTGAACTCAGTCTCTGAGTCTCGAAGAATGGAGCGCATGTCTCCGGGCACCATTCATTGTACAGCCACTTGCGCAGTCTTGTCTCCCGTGAACGTAGCTTCACCTCATAACGAGCGCTCTGCAAGGCCTTGGTCACATTGTAAAGACCACGTGTCCAGCTGACTAGCTTTCCTGTAGACTGAACATACATGATTACAAAAACAAGATCGTTAAGTTTTAACTCACGAGTAGGATGTCTATTCCGTTTAACTTACTCGTCCTTATATATTAGTTCGATTGTCTGTAATATGAAGTCTTGTGCGACTTCTGGTTATTTCACCTAACGCATCACGGTTGGTTACACGGCCACGTCACGTACTAACACACAAAAGATTGGCGTAGTTTCTTCTTAACCAATGGGAAGACTTAAAGTTCTCAGTTCTAAAACTGAAATTGGTTTGATACTTTCCCAAGGGGTAATAGGCTGATATGGGATGTTAGGATACTTTTCTTACAACAATGCAAAGTATACTTTCCGACAAACTGCTTCAAACCTCGCCACGACACCATGTACTGGCCGCGGACTGCATCGTTTTGTCATACCTGCCACTGAACAACGCACGCTCATGAAGACCGCTTGGCAGAATGCTGAACACCTTCAAGGGTCCACACATTTATGGATCAAACATCGCTGTGGACTAAGAAAATTTAGTAACAAAGAGTACATTATATACGTGACATCTTTTAGTTAGCCTTAGTGAAAGTCGATGTATAATCAAATGGGAGCACGTGGAGCCAAAAATTCTTCAAAATAAGGGAGACAGTTTTTTTTTCAACTCGCATTCTCATGTAACATAAGAACCACCTGGGTTCCTCATCCACTGGATTGTATCAGTAATACAAAAGATCATAACGTCTTACGCATTTGCCTCCAAACTACCATTCTAAAGCTATTGAATTACGTCGTCCTCTGCCTGGGTTATCAGAGACCAATTAAAAGGCTTGGAAATCTTATTGACTCAAAATTAGTACAACTTCATCGTTATCAGCTTGTGACATCATTATCCCGTTTAGAAATCAAAATCCTAGAAACAATGCACCAACGCGCAATACGCGGTAATAGGTCACATTAAAGCTCGGTATATTTCAGAGCAACACAACAGTAATTATAAAATTCACTTCCATAAGGTAATGGTGGAAGTAGTTACAGAGACTAAGAATTTGTCTTACCTATCCCGAGTTTATATGGCGGGAAAACGTATACCAAATCACCTTTCTCGGACTCGGCCTCACCTGACCATAACTCACTTGTCTTCAGATTGCTTACACGACTCTGATCTCTCCTTTGTGAAACGTTTGTCCTCCGTATGACCTTTTCTTTTACAAAACATAATTACATAATGACGCACATATAATTCACGTACACAAAACACATCCAGAGTACAACCACTTATGGTTCACACAAACAGTTTACGCAATTTACGGGAATCGAACCCGGGTCATTGAATGACAAGGCAATGATCTTAACCACTGCGACACCCGTGCAGTCAAACTTCATAGGATGACTTCAAACTTATGTTGATAACTCCGCTGCTAAGAAGTAGCTAGAGAACGTGCACTGCTATTATACCTACTTGGTTATAAACAGCAACTCATTTTCATTGTAGAATGCAAATAACACATTGAGTATTAAATTGAAAAAATGATAAGACTGTCAAGTGTTACTTAATTAACTTTTGTCAATACCTTGTATCATAGGCTTTTCAGCTCCTCACTCAATCCTCTCACTACCATTAGGCACAAAACAACGGCATGATATTTCATATAACATCGTGATGATCATCGATCAACAAACGTTTGAGGTACCATTCTTCAGCGGTGGTCAAGACCTACTGCTATATACTATGGCTATCATGCAAGGCACCACGGTACTGAGCGGCGCCGGCGACGGCTATCAACACTACGGCGTCTACTGATCAAGGTTAGATCGTAATTCGTAACACACATCGCAAACTACCTTTTGTTTAAAACATGATGAATTGGTTAGACTAGGAGGCTTTCACTTCTTCACCGGACTATTGCAAACTACCGTGCGACAAACTAAGTGAATAGTTTCGAGCCCTGATATGGGATCCACCTTTCAAGAAAGTCTTGATCGGCCACGTGAAATACATCGCGGTATTTCACAAACAAAACAATAAAATTGTATCTACGTATGTTATGTGCCGACCCTACATGAGTATTGCTGACAGTACCTACACTGCAACGATACCTAGTATTGCGCATGGCGACAGAATCGCTGACTTCGCGGCACGTGTAACCTCGTTGCGAAAGTGACACCGCGCATTGGCCCGCGTGTCATCGGAGCTCGGCCACTTCGTTTCCAACTTCGAAACGCACCACACTAGCTCTAATTAGTAATAAGTTATAATTGTATCTTTGATTTTAATTAAATTAGTTAAAGTATTTTGGTTTTTTTTGGAACCTCCGCTGCTGCTCGGCATATTTGGCGCAGTCGGTAGGATGCCGCGAAGTCAGCGATTCTGTCGCCATGCGCAATACTAGGTATCGTTGCAGTGTAGGTACTGTCAGCAATACTCATGTAGGGTCGGCACATAACACCTCCCCCTGAAGTTCAGCAACTATTTTAAGACGTTTAGTGAAAATGTTGCTGGTATCTGGAGCTTGCGTTGAGGTACTTCAGGAACTGTGTAGGTGTGAGTTTGATCTGTCGTCGCAGCAGCCGATGAAGATTTCTCTTCCGAATGTTGCAGCCTGTAGCGTAGACAGCGCCGGTATAGTACTGTGACGACGAGTACTATAATTCCCAGTAGTGTCATGTAAAACGGGATAGTGGTGTGGTAGATTGGTAACGGATCCAGATGTATGGGTATTTGCTGATTGATTTTATCTTGAAGATCGTGTAATTTTCTTAAATTGATGGAGTGTATCTTGATTGGTGACTGGGAAGTGCGGTCTTCATTTTTATTGAACAATACTTCAGATATCTTCATAGGCTGGCCTTGTACTCGGTCATTTACGTTGACTATGGTAAATTCATCGGTTCGTAACTGGCAATTGTGAGGAATTGTTACTAAAAAGCTGCCGGTTAATACGCTGTGTTCATCTCGTTCGCAGGTGACTTGAACTTTGGTTGGTTGTGGGAAAACCACCACGTAGTGTCGATCATCCAACTTCTCCATGGCTTCTCGTGATAAAGTGACGCTGGTCTTCTTACAGGATTCATCTGTAGCCTGGCCGTTGACTATCTTGGTTACGCAGTCTGGTTGAGATGTTATTTGGTGGTTGAATTTTTCTTCGCAGAGATACCGCTCAGTTAACTTCGGGCATTCAGCCTCTATATACACATGAAAGTTTCTAGTGATAGCTATAAAAGGATAAGGGGGAACTACGACCTGACTGTTCTTATTCGGAACTATTGCTAAACGATAAAGGGTATACACTGAAGGGGAAACTATGGGAAATTGGAACACTATCACAATCTGATTATCATTATAGTATGATCCCGGTTTAACTACGTCGTAATATTGCCTAATTTCTAAGTCTAATAACTGATCTTTACTATAAAAGCTTTGCAGCTTTCCTAGCATACTATTCAATACATCTAAAGTTAGAACAGAATGATGCGTATTTGACGCCCGACTAAAAGCTAAAGCATCTTCAATTCTACGTAATTCACTAAGTAACTTATCTATATTATCACTAACTATAGCTAATATTTGCGAGAACTTAGCGATCTCTATAAAACTATGTTGAGTAAATGAGTTTTCACGAATGAAAGTATGTAACGTTTTATTTATTTCAATCTGATTTTCAACAATTTCAGTGATTATTTGAGACTGTTGATTCATCCAATCTTTGCTGAGACTAATATGGTTATTCTGCTGTGAAATAATTCTGTCTTGATTGTCTCCAAGTGCTTTGATAGCGTTATTATATTTAATTGCGTCCGTGTAATCTAAGTTCCCTGTTAAGCTTTTAACTACCGAGCCTAACCCATCAATTAGACCTCTTTTAGATCTGGTAGGTTTTAGGCTTAGTAATTTAAGTGAAGCTTTGTCTAATTTATCACTTAGGTGATCTAACTGTAATTCATACATAGCATAAGTATAATTATCAAGTCTATTCTTTACGTCATAGAGTTGTAATTTTACTGAGTTAATTTTACTATCTATGTCAGTAAGCTCCACATACTGTAGGAAGGTATGGTAATGAGTCGTAAGTCTCATAGGTCCCAATTTAAAGGGTAGAAGTCCAGGTCCTGTATCGAGTCCTTCAAGTTTTATGTCCTGTCCCTGTATGAGGCCGGGAATCAACATCACCAGTATTATCCTGTAACAGTTTTGCGCTATTAGGGACACGTTTTAGCCTGGATTTAGCAATAGGACCGCGTTTTTTGGATGTGTATATATGAATAGGTAAATCGGCTAAAACTGTATCCTGGGTAAACCTAGGTGCAAGTTTTTGGCGGCTAGCACCTGGATTAGAAACAAATATCTGTTGTTGGGGTAGATATTCTGCTTCCGGCTCCCGATTTTTGTTCCTATTTTCCATTATAGTAGTTCTAAGAGCTGAAGTCGTTTCATTGATTAGTTCGTACACTGTTTTCATTCGATCCCTATGAGTCTGAGTGTATTGTTGTAGTAAATGTTCTGTCAAATCAATGTCTAATGGGTCTCTGGGGTCAAAATGTCCTAATATAATGTCATACGGTCTACACTTCGTGAAACTGTGGACTGAACTATTGTAGGCTATAAGAGCATAAGGTATTAAATTGACAACAGGTTCATCTTTATGCTGTAATTTTAAAATACAAAGATGTTCAAGTAGCGTTGAATGAAACCTTTCAATATTACCATTATCGTTAGGGGAATGAGCTAAAGTTTTATGATGAGTAATCTTATGAATCTTACAGAACTCTGAAAACATTTGGTTAGTAAATTCGATACCTTGGTCAGTTACAATAGTGAGCGGTAAACTATGATGCGTGCAAAATGTTAGTAAAGCTTGTACTACACTGAGAGCTGTGCCATCTTTTAAGTTGTACGCTTGGCCATACTTGGAGAACACATCTATAAATGTCACATATTTTTCATTTTGTGCTGTAAATAGATCCATGTGAATAGTTTCGAAAGGTTTTGTAGCCGGTGGAACTATATTAAAAACTGGTTTGACTGGATTTCTATCGTATTTAGCCTGTCCACATATTGTACAATTATTTATGAATTTAGAGATATGTTCTTTCATTTTAGGCCAGTAATATCGCCGCGATAACGCGAGAAAACACTCGTTTATGCCACGGTGATTCGTCTTGCCATCGTGATAGTGACGAATAATATCTTGTTGCCTGAGATACTCTTTAACATTTTCCAATTCCGTTTTAGCGATAACCAAATTCATAGCCGAACTTTTAAATTTTTCCTGTAAAATGGGCACAATTCTATACATAGCTAGGGGTGGATTTATAAGGAGAGCCGTTTTAATTTTAGGGTTTACATATTCTTTTATTGCAGCAACTAAATCATCTTCCAAATTAGATTCTGACAACTGGATGGACGTTCGAGTATGTGTATCAAATGGTTTAGTTGCCGTCGCACGTTTTTTAATGTCGCCTACTAACGTCAGACATATTTGTCTATGAAATTTGTTAAGAGGTTCTTCAACTATAGGTATTTCAAGTATGGGGTTCTCATTGTCAGTATGTGCAGTTAAAGTCGCAGAATCGTCTAAGGTCTCCGGTCTATTAGTAGGGTTGGCAATCATTGAACTAATCTCTTCATTATTGATTTCTACACGAGAAAGTGCGTCAGCGTTAGTGTTATTTTTGCCTTTCTTGTAAACTACTTCAAAGTCATATTCGCTTAACTTTAGTCGCCATCGAGTCAGTCTAGAGTTGGGTTCTTTCAGGCTCATTACCCATTGAAGGGGTTTATGGTCAGTCACTATTTTAAATTTACGTCCAAAAAGATAAGGTCTGAAGTACTTAGTGGCCCAGACAATGGCCAACAGTTCTTTTTCAATCGTACTGTAGTTGATTTCGCTTTCGTTCAGTGTACGTGAAGCGTACGATATGGGTCTGTCAGAACCTATGGGACCTTGAGAGAGTATAGCGCCTAAAGCAAAGTTAGAAGCGTCAGTCGTGAGAATAAATTCTCTAGTAAAGTCAGGATATTTCAAAATTGGGTCATTTGTGAGTAAAGTCTTACATTTCTCAAAAGTGCTAACATAATTCGGGTCCAGGGTAATTTTCCTACCTTTCTTTAAACATTGTGTAAGGGGTTTAGTCATTCTAGCAAAGTCTGGTATACATTTCCGATAGTATCCTATCAAGCCTAAAAATTGTTTAATTTGTTTTGGGGTCTTAGGTAGTGGATACTTTTCTATTACTGAAATTTTGTCGGGGTTCGGCTTAATTCCCTCGTTACTAATGACATGACCTAGGTAAGCAGTCTCAAGCTTTAAGAATTCGGATTTATCCAATTGTATCTTAAATTTGGACTCTCTCAACCTCTGAAAGACCTTTTCAAGATTGACCATGTGCTCCTGAAGTGACGTGGAATAGACTATAATGTCATCTAGGTACACCAGGCATATCACGTTTTGTAGGCCTCTGAGTACATTGTCCATCACACGTTGGAAGGTGGATGGCGCGTTCTTGAGCCCCATTGGCATCCGAAGGAACTCAAAATGTCCATGTTCAACGTTGAAAGCGGTCTTTTTAATATCATCAGGGTCCATTTCAACTTGGTAAAACCCGGATGTCAAGTCAAGTGTCGTAAAATATTGGCATTTGCCCAGTTTGTCCAATACGTCTGTTATATTCGGTATGGGATACTTGTCATCTATAGTCTTCTCATTGACCTTACGGAAGTCAACCACCAAACGCCACTTTTGCTTCCCTGTAGCATCCACCTTTTTGGGGACAACCCAAATAGGTGAGCTCCAAGCTGATTCGGACGGCCGTATTATGCCTTGTTCTAACATTTTAGTAATCTGGTCACTAACTTCCTGTCGGTGAATGAATGGATAGCGGTAACTTTTTGTATAAACGGGGATTTCGTCTTTAGTTTTTATACTATGTTTGATTTTATTCGTAAAAGTAAGGGCTTCACCTTCAATATAGAAAACGTCAGAATATTTAGAACATAACATCACTAAATTTGCCTTTTCTTCCTCATTCAAATGATCGACGCGCAATCGCGAAACTACTTCTTGTGCTCGAGTCGATGGTTGTTCGGTACGCTTGCACTCAACGTTAAGCAAAGTTACTCGTGGCGGCCGATCTATTGAAAACACAATATCGTTCGATGTTGAATTTTCAATTTCAACTAACGCACGACTATTTTCTACGGTGGTTAAACATTCGTGTATTATACAGTTACAAAGAGTTTGTTCATGTACTAAAATCTGTCCGTCTTGTGCGTTCATTGGCAGTCTAAGTAACTTAGAACTATTGGCGGGTATTATGTTTTCATATAAATTTAAATTACGTGAATTATATATGCAAATTTGATTGACTGCAAATTTGGTAGTTAAAGTCAAAGCTTTAAGGTCCAATTTAGCATGCCATCTTGTAAGAAGATCGAAACCTATCAATCCATCGAAACGGTCATGAAATTTATACACATATAATTTAATATTTTCAGAATCATTAAATTGACTAAAACACGGTATAGTTATGGAATGATAATGTCTACTGGTAGCGTGGACATTGGTGACCTCGAAAGGGTCGTAATTCAATGGAACACCGGGAAAATATTTTTTTACCGCTTCTGGGCTAATAAAAGATTGATTAGCGCCAGTGTCGATTAGCAAGTTTAAGTCAGGGTTTTTTACATGGATGAATGGAAGTTGCCGTTGTGTCTGTAAATTCAGTTCTATTTGGATCTTTTTGATGTCATAGCTCTCTGAAAATCCTCACTTGTAGAGGGTTGCATTTGGCTATTCCGTTCAGGGTCATTTTCGAAGTCAGTTTTGGGTGTCTCGTCCTGCTGGTAGCATGCATTGTAGTCAGTATAGTCATTATTTTCATAGTAATGGTCATACGTAGGCTCATTATCGTAGTACTGTGTATTATAAAAGTCGTCATAACCGGAACATTCGTTAACGTTAACGTCACGACTCTTGAAATAATTTGAAGGGGGTGGATTTCCTTGTCTAGACCAATCCCATTTTGATTGGCTGGGTGGTAACTGTCTCGGTATGAAGTTGACAACTCCACTCATTGGCTTAGGGCCATTATAATGTTGGGGTAAATGTCGCGGGGTCATTCGGAATATATTACTCCTTGGGTTATAGTTTGGCGGTGGGGCACCGAACATTTGTTGCGTACGCGTCGGTTGACCACGTGGCTGGTTGAATGTAACATTGGGCCGATTTGCCTGATTAAATTGACTTTGAGGCGCCGTGTGGGGATGGCTTTGGTTATGCATAAAAGTTTTCGGCATGGGCATATTGCTAGGCCCCGGTATATTTTGGGGTACAGACACATTATAAGGCACAGATATTGGAATACTACGAATAGCAGGCAAAGCAGGGTAGTAAGCATGTATGGGAGGTAAGTTAATAATATTCTCATGCACGGAAAATGCATTCCTAACCGTTGCAGGACGTCACATTGAGGCATTGACTATTGAGAGCAGTATACAGTAACTTCTTATTACAATTTTATCTTTTTCTAATATTATGCAGTAGATACATAATATTAGAAAACTTTTCACTTTATTTTTTTTTTTAACATGGTTAATTAATTAGCTTATTATAGTATAGTATAGTACCTATAGATTATGTATATAAATTATTATGATTGTATCACTTATTGTGCTTGGAATTATCTGTTAGCAATAAGATATCTGTAATAAATAAATAAATAAATAAATAAATAAAATATTACGGTAAGGGGTTCGATTAGTTTGATAACTTTCGCTTCTCTGTAATAGGTACATGACATTTAGTTCTTCCTGTACATACTCTAAAGCTGTCTCTATATTAGCGGGACGCATACATCTTATACGGGACCCCAAGGGTTCCTTAAGGCCACGGACAAACACCTGCTTAGTCAGGTTTTTATAGAGGTCGCGCTTTGCTGTAATAGTTGTCTCAACTGTTTCATTAAGTGTCACATATGTCATTATCGTACTAAAGAGCGTCTGGCATCTATCGTTAAACTCTTGAGGGGAGTCATGGCCTTGGGTTTGCAAGGACAAATCGTTGTATAGGGTGGTCTCATCTCTACGATCCGCAAAATTATTAATTAAAGTATTTCTAATTCCTGCCCAATTTTCGGGGATACCGTTTGAGTTAACAGTCGAGGCGGCGGGACCTGTGATTTTTTTAAGTATTCCGTTAAGCAAAGATTGGTTGTTCAACTCAAACTCGGCCCCTACCTGTACATATCTTGCGACCAACTGGTCACAAATTCGAATAAATCTTGTCAAAACATGTGGGTTTCCATCGAAATCCGGGACTAGGCGGAGGGCCTTGTAAATGGTGTCTAAATCATTGGAATTCATACTGTCGGATTCTATATCTAATTCTCTAATCGTATGTAGTAATCTGGCCCTTCCGGACTGCCTATAAGAAACAGTCGGTCGGGAGTCTAAATTCCTAGGATGGAACAGTTTGAATATAATAACTACTAAAGGATACTTAAGGATACTTAAGGATAAGGGAGAGCGTCACTAGAAAAATTCTTGTGCACTTACTTGAGCATGTGGTTTCTTCTGAGCGGCATCGATGTCCGGAACCTGCCTCCACGTACAGCCCGACGGTTCTTGATACTTGTACTGGTGCCTAGAGTCACCCGGGCGACTCGCCTAATTTTCGATTTTTTGAAAATTTATCTTGCGAACCGGCCCGCAAGTATCCTACCGACTGCGCCAAATATGCCGAGCAGCAGCGGAGGTTCCAAAAAAAACCAAAATACTTTAACTAATTTAATTAAAATCAAAGATACAATTATAACTTATTACTAATTAGAGCTAGTGTGGTGCGTTTCGAAGTTGGAAACGAAGTGGCCGAGCTCCGATGACACGCGGGCCGATGCGCGGTGTCACTTTCGCAACGAGGTTACACGTGCCGCGAAGTCAGCGATTCTGTCGCCATGCGCAATACTAGGTATCGTTGCAGTGTAGGTACTGTCAGCAATACTCATGTAGGGTCGGCACATAACACGTACGTAAATCACACAACACAAAAATTTACATAAACAAAACATATTTATGTACACTTCGTAGACTGCGCTCACAGTTAATACAGTCGGTAACGGTTAAAACACAATAGTAATTAGAACAACTCTAAACGAAACGAACGTCTTGAAATATCGACTGATCACGTCAACAACTGCCTGAGTAGCTGAAATACCCACATTTTTTTTTTGTTTATTTGACAGATGTAAAATTACTTTCGATAATTTCTTAACTAATCATGATAGTATCGAACGTACGGTGTGGATTTTATCGTGCCCTGGAAGACACTTCAGGTTCACACTTACATGAGCTTATACTGCTAACACTCAAGGAACGCAAACGGAAATCGTCCCGTTTTTGACAAACAAATACGCCTACGTGATCGGTTATTCACTTGAGAGCGCGACTATGATTGCGATCTCGACCGCAGTGTACAGGTAGGGCGTCGGGGGCTACTGCCACGTGGTCTATTAGATGCACTTTTTTCTGACTCACGCTACCGATCACAATCCTTAAGCACATGATTATACGAGATACGCAGCGGCGTTGGAATTTCACAACACCATGACACACAATACACAACGTGGTTGATTTGTCTTAAGAAAATCACAAATGAAAGTAACACGAGGTTAAATCTTATTAAATTTGGATGGCAACAAGCAGCACTTGGGTTCTTTATACCAATTCTGATTTTAGGAATTAAAAGGATTTTATTATAAAAAAAAGAGGTTTATTCACACTTCAGAATAAATAATTAGAAATCAACAACAATTTTCTTATGACAAATCACTTATAACGACAATCACTGCATTAAACTACACTTAGGTTTGAAATAAATCGTTACGTAATCCAGCAGAGCTTCCGCACGCGACGACGTCTGGGCCCGAAAAGAGAGAGAGGCATCTTTTTTTTTTTTTTTTTTTTTTTTTAACGTAACGCGTGCAGTTAGCCTCTCGGCTTTTACTGCTTTCACCGGACAGTAGGGGTGAGCGTGGGCTTTAACCGGCCTAGCAAATATAAACTACAAACTAAGTACCCGCGCCGGAGGGCGCCCCCTGTGGGGCTCGAACCTCGGCTCTGGGCGGATACTGACGTGGAGAGGGCGAGAGATCATGATTTTTAGGGAGTTTAGTGCAACTTTCGCTCTACGTTAATGACATGACGCGGCCCCCCGTCCGCGTTGAGGGGGGCTTTTTATCGGTTCGATATGCAAACTAAGGGTCATGGAGGACGCTGGTGGTCGCGACGCGTTCGCGGTCGTACTCGCATCCGGCGAGTACGAAATATCAGTTGTGCAGTGTTGCGAGAGTCTCTAATCGATTTGATGTGCTCAAGGTAAACGGTGGTCTCGTCGTCCGGTTCGTCTAGGACGTGCTTCGGACGACGGTGCTTAATTGTGAGTCGGAGGGGAGTGTAATTGACCGCCTGTACCACCAATTTACTTGGATGGTGAGTGGCAGAGTCAAAATACCTTTTGGACGTTTGCTTCATCCATTGCCTGATGGTAGGCAATTGGAGATCGGCATGGAGGCTTTTGTTACGGACGAACCATGGTGCGCCCACGGCTCGTCGCATAAACTTGTTCTGGACTACCTGTAGGAGGTGGATGAGATGTTCCTTAGCGTGCGCGAAGACCGGGCTCGCATAGGTCATCATGGGTCGAATGCACGTCTTGTAAATTCTCACCTTGTTTTCAAGGGACATTTTACTGCGTGCATTCAGGAGGCTGTGTAATCGATAAAGGGCAAATGAGGCACGGTTGCGAGCGTATCTCAGATGGTCCTTGAAGTTTAACTTCTGATCGAGGATCACTCCCAAGTATTTGGTTTTCCTCTCCCAGGGGATCGGTTTACCAAACATTCGGACGGGATCTGTGGTGGGCGCGGGGTTTACCCTAGAGAAGAGCACGGCTGCGCTCTTGGTCGGGTTGACTTCGATCCTCCATTTCCTGAACCATTTGCCAAGGGCATCGGCTGAGGATTGGAGTTCTCGGTGAATGACTGACGGGTCCCTACTGGAGTAGTAGAGAGCCGTGTCGTCAGCGAAGAGGGCTAGATGAGCCTTCTTGGGTCTGGGGATGTCGCTGGTGTACAGCGAGAACAGGAGCGGGGCAAGGACTGAGCCTTGGGGAACTCCTGCACGTATCGGTCGGAGGGAGGAGTAATTTCCCTCGACGCGGTAGCGAAACGTTCGGTCCGTAAGGAAGTCTCGTAGGATGTGCACGAGACGGTCAGGCACTTTGAGTTTAATCAGCTTATATAATAAGCCGTTGTGCCAGACCTTGTCGAACGCTTTGGCCACGTCGAAGAAGATTGCTCCTGTGTGGGATCTTTGACGGGCAGCTTTCACTAGGATGTGTTCGACAATGCGATGCACCTGGTGAACGCTGGAGTGTCTGGCTCGAAAGCCAAACTGCTCGTCTGGGAGAATATCGTTTGCGTGGATGTACGACGACAAACGGGCGTGGATGATGCGCTCATAGAGTTTCCCCATGGCGCAGAGAAGGCTAATGGGGCGGTAATTCGCCGGGTCGGATTTGGATTTAAACGGCTTCGGGATACCAATCACGTTCGCCTGTTTCCACTGGTGTGGAAAGATGTTGTTGGAAAAGGCCGCGTTGAAAATCGCGACCATCAGGCTAAGTAAAAGCAATGGGAGTTGCTTGAAAACGCGATTGGTGAGTCCGTCATAACCGGGGGCTTTACGAGGGTGGAGTTTCATGATCAGAGTTTTAACCTCTTCGATGGTCACTGGCCTCAGGGGATCGTCGTCGTCGTCGATGTCTGCATCCTCCCGGGAGGGGGCAGTTGGGGTCGGAGGGAGAGGGATGGCGAGCCTACGTTCTACCTCGGAGTCAACCTCATTGAGGTGCTCCGGGTCTACTGGTAGGTTGCTGGGAGAACATTGGGTCTCTAGATTGTCGGCCATGCATTCGGCTTTTTCGTCGTCATCGAACGCGGGGCGTTGATTCGGACGCGTCAGCGGAGGGATGGTCCAGTCGGTGTCTGTCTTGAGTCGCTTGCAGAGATTCCAAAAGGCCTTCCGCGAGGGTTGAATCTCGGCTAACGTCCTATCCCACCCGGATTCCCGCCTCTCGGTCATGCGTTCACGTACAGTACGCTGTAGTTCACGCATTCCAGTGCGGTTTTCCAAGGTGTTATAGGAGTCGAAGGCTCTGATGGCCGCGTTCTTCTCAGTCACTAACTCACGCAAATCCTCCGGGAGCTTCCACCGTCTGAACGCGTCAGCCGCTGGGACCTCCCGGGAACATTCGTTCACTTGGATTTGGACGTGAGTCGTGAAAGAGCCGATAGCTGCGAGCGTTTGCTCGGGGGTCTCTATGAGGGACGGTATCGAATCTAAGTGCTCTGACGTGGCTGACTTGAGTTTACCCTCAAGTTTCTGCCAGTCGGTAACATATCTGGGTGGGAGGTTGCTATCCGCGCCAGAGTGGCTTGTGCGGGAGGCAAGACTAAGGATGACCAGTCTATGGTCAGAGTCTAACTCGTGTAGCACTTCTACAGAAGCCAAACGTAGGTTTGTATTCTTAAGGAGTGCTATGTCGAGTATGTCGGGTCGGTGACTGTCAATTCTGGGGAAGTGGGTCGGTTCGAGAGGGACTATAGGGTCGAACGGTATGATTGCCAAGTGATTAGCAAGTGCGCGGCCGTTCGAGTTGCTCGTACGGCAGCTCCATTGCTCATGCTTGGAGTTTAGATCGCCTGCCACTATGACAGAGCCATCTAAGTCATACAGTGCTTGGAGATCGCTAAGTAGCATCTCCTTGTCTGGGGGAGGTAGGCCGAGACTATCGTGATTGGCTGGTGACCTGTCATGCCTATTCGACAGACAGAGACCTCAATGTTCTTCGGCACGGGAGGGTCCAAAGGTACGCAATGCAGTGATTTCTTAAAGTAAATCAGCGTGCCCCCTTTGGCGGAGTGAGTCCTATCGTTGCGAACTATACGATAGTTGGCAACTGTAGGACTCCTCCGTTTGCTCGGTTTGAGGAATGTCTCTTGAACGAGGAAGAGATCAATTTGATGGTCGCAGAGGAATTCTGCGACTTCATCGCGTTGTCTCGCTAATCCGTCTGCATTGTAAAACCCGATCTTTAGAGATCTGGGTTTTAGCCTGCAAGTGAATTGGGGAGTCATTAGCGGGTGTACAGCCATTACGGTTGTATTGATTTGATAAAGCGGCGGTATACGCGTGCCGCGTCGATGGCCAACTGGATGTTGGTCGGATCAGCTTCGGCCCTCTGGGTGAGGTCCTCGAACTGATCGAGCAACTCCCAGCCCTGAGTCATGATGCGCTCGGCAAAACCTGAGGCGCGCCCTTTGCTATTCGCTTGGGGCGCCCGGGTTTTGGGCGCTGGGGCTGATGACTTTGGAGTCTGGGCTCCTTTGGCCGGGACCTTTGGAGCCTGTGACTTCTTAGTCAGCGGGTTGTAAGCCCAGCCCGATTGGACTGGGGCGGGAGGGGTCGCGCTGGTTGAGGGTTTGGGGGACGCCTCCTTAGCTGGGACTGGCCCAGCCTTAGGGGCGACCGCCTCACCCGCAGCCTTGGGTGCGGTCGAGGGGACGTAGTCTGGCAGAGGCCAGTGTGGTCTCGCTGGTCGCAGGGATGTCTTTTGGACATCCAAGGACATTAGCGGGGGAGGGCTTGGTTGGGGCTTGGCGGAGCTAGTCTGCGCCTGGGGCTTTCGAGCGTTGCGCTTGCTGCGAGGCCTCCTAGCGGGTCTCCTCGCCGGTGTCTTGGGACAGCCGCGATAGTTCGCAGGGTGTCCCAGGGACTGGCAGTTAACACAACCAGGTGGCTCGGAGCATTCGCTACGGTCTTTCGGTCTGGGGCATTCGGAGGTGTGGTGGCCTGGGGTCAGGCATTTGACACACCTCGGGGCGACGTGGCAGTTCTTAGACGAGTGCCCGTACAGTTGGCAGTTGTGGCACTGCCCCTGTACGGTCCCTCGCCGCGGCGGCTCGACGACAATGCCGCCGACGCCGCAAACTGTTTTTAGGACAGTAAGGATTTTCTGTCCTTCCTTCGAGTGGTCTAGGTGGACCAGCACCATATTGAAGGGCTCGCCACCGTTTGATCGGCGCATCCGATGCACCTCTCTCACGGGGTACCCTTGGGTGATTAGGTCCTCCTTGATGGAGTCGATAGGAAGGTGACGGCAGACTCGGCGGATAACCACGCGGAGTGTTTTGTCCTCAGCGGTGCCGTAAGTGTAGTAGTCTACCTTACGAGCATCAAAGAGGGCCGTCGTTGTCCTGTACTCAGTGGGGGTCTGCAGCTGTATTTTGTACATCTGCTCCTTGAGGATGTATGTAGTGCTAAGTGCGACTACACCTTTGGATTTTAGCGCGGTAGATAAGTCTTCCCACTTATCGATGCTGAGTAGCATGATAGGAGGGGGCTTCGTGATCTTGGCCGTGAAGCCAGAGGGTTTGGCCCTGGCCTGAGAGGCGGGGGCGCTTGTAGTGGGGGAAGAGGGGACAGAGTTTGCGACGGAGGGTCTCTCCGTGCGCAACTTCTTCGTCTTGGCGCTCTTCTTGCTCTTCTCCTGAGTCGAAGCCTCAGAATCAGAGCCCGAAGAGCTGCCAGACGAAGACGACGACGACTTGTCAGCGCGGGTCCGTTTGTCAGCTTTCCCGCGCTTGACAGTTGTCCGCTCATTGTGGGCATCGTCGTCGCTGTCTAACTGTACGACGTCCATCTCTTCCTCTATGGCTAGAGGCTGAGGTGGAGAGGGGGTGCGGTTGCGGGGGAGTGGTGACTGCCTGTCCGTCTGAGTGAACGGGGCAGAAGAGGAGGGGACGGAGAGACTAAGTTGTTCCTGCGCTGTTGCGCCGGAGCAAGCGAGGGATAGAGGTTCCTCTAACATGATGCGGACCTTAACGGTCTCCATCAGTTTAGTCCAGGCAACTGGGTCGGACTTGAGGTATTTAAAGACCGCCTCAATAAAGCGGGGGTCTTTAGTGACGTCAGCCATAGAGGCGGGTACGGGGGCAGCCATCTTGTGATGGTTTTAAAAGCCTAACAGCTACCGAAAATTTTACGTTAGTTCGCTCCCGGAGCGTTCCGAGGAGAAGAACTAACAAGAAACTTCTTGGCAGTCGCTCTAACAGTTGAATGTCCCTAACAACTATCACCTCGGGTTGGACGGGCCCGAGGGTGTGTTGGTGTGTGTATCACCCTCCTCGCCGGGTTAGACGAGGAGGTATGTGTACCTATGGTGAGCCCTAAGCTTGTATCCCTTTCGCCAGTCTTATTTTGCGAAAGGGTTCCTAGCAGCTCTAATGCAGAGGGCGATATGGGCCGAGGCCGTCAGCACCCAAACAACAAGAGAGAATGGGAAGGTAGGTTAAGGAGGTGGGATTCCGATTTGGAGTTGACTAGGGTAGCCCCCAAGGCCAATGATTCCAAACCGCTTCCAATTAACTGGCGTTGCTCTGAAGGAGCAAGGCCTAGTGCTTGGGTCTACACTAACTTGGCTTAGTTGGCACGGTTACGTTTCCACCAAGTACCACTAGAAAAGTGGATTTTCCCTGAAGGGGCACGAAAGTACAAAGAAACACACACTATATTGGGGTAGCGCTGTCTTGAAAAAGACGCCACTACACCAATTAATAGTGTGAAGGTTTGCCGAGATTCAACCAATCGAACGATCGATTTATCTCGGCTGACGAACGTACACGAGCACGTATAGTCGGAAATAGTCGGGTAAAGCCAGGAGCGCACGAACGTGTCCGTGCGCGTCGACTGTCAAAACGAGACTCCATTGAGGCATCGGCCGACTGGGCCTTATATAGGCAAAGTCTGACGTCACTCATCACCCATCTTGAAAATTCCTCACAATACATATAATTATATTTATACGTTTATTTATACTTATTTTGCTTAATATATGTACATATATCTATTTTATGTCATTAGGTTATATTATATTATGTAATTATAGAATATTCTCCAGTTTTAGTGCACCTACCATAATATTTCTGCATCACCCAAAGGTCGACTGGAAGAGAATGCCTTCGGCATTAAGTCCGCCTCTGTACAATCTTGTGCAAAAAGTGATAAATAAATAAATAAATAAAATGTAAAATAATTGGGCTGATTATAGACTTAACACTTAGCTGGAAAAATCAAGTTGCAAGCATAAGTCAGAGAGTTACCGGGATGTTGAGGATGTTATACAGATTAAAAACCTTTTTACTATCTGAGACAAAAGTGATGCTCGTGCAGGCCCTTATCCTATGGCCCTAATCGATTATGGTGATGTATGCTCCTTTGACCTGAATGCAGATCTCCTCAATAAACTTCCGTCCCGACCGTCTTCTGAATAACTGCATTCGATTCATATTCAATCTCCGTAAGTACGACCATGTGTCCTCTTATAGATCCCAATTACACTGGATGCCTATTCGTCACCGCAGAAACCTGAGGGCTCTTACTTCATTGTTTTCTATTCTTAATTTTCCTTCTCCTCCTACTTACCTTATTCCTCATTTTCAATATGTATGCTCTAATCACAGCAAAAATCTGCGTTCAACCTACAACCGTCTTCTACAATGCCCTTCACATCGCACTGATTTTCTTCATGATTCCTTTTTCGTGCAGTCTATACTTCTATGGAATGCGCTACCTCCGGAGCATAGAATGGCTTAAGAGTCGATTCTCTTTCAAAAAGAAAATACGTGAGCACATTTTAAATAAAATAAAGTCAGAAACCTCTCATCAGTAATCTTATTTATGTATATATTAATGTATGTATTTATAATAATATATATTGTATAATATGTATAAAATAATATTTATAATTAGTAGTTATTTATTTATGATTATATAGAGTACAAAAGTTTTAATTTACTTAAACGTTAATTCGTACACCAACCATATTATCTCTGCATCACCCAAAGGTCGACTGGTAGAGAATGCCTTCGGCATTAAGTCCGCCTTTGTACAGTTTGTGTACTAAAGTTTTAAATAAAAATAAATAAATAAAAATAATACAATAGATATTGTGACGTGGAGGCTCACTCAAATTAGTTTGTACTAGTTTTATTGTGACTATGTAATAGTTTTAAATTGTTTGTAATTTAATACTTTGTAATATTTAGTCTATGATTGTTATGTATAGACGCCAGCACATCCAGCTACCCCAATCTGTCAAATTTCTTTTATCGATTTTCAACATTATCACACAAGCGAAGGGTTCACTTACAATTGGGGAAATTTGACAGATTGTGGTAGCTTGATGTGCTGGCGTCTGTACACCTATGCCTTAGTTATGCAGAATGTTGGGTTGACTTCGAAAACGTCCAAAACTAATGTTCAGTTTTTGAGACAAATTCTATGAGACCGTAAATAAAACAAATAAAAAATCAATATATACATGGAGGTATCTGAGGTGATTCCGCACGAGTATATTATCAGTCACCTTACATCACAAGCTCTGAAAGATGGATGCGAGGGCATACAATTCAAATATTCAGTTCTGTTAGTCTGAGCTCAGATATAACTCAATGTCGCCCTACAATAACCAATTCACTACACACTGTGGATATCTGTAGCGGACATTCTGATTTTGAACGAATTAATAATAAAAATATAATAGTTAAAGAAATGCCCCAGGTTAAAATGTTAAGAGTTAAAAACACGTTTATTTCTCTCCGCCTATTAAAAAAACTAAGTAATGTATATTTATTTGCATACACATGTATTTACAGGTATAATCATACATGTTCAGACATGTCAACAGTTTACGAGCGCTTTCACGAGGGTCATTATTCACCCACGGCCATCCAATTCCAAATTAAGTAAACCTTGTACTATGGAAATCAGATAACTGATATACTACATATTCTACTTCCCTTTTGTAAATACATACTTCTAAAGATAATTACACCCAGACTCAGGACCAACAGACAAGTTCATATACACAAATATCTGTCCTGGGTGGGAATCAAACCTGCGGCCTGAAAGTCAAGCATTTACCAACAGTAACATCACCTTATTATCTAACACCGTGCCGTTCGATTATTTGAATATTCTTCGGTTTGCTAGAGGATCTAAAAATGCCATATTGTAAGCGGAAGGTTCGGTTGTAACCCGATATTGGATACCAGTACAAAAACAATGGTATTATAAGCCAATGAATTCAGTTATACCTAATTTCATGAAATAAAACAAAAACAAGAATAGTTAACACTTACTAGACACCCCTTATACACTTCTAAAACTTTATATTGTAATAATTTAACTATACCTAATGTGTAACTGTTTTATGTCCCAATAAAAAAAAAAAAAAAAAAAAAAACACCAGTAACCTCGCGGTACTAGATAGATAACACCATTAGCAACAATTTTTGTTTGGCCGGTTAGCGTGGTTGGTAAATGCTTGCTTTTCACGCCGCCGGTTCAATTCTCACCCAGGACTGATATTTGTGTGCCTGAACATGTCTGTTTGTAAGTATGTATTTACAAAAGAAATATGGTAATATATACTGGTTTCCATTGTACAAGCTCTGCTTAGTTTGGGATGAGATGGCCGTGTGTGAAAAATGTCCTAGGATATATTACTAAATACGCTTATAATCACTTACCTTCTAATTTATTTTGTTCGGCGACTTATTACTCCGTACCTACACATAATACATCCCATCGCAATGATCGATTCGCTGAGATCGCCGATCCGAGATACGTCATCAGAATGATAGTGTCTGGCAGTGAATTGCAGACAATTGTCAACGTTTACCATTCCTAAGGAGCAGTGACGTCACTACTGGAGCAAATTGTAAGGGCGAAGAGTGACGTTACAATAGCCTTTAGTGGAAATGTGATTCGGTAGCGAATTCCTTTTATCGTCTGTGATCGTAACTCGAGATACGCCCGTATTGAGTGTCCAATACTATTGAACTGTGGCCTTTTCAGTTAAAGTTACAATAAAACCGACCACTATAATTATAAAAATAGGAATGAGAATGAGACCAAGCTCATTGGTTCAAATTAAAAAATAACATGAAAACGATTTGTTTAACTTCTAATCTACAATATAATAGTTGACAGTTCACACTGAAATATACTCTTTATATAGGTATATTTATGTACGAGTCAAGGAATTCCTAACGGTTAGGTAGAATAGGCCTCCCGCCGTTTGATCTCTTGGCGGCAGTTGACCTGACGGTTTATACCGAATTTCGTGACCACCGGGAAAGTGTAGAGGCGCTAAAACAGAACCTCATTGCGTATAGGCAGGATGTATACCAGCGCGTTCTTGTAAAGTGGCACGCGCGGCGAATTGCGGCGGAGCGCGCACCAGCGTACCGCCGGTGCCATTCTGCCTCACCTCGAGGCCTGGATGGGGAGAAAGGAGGGTTACGTCACCTACAGACTGACACAGATACTCACCGGACAACACCTATATTTTTCGGTGAGTACCTTTCAGAGCCGGATCGGCCGAGGAGCGACGACACTGTGTCACCACTGTGGAAGCGACCTGGACTCTGCCCAGAATATGCTTGTCCTGGTCAGTGCGATCGGACGGGATCTGTCGCCGCCAGCAGTCGTTTATGCGATACTGGCTGGTGACTTCACCAAATGGGACGCCGTGGTCTCCTTCTGTAAGGCACTCATCCTCAAAAGAAGGCCGCCGAGTGGGATCGGGAACTAGCCGATCCCGCTCGTAGATGGCGTCTGGGCAGCGGCGACAACCGTTAATTTAACAACAGTTAGAGAAGTGTCCTCCACTGCTGCCACGTGCAAGCAGCTTCGAGAAGAGAGCGATCTGTTTGAGGCGCAGTCGCTGTTCCGGACTGGCAGGAGTCGGCAATAGGGGAGGGTAATCCAGAGCTCTACCAGGCTACGTGTCAGACTATCACTACAGACTATCTGGTACATGGCTAAATAAAAAGTTAGGTTATTTTGTATGTATGTTTAGAATTATTCGATATAAATTTTGTTGTAATCTGTTGTTAGTAAGAAAATCTTGATGACGAATGTTTTTTAAAATAGTTGTCATAAAACGTTGAATTTTCTGCACATAACACATAGGTACAACAAAAAATCACAGTCCATTTGATAATCTCATTTTTTTTTTTTTTTTTTTTTTTTTTCTCTCTCTATGTTAATATATATTTATTTATTGTATTGGTTGTATGTTTAGAACTATTTATGTATTTATATATGTATTTATTTAAGTATTTGTATGTAAGTTTATTTATATTCTTCTGACTAATCAGTTTTTATTTAATATTATAATAATAATAATAATAATTATTATATCAGATTTATACTGAGGGATGGTACTGTTGACATTTGTCGGGCATGTCACCGCCCTGGGGAATCCCTCAGACATATAATTTCTGGTTGCTCCCGTCTTGCTAATGGTGAGTATTTGCACAGGCACAATCAAGTAGCCAGGATAATCCACCAGCAACTTGCTCTGCGGTACAACCTTGTGAAGTCGGAGGTGCCGTACTACAGATACGTTCCAGAGACAATACTGGAGAATGGCCGTGTCACATTGTACTGGGACAGATCCATCATCACAGATAGGACTATTGTTGCCAACAAGCCTGATATTGTGATGGTGGATCGCCAAGAGCGCCGGGCAGTGATCGTCGATGTTGCTGTCCCACATGATGACAACCTTGTGAAAGCTGAAAAAGACAAGGAAATTAAATACCTTGACCTAGCTCGCGAGGTTGTTGACATGTGGGACGTCGACTCGGCGATCATTGTACCGATTGTCGTTTCTGCCCATGGTTTAATTGCCAAGAGCCTCGACCGTCACCTTAAGAGGCTCGCGTTAGGCAGTTGGGTCAAGGGTCAGGTTCAGAAGGCAGTTATTTTGGAGACGGCGCGTATTGTGAGGAGGTTCCTCTCTCTGGAGCCTTGACCATCGGTAGCATGGACCCTGCTCCCGTTGCCGATTGGATGTCTATTTTTTATATTTATAAATATATATTTTTTTTTGTAACTATATATTTGTAAATGTATAAAATAAGAATGACACTGAATAAAAGACATAATAATAACTTTATTTCACAGAAAATACAGATTTAACATGTTTTATATGTATAAGACAGTTTTAAATGAGCTTTGGTAGTAACACAACGAATACAAATCTAAGATCTAGAATCTGTACACAATATGGAAAACCCTGCCTCTCAAACTAGGCAAACCTGTATCTTGAGAGACAGTGATTCAGCTTAAAATGTGGTGCTTAGTAAAATAAAATAGTAGACTGTGTCGATCTACCCGAGCGATTGAAGATGTAAATAAGCTAATTTAAGTTTATATTTTATACGAGATGTGAGTGAGGGTGCGTGTGAGGGTGTGTGAGGGTGTGTGTGTGTGTATGTGTGGGTGTGTTGTGTGTGATTGGGGCTATGTAGGTAATTAGACGACGTATTTAAGTAAGGATTCCGTTTGTAAATAGTCCTGTTCTAGTAGCCATTTCGTTAGTTTTGATTTTATTTCATATTTGTTTAGATCGACAATGTTTAGTTTCTTGTGAATTTGTTTATAGATGTATGTACTTAATGTGTAGTATTGGTGTTGAGCGAAGGAGGTTTTGTGAGGGGTACTTAAGGGTAGTTTCTTCCTTTTTTTAGGGTCAGTTGGGGGAACGCTAGCGTGTCTTCTAACAGTTGACTGCAGTACAAAAAGCTGGCGCACTGAAAGTACTTTGCAATCAGCGTATAGTTGCGTAGTGGGATAGTGATAGGGTTTGCGCAACATCACCTTCAGTACGGCTCTCTGCGCTCTTTCAATCCTCAGAAGACTGGTTATATTTGCACCACCCCATACTGTGATGCAATATCCAATGACGGATTGACATAATGCATAGTACACCATCTTCAAGGTTTCAGGCGCAGCCGCGTCTCGAAGGGATTTGAAAATATGCAAAAGTTTCATAGATCTAGTGGTAATGGCATCAACCTGTTTGTCCCATCGTAATCCTCCGTCTATTTGGACACCCAGATATTTTACATTATCAGTTCATCATTCTTTTCAATACAATTATAAAAAATAGGAATCTTAGGAATCTTAGACTTAGGCGAACTCAATCCCAAACATTTTTGGCACTTAAATAAATAATCAGAAATATTCTATATACCTTTAAAAGTAACTAATGCAACTAAAGAACCCAAGGACTAGGGTCCTTTACTGGGGTTTGAATAAAACCAAAAAGATCAGTGAATACGGGGGTGGAACCAACACCCCGTCTGATTTATTTCAATCACCAAGGTTACAGTGCTTATAACTACTGATCACATTGGTTTGGATAACAACAATTCGCTTATACTGTTTCACCACAAAGCTTATTAACGGGTGATCTTGTTAACAAAAATATTTATGTTACTACAGGGACTACTATATACGTCGGAAAATCTCGATAGCGACTTTTAAAAATTAATTAATGCCATCTAGTGACAAAATGTATGAAACTATTTCTCTTTGACTTAAACTGTCACTAAATGGTTAGACATTCCGCCCACCAAGGACATTTTATGAAATGTCCTTCAGATACACAAGATTCCAAGACAACTTTAGCAACAAAATGCCTATTGTAGCAATTACAATGTTAAGCAAAACTAAACAAATTTAATAACCCCCTTACTTAAAATATCCCTTAGAATTATAACAACTTAAGTAATAGGTAAAACATATTTAATCTAGCCACGGATGGTTTTCAACCACTCTGCCAAGAAACTACCGACATGGATATAAGTTAAGCGATGGCATGAAAACTTGTGACGTTTCCATCGGTGAATAGAAGAATTGTAAAAGAACCTACGACTTATTATATAACAATTTACGATAAGACTGAGACGTTAAAATCTACCGCCCACCCTGAGGATATTGATAGGTTCAGATTACGACAAACCTATTTTGATTTAGTCGCATTTGCTTTCTAATTTGGTGCGTGTTTCATATTGGCTGGGTTCTTTCTTTAACTCCCAATTTATTTTACAAATTTCACCATCATGAAGCTGAGCATACATCACAGCAGTTTTTGATGTTCGTTTAGCAGCTGACGCAACAGTTCCCGATAAAATTCATCCCAAGGAGGTACACTGAGCGACAATGCTTCCATCAGGGGCTCTTTTTAACCCCGTTTGCAATATTTGGCTGTAAATTTCAGCTCCTAACAACATATCCACTTTATCCGGTTTATGATATCCGGGATCCGCTAATTCTATTTCGTTAACTAGTGCCCAATCCAAATATACCGATTCCCTCTCCGGTAATATGGAAGTGAACGATTTCAGAACATATGCCTTGACTTTAAGTTCTAACGATGGATCGATCCTGGATTGAATTTTAACGTCAACAACCGAATTAATACATAACTTACTATTTACACCTAGACCAACAATTGAAGCCTTAGCTGGCTTTTTGCGTAACCCTAAACTTTGCACCATATTTTCTGTTATGAAAGAGGCTTGAGAGCCTTGATCTAACAAGGCTCTAGTCGTATACCCAACTCCGTTTTTCGATACAGCTTTCACTAAAGCCGTTGCTAATAAAACTTGTTTATTTAATATACCCTTCGAAAAACATGATGCGACCTCCCGTTTTGCTTCTTTCCTAACAGAATGAGTTTGTTCATTCACCTCTGACACTCTATCACTAGACGAATAGCTTCTATTTCTTAAACACTCCTGTTCACCGTTAGAGCGTAATAAAGAGTGATGCCTGCGCTTGCAAATTCGACATGAGGCTGTACATCTACAATACCTGGCAGAGTGATTGTGCCCCAAACAATTAAAACATAAATTGTTATTTTGTACAAACCTACGTCGACTATCAACATCTGTGCTTACAAATTGTTTACAATTCCCTATTTTATGGTCGCCTTTACAAAAATTACAAACTATAGCTACCGTGTGAAACACTTTTGCCGTGCTTATATTATTTACATTATTTTTAACTGGTTTAGTTTCCAAAAACTCAAATGCTCTATATCGGCCAGTTAAAAACTCTTTAAACTGCTCAAAAGTGGGAAGCTGATTTGAATCGGTGCTACTAGTAACCCTTAATTCCCACTCTTTTCTACTATCTGCATCTAGTTTCAATGTAATTATATGAATTATTAAAATATCCCATGAAGTTATATCGATTTCTAAATTAGTGAGTACAATAAGGCAGTCTGAAGTTGTATCCATCAACTCCTTCAAAGCGCTAGATGACTCCTGAGTTATGTTTTTCTGACTCAGCAACCTATTTAAAATACAGTGAGACAAATATTTTGTATTGTTATACCTAGCCTCTATTTGAGCCCAGCATCTGTCATAATTAGATTCTGAAATCGGTATATGACGAAGAAGTTGTTCGGCTTCTCCTGTCAAGTAACTTTTTAAATAATGTAATTTTTGAACTTTATCAAGGGCATCATTTTTATGTATTGCCGAAACGAACAAATCCCTGAAAGTAGGCCATTCAGTATATTTACCCGAAAACAATGGAATCGTTATACTTGGCAACTTTATAAACATATTTTTAAATTCGGAAACATTACTTGCTAGCGATGCTAAAACCGGTAATATATCATTTCCCTTAAATTGATTTAATGCTGTTTTAAGCTCACATTTTAAATCTAAATACAATTCTTCCGTGTTAAAATAAATTTCATTTACAGTGTAGGATGAAGCTAGTAGTTCTGTAGAATCAAAATCTTTTATAATCTGTGTATGTGTTAAACTAAACTGTGCCCATAACTCTTCAATATTTTCTAATCTAGTTTCTAAGTATTGCTTGGTTCTCCTGTCTTTAGGCGACTTTTTGAAATTAGAGTTAGCCCTTAACATACGGGCATGAATATCGTCTTTAATCTTAACAAGCGATTGCACAGACATCTTTAAAGTTATTAATCTAAACAATAAAATAAAATAATTACAGTTGCTTTTAGCAAAATTAATATTTAACTGAAATCCGCCAAATAAACAAAATGTTTAGTCCACAAAGAATAGAATTTATACCAATAATAATTACAAAATAATATTTTACAAGTTAGAAAATGTCGAAAATTATTGTTCTACAATTTTCCGAAAATTTTACAAGTCAATGGAAAAAAATCCAAAATTTTCTAAGTGTTTTGACTCATTCAAATTCTAGTCAAAATCGGGCATAGGTTCCCCGTCTGAAACAAATTTCGCTTAAAACTAACTAAGTCTAAAATTACATACTACAATTACACAAAGTTGAATTTTACACAAGAAAAGTTAAAATTAAATTATTCTAAGCAATAAAGTTCACTTTAGCTTGGCAAATTAGAAATCCCAAAGTACTCACGATTTCAGGCACTATCACTCACTTCCTTATTCGTCTGCAACTTGCTTGTTGCTGCTATATGTTCCGCATCCTTCCTCCATACAATCCGCAATTAGGTCCGGTGTAGATGCTACAGTCTTTTCCCCATCCGAGTGATCCGTAACCAAACAGCCGAAGTATATGAGGATGATGTTTCTCCGTCCGACTAGGAGAAAATACCTGATTTCGCTGGAACTGCCCTTTGTCACATCCGACTCCGAAGGACCATATAAAGAACCCAAGGACTAGGGTCCTTTACTGGGGTTTGAATAAAACCAAAAAGATCAGTGAATACGGGGGTGGAACCAACACCCCGTCTGATTTATTTCAATCACCAAAGTTACAGTGCTTATAACTACTGATCACATTGGTTTGGATAACAAGAATTCGCTTATACTGTTTCACCACAAAGCTTATTAAGGCGACGTCGTAGTTGAAAACTCAGTAAGAAGCCCCTTTTTCTTCTTACGAATCTCACGTCTCGAAATAGATACCAAACTAAGAAAAATACAGTATGAAGCGAAGAATATGAATAAAATAATGAACCGAGTAGATTTCCAAAACAACAAAGGTCTAAAGCAAAAAAAAAATGTGAAGTGACCTAAGATTAAAAATTTTCAGCTTCTATTTCTCCATATTTTAAGCGACAACAGCATATTTTTTTTTAAGAAGTGTGTACCTTAAATCGTGTCTAAAAGAATAGACCGTTTATTTTATAATTTTGCTCTTTATTTTTTACAAAATGAAATAAAAACCTTAAATATAAATTGACTTCAGCGTCTGCATTTACAGACGACCGCCCTTCGTTACGCAAAGTTCGACCGAGTTAACCGAGTGACAAGAACAAATGTCGGAACGACTTGTACTTTCAGTTCGCGTTCAGACGCTGCCCCGGGACGTGGTCTCTATGTCGCTCTGATCGCCGAACAACTTAATAAAAATTTCAATAAATATAAGACAGAAATTACTTTATCCAAAGTAGCTATTATTTTTATGTAGTATTAGGTAGGTTTTAAGATTTTTTGTGAACTGTTTTTTACATTTTTAGAAGTAATTGTTTTTGTGAAAATGGTAAATAAACGTCATAGATGGAATGTTAATGAAAGGCAAGTTGGAAGCTAACTAACTTTATTCAGTATTACCCACATCACACATAATAATAAACGCCTACGCTACATACCCCACCACCAAATCGAAGACAATATTGTCATAATTACATACTTCATGTTTTTACATAATAATATGATTTACATATTTCTTTTATTAAGAGCTCTATTATATGCACGAACGGAACGAGCAGATGCTGCGGATGGTAAATCAGCATTGAGGTTCTCGGTACAATCCTCGTGATCCGAGTTATCAACTGCGTCTCCATAGTCTGACTCAACCTCTGACTTTTCTTGGGTCGCTATTTTATTATCCCCGATAGCCGACCCACCGGCAACTTCTGCTGTTGATTCCTCACCGCCACTGGCGCCGGCCAGACCGCATCTATCTCCCTTTACAGGTGTAATACTCGTACGTGATAAAGAGTAACGATTCTTACCTCGCAAAGGAATAATCTGATCTTGATGCCTACGCCACACTGCCCCATTTTTTATTTCAACTTTGTACGAAACTGGGCCCGTAGTGGCAATAATCTGACCCTCTGACCATTGATTACCCCTTTGTGAAAAATCCCGCGCGAGTACTGGGTCTCCCGCCTCAAACTGCCTATGCCGGCCGCCGGTGGCCTCTACCTGCCTATCCTGTTTGTCACGCACCGCGGCCGCGGGGTCCGGGCGTAGCGCGTCGAGGCGCCCGCGCAGGCGGCGCCCGAGCAGCGCGACCGCGGGTGGGACTCCGGTAGTTGCGTGTTCACAATTTCTATACTGAAATAGAAATGTATTTAAGGCTGCTAAAATGTCAACTCCTTCAAAAATCGCGCGTTTGATCGCCTTTTTCACAGTTTTTACTGCGTTTTCCGCTTCCCCGTTACCTTGCGGTCTGTACGGCGCCGATGTTGTGTGCTTAATATTATTTTTACAGCAATAAATTTTAAACTCACTAGATGAGAACGGCGGACCATTATCGGTGACTAGCTGCGATGGCAGGCCAAAACGTGCAAACACATTACGAAAAGCATTTATTGTAGACGTCGCAGTAGTGCTAGTCATAGGCAACGATTCGATCCATTTCGAATGTGCGTCTACTATAATCAAAAATCGTTTACCTGCACAATCGAAAAAATCAGCATGTACTCGCCGCCAGGGATGTAAGGGAAACTCCCATGGATGGAGAGGAGCACGGGCGGGCGCGTCGCGCATCTCGCGACACGCGGCACAGGCCCTACCTGTCTCCTCAATATCCTTATCTAAATTCGGCCAGTACACATAATTACGGGCAATGTTTTTCATTTTGTTTATCCCTAAATGTCCCATGTGTATTTCCTTTAGAACATCCCCTTTCAATTTAGCTGGAATGACAATTCTATACTTAAAAAGAATACACCCTAAGTCAATGTATAATTCTTCTTTTCTTACAAAATAAGCCTTCTCTTCCTCGCAGCTAGCCGACAATGGCCATCCGAACATAATATACCCTAACACTTTACTTAATAAAGGATCATTTTTAGTCTCTCTAGCTACATCTTTATAATTAATTGGAAAAGTTTCAATCATATTCATAAACAACGTGGTGGAAGGCCGACGCCGCTCTTGTGGCAATGGTAGCCTAGACAGAGAATCAGCCGGACCGTTGTTTGCGGACCTTACAAATTCCACCTTATAATCGTAGCCTGCCAGCCGCGCAGCCCAACGCTGCAGCCTACTGGCTGCCGTCTGTGGTATGCCCTTTTTTTCACCCAAAATGTACATTAACGGCTTATGATCCGTGCGGAGGGTGAATTGCCTACCAAAAAGATATTGGTGATGCTTAGTCACACCATAAAAAATCGCTAAAGCCTCTTTATCGAGCTGGCTGTAATTTCTCTCAGCGTCATTAAGAGACCTCGAAGCACAGCTGACGGGCCGCTCGTCCCCGCCGTCGTAGCGGTGCGCCAGCACGGCACCGATGCCGTACGCGCTGCTGTCCACGGCTAGCACTAGCGGCCGCCCCTCCTCATAGTGTGCCAGCACCCGGTCGCTCGTGAGCGCTTCCTTCGCCCCTTTAAACGCCCGTTCACATTTTGCATCCCATGACCAAGGAATGTTTTTTTTTTAATAATATGTGTAACGGATGTAATAGTGAACTTAAATGTGATATGAATTTACCATAATAGTTAAGTAAACCAAGGAAACTTTTTAACTGACTCACATCCTTGGGCGTGGGCAAACAAGTGATCGCCTCGAGCTTGGCAGGATCCGGGTGCAACCCATCTTTGTCTATGATGAAGCCTAAGTAATGGACCCTTTTTTGTAAAAACTTACATTTTTCAAGTTTAATGGTTAAACCCATTTTTTTTAGTCTGTCTAGTACTGCCCGCAAATTACGTAAGTGTGTGTGGCGGTCCGGTCCTGAGACACAAATGTCGTCAAGAAATACTACTGTACTGGGGATTCCACGCTTCTTCCATCATCATTTGCACCATTCTTGCACCATTCTTCCATCATCTTTTGAAATTTCTCCGGTATGCACGAGAGGCCATAGGGAGTGCGCCGGTAAGCAAACGTTCCTACGTGTGTTGTAATCGCAGTGAACCTTTGTGAATTTACCGTTAACATTACCTGTTCGTAAGAATGGCGGAGATCAATTTTTGTGAACTCTTCCCCATTACTTAAGGTCGCAAACAACTCTTCTATCCTGGGAAGGGGATAGTAATCACGTTTTAACTTGGGATTAATTGTAATTTTATAATCCCCGCATAATCGTAGTTCTCCGTTAGTTTTAATTACCGGTACAATAGGTGTACCGAAATCAGAATGATCTACCCTGTAAATTGTACCGTCGCTCTCAAGCCGCTCGAGCTCGCGCTCAACGCGTGCGCGCAGCGCCAGTGGCACAGGCCGTGCTCGCACATACACACTTGCGCAATCCGTTAACTCCAAATCAAAAAAGGTTTTACATGTGCCCAGCTTACTACTAAACACTTCTGGGTATTCTTTACGTAACTGGCTCACGAATTGATCCTCTACGATTTGGTTTAGTTTTATTTCAGTGATCCGGAGTGCATAAAGCCAGTCCCGGCCCAGTAATGGTCTACCACCTCCTCTTATTACGTAAAGGGAAAGACCCTCCACCTTGGTGTTTTTAAACTTTACGCCTACTGTAATTAATCCTAGAGGCTCAATTCTGGATCCAGAATAACTACGCAGAATTATATTATCCGTCTGCAATGTCTTATAACTAAATAACTGTCTATAACATTGGTCATTAATAGCCGAGATTCTGCTACCGGTATCAATTTCGCATTCTAACAAGACACCGTCCACTTCAATGTTAATAAAATAGGGCTTGTTACCTTTCGATGTCACCTGCATGTTGTAAAACTCGTCTTCCGAATTATCACTTAAATAATGCTGCCACTTTTCACTTTCCCGACGGTTACCTTTCGGGCACATCACCTTTAAATGACCGCGCTGATTACACAGATCACAATTATAATTAGCAAACCGACACTTGTTCGCCCGATGCACTTTTCCGCACCGCCAACATGCTGCGTCGTAATTCCCAGGGCCAGCTGAGCCCGCTCCGCCTCCGCTGCCCGTCCCGCGAACGCTAGCGCCAGGGACGTACCCGCCGCGCCCTGCGTTATTGTCGACAGGTCCCCGCCTGCCACATGCGTGGCGTGCTCCCACGGCGTGCAGGCCCTCGCCCGCACCGACCGCACCGCCGCCACTTGCACCCACTGCCGCCGTAACCGCGCCGGTCCCGCTCAGAACCGCATGTTTCTCGGCGGCTTCCAGCGCCAGAGCTAGCTCCAAAGCCTTGTTATACTTGATATCGGCTTCGGCGAAAATCCGTGACCTCATAGCCTCGTTCGCAAGACCCGACACAAACTGATCGCGAAGCTCCTCCTCTAATCTTCCCGCAAAGTTACAAGTCGCTGCGAGATGTTTGAGATTTTGGAGATACTCAGCTAATGACTCTCCAGGCTGTTGTCTACGTTGCCTAAAAATGTGTCTCTCGGCAATTTTTGAGCGTTTAGGTTCGAGGTGGTCAGTCACTAACTTGACAATTTGGTCGTATGTTTTTGCCTCTGGGTGGTCAGGAGCACAAAGATCGCACATCAATGCATACGTCGCTTCACCTACCACCGTAATTAAAGTAGGCACTTTTAACTCGGGTTTTATTTCATTTAATAACATGAATTGATTGACACGTCGCACGTACGCCGGCCATTGCTTGGAATTCAAGTCAAATGCTTCAACTTTACCGATCGGCATTTCGTAGTAAAATCACAATATTTTTCTTACGAAAACAATAGTGCACTCGACCACACGCAATATATCACGTCCAATAGCAATATTTTACCACAAAAACTACTATTTCTTTAAATATTAATCGAGACTGCGCCAATGGAATGTTAATGAAAGGCAAGTTGGAAGCTAACTAACTTTATTCAGTATTACCCACATCACACATAATAATAAACGCCTACGCTACAATAGATTACTTATTTAAATTGGGACAAGGAAACGTCAAACACGTCAACGAAATGACCGATAATATATTTCTCTAATAGCACTTAAACTCTTTAGTAATAAAGTCCATAATAGTGAAGTCTGCGCTAGTAGGTGGCCGGCAGTACATAGTGTATAGGATTGAACAGTAGAACAATTGACGGAATCGTTGGTCTAGCTTGTTTGGTAACTATTCATCGTGGATAAATTGAAAGTTTTTAGAAAATTTAGAAGGTCTTGTAGTAGACAGAAAGGCGGTGGAGAGACAAACAGTTTTACAGAGAGACCGCTGTGAATGGTTAGAGCTGAGGAAAAATTTACTCACCGCTTCAAATTTTGGAAGGGGTGTTAAAAGTAAAAAGTTCCTGGAAATTTAGTAAATGTCTGTATCACATGGAAAAATTACTCTAGTGCAGTTGGCTAAAAAAGAAATTATAAAAATTTAGCTTTGTGGCCTATTTATTCATAAAGTATATCCATTCCTTGGGGCAAGTCCAGATGGAATAGTAGATGACGACACATTGGTTGAAATAAAATGTCCAGTAGCTCCTTCCAAAGTTGGCGTGGATGAAGCTATAAAAACAAATAATATAAATTTATAAATACAATAAAAAATCTAAACAGTCATTGGTATTTTCAAACCCAAGTTTAGTTGAATATTAGTGGCAGAGAAAAGTGTAGTTAAGGCATATGGGAAAGTGAGAAAACACCATTAAAAGTCATTAAAATAAATAAAGACGAACAGTTTTGGAAAAATAAGATGGAGCAATAGCTGGTTATTTTTACAAAAATCAAATTCTTGTTGAGCTGGTTGACTCACGCTATAGTAAATAACCATTTAGGGACGATGAAACAGACAAGGAGAACAACCAGTCTAATAATGTACTATGGATTACGGAAGACGTAAATAATATAGCATGCAATAAGGATGTCTCTTTCAGTGCAGGTATCAGAATACACGATGAAGAAGAGATAACGGTTCTTAATTTCGCAGATTTTTAAATAATTATGAATTTCAAACATATTTTTTTAATACTAACTTTTTAAAAAATCCGATAAGGATTTACGACGCCACAGACATACACTCAGATACACACGTTAAACTTACCACACCTATCTATTAGTTTCTGTTTTAAAAATGATTGACCGGTAAAACGAAAATAAGTAAGTGATACGATCACTTACTTATTTTCCACCTAGTTTTTAACTCCTGACACAAAACAAGGTGTCATAAGTTTAACGTGTATTCTGTGTGCCTGTCTGGGGCATCGCAGCTTCTAAAGGGATCTAACGTTTAAAATGCATTTATTTCATCTGATAGTTAGTTTAATTGGGAAGGACATTTCATGAAAATTGGTTTTGCCGTTCGAAAGTTGCAGCCCTTAGGTTATTTGTAATTGTTAATCTTAAATTTACATTACATATTAGATCAGTTGTATAATGTTAAAAAAATTGCAAACATTGTAATTTAAATTAAGCGTATGCAAAACCTGAAAGAGGTTATACCATTTAATAGATATAAAATATATTGTGGGTGTGTACGTTGTGGGTCGGGTCGTTTCCTTCCCTCTAATTTGGCGAAGGAGGCGATGGCTGGCCCACACGTCATACTCGTGAACGGGTGCTGCTTGCGGTAACTGATCGAAATGCTGTTGGGGTACTCATATTTTTTTCGCCTCCGGTAAACTTCGTGTGACTTGTTAATTTTGTAAATGTTCGCGGATGCACCCACCGTTTTTTCGTCTAGCAAGTGGATATTCTAAGTGCTTGAGTGAAATTGAATGGTATTGCTTATTTATTTTATTATGATTCACTGGATGACAACGGTTCTGTGCGTGCATTAGCCTACATAACAACCAATCACAATGTAAGTAAAATAATAATGACATTAAAAAAATCGTAAACTGAAAGCAAAAGAAGACGAAAAAAGCAAGCCCGGAGTTTCTTTGTGGCTTTCTTCTCCGGGTCGTCCACCTAGGTAGCTAGAGAAAGCCGCAAGCTAGCTAGGGTAGGTTCCTCAGCGGCGAGGATCACTTTGGCCCATTAACGCATGATCAGTAATCACCTCATTTAGAATTTCGTCTTTTTGCTTTAGTCTTCCATTCTTTAATTTTAATATGGTAGAACTAAATTTCAAAATAAAAGAGTAGTAACTTGTTATTTATTTAAGAATTTCAGAATATATATGTGATACAACAAACCGCACGGACGGACTAATTAATATTTTTTTTGTAACTTTTATACTATCCTCTATGTTTATGTACTGCATTGTGAGCTTGACAAGTACAAGTGTATGTTAATACCCAAGTGTTGAATATATTTCATTTAATTTCATAAGTTATTACTGTATTTATTTAACTTACCCATCAACCACTTCCTATGCCCAAAAAAAAAATTAATTAAGTACCATAAAATTTAAGTTGCACTACTACTATTTTTACACTGTGTGCACACCGAAACAAAAATAATAACAAGATTCTGCACGCGCGTGGCATCAACGAGTGCCGTAGCATCCTCCCGCCCCGCAGCAGCGGGGAGCTATGCGCGTGCTTCACCCCCTCGCATGAAATTTTTACGTGAACTGGTGGCGCCTTAACAAAAATATTTATGTTACTACAGGGACTACTATCTACGTCGGAAAATCTCGATAGCGACTTTTAAAAATTAATTAATGCCATCTAGTGACAAAATGTATGAAACTATTTCTCTTTGACTTAAACTGTCACTAAATGGTTAGACAGCAACATTACCCTCGTTATGAAGCAAAAATATGTGAATTTCTAAGTGGACAAGACTGTAAGTGTAGGCGTTCTTATATTAAAAAAGTTGCTAGGCACAGTAGTCATAACTTCAGTCTCCTAATAGGAGAGACACTATCTTAGGCTCGCCATCTGTTACGTGAACTTTTTACATAAAATCATACATTTCGTTGTGTGTGTATCCAACGTATCGTTTTCTAAAGGAGCAATATGTTTTTCTAAATGTTGAGTAAAAGCCAAAGTGTGATAAGTAGACAACAACTACATTCTGCTGTCTGTTATAATGAGTGAATATTAAATGGTTGTTGGTGCTATATGACGGCAGCGAATTCGAATTCAGAATATCTCACCCCATCTCATCCCGTGGAGGGCGTAGAAGTCGGTAATATATATATATATATATATATATGTATATGTATATATATATATATATATATATTTAAATCGCCGAAGACTTGTGGCGTCTTTTCAAAGTCGAACCTTATAGCGTCTACCATTTCCAATGACTTTTTAATTGTTATTCGTGCGAATATAGTTACATTGCTGTCATGTGAATACTATAGTCGACGAGAAATTTTGTTTAGGTACGAAAATTAGATATTCAATTTGAAATAATTCTCGCTGGTTTTTTGCGTCCGTTCTCGATGGAAATCATGTGACACATTGTATATTTTTGTATACGTTCCATGCATTTAATCGTTTTTCCTACATCCATCTAAATGTATGGATATATTGATACCGTATATTGTACTATATTAATTCCATGTATTCTACTAATTAAATGACTCCTTACTATATTGGAGATTATATCGGTACCGTATATTATTTTTGTATGTACGCCATAAACTGTTAAGTTTGTTGCTTCCTCCTAACCTTATGTTATATCGATACATACATAGGTGCCCATATAATAAATAAAAATCATAAATAAATTAAATAATAATAAATAAATCAATCAATAAATTCATTGCGTGACGTGGTCTCTGTCTACCCCAATGGGGAACAGGAGTGACGATATGTATGTATGTATTTATGAATAGAGATTCATCACTTTTTATGAAGTCGATTAAAATAAAATATTTATTTATGTACCTACATAACAGGCAATCACAACAAGTTATCCCTATATTACATAGATTAATTAAATTTTAAATTATAGTTAGCTAAGTCCGCTAGGCTAATTAAACAATATTAAGGATATGATATTTAGGTTTATGTGGGATCATTTTATTTATGTGAGCGTGTTTCTTCTGAACTTAAGTATGAACACAAAATAAAACAATTGTTTCGGTAGTAGATATTTTTAAGTTTTATTGTTTACAAATCAAGTAGGTACAATAATAATCCCATAGTCATAATAATCAAAGTGTCGGACAAATCAAATACACCGAAATCGGAACATAAAAGTAATTTAAGAAATTAACAATTTTAAGAACGACCAGATGAGAGGCTAATTTACTGTGTCATTGACTATAATTAACTTGTATATGTAAGCAATACTAGTTTTCAACCGTGGCTCTGCCCACGTGACACGTCGATAAAAATTAACAAACAGAAATTTGTTTAGCCATTTTTAAGAGTATTAAAAGGAAAGGCACAGAAGATTTGTGGGGACTGTCTGTTAAAGCAATTGAATCAATCATACTAAACATTGCTACAATCCTTGCAGCCATCTTCAATGGCTGTATAAGTGATGGTGTCTTTCCCGATTTAATGAAAATAAGTAAGATAATACCCATTTTCAAGGCCGGTTGTTCAAAAAATGCCATGTATTATAGGCCTATCTCAATACTGCCAGCTTTAAGTAAAATATTTGAAAAGCTGATGCTCAGCCAAATGTTGTCGCACTTTAACGTGAATGAGATATTGCATAACAAGCAGTTCGGGTTTACAAGGGGCCGCTCTACTCAGGATGCAGGTTGCACATTAATTAGGTCAATATTGGAGGCTTGGGAGGGATCACAGGATGCGCTGGGAGTTTTCTGTGATCTCTCTAAGGCCTTCGATGCCGTTGATCATCGTACGCTCGTTGTTAAACTGAAGTACTATGGAATATCTAGCACATCTCTTGATCTTGTGATGTCCTATTTATTGGGGCGACAACAGATGGTTTCGATAGGCGGTGTCACTTCGGCACGTCATCCTGTGAAAATGAAACTGAAGTACTATGGAATATCTAGCACATCTCTTGATCTTGTGATGTCCTATTTATTGGGGCGACAACAGATGGTTTCGATAGGCGGTGTCACTTCGGCACGTCATCCTGTGAAAATGGGGGTGCCCCAAGGATCTATATTGGGCCCATTTTTATTTCTAGTTTATATAAATGATCTCCCTTATCTGGTAGAGAAAGTATCAGACATAGTTTTGTTCGCTGATGATACTTCGCTCATATTTAAAGTAAATAGAAAGGATAAAGATCTTATTGAGCATAATAAAACACTCAGCTTTATATCAGAATAGTTTTCGGCAAATAATCTCTTGTTAAATGCAGGGAAAACTAAATGCATCAGGTTCTCATTGCCGAATGTGACTCAAATTGTACCAACAGTTGCACTTAATGCGAAAATATTAGATTTAGTCCCATCGACCGTATTTTTGGGATTGACACTTGATTCAAAATTGCAATGGGGTCCTCAGATTGAAAAGTTAGCAGGTAAATTAAGTTCGGCTTCCTATGCTGTCTGGAAAATAAGGCAATTGTCAGATGAACAAACTGCTAGATTAGTGTATTTCGCGTACTTTCATACCATTATGTCGTATGGCATTCTGCTGTGGGGTTCGGCGGCTGACATAGGTACTATTTTTGTATTGCAGAAAAGAGCAGTCAGAGCCATTTATGGTTTAGGCAGTCGCGATTCTTTGCGAAATTTGTTTAAAGAAATAAATATACTTACTGTGCCATCGGAATATATATATCAGAATATAATGTTTGTTAGAAAAAATATTCATAATTATAAAAAGAAAAGTGAACTGCATAATATAAATACTAGGAATAAAAAGAAACTAGCCATGCCAGGCTTTAGAGTAAGCAAAACGAATAAATCATTTTTAGGAAATTGTATTAGGTTTTATAACAAGCTTCCTACTCAAATTACTGATCTGCCTGACACAAGTTTTAAAACACATATTAAACGTATACTTATGGCTAGGGGTTATTACACCACTAAAGAGTACATCGATGACAAAGACGTCTGGCTCTCACTTCCTACCTGCACATTGCTCGCTGGTGATCTTGTATCCATATAGACATGACTGATCTGCTGTGTTACGTGAACTATCTGTAAATGATTGCTATCATATACTTAATTTAAAATTATTGACTCTGTCTCAAAATGAATAATGTTGTTGTTTCGAAGTTTTTGTATACCTAAATATAATCTAAAATAATAAGCATTCAGACAACCGATCGAGCATATATTGTGTTTGCCTACTAAATAATTACTCTAATTGGACCAAATCCCGTGTTCATGCCCGCTTGAGTATGTTTCGCCGGACCGTCACAACTGGGTCGTGTTGAAACCGGTAGTAGATGAACCCACTGAGTTTGTTTGACTGGGTCTTCTCAGTTGGGGCGCATTGGATCCGGTGGTAGCATTAAAGCGCGACCGTCGTTATTAACACAAGGTCCGTCATAATAATAATACCTTTAATATAGACAGAACCATTGACAATATGTAGTAAAAATATTAGACTTAAACTAGATAATTAAACATAATCTCTTGACAATAACTTGATACGAGCTAGCTAAATATCATTTCTGTAATAAAATAAATTTTATAAATGTTTTCATACAAGATGTACCTAAATATCTATGTTACTAGAAATAATATCTAATGTATACAACTATATTACTACAAACATGTTCTGACTATTTACAAGCGCTTTTTTAAAGTCTACGTGAATAAAAACCTTTTTTATTTATTTTTTATTTATTATAGGCGTTAAAAAAATAAAATAAAGATGCTTAGAAAATTATTAACCTGAATATTCACATATCAGACATACCTATCAGTACAAAGTCTCAAAAATAAAAAAGCGCTTTAGGCGTCAAAAAGTAAAATAAAAACGCTTAAAAAAATTTTAACGTAACTATCATAAATAAAATAAATCAGTCCAAACTCTAAGTAAGAGTTATGCCAGGTGAATTACTTATGTCACTTAAAATACTATCACTACAGATTACCGAGGTTTCTTCATTTAAGGGCTGTTCAATGTTTTTGTCAGATAAGGGCTTAAGTTGTAATAATGAGTAGTTCTTCTGATGAAACTCTTCAGATGAATGAGGTACATTGCCAAATAAGCAAGCTCGATCCAAGATCTTGTCATCGTATAAGTAAGATTCATCGGATAAAGTCTGCAAAAATAAAATTAACATAATGATCTATATTTTTAATTTATTAAGTTTTTACAATACGATTATCAACAATATGACATTTCTTAAATATAAATTGTAGGTTATTTAAACTTCTACTTACATCTTTTACAGGCGGTATATAATTGGAATCTGTGTCAGAGAAATCTGGACTTGAAACAGATATTTGTTCCTGGAAAGAACATACAGTCGTTAAAAATAAGTCGTAAGCATAAAACAGTTACAGTTATTTAAAAAAATTAAAATTCATGTAGATATACAAACCTCATTGAACAGCGTTGATTAAAATAAATCACGTGAATTTTCTTTATTTCCATCTAAAAAAACAATAAAAGTCAGTTAAATAAATCATACGTATCTGTGTAAAGACTACTCAAGATATTTTTAAACCTAAATAGTAAACAGTAAAAATAATGTTTATATCAACAGCCAGCTGCGTGCAGTTAATTGTTCAGGTGTCCCGAAACCCAACGTAAAGTGGTCACCGGGTGACGGGCTAGACAGTACCTCTGGTCTCAATTTTTTTTCTTAAATTCTATGTCAGTTGGTACTTCTTGGTTGATTTTGATGAAAAAGCGAGATTACTATTATTATTATAATTTCATTTATTTATTTTATTACTAAATAACAAACTCTTTCATTATGACACTTACACTACGAAAAACATTAATTTATTATTGTGAACTTGTATTATAATCAAATACCGTCCTCTTTTTGTACAAAACAAATAAACAGAATTAATACCATTCATTATAACGATATAATAACGATAATTTAAATTTTCCAACTAATTATAAATTAAAACTTACTACTCGTAGGTACTTACCTACCTATTCATTATTTTTAATATACTTAATGGGATACTTACTTGCTAATGAGAGTATCCTGGCACTTCTTTTCATGGTGCCTGTTATTTTACTTCCACTATACAATATTTATACCACAAGAGTTATTGCGTCCGCACTGGCCGGCAAAAACATATAAACAAAAACATGTCGCTTGCATATCGCATGCGAACTCCGCCCCCTCACCTCTGTCACCCCCTCGTCTCCTCTGGGACGATGTCGTTTTGTGTGACGCAATTAAATCACACATTAGAATTGATAAAAACTTTTATTATATACAGAAGCCACATTATCGGCGTCTTATACGTAAACAAAATATCGAATATACGCCACTGATATACGGCGCACATAAGCGACCTCCAAAATTCGCGCGTCAAACAGCGGAACTAAGAAATACGCCGAAAAGCACTCCGGTGACAAAACAACGTCCATGCCAATATTTCACCCAGCCATTGTACTAACCTTTACTGTACTTCTGGCTGAATTTGAGAGATGGACAATCTTGCGTCCGTATACAGGATGCAACAAGTCAGTCGGACGCAACATCATCGGTAAAAACCGCCATGTAGGACGCAATATCAACTCCGGGATGGAAATATATATATATATATATATATATATATATATATATGTTAACGGAAATGTGTGAAATTAATTATATTATACTTACACATTACACATTTCCTAGGAAATTTATACATTTCCTAAATAGCAATCGGAAATGTAAAACATTTAAGATATGGGCGGGTACGCTGGGACAGCGGTACGAGGGGAGGGTATTGCTTCGCCGAATCAATTATAACAGCTCACTTAGGACCCTTCAATTGATCCTCGGTGCAATAGCACATAGCTTTTGCAGCTGGCTTCTCTAGTTGCAATACTCTCGTTTTATGAGGCTATAGCCTCTTTACATCATTCTGTCTCCCGTTTTGCTCTGGAGGGTAGTGGAACAGTTAATTTTCTAACTCCTCCTTTTATTTCTTTCTGATTAAATTCGTTGCGGGATCCAAGACAGTTTAAGCGATTCCCCGGGACATGCTTGAGTCTCACCACTCAGTGTCATTTCATTGTGTGCCACTGTTGATCCTGGCTTACAGGAGTTGCAGTGGTGGGTAAGAGGGAGGGACTAGTCCCGATAAAAAAAACATATTTACTCTACTTGCTGCTCCTGCAATACTTCAGTCTAACAACGGCAGAGAATTTTCAAACCGAATTATTGAAAATTTAAAAACATATTGACCTATTTTAAAAATTATCACCCGATGAACGATTTGGAGCTAAATTTTTGTGTCCAATATGTTCAAAAAACTCGAGGCCACCCAGATTTTTGGGGGCCACCCAGCTTTTTGGGGGCCACCCAGATTTTTGGGGGCCACCCAGATTTTTGGGGGCCACCCAGATTTTTGAGGGCCACCCAGATTTTTGGGGTCCACCCAGATTTTTGGGGGCAACCCAGCTTTTTGGGGGCCACCCAGCTTTTTGGGGGCCATCCAGCTTTCTGGGGGCGACCCAGATTTTTGGTGGCCACCCAGATTTTTGGAGGCCAATTATTTGCCACGCTGATTTTATCTTATTATCGGAGTTTTTTATTTTCCCGCTTATATACAAACATTTAGCTTGGATGCAAACTTTTTTACAGTCTAACAACGGCAGAGAATTTTCAAACCGAATTATTGACAATTTAAAAACATATTGACCTATTTTAAAAATTATCACCCGATGAACGATTTGGAGCTAAATTTTTGTGTCCAATATGTTCAAAAAACTCGAGGCCACCCAGATTTTTGGGGGCCACCCAGCTTTTTGGGGGCCACCCAGATTTTTGGGGGCCACCCAGATTTTTGAGGGCCACCCAGATTTTTGGGGTCCACCCAGATTTTTGGGGGCAACCCAGCTTTTTGGGGGCAACCCAGCTTTTTGGGGGCCACCCAGATTTTTGAGGGCCACCCAGATTTTTGGGGGCCACCCAGCTTTTTGGGGGCCACCCAGCTTTTTGGGGGCCACCCAGCTTTTTGGTGGCCACCCAGCTTTTTGTGGGCAACCCAGCTTTTTGGGGGCCACCTAGATTTTTGAGGGCCACCCAGATTTTTGGGGGCCACCCAGCTTTTGGGGGCCACCCAGATATTTGGGGGCCACCCAGATTTTTGGGGGCCATCCAGCGCCAACCAGCTTTTTGGGGCCACCCAGCTTTTTGGGGGCCACCCAGCTTATTGGGGGCCACCCAGCTTTTTGGGGGTCACCCAGCTTTTTGAGGGCCACCCAGATTTTTGGGGGCGACCCAGATCTTTGGTGGCCACCCAGATTTTTGGGGGCCACCCAGCTTTTTGGGGGCCACCCAGCGTATTGGGGGCCACCCAGCTTTTTGGGGGCCACCCAGATATTTGGGGGCCACCCAGATTTTTGGGGGCCACCCAGCTTTTTGGGGGCCACCCAGCTTTTTGGGGGCAACCCAGCTTTTTGGGGGCCACCCAGATTTTTGAGGCCCACCCAGATTTTTGGGGGCCACCCAGCTTTTTGGGGGCCACCCAGATATTTGGGGGCCACCCAGATTTTTGAGGGCCACCCAGATTTTTGGGGGCCACCCAGCGCCAACCAGCTTTTTGGGGCCACCCAGCGTATTGGGGGCCACCCAGCGTATTGGGGGCCACCCAGCGTATTGGGGGCCACCCAGCTTTTTGGGGGCCACCCAGCTTTTTGGGGGCCACCCAGATTTTTGAGGGCCACCCAGATTTTTGGGGGCCACCCAGCGCCACCCACCTTTTTGGGGCCACCCAGCTTTTTGGGGGCCACCCAGCTTATTGGGGGCCACCCAGATATTTGGGGGCCACCCAGCTTTTTGGGGGCCACCCAGATTTTTGGTGGCCACCCAGATTTTTGGGGGCCACCCAGATTTTTGGTGGCCACCCAGATTTTTGGGGGCCACCCAGCTTTTTGGGGGCCACCCAGCTTTTTGGGGGCACCCAGATTTTTGGGGGCCACCCAGCTTTTTGGGGGCCACCCAGATTTTTGGGGGCAACCTAGCTTTTTGGAGGCCACCCAGATTTTTGAGGGCCACTCACATTTTTGGGGGCCACCCAGGTTTTTGGGGGCCACCCAGCTTTTTGGGGGCAACCCAGCTTTTTGGGGGCCACCCAGATTTTTGAGGGCCACCCAGATTTTTGGGGGCCACCCAGATTTTTGGGGGCAACCCAGATTTTTGGGGGCCACCCAGATTTTTGAGGGCCACCCAGCTTTTTGGGGGCCATCCAGCTTTCTGGGGGCGACCCAGATTTTTGGTGGCCACCCAGATTTTTGGAGGCCAATTATTTGCCACGCTGATTTTATCTTATTATCGGAGTTTTTTATTTTCCCGCTTATATACAAACATTTAGCTTGGATGCAAACTTTTTTGAAAACTTTAGAATAGTTGCAAACATAATTTTTAAAATTGACATCAGATGTATATGATCTTTTGTGATATAACTCATATAGGACATCTCTACTCCGTCTAATGCCTTGAGTTGCCCAATTAATAAATTTTATATTTTTCTTATCAACTTTAATGTTTTTTATTTTACAAACTTTATTAAATTCGTTACAAATGCAATTAAATAATAAGAATGATGATAATGAAGAATGAAAAATGGCACAAACTAGTCTCTAGGTTGGAACTAAACTTCCCTAAGTTAGATTTTGTGAGTGGCCTACAAGTGATTATTTGCTTTTCTACAGTTATCACATTATTTAGTCTGATCATTTGGCATTTATGGTCAGAATGAACACCGCTTACTAAACACTTCTCATCAATAGAAATAGTATTAAAATTTAATATCAAAGATTAAACATGTATTAAATATTACCTAATAATACCTTTATACCTTAATACCTTTATTATTTTACGGTATGACTTAACAGTCATACCGTAAAATAATAATAACCTGATTGTCTCAATAAGTGCAATAATAAAAATATATTATTAACAACGTGTTTTAATTCAGAAAGCATTTCTTTTAAATTTCCTTTATATTTATACATTTCCTAATACGAGATTGGAATTATATACAATTCCGAGGAAATTTATACATTTCCTAAATAGTATCGGAATTGTACACTTTTCCTAGAATTTGTATACAATTCCTTGATTTCCCACATTTCCGGTAACACATATATATCTTTTTTTTTATATTTTTTTATGTCAGAGGGTGACAAACGAGCAAATAGGTCACCTGATGGTTAGTGATCACCGCCGCCCATGGACACTCGCAACACCAGAGGAGTCGCGGGTGCGTTGCCGGCCTTTAAAACAGGTGTTGCTGACCCTTCCCCACAACCCAATGAGCTCTGGCGACCTTATTCACACTCGGAAACACAACATTAACATTATTAATGTTATTATTAAGAAATGTCTTCTATAAGGTGAAGGTACTTCCCCAGTCGGGCTGCTCTTTGAGCGAACGACCGCTATGCCCTACCTCTCTTAGAATATCTATCAGAGGAAGGGCAGCTTCCTTCTGAGGGATTTCTTGGGATTGCGTTGTTCTGAGTCAACACATAAAAAAAATTCTAATCTTAAGTATATTTAATTTAAAAAACGGATTCCTACTGAGTTTTCTGGCAGTGTTTCTCTGTTGGTGCCACGTCATGCATTGCACGGTAGGGTAAAATATGACGATTCCACATAAATGTAATTTTTTTACAGAATAAATGATTTGATTTGATATGAGTACTATGACAATTTTCTGTAAACGCCAACTTGTGAGCCAATCGTGGCCATCGTGGCATATCCTCCCAAGATTCCGGGGGGAGTATTTTGTCCAGCAGCGGACTTCTTACAGTGTTATAATGATGATGATGATGATTCTTTAGTTATTACATATTTTTACTCTTTGATGAGACACTTACATAACGCAGTTACATAGATACATTATCTATTTTTTCTTAATATTGCACTTGTATGTTTTTATATACATACTAGCTGTGCCCCGCGGTTTTACCCGCGTTATATTTTATAAATTATCACAGCTCTTCCCCCGTAGGTGATAGCGTGATAATATGTAGCCTATATGTTGACCTGACCTCTTACTAATATTTTCATGCAAAATTTGAAGTGAATCCATGAAACACTTTTTGAGTTTAGCCCGGACATACATACAGACAAACAGACAAAAATTTAAAAAACTATATTTTTGGCTTCGATATTGATTGTAGATCACGCCCCAAGTATCCTTTTCAAAAAATATTTAGTGCACAGTTTTGACTTTCCTACGATTTTATTATATTTTATTATATATATAGATTGGTGTTCCGGAATTTGAATTGATGATTGATTTAAATTTAGAAGATATAACTTAAATATTGGGGCAAAACATCGATATTAAGTCACCTGTCGAGGAAACTCATTTCAGCGTTATCTTTGTTACAAACCGAGCTTGAACTCCTAGATATAGATTTCCGACTCAAAGAATACAGAACCATTCAGATAATATGTAGTAAAATATAGCTTAAACTATAAATTTCGATAATTAAACCTAAACATAATCTCTTTGACCATAACTTAATACAAGGTAGCTAAATATCATTACTATTTTGAAATAAATTCTATAAATGTTTTAACCATCTAATATATGTAACTAGAAATAATTATGTATACTTAACTATATTACATGTTCTGACTATTTAAAAGCGCTTTTTAAAGTCTACGCGAATAAAAACCTATTTACTATTTATTTATTTCAAGTTAGTGTAGTTGCATTACGAAAGCCACCCTTACAGCTTACGTCATACAGATACTGTCACTGTCAAAGTGTAGCATCGACTATACTATCGACGAAACCTTATTTAAACTAGTAATCTTATAATAAAATCTACTAATACCTCATACTATGCTGAGAAAAAATATTCATTAACGTCTACCAAGCCCTGGAGCAATGCTTCAAAGGAGAATGATCAATTTGTGTCATCCATCTTACACATAACTGCGTCCATGTATATGTCACAGACATGTTCTGACTATTAACAAGTGCTTTTTTAAAGTCTACGCGTGAATAAATACCTTTTTTATTTGATTTATTTATTTTATAATAATAATATCCTGGGACATTATTAACACACGGCCATCTGATCTCAAACTAAGCAGAGCTTGTGTTTACTTTTCTTTTGTAAATATATACTTATATAGATAATTACACCCAGACATAGGACAAAGAGACATGTTCATGCACTCAAATATCTATCCTGGGTGGGAATTGAACCCACGACCTCCGGGGTGAAAAGCAAGCATTTACCAACCACGCCACAGGCCCGTCGTATTGTATGTTATTTTTAGGTAGTAGGAATGTCAAGCAATTATTTGTCAGTTATCATTTAAGTTCACAATCAGTTTTCATTTAGTTCACTTTAATTATTGCTAGAGTTGAAAAATATATTTTTATAAATCTCATTGACACTAAAACACGATTCAAATAATACTTTAACAAGAAAGAAAATACCTTGACAGCAAATTTAGTACAAAAAATGGTCGAAACAAAAGAATGTCGATAAATTAGCAATCTCCGTTTTGTTATAAAGAGATTAAGTCTTTTGTTGAAATTATAAAGCTAAGCTTAATAAGGACGGCATTGGGAGAAGACTTCAAAAAGCTTGCACAGAAAATAACGCCCTCTATAATAAACACCTTTATTCTGAGCTCAAAAGATTCTTAGAGCAATGCGAGTCTTAAAACGTGTACCACAGACCACTATCTCAAAACGTACTATCGCAAGCTTATAATTATGATGTTCAGTGAACTACCGATCAAATTCGCGCTACGAAACCTTTCAAGTAGCCAAACTACAACCGAATGGTCTTGTTGGGGGTTCTATAATTATCTATCTTATATGACGGTCACCGTAGCCTAGTTGGTAGTGCTCCTGCCTACGAAGCTGGTGGTCCTGGGTTCGAATCCCGGTAAGTGCAAATATTTGTGTGATGAGCACGAATATTTGTTTCTGAGTCATGGATGTTTTCTATGTATTTAAGTATTTATCTATCTATCTATATAAGTATGTATATCGTCGCCTGGTACCCATAGTACAAGCTTTGCTTAGTTTGGGGCTAGGATGATCTGTGTGACATTGTCCCTAGATATTATTATTATTATTATTATATACTAGCTGTGCCCGCGACTTTATCCGCGTGGAATTGTGGCTTTGGGTAGCATTTGAATCAGTATTCTCTTGCGTGTGGCATAGTCGTCTGCCCCCACGTGTCTGCCCGTTCGGGTAAGCATATTTCCCCACCTAAATCACGCCGCACTATTATATTACACCCTTGCGGGCAAACCTTCTACAAACTTTAGATGTCATATTGGTTTATATGGAATCATCAGCTTAAAAAATAAGATTCAAGTATCTAGCTCTTAAAATTGATGATTCTTCCATACAACTTCTCATCTTATCCTTTCACTTACAACCCTTTTTTTCACATTAAAAAGTAGCCTTTGTCCTTTGTAAGGCTATAGACTATCTTTGTTCTTATCAAGTTTTATTTAAATCATTTCAGTAGTTTAGGCGTAAAAGCGTGACAGACTTTCGTATTAGTAAGGATTATATTATTTTTGGAAATTATGGACAGCAATTGAAATTATCATTTAGATTCTAAGTTCCAGTGTTAGCTGTTCTTGCAACAATCTAGTAGTATAATTTCTAGTATTGGTGGAAAGGTGGTGAAAGGTTCAATTTAGTTTAGAATATTTTCAATCAAAAAATCAGTTTTAAGGAAAATATTATGTATGAGAATATGAAGAGAAGTAGGTCTAGTAGGTATTATTAGTTTACCTTTACATCAAAAGTTAATACGTAACATTAATTCCTAAAACTGTTATTCGTGTCATATTCTGAAAATCACGTTAATATATTCAAGCGCCGAATGACCTAGTAATGTCTGGCCACCGGCTAGACATTAAATATGCTAGTCAAATGCCAGATAGTTTCTTTGCTGAGTAAGCGAAGGCTGAAGAAGGTGGGTGGGTCGCTTTATATTAATGGTCACTATATTTTCTGTCACTAGGTGTACCTAAAGTATTCCAATTTGAATATTAAATCGACCAAATGAACAGTGAAATGTATAAAGTAAAAGAAACTTTTGCTACAGAAAAGAAAAAATGGGAAGAAATCTCTGAAATCTTGGAAGAATGTTCTAATAATAATAATAATGTCCTCCTAGCTAATTGTCGGCTACGGCGGCCAGTCTCAATGGATACCAGCCATCTGCACGTGACATATTATAGTGCACAAGTGCGTGGGCAAACACAGGGGCAATTTTTATTCCATGACTCTCATTATTCGATGGGACAGCTAGCGACACGAGTGGAAAGAGGTTAGATACAGGACCGACGAGCAATAATTGCACACAAACTAGGTATTTCCGATCCAGTACGACTTTGCAACCTACAAAATTATTATTAGAATTTGCAGCGTCATTGGTAATGCGAGTTTCCATGGGCGGCAGTGATTAGTTACCGTCAGGTGACTCGCTAGCTCATTTGGCTTGCGATTTTATTAAAAAAAGCACTCTCTCATGCATACGACCTAAATCAATGTTTGTACTACATAAGTATCGCAGCTTTTATTCCTGAGAGAATATTAAAATCATTGCGAAGTACTACTTCATCAGTTGAAAACTACTCTGATAGTGATCCTATCGGAATATTGCAGACAAAATATGTGGGAGCCGAAAAGAATCACGTAAATCACTGAACTACACAATCAATGTTTTAACTCAATGTAATTAAATATTGTCAATTAGAACTTCCAATAAAAATAGACCAAGTCTATCGTACTTTTATTTTTATCCAACCAAATCAACTAATAAGCAGAAAATCTTTCTATGTGATATACAAAATGTTGAAATGAAATGAAATGAAATATTTATTCAGCACTTGGGTATTAACATACACTTGTACTTGTCAAGGTCACAATGCAGTACATAAACATAGTGGATAGTAAAAAGTTACAAAAAAAAATAATAATTTGTCAGTCCGTGCGGTTTGTTTTATCGCATATATTTTCTGAAATCCTTAAATAAATAACAATTTACTAATCTATTATTTTGAAATTTAGTTCTACTATATTAAAATTAAAGAATTGAAGACTAAAGCAAAAGACGAAATTCTAAGTGAGGGTGTGATCACATGCACGGGATCACCGATCACGCGTTAATGGGCCAAAGCGATCCTCGCCGCTGAGGAACCTACCCTAGCTAGCCTGCGGCTTTCTCTAGCTGCCTAGGTGGACGACCCAGAGAAGAAAGCCACAAAGAAACTCCGGGCTTGCTTTTTTCGTCTTCTTTTGCTTTCAGTTTACGTTTTTTTTTTTTATGTGATGTATTTTACTTACATTGTGATTGGTTGTTATGTAAGCTAATGCACGCACAGAACCGTTGTCATTCAGCGAATGATAATAAAATAAATAAGCAATAGCATTCAATTTCACTCAAGCACTTAGAATATCCTCTTGCTAGACGAAAAAACGGTGGGTGCATCCGCGTACATTTACAAAATTAACAAGTCAAACGACGTCTAACAGAAGCGAAAAAAAAAATAATGAGTACCCCAACAGCAGTTCGACCAGTTACCGCAAGCAGCACCCGTTCACGAGTATGACGTGTGGGCCAGCCATCGCCTCCCTCGCCATATTAGAGGGAAGGAAACGACCCGACCCACAACGCCACCGCAAGCATTAACAGACAATGGGAGCATGACGAGCTTACAAAGGGGAGTTCATATTGAAGTCGTTAACAGCCTTCGGCACACCTAATATTGCCGTAACAGTACTAAATGCAGGGTCATTTAGGTTGGGTGTCGTCTCAGTCTACTTCGAACCCAATAGAGACATTGAACAATATTTGCATCAGGTCCAGCAAATAGTGGGGACAATAGGAACCCCTGACATTGTCTTGGCGGGTGACGTGAATGGCAAAAGTTACTGGTGGGGCACAGACGCCGAGGATGACCGCGGCAGTGCATACGCAGAGCTGCTGGCGCAACAAGGTATGACGGTGCTGAACCGAAACAGTGTGCCCACCTTCAGCGTAGTCAGAGGCAACAGGGTATACCAAAGTATAGTGGATGTCACAGCATGTACAGACCGACTGGCAAACAGGATGAAGCGCTGGCAAGTGGAACCGGACTTAGTCACCACGTCTGATCACCGAGCAATCACATGTGAGGTAGAGCTTGGAGCAACTGAATTGCCAAAGAAGAGACCGACCACAAGAAGATTCAATACGAAAAAAGCAGACTGGGTGAAATTTAAAGCCATTCTTTTAAGCGAAACAGCAGCCATGGGGCTCACTAAGGAGAGGGTTAGTAGTTTGATAACCAAAGAGCAGCTGGAGGAGGTCGTTGGTAAATACACTGAGGCTGTGGAAGCGGCATGTCAAGCTGCTATACCTAAAATCAGGGAGCCTAAACCTCGTATAACGGCGTGGTGGACGGAGGAACTAACGGTACTGAAGGCCTTAGTAATCCGTAAACGACGCAGGATACGGAATGCTAATCCGCAAAGAAGACCTAGGGTAGTTGATGACTATTTACGAGAACTACAGAACTACAAGGATACCATCGAAAACACTAGACTCGCAAGCTGGAAGGCCTATTGTACCGATCAGGATACTGACACCATGTGGAAGGGTATATACCGAACACTCATACAGACAAATATGGCGGCTGACTGCCTACTAAAGGACTCAGCTGGAGTCGAGTTTGATAGTGTGGGTTCAACAGAATTACTGGCCAATACTTTCTACCCGAAGGATGACCCAACTACAGACACTAGACAACAAGCCGAGCTCAGGAAAAGTGTAGATCTCGACATACTCAATCTGCGGGGACAGATGTCTAGTAATGCGGTTCTCCCATACCAAATGGAGGAACTGATGCGTACCGCTATAAAAATTAGTACTAAAAAAGCCCCAGGAGGTGATGGGTATACCGCAGACATATGCCTCTACGCTATAAAATCTACGGATCTAGTTTTCCTCGAAATTTTAAACAGGTGCTTGGCGTTGGGTCACTTTCCTGAAACTTGGAAAATTGCTACTATCAGGATTCTTCCAAAACCACTAAAAACCAACTACCAACTGGTAAAATCATACAGACCAATCGGTCTCTTACCGGTCTTTGGAAGAATCCTGGAAAAAATGACCACCGTCAGATTACAATGGTACCTGGGCGCCCATGGATTGCTGAGTGGTAGGCAGTACGGTTTCACTCCACAGAAGAGTACAGAGGATGCTCTATACGATGCGTTAAGTATAATTGAAACTGCCATACGTGCCAAGAAAATGGTTGCGGTGGTGTCCTTGGACATTGAGGGTGCGTTTGATGGGGCTTGGTAGCCTCTAATAAAGCGCCAGTTGATAGATAAGGAATGCCCCCGTGACATAACATTACTGTTGGATAGTTATCTGAGCAGGAGAAAGGTAAAAATCCAGTATGCTGGTGTGGAAGTCACTCGCGAGACTCAGAGGGGCTGCATACAAGGTTCCTCTTGTGGACCACTCATGTGGAACATTCAATTGGACCCGCTTTTGCAGGAGGCCGAAAACCTAGAGGCTCACATACAAGCCTTCGCTGATGATATACTGGTCATTGCTTCTGCAACAACTTCAGAAGAATTGACCAGAATCACAAACCACGCCCTAGAGAGAGTAGCAAACTGGGGTACGCAAAGCAAAATGAAATTTGCGGCGCACAAGACCCAAGCAATGATTGCAACAAGGCGACTCAAGTACAACAAGCCGCACCTAGAGCTGGGAGGCACTCCTCTCACATTAACACACGAGCTTAAGGTGCTGGGTGTGGTGATTGATTCCAAATTGACGTTTAAGGCGCACATAGAGTCAGTTTGCCGCAAAGCAACCCACCTTTACCAGAAGGCAGCAAGAGCAACGCGCATGACGTGGGGGATGAGCGCAGCAATCTGTAAACAACTGTACGCTGCAGTGGTTGAGCCTACTATTTTATACGCGGCTAGCATCTGGGCCAAAAATACTAGCAAACAATATGTTACCAAAAGACTTAACCAGATCAGCAGGAAGTTTGGTATCCTAATTGCACGCGCTCATCGCACGACGTCGCTTGCCTCGGTGTTATGCATTTCTGGCCTGTTGCCACTGGACCTGCGGGTGAGGGAAGCCGCTGATCTTTACGATTACAAAAGAGGTAAATCTATTACATTCTTACCAGGTAGAGAAGTGGAAAAAAAGAAAGGAACCTTCGAACTCCCACATCCCGCGGCTCGGCAAACTATAGTTCACGGCCTTATTCACACCCATAGGGAGGCGGATGAAGTGCAGGGCTACTCAATCTACACGGATGGCAGCAAGCTTGAAGGTAAAGTTGGTGGTGCGGCATCCTTGTGGAAGAATGGGACAGAAACTCGGCAAACTGGATTTCTTATGGCACCCTACTGTACAGTTTTCCAGGCGGAATTGGAGGCTATTGTCAAAGCTTTACACATGGTGCGGTCACAAAAAATTCCCTCAGCTAATATCCTAAGCGACTCCAGATCGGCTCCGGAAGCTATTGCCGTCCCCGACAGTACTCACCCAATAGTGGCGGAGATACAAGATCTGATCCGGACTCTAGATGCCAAGGAGGTCACTATCAAACTATTTTGGGTTAAGGCGCACGTGGGTATTGGTGGAAACGAAAGGGCGGACGACTTAGCAAAGAAAGCCGCCCTTACAAAAAAGACCGCACCAGGTTATGATGCGGTACCTATATCCCATTTAAAATACGTTATCCGTCAGAATAGTGTCAGGGAGTGGCAAAACCGATATGCAGGGGCGGAGAGCGGTGCGTTGACGAGACTTTTCTTGCCTGATATACAAGAGGCATACCAAATTGTCAACAACACTACAATTGACAATGTCACTACTCAGCTACTGACGGGGCATGGGGGATTTGGACAATATTTGGCACGTTTCAAACTAAGGTCAAACCCAGGCTGCGCATGTGATCCTGATATACCGGAGACGATACCCCACCTGATAGATGAGTGCCCTAGATTTAGCTCCTGGCGATGCGATCTTAAACAACAGTTAACATATCCGTTAAAAAAAGAAAATTACGCGGAAATTATGCGAGATAGCCAACAACGGAACATTTTCATTACGTTTGCACGTAGGGTGGCCAGGGCCGCAGCAAAGGCTAATGGCAGTACGGCGGTGTAGTGGTAGAGTGCCTGGAGGTCATACTGTTACCGGCATATATATGATATTATTATAATGAATTAATTAAAATTGGAAATATAAATTAGGAACCAATAAAATAGTTCCAATGGTGCTGCAATTGATAGCAGCAGGCAGTAGTAAGAGGCTTAATAGCCTAAAAAAAAAAAAAAAAAAAAAAAAAAAAAAAAAAAAAAAAAAAAAAAAACAGCCTTCGGCCGAACAGCGTTTGACATGTTCAAGATAATACACATTTGTTTTAATAATAGGTCTAAAAATCTATAAAGTTAAATTATTACAGCATTATTTCTATAGACGACTGAGAAACATACAAATGTATATCCTTAACATAACACTAAGATGTTGCTCTTGTTTAACCAAGCGACCAAGCGTTTTTGTCGCTTAAATAATCATTTAGAGTGTAATAGGCCTTTTTCATTAAAATATTCTTGATCTCTGATTTAAATCTAGCATAGGACAGTTCCTGAAGATCTGTGGGTATTTTGTTATAAATTCGGATACTCAGTCCGACAAAAGAACAATGAACCTTTTGTAAACGATGGGATTCTGCACACAATTTGTGTTTATTTCTAGTGTTTATCGTGTGTGTGTCACTTCTCTTTTGAAACAGATTCAAATTTTGCCGCACATAAATTATATTAGCATAAATATATTGCGAAAATACCGTTAAGATATTTATCTCCTTGAAAAACTCTTTTAAGGAGAATCTCGCACCTAGCTGATAAATAGCTCGTACTGCACGTTTTTGTAGAATAAAGATACTGTGGATGTCAGCCGCCTTACCCCACAGTAGTATACCGTAAGACATAATACTGTGGAAGTAGCTAAAATAAACCAGGCGCGCAGTATCTATGTTAGTAAGTTGTCTAACTTTTCTAACAGCATAAGCAGCAGAGCTTAATTTTCGAGCCAAGCCGGATATGTGAGTACCCCATTGAAGTTTTCTGTCTAAAGTTAAGCCCAGAAATGTAGTAGATTGAACAGATTCCAACAATTCATTGTTCATTACCAGATCTGGACCAACATTACTCACATTAGGTGTGGTGAATTTAACGCACTTCGTTTTTTTGGCATTGAGAACTAAGTTATTAACCGTAAACCATTCGGTAGTCAGTGTGAGAGCACTATTTATTTCATCAAGGTTATCTCTGTTTCGATCTACTTTAAAGATAAGAGAAGTGTCATCCGCAAAAAGTACTACATCACAGAAGTTTTTTTAAATAATGTGGTAAATCATTAATATACACTAAAAACAAAAAGGGACCAAGAATGGACCCTTGTGGCACGCCTAAAGTGACAGGTAGATCATTTGACTTAACTCCACCTACGTCGACACACTGAACTCTCTGATTAAGGTAAGAGGATAAAACGTCAAGCGCAACTTCCCTTACGCCATAGTGTCGTAATTTCAGTAATAGCGTGTCGTGGTGAACGCAATCAAACGCTTTTGAAAGGTCACAAAAAACTCCAAAAGCATTCTGTGACTTCTCCCATGCATCAAATATATGTTTTACTAGTGCAATCCCTGCATCTGTTGTAGATCGCCCTTTAGTAAACCCAAACTGGTTCTGGTGCAAGAGGTTGTTTACATTAAAATGCTTGAGTAACTGCTTGAGTATGAGTTTTTCAAATATTTTACTGAATGCTGGTAAAATGGAGATGGGGCGATAATTAGAGGGATCGTCTTTAGAGCCTGATTTAAACAATGGTATGATTTTACTGCATTTCATTAGGTCGGGGAAAGTACCTGTATCTATACACTGATTATAAATAACCATTAAGTAAGGCGCTATTACATCAATTATGGTTTTTAAATCCTTACGGATATACCCCATAAGTCACCTGTATTTTTTTGCTCAAGCGTCTTAACAATATCATATATATCAGATACCGTAACATGTTCAAAATTAAAAATTACATTGCATTCTGGCACGCTATTACGTAGCAGCAGTTCGGCGCCAATTTCGGAGGAGTATAAGGAGCGAGTGGTGGTTACAGGTATGGCGGCAAAAAAGTTATTTAACTCATGAGCTACGTCAGCTTTATCACTAATAACTGTATTATCTATTTTTTAATATATTTTTTAATTTTTGTTTTTAATGATTCCATATTAAAGTACAGAACTAAGTGACTTTGTTAAGAAATATTGAGCAAGGAAACTGTTCTAATTAGAAACCGCTTACTGCTTCCTGAAATATTAGCGCAATCATTAACTAGTAATATTCAGACTTTGAAAATTAGTCAAGTATTATAATTCAATTGGTTACTTATATATTTTTTATCAACGTATGTATATGCTACATCGTTTAAAGAAATGTTACTACTATAGATACTGGTTTAAATTGCCATATTTATTGGAATAATATAAGTATCATATCATATCATGTCATGTCAATATAAGAATAAGTGCTTGCTTGTATAAGAGCATCTCACATGCCAGGTCGAAAATATAAATCTCTTTCACGGAACAATTTCCAGAATATTCGATTTCGTACAAATATTATACACAAACTTTGACTGCACGTGTGGCGCAGCGGCTAAGACTGTCGCCTCGCCTCTTCGTGTTCCGGGTTCGAATACCGCGCAGGACAACTATTTGTGTGACCCATAAATAGTTGTCTGATAGAGTCTGGTTGTACATTGTGTCCGCCAATTATATGTTTGTAAAGTATCCCGCGACACAGGGATTAAAGGCCTAAGTACGGGCGTTGTCTTTAAAAAAAAAATCTAATTACAAATCCAAGGTGGATTTGTAATTGGAGTCTTAATTTAGTTTCCATATTAGAGCGCGTGATATATGGATGTCTAAAATCTGAGTAACAGCCATAAAACATAAACGTCATAATGGCGGGACCAACTCTTGTAATTGAAAGATTCTTCCACGTATATTTAGCACCGATTTAGTTCTAATTTGTACCTGTCCTGAAATTTTTGTGCCTTACACGGCATAAGCGGAATTTCACGATAACACTGGTCCCGCCATTATGATGCGTCATAATGACGGGACCATGCCCATACTCGAAAACTACAGCGAATTACATCATCCAGATCAAACCAGTATTTAGAACCTGATTTAGTGCCCCCGATAATCAATAAAGAGAGACTTAGATCTCAGTAGTTTTTATATAAAATCAATTTTTCTTTTTAGACTTTTTATACGCCTAAATTATTTAACGAGCAAAAATACTTCAAGTAAATAGTTGCAGCTACTTTTCATACATGCGCTTTATTATTTCAATCTTTAGGTGAAATTATGACTGTTTTCAAATAATATGTAGTAAAATATAAATTTCAGTCATTAAATTATTATTTCTAGTTGCATATTACAGATATTTAGGTACACGGAATGTTAAAACATTTATACAATTTATTTTATTATAGTAGTGATATTTAGCTAGCTTGTATTAAGTTATTGTCAAGGAGATTATGTTTAGGTTTAATGACTGAAATTTATATTTTACTACATATTATTTGAAAACAGTCATAATTTCACCTAAAGATTGAAATAATAAAGCGCATGTATGAAAAGTAGCTGCAACTATTTACTTGAAGTATTTTTGCTCGTTAAATAATTTAGGCGTATAAAAAGTAAAAAAAGAAAAATTGATTTTATATAAAAACTACTGAGATCTTAGTCTCTCTTTATTGATTATCGGGGGCACTAAATCAGGTTCTAAATACTGGTTTGATCTGGATGATGTAATTCGCTGTAGTTTTCGAGTACGGGCATGGTCCCGTCATTATGACGCATCATAATGGCGGGACCAGTGTTATCGTGAAATTCCGATTATGCCGTGTAAGGCACAAAAATTTCAGGACAGGTACAAAATAGAACTAAATCGGTGCTAAATATACGTGGAAGAATCTTTCAATTACAAGAGTTGGTCCCGCCATTATGACGTTTATCATAAAACCCCTGTGGAGCACAACAGGAGAAGTGAATGGAACTCTATAAATGAAACTGGAAGGTTATGTGCTAAGTTATAAACAAGATAGGCTTTTTCTTTGGAAATTAACAGACCCACAAAAAGAACACATTGTTTTTTATTTTATTTTATTTATTAAGGTTCACCAACAATTGTTTACATTAATTTTATTCTTATATCTAACACATTATCAAAAACTTATAACAATGTAACAATTACTTAAAGGTAAACACCGCAAACGATTATATACAGAGATTTTTCAATTTATACAAGAAACATATAACACTTAGGTTGTTATATTATTATTTTATTTTTTTGTTACTATTCTAAATTTGGTGAATGTGTAAGTAGGGATTTTTTTTTGTTAACAGAATCGAAGTGTAAATCGATTAAATCGCTAAAGCATATTGTTATTTGTATTCTAACTTTCATGCTTCACGATAATTGTCATCCTACTTTCCTACTAATATTATAAAGGCGAAAGTTTGGGAATGTGTGAGTGTGTATATTTGTTACTTCTTCGCGTCTAAATGGCTGGAACGATTTTAATAAAATATAGTATGGAGTTAGCTGACACCCTGGATTAACACATTGGGCTATAATTTATACAGTTTAATGCGGGTAAAACCGCCGGGCACGGCTTGTAATATATACAAAATAAAATACATTTTATTTTTAATAAGTAATAAACATACACGAAAAAATATATAATAGGTATATACCTATTATATATTTTTGTGTATATGTTTGTTACTTATTTACGCCTAAACGGCTGGAGCAATTTTAATAAAATTTGGTATGGAGTTAGATCACACCCTGGATTAACACATAGGCGCCGCGGGACACAGCTAGTTATAAATTATGATGTTCCTTGTGTAAATCAAATTACACATAGAAGATCGTAGTTTATTCTTATACTAGCTGTGCCCCGCGGTTTTACCCGCGTTAAACTTTATAAATCAACACAGCTCCTCCCCCGTAGATAATAGCGTGATAATATGTAGCCTATATGTTGACCCGACCTCTTAGTAATATTCATGAAAAATTTGAAGTAAATCCATGCAGTACTTTTTGAGTTTAGCCCGGACATACATATAGACAAACAGACAAAAATTATAAAATCTATATTTTTGGCTTCGATATCGATTGTAGATTATGCCCCAAGTATCCTTTTAAAAAAATATTCCATGTACAGTTTTGACTTTCCTACGATTTTATTATATGTATAGATTGCCGCAATATATAACGATAATTGATTAATATGGTGTCAGTGAGTATTCACGAATAAGTATTGAAAAAATATCTGCAAGCTACATGGAGATTAACACTTTAGAATGCTCAATTTAAAGTTGCCTTATAATTAACACTTTTTAGGACCTATTTTATATAATATATTATTGACTGTGAAGTTCGACCAATATTTTTTATTTCGACCAACTCATAATGGTTGCAACGGCTATTTACGAATGAGTTTTAAGAAGATGAATCTGGATTTTGGCATAAGAAAATAACTTTACACGTCTTCAAACTGCACCAAGAATAATACTGTATGCAGTGTGAGCTCATCATCATCATCATTTCGGCCGAAAGACGTCGACTACTGGACAGAGGCCTCCCAAAAGTAAAAAAATAAATAAAAATGGTTTTTATTGACGTAGACTTTAAAAAAGCGCTTGTAAATACAGTCAGAACATGTTTGTAGTAATATAGTTGAGTGTACATAATTATTTCTAGTTAAATATAGGTGTTTAGGAACACGGATTGTTAAAAAACATCTAAAATTTATTTTATAAATAGTAAATAGTAATAATATTTAGCTAGCTAGTATTAAGTGGTTGTCAAGAAGATTATATTTAGGTTTAATAATAGATGAATTATCGATAATTAATAATTATTAATTATCTTTGGGAGAGGCCTTTGTCCAGCAGTAGACCTCTTTCGGCTGATATGATGATGATGATAGATGAATTTCGATAATTAAACCTAAACATAATCTCCTTAACAATAACTTAATACTAGCTAGCTAAATATAGTTTAAGCTATATTTTACTACATATTGTCAGAATGGTTCTGTATATATTGATGTAAAAAGTAAAGATCTCTACAATTGCCGGTCTTGCGCTACCCGTATTCAGTAGAGTGGGCTGTTTTATGTTAATACGTATACTTCATCCCCTGATTTTTTAGGGATAAACAAAAACTAATCTCTTAACACCGCGTGTAAAGTATTTTTGAACCTGTCACCCGATGAGTAATGCGTGTACTTGAATTTAGCAGACACTTGTGAAACTGTTGCGAAAAGTGTTCAACGATACATCAATCATTTGAATTACGTTCCATACTTTTTCTTTAACATAAGTACTGTCGACGCCAAGTCAGTAGAAACAGTTTGGCCTTAACTGTGTCTCTATTACGTAGGCAGCACGGGTGGATTTTGTAGTGCATGTATGTTCACTTGCATAGCGTCGATTGTATCTAATATAGTATGGACGTACCAAATTAGTGTTATATTTTGCAAGTCAGCAAAGTGATGTTGTAATAATGTATAACAGGCATATTTTTACAATTTATGTTTTAAGTTAATAGTAAGTAAAGTATTGAATGCTTGGATTGAAAATAGTCGGTAAACCAACATGAATCCAATGAGAACGGAAATTATTATACATATTTTCTTTTAAGGATCGGAGACGTTCTCAAGGAAGGACAGGTCAGAAGTACCCTAAACCGGCGAGCATGTATGAATAATATAATGACAGTAATCGAGGCAAAAGACGTGTGCAAAGATCGTGACAAATGGAAATCCGTTGTCTCTGCCTACCCCTCTGGGAAATAGGCGTGAGTCTATGTATGTATGTATTTTCTTTCACATGTTGTTCCGATTTTAATTCTGAATCCTAATGATATAATATAATAGAATAGTTTATTTCTCTCTTCAAAGTTTATACAATGTATTTCTAGTTAGGAACAATTATAAGATTAATAAACAAAAAACTTTGGAGAGAGCTGGAGTTCGTACTAGGCTCGAGACCTGTATGACAAATCTCCAGGCTCCCCCTTCTTGTCGATCTAGTTTTTGTATTCTATACAAATAGTAATATAAAAGTTATACAAAGTCAAAAATGAAAACGTCGAGAGTTTAAACAAGAATAAAATTTTAAAAACTAAAATGAAGGGGGTGTGTCTTTGAGGGTGTGTGCATGTGTGTAAGAGGGCATAGAATGATGAGCTTATTTAGGAATGACAAGTAAGCTTTCGGTATCACCATAATTTAGATTTCTTAACCAGTTTTTTATTGTGTGCTTACATTTTGCCTTGTACATAGGGTATATGTTAAGCAGTTTGTTGACCTTATTGTACATGAAGCCACTAAGAAAACCAATGGACCGTTGAGCAAGACTGTGTTAGTGAGTACCGGTGGGCAGGCAAAATATTTGCGTCGTTGAGGTTGGCAATGATTTGTGTAATGACTCGTACTTGTTTCAAAATTTGTTAAAAACTAAATTTTCTATTTAATTGTAATATTATAAAACTTTGCCTACCCACCACTGCAACTCCTGTAAGCCAGGATCAACAGTGGCACACAATGAACTTTGCCTACCGTGTGGTGACGGCGGTGAGTATCAGAATATCATCATTCCATCTCATCCCGTGGGGGACGTAGAAGTCGACCCGAGGGACCATCTACCAGAGGACGGGCACCAGCTTCCTTCTCTGTACTATGGCCATCTTTCTGGAATCGCCAACCCGTCTGCCAAGCGTGGCGATAATGGCATATCCCCCACTACAATTCTTGGAGGAGGCTTGTCCAACAGTGAACTTCTTTCAGGTGTAATGATTGATCGATTATAAAAAAGGTATTAGATAGATAGAGTACACTTTATTGCATCAGTAAATACAACATATTATCTTAATATAAGCAAATACAGGTACATGGGTGGTCTTATCGCTTGGGTGAACAAGGAAAAGTAAGATGGAGAAGACGATAAAAAAGCGGGTATTGTGTGTACTATTGTGCATACTTGGCTGGTTTTTGGGAAGTCGCGCATTAATCATAATTCAAATTCAAAATTCATTTATTCCGTTGAAATATTACATTTATGTGGAACCGTCATTTTTTTTACCCTAACACGCAGTGCATGACGTGGCAGCTACTGAGTAATACTGCCAGAAAACTAAGTAGGAATCCTTTTTTTTATATTTATTACTTGATAATCATACAATTGGTAACCTGTAATATAGGTTTTCCCAAAAATAACTCAGGCACCAGTCTCTCACAAAACTGGTTGCATTTCTAACCGCTAATATGTACAATGTTAGATGTCAACTAATTTTAAGCAAATATTACTACTTTTGTGATTAGATAAATAAATGCATTCTACTCTATGTGAGTGTGACTGCACGTGTGGCGCAGTGACTTAGACAGTCGCCTCGCCGTTTGGTGTCGCGAGTTCGAGTCCCGCGCCAGACAACTATTTGTGGGACCCATAAATAGTTGTTCTGAGTCTTGATGTAATATGTGTCAGTCTAATATTTATTTGTAAAGTACCCCGCGACACAGATTGCCTAGTGCGGGTGTAGACTTACAAAAAAAAATATTGAAATATTAAATTAAATTAATAATTCCGTTGAAATGACGTGGCAGCTACTGAGTAACACTGCCAGAAAACTAAGTAGGAAACCTTTTTTTTTATTAATTATCTACTTGATACTCATACAATTACATACAATATAATACTCATACAATTACATTTCGCTAATTTTATGCATATATACATAGTTACATTTAACATTGTACAGGTAATGTGCGTTAATATCGTAAACATAATGAGGTTATGATCCATTTAGGCGAATTCCGTGACGTAATAATACCTTAATCTGTGATACACAAATGGTATTAGTAGTCACGTCAGGATTACCCACTAAACGCAATTACCAAAATCAAACCAATCTCGATACAATAATAGACGCAATTCAGTAAATCTGTTTCACCTTTATATAAACTATTGTATACAGGTTCAATGTGTACCTAAGTGCCCAAAATCAAAGATCGGTCTTGTTCGAGACCACGGGTGTTTTATAATGTTTAAAATTTACGCACAAAGCACACGCACATACAAGCTACAATCGTCTCAATATTTTTTTGAGAATAATCATCCATTTTCCTATAATAAGAAAACCGGCCAAGTGCGGGTCGGACTCGCACACGAAGGGTTCCGTACCATTATTTATAAAAATTAGCAAATAATTCACGTTTGTTGTATGGGGGCCCCCTTAAATATTTATTTTATTTCAATTTTTATTTGTATTTGTTGTTATAGCGGCAACTGAAATACATCACCTGTGAAAATTTCAACTGTCTAACTATCACGGTTCATGAGAAATAGCCTGGTACCAGACGGAAAGAGAGACAGACAGCGAAGTCTTAGTAATAGGGTCCCGTTTTACCCTTTGGATACGGAACCCTAAAAAAGCAACTCAACTCTATTGCCACAAACCAAAATCAAGTTATTTATTAGCCGAAATTATTTGATTTCTTTCGCACTAACCTTTTTCTACATTACCAAGTCAAAATAGAAATTATTTACTTCAACTTCAAGTTGACATTATTCTTTATTCACCCAACCCTCAGCTAATTTGGTATAAAAGTCGCTTAAGGCTCTCAACAATGTGACATGAATTAAAATTAAAGAAACTGAACATTAACGAAGCCCATTAAAAACCCAAGGGATTATTAAAAACGACCCTTGATACCGTTTACGACTTCCAAAGGTAGACAAAAGGCCTGCGATAAGGAATTTCTTCATAAATTTTAAGGTCTTTTATTTATGTTATCAGTGTTATATTAAAATTGTTGTCGTTTGAAATTAGGAATTATGATTACTGTTATGGTTTGACGGGCTGGTATGGCAAACCATAGCAGCCCTTCAATCGTGGTTGGTAAATGCTTGCCTTTCACGCCGCAGGTTGTAGGTTTGATTCTCACCCAGGACAGATATTTGTGTCCATGAACATGTCTGTTTGTCCTGAGTCACAAAAGGACAAACAGTCAGGACAGGTGTAATTATCTATATAATTATGTATTTACAAAAGAAAAGTAGTATATCTATATAATTATATAAAAATCAATGCCACTTTTCGTTGTAATGTTATAACTCAACAACGCCTTTACCGATTTGGCTAATTTTGGTCTTGAATTATTCGTGGAAGTCCAAGGAAGGTATGTAAGCAGAGAAAATTAAAAAAAAGTCTTGAAAAAGTGTAAAATCAACATCTTTTAGTAATTTAAAATATTTTTTTGTTTGAATAAATGAACTTAATAATGATTTTTTTATTACTATGCCTTATTCGTAGCGAAGCACGTACCGGGCCGCTAGTATAGTTTTATTTATTTTTTATTTATTTATACATTATATGGTATGGTATGTACTATAATTAATGCGGCTGGTGCTTAAAAAAGGAAAACCTGAGCTATAAGCACCAGCACCTTCCAATTTAATTACTTAATGTATTATACACAAAAATTAAATTAATTAGGTTAAACGTCTCGCATTATTTACATGAATGGGAGCTTGAGTGTGTGTGGATAGGTGAGTGCGGGTGTAATGAATGTATGTGTGCAAGTGTGGGAAGTGTTGTAATAAAATTAAACTGTAAAATTATTATATTAATTAGAGGGATGAATAAATGCTTCTGTTTCGTCATAATTAAGTTTTTTAAGACTAATTGATATCGTTTCTTTCAACTTATACTTACTTTTGGTTAGTAGGGCTGGTGAGTTGTTCAGAAATTTGTTGTATAGATAGCGACCGAGAAAGTAATAAAATTGTTGTCCAAAAGATGTCTTACATGTAGTGGTAACTGGAATATTATTTTTACGTTGGGTGCGTGTTTGTGTTAAGAAAGGTTGTGTTTGTGGGAGTGTGTTTATATGTTTCTTGGGAATAATTTCTGTGTGCTGTCTTAATATTATGTGGAGTATGAAAATCTGCCTCACACTGAGTACTTCACAGTATTCGTATAGCTCTTTAGAAGGAAAGCGATACGGTTTGAAAGTGCATACCTTTAACACCGCTCTCTGTGCACGCTCTAGTTGTATTAGGTGGGTCTTGCATGCACCACCCCATGTAGATATACAGTATCCTATTACAGACTGGCACAAGGAATAATAAACCATCTTAACAGTGTCAGGGTCAGCGACATGCCGCAAGTATTTAAATACAAAGAGTAGTTTGCGTATTCTACCGGACAACTTGCTAATATGTGGTTGGAAGGAGAGTTTCTCGTCCAAAGTCACACCTAAGTATCGAGTTGCTGTCACCATAACAAGTTTAGGGCAGTCGCAGTCTGTATCACAACCAACTTGCTTATGGGCACTAATGTTAAGGTGGTTTAAAGAACTTGCTTCCGTATTTCTAATTCTGTATGTCATGAAGGTTGTTTTGTTAACATTTAGTGTGAGTAGATTAGTTGTGAGCCAGTGTGTAACTCTTTCAAAGCCAACTTGAGCTGCACGAAAAGTGTCCTCCCACGTTTGCGTTCTAAATGTTAAGGTATCGTCTGCATAGGCTACTATTTTACCGTTGTTTAACTCTAGTTCACACATGTCATTTACGTACACAAGGAATAAGGTAGGCCCGAGGATGCTTCACTGAGGAACACCATACACAACTGAAAGTTCTTCGCTAATCTGATCATTTACTTTGGTGCACTGTGTACGATTACTTAGGTATCTCCGGAACATTTTAAGTTGGTTTCCCCGAATACCCAGCCCTTCTAGTTTAATACATAGTCTCGGAATTGAAACTGTATCGAAGGCCTTGGCCAGATCAATAAAAATTGACAAACATTTCTCCCTTCTGTCCAAAGCTTCGACTACAGAGTTAGTTAAGCCATGTACAGCATCATCCATGGACCTAGCATTACGAAAGCCATACTGCCTGTCCGATATGAGGTTGTTAGACTCGAGATAGTTTTTCAATCTATTATTCATTATTCGCTCCAATATCTTTGAGACAGCAGGCAAAATGGATATAGGCCTGTAGTTTGATACAAGTTTCGTTTCACCAGCCTTGTGTATGGGGTGAACGAGAGCTCTTTTTAATTTATCTGGAAACACTCCGGTACTAATGCATAGGTTAAAGATAAAAGTAAGCGGTGGAACTAGCGTAATTTTATGTTTTTTTAGAACAGACGCAGGGATGTCATCAACACCGACCGCGCAATCAGTTCGTAGGTTATTAATCAAATGTTCCACCTCTGTTTCATCAGTTTCAAGAAAACCATCGAATTGCAAGTAAGATTGTTCTTCAAGGTACGAGTAGCATTTTAATGTGTCTTGTCTGATTTAGGGATCAATTTTTCGGCAAGATCTTTACCAACGTCTACAAAGCACTTATTGACCTCATTGATTGAAATATATGGACTGCTATTGAGTAGAAGTAAGTCCTTAGATGAGGACTTTTCTTTATTGGTGTATGTGATGTCTTTAATAGCACTCCAAAGCTTTTTAGGGTTATTCTTAGCCTTTCTGAGTTTGTCTCTCTCATACTGTCTTTTAATGTTTTTTGCCAACGTGTTGCAGTAGTTTCGGTATCTTTTGAATGTGACTCTAATAGTATATCAGTTATCTGGTTTCCATGGTGCAAGCTCTGCTTAGTTTGGGATCAGATGGCCGTGTGTGATTATCCACTTATCTTCTGTTCGCCTAATTAATATCTCTATATAAATCTAAATATAATAAGCGAAATATTGTGATACAGCTAACATAATCCACAGTAAATTAATTCAATTGTACTAGGCTAAGACTTTCGTATCTCTTCTCTTCTCTCTCTCTCTCTCTTCTTCTTCAAATCACAGTCCCATGAAACAGCAATATTACTTGACGGGGGATTCCCCGTTGAATAAGATTGCTGTTTTTATAGTACAATGTGTTGTTAGTGAATTATAATTAGACTAATCAGTCTAAATTTCTGTGCGGAGTATGATATTGATAGAAGAGTAACAGAAGACTTAGTAAAGTGCAATTAGACTAATTAGTCTACTTGTAATTTACTAAGTCTTCTGTAACTATTCTGTCAATATCATACTCCAATGGGACTGCTAACCTCTTTAACGTCTTTCGTATCTCTTCCGTCTGTATCATAAATTGGTGAAACTGCACTGAACGTGTGGCGCAGCGGCTAAGATACTCGCCTCGCCGCTTCGTGTCCCGGGTTCGAATCCCGCGCGTATTTGTGTGACCCATAAATAGTTGTTCTGAGTCTGGATGTACTTTGTGTCCGTCAAATATATGTTTGTAAAGCATCCCGCGACACAGGGATCAAAGTACCTAGTGCGGGCGTTGTCTTTTAAAAAATACGAAAAAAAAATAAGATACAACAATCGTACTCGACTCGGAATCAGTTTCATTGTACTTCAACGAGTCTTCCGTAACTCTACCGTCGGTATCATAACGCAATGCGACCAACCATTTTATGTGATCCCCAAGCTGTCCACATAAGTAAGTAAGGTATGCTCTGCTAGACCTAGCAGAGCATACCTGCTAGATTGTTTTCATACAATCAATACAATGAGTACCTAAATATCTATGTTACTAGAAATAATAATGTATATGTTAACGGAAATTTATGTAATCCGTCATTGTATACAATTCCTAGGAAATGTATGCAATTCCTAAAATCGCACGGAAATGTGTGAAATAAACTATATTATACTTACACATTTCCTAGAAAATCTATACATTTCCTAAATAGCAGTCGAAAATGTAAAACATTTAAGATATTGGTGAGTACGCGGGGACAGCGGGACGAGGGGAGAGTATTGCTGCGCCTGATCCGGCGATCGCGCAGTGCCTTGTAAACTGTCAGTGCGTACGCACGTCGCTATTGTTCAAAAATGGCAGCCGAATCACGCATCGCGCTTATGAAAGAGCGATTTTATAGGACTTTGGCGTCATTAAGAATATTAACAAACGCTAGAAACACTGCTTTTATTGAAGATGAACGTTATAAAGAGTTAATTGAAGAAATTTCTACGGCAAAAACAACTGCTAGAAAGACTTCTCGCGATTATTGGTTATTGCGGCGATACGACGTGCTTACCATTGACCAGAACAGTAAGCTTATTTTTCCTATTAATGAAACTACAAGCACTATAATTAACTACGCATGTGATAGCGAGTTATTCGACATATTACACGGGGCTCATATTCGATTCGATATCAAGCAATCTCCGTATGAGGCTCTTTTGGGTGTACCTAAAGTAAAAGTTGGTTTACAGTTACCCAATGATTTCACGCAAAATGTTGAAACTGAAAAAGAATTGGACAAAATAATACAGGACCTTACCAAAAAGGAAGATCCCAAAGAATCACCCGATGAAGGATTTGGATCTAAAGTTTTGTGTCCAATATGTTCAAAAAAGATAAAATACTAGATAATCGTCAAAATGCTAAGAAAGAAATTGAGTGAAAAGAAATCGAGTGAAAAGAAGTTGGCCCCTGTACCTATTGGCGCTTCAGTACGAATTGCAGTTCCTGAGGTTGATAGAGGACGAGGTGATGCACGTAACATTATTGGTGTAGTTTTGACTAAAACCGATGATGAACTCTATCAGATTGGTACCAATAACGGTATCTTAAAACAACTATATGCTCGATTTCAGATTAATGTGTGTCGAAGAGTTTTTCTTGATGCAGACGATGTACCGAGTACGGAGATTGCACTAAGGTCAGTTGCCAACTTGCAATCCACTGGAACCGGCCAGGGATTTAAGAAGTGCCTTTGCAAGAAAAACTGTGCTACAGCGAGATGTCTGTGTTTTAAAAATAAAGTATTATGTACTCCCAAATGACATTCGAGCATACCCAAAATATACAACAATATATACACGAAAAATTAATTGCTATATGGACTGACAAAGTATTATAATATAAAGATTTACTTTTATATTGTGACATTTATAATTACTTAATTATCAGACTGATTACTTGCCAAATGAAAATTTGATTTTATAAGAATAAATATAAGTTGATTTTATGATACGTTAAAAGTTAATAGATAGTTGATTTTAAAAGTTTTAATTAGTAAGATAATATGAACATATTATTATTATTTTACGGTATGACTGTTACCCGATTGTCTCAATAAGTGCTATAATAGAAATATATTATTAACAACGTGTTTTATTACAGAAAGCATTTACTTTATACATTTCCTAATACGATATTGGAATTATATACAATTCCGAGGAAATTTATACATTTCCTAGGATATCTATGCATGAAATAGTTTTTCAAACAATATTTTATACATTTCCTAAATAGTATTGGAATTGTACACATTTCCTAGGATTTGTATACAATTCCTTGATTTTTATACATTTCCGGTAACATATACAACTATACTACAACAAACATGTCTGACTATTTACAAGGGCTTTTTAAAGTCTACGTGAATAAAAACCTTTTTTATTTATTTATTTATTATAAAAAGATTCTTCGCAAGAAAACATCCCATCAGCAGTTTCCGTGTAATGCAGTGGAATAAATAATACTACTGACCCGGTATTGATACATACCAAATCATATAAGCCAGAAAAGCTCTTACTAAAATAAATTGGTAATGAATAAACTTCCTCAGCAATGTCAGCAAAAAGCTAAACGTAAAAAATTCAAAATCTGCTTAAAACCTTTAAGAACTTTCTGATACGACAAATCTGGGAAAAAAATATCTGTCGTGTGATGGCTTATCCGTATTCAGCCCGTTTTATATTTATCGACACGGGTCCGACACGACACTGCGGAGACGATGCGACAACAATAGTAATATTTAAGTTAGCAGCGAGTAAAATCAATATTAAATACTCAAATATTCATTTTGAACTTTATTAGTAAGCAAATAATAATTCAGCTCATTTACCTTTCATAATGGAATAGGACAGGCCTTAGTCAACCAACCAAGTCAACCGTCTAGTGCTAATTGGCAGACTTCTATCTTTTGCTATCAAGAAAATATTAGAGAAATTTCAGATACGCAGCTTAGGTTTCCTCACAAGTTTTTCCTTCGCCGTCTTAAGTACGAGGTCATTAATTTTAAATACACACAAGAATTTGAAAAGTTAGTGGTACGCGCTGTGGGTGTGAACTTGAGACCACTGGCTTCTCAGCCCAACGGTCTAACGACTAGGCTATCTTGTACTTGATCTACAGTTAGGATATATTAAACTGTCAAAATTTGAACTTATAATACTTTCAATCCCGTTTTGGGTTTCAAACTCGTCACTTCATAATTATAAACTGGCTAGATCAATTTTGCACAGGCATAGGGCTATATGAAAGTCTCTGAAAGCGCAAAACTGGCAATTGTGGAGAACTTTGGAGGAGGCCTTTGTGCAGCAGTGGGCGTCTTTTGGGTGATATGATGATGATGGGCTATGTGGACCTTTTTAGATGTTTATACGTTTTAAGCATTAGCCGTGTAGTCTGGCTTAGAAAGAATAACAAGGCCACACCATACCATCCCGTGGTAGTCGTGGTAGAAGACCAAGAGATACAGCAGGTAGACGGGCAGCAGCGCCACCTGTGTACTAGCTAACTGTGGTCACCAACTCGGACACTGCGGACACCAAGCGTGGTGACTCCGGCAAACTCCTCCAAAAAGGAACATTGTAGAAACCTTTGGGGGAGGCAAATGTGCAACAGTGGACTTTATATAGCCAGCTTTATGTAGCCAACTCCTCTATGACGGTCTAAGAAATGTCTTCTGTGGTTACTTTCCACCAGTTTATAAAAACAGCGATCTATTTGTAGCGTTGTTGCTCTGCCTGTTTGGCAACAGTCGCTAGTTCAGAAGGACAAACCAAAGATTCCCAGAGTACTGTAAGCACACTCGCAGCTGCAAGAGGTATTTCTATACGGGATCTAGGGAGATCTTCTCAATGATAACACATGTATTCACAAACAATCACTGATTTTATTTAAAATAATTATATTAGATTCACAATGTTTACTTTAGCACACCATTTTTATAACTATTGACAAACATCAATCAAACGTAACACCATGCTTTTTATTTGATTCGAATTCTATTCTCATTTTAAAAGTTATGTTTAGTTATTTTAATAAAATGACCAGAGCTACTAGCTATCTTGATAAAAGAGGTTTTATTCTATAGGAGGGCAGGTAATATCATTACATCACCCCCTCCCCAAAAAAAAATTTTGGAAGTCTTGAAACACTTCCATAATTCTGTTACCTTCCTACATTATAACTGTCTACCTATGTTGGGAGTTATCAAATACATAGGTGCAATAAAAAAGAGTAGAATTGAACCCAGGACCCACTGAAAGTCTAGCAAATGGGAGTATGAGTCCGACTTGCTCAAAGTATAAAAAAAAACAACCAAAAATTATACTTTCAAGGCCCTAATTCTACTTTCCTAACACTAGCTAAACACTACCTAATTATAGCTATCCTAGCTAAAATAAAATATTAGTCAACCTTCACACACAAAAGCTTCAATGATCATACTTGGTCCTATCACCAAGTAAAAGTACAGAAATAAAAAAAAAATGAAAATAATTACAACTTTTAACCATTTAAATAAATCATAAATTAATGATCTGAAAATAATTATTTTAAAAGGGCAAACTTAATTATAACAACTGGTTAAAAGTTTAATCCAAATTAAATTATTACAACAGTTGACCGTTCAACTAAATTATTAATGATAATCTGAAATAATTAATTAGAACAAGTGGTTAAAAATTAATTGAAGCATGTATAAAAGTTGGCTAATGGCTATCCTATTATAAAACCTAACTGCTAAACTATCCAAAATAATTGATAACAAAAAGATATCAATCTTATCAATCAAGGATTGGGTTCCAGAGAGTCAGGACCATGATGGAAGATCATATACCAACCAAGATTAATGAAAAATAAATATCTCATTTATACCAATTAACCTACCCTATCATCTATTTGTCCCCAGACATGAAAATAAAAGTGTTAGGTAGAACAGAATACCCATCAACATCATGGAGTCCATGAGGTTCTCCCACATCTATCGGCTACTATGTGCTAGATGTGTGATGCCAATGAATAATTAAATTCTATCACCCACTCTTAACTATTGACGGAAATATCCCCTTAATCTACGCTTCACCCATTTCCTAACTCCCTATCTCTACCTGGATATTTACTTCTTGTAAATCCCGTTATTCATTTTCCGATCTTCCATCATGTCCATTGTGGTTGTACTGGAACACCGCCCCTGGTCATCGTTGCTCTCGTACGTTTCACATGAAAACAAAATTTATGCGCGAAAGTATATTCATATATTTGACAAATAAAATAAAATTGTAATTATAAACATTCTCATCAGTAACATAAGTAAACGGCTTATCTATTCTACCACTGCCATAACAACAGCAATAAAACTCACAGTCTTATCGCAGAGCCATCTATCGGGTCTATTAACAAATCTAAGTCATCGAAAGACATTTGATTGGATGCAAAAAAAATTATCCAAATAAACATAAAATTAAATTATTGTTACTAAAAAGAAAAAAAAATAGATAGGGCTTGGTAGTAGAATGGTGAATTTAAAGTTTTATTTAATTTTCAATTTTTTTTTTTTTTTTTTTTTTTATTAAAGGCAAATATTTAGTAGTGGTTCACCCTTAAACTTAAGGTAAAAAAAAAAAAATATTCGCCAGATATTCGTACAAAATTTTTATGCGAATCGGGCCAGCCGTTTCGGAGATGTTTGGTCGCAAACACCGTGACATGATAATTCCACATTTTTGATGTAATCTATAAATATCGTGTGTTTTCTGGCATAAACAACATAATAACAAGACTTGGTTAGTCTAGGAGGCTTTCATTGCTTCTCCAGACAATGAACATCCTGTGTGTGTGCCCCAAAAACGACTCTTTTCAGGGTAACACCTGATAATCATGTAGCAGCGCCACTTATACATCATCACCACCAATAAAATAAGTCATAAGTGTGATGACTATAGTCCATCATAACCAGTATTAAAATTATGAAAATATTTGGGCTACGCCCATGTCCAGCAGCGGACAACATTAATATTATAATTTTATGCTAATCGTACAATGTTAAATAACAATAACGGAACAAATAAAATAACTCTCATTAGACATAGGAGCCCAGCATATCAAGTATTTATTCAAATCTCCCTTGTCTGGAATGATTTCATCCGATTGATATGTACTGTGTCGGATCTATTCCGTCCAGGCTTTCGCACCACATAAATGACATCACTTACACGTCTAACCACCACCCATGGCCCTACAAATAACCGTTGTAATTTGAAGTTCTTACCAGAAATTCGTCTCGGAGTGTACAAGAGCACCAGATCTCCCGGCTGGAACTCTCGCCTTGACGCTCGCCTGTCGTGGCTGGATTTCTGTTTCTGCTGCGCCTGGGTTATGTTGTTTACTGCTTGTGTGGCTAGGTTTTCCAAAGCAATTCTTTTCTCATCTACAGACATATAATTATGTACGTTATTTGTTGACAGATCCATATCTAACACTGTGCGTGGTTCTCTACCATACATGAGTAGATGTGGAACAATTCCGGTGGAAGCCTGTCTACTGGAATTGTATGCATACGTTACCAAAGGTACAAAGTGACACCAATTTCTCTGGTCAGCAGTAACAAATTTAGATAACATAGATAATAAAGTTCTATTAAACCTTTCGACTAATCCATTAGTCATTGGGTGAAACGCACTTGTTAGAACTGCTTTAGCTCCAAACAATCTGATGACTTCTTGTACTATATGGGCTGTGAGCACCGTCCCTCGGTCGGAAATTATCTCTCTAACGCCTCCAAATCTGCAAAAAATCTCTTCAGTCAAAAATTCCATGATAACATTCGATGTCGCTCTAGGAACTGCTTTACACACCGCATACCTAGAAACATATTCTAAGGCCACTATAATAAATTTGTTACCTCTATCTGAGACACGAAAAGGACCCAAGACATCTATCCCCACCTTTTCCATCATACTGGTAACGGAGATAGGCATCAACTCAGCAATTTTCTGCGTTCCTTTTCTCTCCTGACAAGGAATGCATGTGCGAATATATTTTTCAATTTCTTTATCCGCTCCATACATAAAATAACGGACCCTGAACTTACCTAAAGTTTTAGCCAGCCCCAAATGGCCCCCTAGCCATGGGTCGTCGTGTATCTCCTTCATAACATCCTGGAACAGAGATTTTGGAAGGACAACCACCTCACGTACCGAGCTATTTCTATATACCCGTTTATATAAAAGACCATTATTGATATAGAAGCCTCTATATTCTCGACCCGACTGTAAAATATTCATAATTCTAATACATACATTATCTTGCCGCTGTCCCTCCTGAAATGACACAAATTCTATTTTAAATACCTCTAAACCGTCGTCCATAGGTTTCTCCTCATCGACATTAGAGTCCTGTCTTATTGATAATGGATTTCTACTCAAAAAATCTGCCAAAATATTATCCTTATCTCTGCAAAAAACAATTTCAAAATCCCATTCTTGTATCGCCAGGGCCCATCGTGCTAATCGACCAGATGTGTCCTTTCTTGACTGCAACCAGCACAATGCTTTGTGATCTGTGGCTATCTGAAAAGAGGAACCCCAGAGATACGTTTTAAAATATTTTAACGCCCAGACTAGAGCTAAACACTCCTTCTCCGTAGTCGAATATCTGGTTTCCGTTTCCGATAACTTTCTTTAAGCATAAGCTACCGGGTGCATTTGCCCCTCATGACTCTGCAATAATGCTGCTCCCAGGGCACCGTCACTGGAATCAACCATTATACGAGTCACCACCTTTGGATCTGAGGAAAAATAACGTAATATTGGAGGATTACATAAAATTGTCTTCACTTGCTTAAATGACCGCTGACATTCAGTTGACCAATCAAATTTGACTCCCTTCTTTAATAATTTTGTCCAAGGTAAAGTGACTTCTGCAAAATTCTTAACAAATTTCCTGTAATAAGAAAAAAGACCTAATAATTTCCTTACATCCTTGGTGTTTTTGGGTGCTGATACTTCCCGAATAGCCTCCAATTTGGTCGTGTCTGGCTTAATTCCTTCTCTCGAGATATGGTAACCCAAGACGCAAAGCTCCGTTAAACCAAATTGACATTTCGATGATTTAAATGTCAGATTCGCCCTTCTGAAACGTACAAATAATTCTTTTAATGCTTCTAAAAATTCATGGAATGTTTCACCGTAAACTATAATGTTATCTACATAAACTATTGCGTTTTTGAAACGTAGATCTCCTATAACACGATCCATCATACGCTGAAACAAAGCCTGACTCGATTTTAAACCAAAAGGAACTACGTTAAAGGAATATAACCCTGACGCCGTGATAAACGCTGTTTTATGCTTCCCTTCTTGTATACTAGTTTGCCAATAACCGGAATTCAAATCTAACTCCGCAAAGAATCGAGCCTTAGATAAATATCCAATTAGATCATCAATTGCTGGAATGGGGTATCTATCTGAAACAATTTTTTTGTTTAGCTTCCTATAATCAACGCAGAATCGTCATGAACCATCGCTTTTCTTAACCAAGACGACCGGTGAAGCATAAGGGCTATTTGATTCTTCTATGACACCCAACTCCAACATTTCTTGAACCTGTTCATCAATGATTTTACGCTGGGCTGGTGAAACTCTGTAAGGTAGAGAATTAACAGGTTGCTCGTCCGTGGTTTCGATATTAACTTTGATAATATCACAGCGGCCCAATCTGTTCAATTTTTTAAAAGAAAATATGTCTATACTACTATTCAATAAATTTACTAACTCTGCCTTATGCTCCGACTTCAAATTTTTGCCCAAAACAAAATTGCATTCGCTTTCTAACGAGAAGTCAATTGTGTTTTTCAATCCTGAAAAATAATTATAATCACTACGTGATAAATCTACATAGTTTTTTTCCGTAATGTCTGTCACAGCGGATGATTGACATTTGACATTGCTGTCAGAAAAAAAGAAGTACAAATTTCTTTTGAATTAAGATTTTCAGAAGAAGCCCGATTTTTTGTTTTTCGACCAAATTCTACGCTGTCTTTGCCGATCGTGACCTTACCTTTTGAAAAGTCCATAATAACGGCATACTTGCTCAAAAAATCTTGACCTAAAATTAAATCACAAGCTAGATTTTTTACAACATAAATATTAATATTAAATTCTTTCTTCTTCTTCTTAGCGTTTCGATGGCAAACTCGTCAAATTTTTGTGGCCCAGAACGTGGCCACACTGATTGCCCTGCTTGTGGCACTTTTAAGATCGTGCCATGAACATATGGCAGGGCAGGCTGGGCAAGCTGTTAGATGGGCCATGGATTGGACCGATGCTCCACAAATACAGTCCATTTTGGGGTTGTTCGACAGTCCCCACCTAGACATGTTTTCTTTGCTTCGGCCCACCTGAGTCCGGAGTCTGTTTAGGGACTTCCAGATCGGCCACGGTAATTGATGTCCAGGTGGGAGGCTTTCGGAAAGCGTGACAAACTGATCCATGAATCCTTTTTGTGCACGCCAGATGCTGCATCTCGCTGTTGAGGGATCGGTCGTTAGTGGCGTGGTGCATTTGGCAAAACTATTTCGGCTTTTAAGCCTTTGCGGCGGTAGCCTATGCCCATAGAGGGGGTGCCGGGGATCACCATCCATTTTGGCCCTTTCTAGGGAGCTTGCTACAGTCCTGCGAACGTCTGGTGGCGCTATGCCAGCCAGTGGATACAGCAAATTTACCGGGGTCGGCTTCAAACACCCAGTGATTATCCGGCACGATTCGTTTAAGGCTGTATCCACTCGCCTTGCGTGCGTGGAGCGGGCCCAAACTGAGCAAGCGTATTCGCCGGCAGAAAATGCTAGCGCCAGTCCTGACGTCCGCAGCACTTGCGGCGTTGCTCCCCATTTGGTTGTGACTAGGCGTTGCAACAGGTTATTGCGGGCGTGCACTTTCCTCTTTAGTTCCTCACAGTTCCTTTTATAGGTGAGGGATCTGTCCAAGATAACGCCGAGGTATTTAGGAGAGCAGTTGTGAGTGATAGACACTCCTTCCCAGGCAATTTTGAGCTCACGCCCCGCCTGAGCGTTGCGAAGGTGGAAAGCACAGGACTCAGTTTTGGAGGGATTAGGCTTGAGAGAGTTATCACCATAGTACCTACTCAGGTCACTTAGTGCTGCAGTGAGATTAGCCTCAACCTTGTCAAAACTGGTCGCTTGAGACGTGAGCGCAAGATCGTCCGCATATAGGAAACGGGAAGTGTTTGGGCTGGATGGTTGGTCGTTGGTATATATATTAAATAGTAGCGGAGCCAAGACACTCCCCTGGGGAAGTCCATTCTTTTGCCCCCTCCAACGACTTTTTTCCGAGAGAAGATGGACCTGAAAGCGGCGGTTGTGGAGTAGTTCGCGAAGAATGTTGACGAACTTAAAGTCAGCTGTCAGAGTCTCCACCTTCCACAGAAGCCGTCTCAGATTCACTGTGTCGTAGGCTGCTGATAGATCTACAAACACAGCACCGGTCACCTTCCCCCGTTCAAACCCATCCTCAAAGTGTTGCGTGAGCTTGAGTACCTGATTGCTACAAGACTTTATTGGTCTGAAACCTGCCTGCTCTGGGATTAATCTCGGGTCGACAAAGCTTGTGAGGCGTGTCAGCAACAGCCGTTCAAACAGCTTATATGTGTGGCATAGGAGTGAAATAGGTCGATAGTTTTTACGGTCTTGTACCGGTTTTCCTGGCTTTGGTATAGCTATGACCTTTGATTTTCGCCAGATGCGGGGAATTTGGGAGGTTTCGAGACAGGTGTTAAACATTTGCAGCAACCAGGACACAGCAACTGGGCCAAGGTGTTTAATTTGCTCAACAGAGATGTTATCTACGCCTAAGGCTTTACCGGGCTTTAAGGCTTTTATTCCCATGACGATGTCTGGTAGGTGGAAAGGCTTGCTTATGTGGTCACAAGAGCATGCGGAACTGCTCGGTTTTGGGGGCCTCGGGAGACGGCCAGATGGTTTGCCATTTAGTATGAGCTGATCAGCTATCTGATCAGCAGTAACCTTACCAGGTGTTAAGGGAGCGGGTGGATCGTTAGTAAGCTTCCGAATGGTATTCCAGGCTTTTTTGCTATTGTGGGTCATGTCGATACCGGTAACTGTACTGATCCATCTTTCCCGGCGGTTCTCGCTAATTTGGGATAAAAGTTTTTCTCCCACAAGCAAAGTATCCTCTGCGAACGGGTTACTATTGAACAGAGACTCATACTCCTTAAATAGCTTTGCGGAATCACTCGACAGCCCTGGAACGTACGATGTGCGGCAACCCCTAGGGATGTGCTTTCGGGACACATTGCACACTAACTCTATAAACTGGTCATATCCTTTCGGGGAGGGAGGCACGATCAGGAGAGCTTTGTCGATATCCCGCGCAAATTGTTCCCAGTTTGCCTTTGAGTAGTTAAACCGGCGCTTAAGAAGGACCTGTAAAGGTCGCACAACCGGAACAATTTCACACATGATGGGGCGGTGCTGAGTTCGGGGAATAGGAGTGCATACCGTCTTGACACATTGGGAACTTACGTTGGAGCTAACAAAGATAAGGTCCGGGTTATAGCCCCTCTTCCATCGGCCACTGTTGAAGGATGCCGGCTGTTTAGGGTCGTGAACCAAGACCAAGTCGTTCATTTCAGCCCATGTCTCAAGTGCTTGACCACACTCATCGAGGTCTTTGTAACCCCAAAGTGGACTGTGACTATTAAAATCACCTATGACAATTCTAACGAGTTGGTCGTCAGCACCCTCCCGGGGCCTAAGCTGGAATGGAGTACCGGGTGGTTTGTAAATGGAAGTAACAGAGCAGTGGTCGAGGTTTACGGTGATTACCTCGATGCCGTTCTGGGTCGAGCTTTCAGTCGATAGGACACTCATTCCGGGAGTAACAAACACTGCGTTACCGTGTTTCGGGTGACAAGTCTCGGAAATGAGGGTCAGTCCAGCTATGTAGGGACGGCTCTGCGTTTCATCTCGGTGGGTCTCCTGGACACAGAGGACATCACAGCGTGTTTTACGGTGGAGCTCGGACAATAATTCCGATTTATCCTCAGAGAAACCTTCGATGTTAATCGAAACTACACGCAGAGCCGGCTTATGCACTGGACCTGGTGGGGTGGTGTTATAATTTGCCATCGTGGTGAACATCTTTACATTAAATTCTTTATCAACAATATAAAAATTAAACTTAGCAGTTCCTGCCGTATTAATGTGCCTGCCGTCCACCCCTCTTATCACGCCGTCTGCAGCCCCTGATAATTGTAAATCCAACCGACATGCTAATGTACGTGACATACAAGATATTGTGGCTCCTGTGTCTAAGAGAGCCGTAAAGGATAGGGTCTTACATGAAACATGCAAATAAGGCGCTTTATCTCTATTATTAAAACAAAAATTCAATACTTCCCCCGTTTGAGTGCCATTTTCACACGTCGCCACGTTCTGCTGACTGGAAACGGCTGCCTGATGCGTGACGTTCATGGCCGCCGAGGTTCGTTTCCCTCCTGGCGCCGTACATCTTGAGTGAGGGGCTGTCCTCTCGATCGTAATGCATACGGTGAACGTTCTGCTCTCGCATGCATGGGCGATGTCGTGTAGTGTCTCATACTACCTGATGGGGGTGTGTAGAATCGATCTTCATTATTTGAAGGCATCATATCTCCCCTACCTCCCCTATTTTTTTGGGAATGATCCACCATAATCGGTATATTGGTTTGTTTCAGATCGCTCATATTATAAACGTCTTTAAGCTGCATGATTAATTTTTTTAATTCTTTTTTGTCCTGTAGCAATGATGTGGCCAATTTATTTCTGAAGAAGGGTCCTGATGATTTTATAAATTTTATTATAAATTTTTTTTCGTCTTTCATTTCTGCTCTGTATGCCAATTCTTGTAATCTATAAAAATATTCGATGATGTCCTCTTTTTCGCCTTGTTTTGCTAAAAAAAATCGTTCTACGTAGTCCACTATCGGTGGGAATTCTTCTAAGAATAGCTTCTCAACTTCGGCAAACTCTGTTGCTGTCTCTTCTATAGTTTTGTAAAATGATGACGCCGGACCTTGTAGGAAAGACGGGAAAATCGCAATTTTTTCTTCGTCTGTAAATTTTTTAATAATAGCCAATTTTCGAAACTGTTTTAAAAATTCTTTTGAATCCTGTTCTATGCCATTGAATAATTTTACTTGAACGTTTGTCGATTCCATGGTTTCTTCTTTTCTTTTTAGTTTTCTTGTTTAATCTCTCTCCCCTTTGAAAACTTCAAAATCTTTTCAAATAACCAAAGGCGCCTACCACCATGTAAGCACACTCGCAGCTGCAAGAGGTATTTCTATACGGGATCTAGGGAGATCTTCTCAATGATAACACATGTATTCACAAACAATCACTGATTTTATTTAAAATAATTATATTAGATTCACAATGTTTACTTTAGCACACCATTTTTATAACTATTGACAAACATCAATCAAACGTAACACCATGCTTTTTATTTGATTCGAATTCTATTCTCATTTTAAAAGTTATGTTTAGTTATTTTAATAAAATGACCAGAGCTACTAGCTATCTTGATAAAAGAGGTTTTATTCTATAGGAGGGCAGGTAATATCATTACAGTACCTATCCCTTCCAGCTGGGACATACCCGCAATCCCGAGGTCCACCCCATCAGGTGCTAAGAGAAGTCAACGTCAGGTTAGGTAAAGTCGATGCGAGTCCGACATACTTACCCGCAGACACCTTTTGCGGAAGATATTTTTATTCTATGTCCCCTAAATTTCTATGTTCTAAATGTCCCCTGGAAAAGATCGGTTTATGCGATTAGAGACACCTAATAGAACATCCACCTCTTGTATAAGATATGCAATATCTGTATCAACATGTTTCACAAAAAAAGGGAAAGGCGTAACCTAACAGAAAACAAATATTTTCCAATGCTGAAGCCCAAAGTTGAGTAAAAAATATTCTTTTCTAATGGTTTTCCAGGTATGTTTTATATATCAGGGTTAATCCAGTAAAGTTTTCACATTATCCAATAGGCACTCTATTTTATCATTCCAAAAAAGAACGACAAAAAAGGAATAATTCGAAAATTATGAGCCTCTATACAACCGTGCTTCAAGGATTATCCTTGAATTACGGTTGTCTAGAGATTTAGGGAGACTTTGGACGTAAATAAATTATGCGAGAACTATGAAAACACAAATCAAGTTTATTTTTCGTCTTCGCTTTATATCTAAACTTAAAATAATTATGTAGGATAAGATATAATGACCATTAGTTGTTTCATACACACAAAATATTTTTATTTACTTTGATAGTAATCATTTTATTATATTGCGCCTGGCTTACTCCGCATTTAAGGCGCGCAACGTTAAGTAAATCGGTGCATTAGAACTTTATAGATCGAAAGAGGACGGTGACGACAGACTTAATAATTTATCTTTTGTCTTTTGTCATTTAATTTATACATCTCGTACAAATAAAAAAGACCTACAATTGATGATCATCGTGTAATCTCAGTTTATTTTAGCCCTGTTTTAGTAAGAAAAATAATGTGTTTGTACCGCCTCCTTAATATATCAAAGTCGTGACCCCGTCGTACGTTTTTAAAATATATTCAGTCCACCGTTAGATCATTCTTCTGAATCTCATTTAGGAGGACCATTTATAAAGATTACTTGGTTTTTGTATAGATTTAAAACCAAATAAACTGGAAATTTCTTTATGGACCCTCTTTGTGCGTACATTCAATGCTAAGTCGAATACACGAATACGCTTTAAGTTAACCACGCCCTTATTAAGATGGTGGTATGAGCGATTTTCCTAAAACAAATGTAACGACTGATTTGCGTCGTCTGTAGATAATCCTGGAAGAACGGGTAGCCCCGCGTTTTATGTTGAATATTTATTATTTCATATCACGATTAATCTCTTATAACCCAACAAGTTAAGTTTCGACACTGTAGGGGTCAGAAAAACTTCTATTTGGCATCGTATGAAGAAGTTATTGAAAGGTTCCTTACCAAACGCTGAAGAAGTACTAGGAGCACTGCCTAGGGCAATTCTGCTAGGTTTTATAGAACATAGGTGGTGATCTAATGTTTAAATTGTAGGTTTCATAAAACATCACAAGACTTAGTTAGTTTCGTTTCGTCTTTTGTTATAATCTGACTATAAGAAGGAAAAGAAGATAATCCTTTCGACTGTACGTTTTTATTTTATATTGTTTGTTTTTTATATTTTGTGAACTAATTTACAAATTTTATTCTACAGAGTATTCTTCAGAAGTGATCCCATATCAATTTTATTTATAAAAAAAATATTGTATGTTTATAAAAACAGTAATTATTTCCATTTAAAATCACGACGGGTACGTGTCCCGACCATCTGGGACATTGCGCAAAAGGGGGGCATCGGAGCAGCATACCCGCGTTCCCGGGACTCCTCCCATTAGGCGCCAAGAGGAGTCCACGGTAGGTTAGGTTTAGTCGGTGCGAGTCCGACATACCCACCCGCAGACACTTTTTGCGGGTGGCATGCGTAGGCATTCCCCCTGCCTTAATAAAAAGAAACGGTAAAGTTCAAGTACCGCCTTCATTATGTACCTGTATATTATTCCTCGATGCTCGTACTAAAGTAGTCGACTTATACAACGAATTTTCGATGACGAAAATGAAAAAATCAGGTATCCCCTCTGATTGGACACCGGCTTGTAAATGAAACCATGCGATCGCAATTGCTCTGTACTGCCTTTCATTCGACCCTATTCAGATTTATTACGTATCCGATTCATGTGGATTTAGTATTTACAAAATACAGTATTCAATGCTTGTTTGTAAACGGCATGTTGAATTTCAAGCATCTTTTAAATGAGTAGAATAAATTGAAGTGAGGGTAGGAATTTAACCCACGGACCTCTTGGTAGCCGGCCCCATGTGCGCTCCATTAACTTTACATATTAAAGATGCCATATTACCGAAACCTGTGTAGCTAAGATGATATTATATCAATACTTAGATTGAACCATCATCAACAGATGGCGCTCTATTCAATTATTCTGTTTTGATTATTCTTATCTATATAAATGAATAACAGTAACAAGTAACATCCAAACGACTGCACCAAATTGGATAAGTCTTTATTTTATGTGTTCGTTAGTGGCAGGAGATGTTATGTGTGAAACAAAAAATAATAGAAAATATTTAAATATTCAAAATGTGAGTGTGCGAATGAGAATCTGTCTCATAACATCTCCTGCCACTAACGAACACATAAAATAAAGACTTATCCAATTTGGTGCAGTCGTTGTAATTTTTATTTTTCATATAAACCTCATAACTTCTAAACGACTACACCAAATTGGATAAATCTTTTATTTATGTAAGGAGAAAAAAAATCGTATGAACAAAAGTAACCAATATTTAAAAATATAAAAAAGTGAGAGTATGAAGGAGACAGAAAACTGTGAGATGTTGTTGTATCTTTGTTCACAGACAATATTGACGCCAAAAAAATATAGCGGTACTAAGTTGGCCGCGGTAAGAACAAAGTAGGAAGTATGAAATAAAATCACGTAGGTAAATCTGTAACCGTGATTTTTAACCATATTTTCAGCAGTCACCAACTGAAAATCTTTTAATACTATTTCCCGATTGCTAAAGTTTAGGTGGTTTCATCAACAGTTATACAGACACCGTAAGTAGGTATTTGGACGCAATATTATTTCTAGTTAAAAGGTAATTGTTTTATTTTTATGTCGGAAATCCCTGTATCGTGGGCTACCTCCATTACGGATGCGAAGCTTACCCAGAATTAGAACAACATAGCTAGATGAAATAATGAAATTTATTCAGCACTTGGGTATTTACATACACTTGTACTTGTGAAGCTCACAATGTATTACATGAACACAGGCTAAAAACAGTAATTAAAGCAACAAAATAATAATAATAATAATATTCTGGGACACTATTAACACACGGCCATCTGATCCCAAACTAAGCAGAGCTTGTACTATAGAAACCAGAAAACTGATATAATACATATACTACTTATCTTTTGTAAATACATACTTATATAGATAATTACACCCAGACTCAGGACAAACAGACATGTTCATGCACACAAATAGCTATCCTGAGTGGGAATCGAACCCACGACCTCCGGCGAGAAAAGCAAGCATTTGCCAACCACGCCAACAGGCCCGTCGTAAATATTTTGAATTAGTCCGCCCGTGCGGTCTGTTTCGTCACATATAGGTATTTTTAAAGGCGACTAAAGGCGACGACTGTATGAGAAAAAAAATGATTACCCCTGCAGAAATTCGACCAGCTACCGCAAGCAGCACCCCTTCACGAGTATGACGTGAGGGCCAGCCATCGCCTCCCTTGATGCTCTCATCGGTCCGTAAGTGATCGGCGAGGGTAAGCAACTAGGCTCGCGGTCAGTCCGTAGTATAATGGTTACCTTAGTGTAAGCCGCTCAATAGGCCACTGAAATGGCTTAACGACTATTGTATAATGACTACAACCGGAACCGACAGATTAACGAGCCCTCAAAGCACGGAGATGCTCAGAAATGATACCACTTTGGTGATCACCCATCCATGGACTGACCGCAAGCCTAGTTACTTAACTTCACCAATCCCTTAAGAGCGCCTAAGTTACACCCTAAATTAATAGATAGTCTAGAAATAACATACCAAATAGTAATAAATCCCGCGGTACGCACAAAGTGTGTTATAATTTAGTCGTATACAACAATTTGGAATTAATAATAATCTATTATTAAGTAATATATGCGTTTCTCAAAAGGAGTAGTAAGCGTACAATAGTGGTTTGGTATTTCCGCAAATACAGTTTGAAGGATAACAATTCCGCAACTCCGATTTCACACACAAAGGTTGTATACGGTTCGGTAGAGTCTTCGAATAGTTTGTTATAACTTTGTCCTACACGTAACTAAGCAACCAAAGCCTGAATTCGGGCTCTTCTAACCTTTTATACTATACACATTCTGACAAAAAAGTAACGGGAATTGATCGTTTAATCTTAATTCCAAATTCAATTCCAATATTTTTTGTCGCGAAGTTGGCAAAACTGTTTTCTAGTAGAGTAGTATCTTCCATTATAATTCTTTATTTAAAAATATAGCCGTATTAGAAATATTGCAATTTGGCGAATGTTACGTTAGGCGGTTTTTGTCTGTTGTCCTCAGCGCGAGCGCACAGTGGAACGAATGTATGGGAGCGGTTGGACGTAGACATGTCCGAAAAAAAAGAGTAAAATTATGCCAAACTAATGATGCCATCTTATTCGATTACTTAATGCCTTCATAACTTGTGGTGATGAATTTCTTCATAACTCCCATATTTCGGGAGTAATTTGAGAAAATGTGAAATTTTACTATGAAAATGAGTGTATCGAGCTCTCTCCCTCCTGATTCCGGGCTTGTTTCAAGTAGCGGTCTCTAATATCATAATGCTAATACTAAGAGCTATATTTAATACTAAGACACATAGTGCGCCAAATGTGCACTTTCTGGGATAAAGAGTGATGTTTATTTTATAACACAATTTTTTTATTTTTTGTTTATTTTGTTGATTAAAACCGTTTTTCTAAAGGTTTACCTTATTACAATAACATTTCTGAGCAGCCAATTAGAGAAGATATAAGCTAATTAGGATATATAATTAGGGACTTAAGGTTTACATATAAAACTGATGCACTAATGATTACTGATAAGAACATTGCTATTATTTAATTACTAAATGGCTCTTAATACACTAATTTAGCATGCATCATTTACTAATTATCACAATAACTAATTATCTTGCAATATTTAACAAAGGATACCTGGGATACCTGGATTTTATATAAATAGGTCACTATTAGTAACTTTAAAATCAGTGTTGATTTACACCTCGTTGTATCCAAGCTAATCTCGCAATGTATTTTCCAAATTTTAATACAAATCTTGATATTCACGTTGCTTTATGCGCACGCGCACATAAAGATTTACGCGACTTTAACTATTTGTTCAGTGTTTTAAAAGATAACAGTTGTGTTCAGTTATGTGAAAGTGCTGAAACAAGTTTAAAAGACTGGTGTCGTCGATTTTGCTACCGCATTTATGCAAAATGGACACAGTCTGGAAGAAGCACAGATAAGTTTCGGAAGAAACATGAGATTTGGCTACAGGCTGCAATTCAATGGCCGGAATTACAGAATGAAAATATGGAACCTTCTACAGAAAATATAAGTGACGTCATCGAGCCCATAATTTCTCCTGCTAAATCTGATGCTTCAACTTGTACACATCCTAGTCCTCGTAAATCTTCAACTTACTTAAAAGTCATACTCTCATCAGTTCTTGTGAATATTTTTGTTAATATATATTTCTGTATATATATAATATATTTATAGACCTCTTAATAAGTCTGTCTGCGGTTTAAAGTAAATACAAATGGGGAAAAAACGTTTTTTTTTTTAATTTTCATTTCCTTTTATCCCAGAAAGTGCACATTTGGCGCACTATGTGTCTTAGTATTAAATATAGCTCTTAGTAATAGCATTACGATATTAGAGACCGCTACTTGAAACAAGCCCGGAATCAGGAGGGAGAGAGCTCGATACACTCATTTTCATAGTAAAATTTCACATTTTCTCAAATTACTCCCGAAATATGGGAGTTATGAAGAAATTCATCACCACAATTTATGAAGGCATTAAGTAATCGAATAAGATGGCATCATTAGTTTGTCATAATTTTACTCTTATTTTTCGGACATGTCTACGTCCAACCGCTCCCATACATTCGTTCCACTGTGGAGCGGTCCGTAATCTCGAGGTTAAGCTCCTAAGCGCATGGTCAGCCTATACAAGATGCAACATAAATAATGGAAAAAATTTAAGGAATCGTATATAAGTTAGTGTTGTTGCCTTTCACGCCGTTGGTTGTGGGTTCAATTTCCACCAAGGACAGATATTTGTGTGCATGAATGAACATGTCCATTTGTCATGTCTGGGTGTAATTATCTATATAAGTATGTATTTACAAAAGAAAAGTAGTATATTTTCTGGTTTCCATAGTACGGGCTCTGATTAGTTTGGGATCTACCTATTCTTATAAAAAACAAGCATAAAAATGTTTTGTATAAAATTATACAGCAAATTTAGTAGGTAACGACTCCCCAAATCAAAATTAAATATCAAAGACACAGTTCCATCTAGGACAAAATAAACAAAGTTTAAACTATGGATACTGGAAAAAGGATAGAAATACTTATAAAGTATTTTTGTAACCTTTATATAACAAATGGTGGCGACGTTCGTGGCGACCACGAACCGGAAGACGCAACGTGAGCAGGCCCCCTACAAGATGGACCGATAATCTTGTGCGGGTCGCTGGAAATCGCTGGATGCGGATAGCGCAAGACCGGCAATTGTGGAGATCTTTGGGGGAGGCCTTTGTCCAGCAGTGGACGTCTTTCGGCAGATATGATGATGATGATATAACAAAACCTACCTACCAACCGACTCTTTTGGTTGGTTCACTTGGTCGCGCGAGAGTTAGCCGTAGAGAATCGAGTGAGTTTGCCTTTTGTTTTTGTACAACTCCTGGCCAGCAGACCAACAGACGAATGATAGCCGCTTGGTTACTGAGAGGGTGGATACCTATATGTGGATATGGATACTGGAAAAAGGTTAGATATACTTATTTAGTATTTTTGTATCTATATACTTACATACAATACCCACGCAGAAAACACTAAACCACCTAAACCAAGACAAGTAGATATGTCCATGAACGGAAATACTGCTCTACTGCACGTGTGGTAAGACAGTCGCTTCGAGTCACGGGTTCGAGTCCCGCGCCGGACCAATAAACAGTTGTTCTGAGTCTGGATGTAATTTGTTTTAGAAACGCCTATTATATGTTTGTAAAGTACCCCGCGACACAGGGAATTGATTCCCCAGAGTGGGCGTTGTCCTTAATATTTACTTCAACTTCAAGTTGACATTATTCTTTATTCACCAGCTAATTTGGTATAAAAGTCGTTTAAGGCTCTCAACAATGTGACATGAATTAAAATTAAAGAAACTGAACATTAACGAAGCCCATTAAAAACCCAAGGGATTATTAAAAACGACCCTTGATACCGTTTACGACTTCCAAAGGTAGGCAAAAGGCCTGCGATAAGGAATTTCTTCATAAATTTTAAGGCCTTTTATTTATGTTATCAGTGTTATATTAAAATTGTTGACGTTTGAAATTAGGAATTGTGATTACTGCTATGGTTTGACGGGCTGGTATGGCCAACAGCTAATAGCAGCCCTTCAAACGTGGTTGGTAAATGCTTGCCTTTCACGCCGCAGGTTGTGGGTTTGTTTCTCACCCGGGACAGATATTTGTGTCCATGAACATATCTGAGTTAGGACAAACAGTCAGGACAGGTGTAATTATCTATATAATTATGTATTTACAAAAGAAAAGTATATATGGTATATCAGTTATCTGGTTTCCATAGTACAAGCTCTGCTTAGTTTGGGATCAAATGGCCGTGTGTGATTATCTACTTATCTTCTGTTTGCCTAATTAATACCTCTATATAAATCTAAATATAGTAAGCGAAATATTGTGATACAGCTGACATAAACGACAGTAAATCAATTCAATTGTACTAGGCTAAGATTTTCGTAATTCTTTTGTCGAAATCACAGTCGTCCCATGAAACAACAATCTTACTAGACGGGGGATTCCCCGTTGAATAAGATTGCTGTTTCTAATTATAGAATTAGAATTATAATTAGACTAATCAGTCTAAATTGCTGTGCGGAGTATAATATTGACAGAAGACTTAGTAAAGTGCAATTAAAATAATTAGTCTACTTGTAATTTACTAAGTCTTCGGTAACTCTTCTGTCAATAACATAGTCATAGTCATTTATTCATAAACAATATCAATTGTGTTTGAATGTAACATAAATTATTAAAATATAATGTACAATTATCAATATTATCTAAATTATCATTCAGCATTAAAAACCAAAAATATAAATATAGAATAATCAAAATAATGCATACGTCAATCTAATCTAATAACCAAAAACATAAATATAAAATAATCAAAATAATGCATACGTCAATCTAATCTAATAACCAAAAACATTAATATAAAATAATCTAAATAATACATACGTCAATCTAGAACATATTTTCATAATTGAAAATAAAATGTCCACCAAAATGTCAATAATAATATCATGTGAAATTATACACTACAGACTATCTAAAGAGTATATACATCTTTCGAGGAGATATACATTGCAATGAGACAGCTTACCTACTCGATGCGTCAGTTTAATTGTACTTGGCTAAGTCTATCGTATCTATTCCGTCGGTATCATAATTTGGTGAAACTGCACTGCACGTGTGGCGCAGCGGCTAAGATAGTCGCCTCGCCACTTCGTGTCCCGGGTTCGAATCCCGCGAAGGTATTTGTCTGACCCATAAATAGTTGTTCGGAGTCTGGATGTACTTTGTGTCCGTCAAATATATGTTTGTAAAGCACCCCGCGACACAGGGACGAAAGTCCCTAGTGCGGGCGTTGTCTTTTAAAAATAAGAAAAACTTGAGAGGTGTCAAGGGACACCCGGATGGAACGAAGTTATTTCTTATTATTTATTATGTACAAAAAACCTGTATACACTCAACAAAAATAATCGTCGCGACACCACACTGTTCAATGCGAAATAGAAATGAAAATATCTGGCTTGCTTTCTATAAGAGAGAGAGAGAGAGAGAGAGAGAGAGACAGACAGAGAAACATCCGCACGCCGCACAGCTGCAAAAGTGTCGTGACAACTTTTCGTAAGATTTTTTTCCGTCTAGCCCCCTTTCACAACGCGCGATAAATAACTTCGTTCCAAAAAAAAAAAATACAACAATCGTAGTCGACTCGGAATCAGTCTCATTGTACTTCAACGAGTCTTCCGTAACTCTTCCGTTGGTATCATAGCCCAATGTGACCAACCATTTTATGTGATCCCCAAGCTCTCCACATAAAGTAAGCTCTTCACATAAGTAAGTTCTCCACTTAGCAGAGCATACCTGCTAGGTTCTTCGCAAGAAAATATCCCATCAGCAGCTTCGGTGTAATGCAGTGGAATAAATAATACTACTGACCCGGTATTGATACCTAGGTACCAAATCATATAAGCCAGAAAATCTCTTACTAAAATAAATTGGTAATTAATAAAAATGTCAGCAAAAAGCTAAACGTAAAAAATTCAAAATCTGCTTAAAACCTCTAAGAACTTTCTGATACGACAAATCTGGGAAAAATATATCTGTCGTGTGATGGCTTATCCGTATTCAGCCCGTTTTATATTTATCGACACGACTCCGACACGACACTGCGGAGACGATGCTACAGCAATAGTAATATTTAAATTGGCAACTAGTAAAATCAATATTACATACTCAAATATTCATTTTGAGTTCAGCGTATGAAACGGGAAAGCTTTATTAGTAAGCAAATAATAATTAAGCCCATTACCTCTCATAATGAGATAGGATAGGCCTCAGTCAACCAAGCTCGTCTAGTGCTAATTGGCAGACTTCTAATGCTATCAAGAAAATATTAGAGAACTTTCAGATACGCAGGTTTCCTCACAAGTTTGTTCTTCGCTTTTTAATTACGGGATCATTAATTTCAAATACACACAAGAATTCGAAAAGTGGTGCGCGCTGTGGGTGTGAACTTAAGATCACTGGCTTCTCAGCCCAACGGTCTAACGACTAGGCTATCTTGTACTTGATCTTCAGTTAGGATACAATATTAAACTGTCAAAATTTGAACTTATAATACTTTCAATCCCGTCTTGGGTTTCAAACTCGTCACTTCATAATTATAAACTGGCTAAATCAATTTGCACTGGCATAGGGCTATATGAAAGTCTCTGAAAGCGCAAGACTGGCAATTATGGAGAACTTTGGAGAAGGCCTTTATGCAGCAGTGGGCGATTTTCGGCTGATATGATGATGATGATGATGGGCTATATGGCTGGGCTATATGGACCTTTTTAGATGTTTATACGTTTTAAGCATTAGCCGTGTAGTTTCTGGCTTAGAAAGAATAACAAGGCCACACCATACCATCCCGTGGTAGTCGTAGTAGGAGACCAAGGGATACAGCAGGTAGACGGGCAGCAGCGCCACCTGTGTACTAGCTAACTGCGGTCACCAACTCGCATGTAAGCGTGGTGACTCCGGCAAACTCCTCCAAAAAGGAACATTGTAGAAACCTTTGGGGGAGTCCAATGTGCAACAGTGGACTTTATATAGCCAGCTTTATGTAGCCCAACTGCTCTATGACAGTCAAAGAAATGTCATTTGTGGTTACTTTCCACCAGCTCATGAAAACAGCGATCTATTTATAGCGTAGTTGCTCTGCCTGTTTGGCAACAGTCGGTAGTTCAGAAGGACAAACCAAAGATTCCCAGAGTACCTACTCCTTCCAGCTAGGATATACCCGCAATCCCGAGGTTCACCCCACCAGGTGCTAAGAGTAGTCCACGTCAGGTTAGGTATAGTCGATGCGAGTCCGACATACTTACCCGCAGACACCTTTTGCGGAAGATATTTTTATTCTATTCCCCCTGCCTTAACAAACATGAAATGTCCCCTGGAAAAGATCGGTTTATGCGATTAGAGCACCTAATAGAACATCCACCTCTTGTATAAGATATGCAATATCTGTATCAACATGTTTTAGCATGTTTTACAAAAAAAGGGAAAGGCGTAACCTAACAGAAAACAAATATTTTCCAACGCTGAAGCCCAAATTTGATTTAAAAATATTCTTTTCTAATGGTTGTCCAGGTATGTTTTATATATCAGGGTTAATCCAGTAAAGTTTTCACATTATCCAATAGGCACTCTATTTTATCATTCCAAAAAAGAACGACAAAAAAGGAATAATTCGAAAATTATGAGCCTCTATACAACCGTGCTTCAAGGATTATCCTTGAATTACGGTTGTCTAGAGATTTAGGGAGACTTTGGACGTTAATAAATTATGCAAGAACTATGAAAACACAAATCCAGTTTATTTTTCGTCTTCGCTTTATATCTAAACTTAAAATAATTATGTTGGAAAGATATAATGACCATTAGTTTTTTATTATATTGGGCCAAGCCTGGCTTACTCCGCATTTAAGGCGCGCAACGTTAAGTAAATCGGTGCAATAGTACGTTATAGATCGAAAGAGGACGGTGACGACAGACTTAATAATTTATCTTTTTATCTAAATTTTTAACAATAGCTACATAACAACAAAATTGATGATCATCGTGTAATATCTTAGTTTATTGTAACCCTGTTTCAGTAAAAAATAATATGTTTGTACCGCCTCCTTAATATATCAAAGTCGTGACCCCGTCGTACGTTTTTAAAATATATTCAGTCCACCGTTAGATCATTCTCCTGAATCTCATTGAGGAGGACCATTTATAAAGATTACTTGGTTTTTGTATAGATATAGATTTAAGTTAACCACGCCCTTATTAAGATGGCGGTATGAGCGATTTTCCTAAAACAAATGTAACGACTGATTTGCGTCGTCTGTAGATAATCCTGGAAGAACGGGTAGCCCCGCGTTTTATGTTGAATATTTATTATTTCATATCACGATTAATCTCTTATAACCCAACAAGTTAAGTTTCGACACTGTAGGGGTCAGAAAAACTTCTATTTGGCATCGTATGAAGAAGTTATTGAAAGGTTCCTTACCAAACGCTGAAAAAGTACTAGGAGCACTGCCTAGGGCAATTCTGCTAGGTTTTATAGAACATAGGTGGTGATCTAATGTTTAAATTGTAGGTTTCATAAAACATCACAAGACTTAGTTAGTTTCGTTTCGTCTTTTGTTATAATCTGACTATAAGAAGGAAAAGAAGATAATCCTTTCGACTGTACGTTTTTATTTTGTATTGTTTGTTTTTTATATTTTGTGAACTAATTTACAAATTTTATTCTACAGAGTATTCTTCAGAAGTGATCCCATATCAATTTTATTTATAAAAAATTGATTGTATGTTTATAAAAACAGTAATTATTTCAATTTAAAATCACGACGGGTACGTGTCCCGACCATCTGGGACATTGCGCAAAAGGGGGGCATCGGAGCAGCATACCCGCGTTCCCGGGACTCCTCCCATTAGGCGCCAAGAAGAGTCCACGGTAGGTTAGGTTTAGTCGGTGCGAGTCCGACATACCCACCCGCAGACACTTTTTGCGGGTGGCATGCGTAGGCATTCCCCCTGCCTTAATAAAAAGAAACGGTAAAGTTCAAGTACCGCCTTCATTATGTACCTGTATATTATTCCTCGATGCTCGTACTAAAGTAGTCGACTTATACAACGAATTTTCGATGACGAAAATGAAAAAATCAGGTATCCCCTCTGATTGGACACCGGCTTGTAAATGAAACCATGCGATCGCAATTGCTCTGTACTGCCTTTCATTCGACCCTATTCAGATTGATTACGTATCCGATTCATGTGGATTTAATATTTACAAAATACAGTATTCAATGCTTGTTTGTAAACGGCATGTTGAATTTCAAGCATCTTTTAAATGAGTAGAATAAATTGAAGTGAGGGTAGGAATTTAACCCACGGACCTCTTGGTAGCCGGCCCCATGTGCGCTCCATTAACTTTACATAATAAAGATGCCATATTACCGAAACCTGTGTAGCTAAGATGAAGTTATATCAATACTTAGATTGAACCATCATCAACAGATGGCGCTCTATTCAATTATTCTGTTTTGATTATTCTTATCTATATCAATGAATAACAGTAAGAAGTAACATCCAAACGACTGCATCAAATTGGATTAGTCTTTATTTTATGTGTTCGTTAGTGGCAGGAGATGTTATGTGTGAAACAAAAAATAATAGAAAATATTTAAAAATTCGAAATGTGAGTGTGCGAATGAGAATCTGTCTCATAACATCTCCTGCCACTAACGAACACATAAAATAAAGACTTATCAAATTTGGTGCAGTCGTTGTAATTTTTATTTTTCATATAAACCTCATAACTTCTAAACGACTACACCAAATTGGATAAATCTTTTATTTATGTAAGGAGAAAAAAAATCGTATGAACAAAAGTAACCAATATTTAAAAATATAAAAAAGTGAGAGTATGAAGGAGACAGAAAACTGTGAGATGTTGTTGTATCTTTGTGCAAAGATACAATATTGACGCCAAAAAATATAGCGGTACTAAGTTGGCCGCGGCAAGAACTAATTAGGAAGTATGAAATAAAATCACGTAGGTAAATCGTTAACCGTGATTTTTAACCATATTTACAGCAATCACCAACTGAAAATCTTTTAATACTATTTCCCGATTGCTAAAGTTTAGGTGGTTTCATCAACAGTTATACAGACACTGTACTAGGTACTTGGACGCAATACTTTTTCTAGTTAAAAGGTAATTGTTTTTTTTTTTTTGTAAGGGAAATCCCTGTATCGAATGCTACCTACCTTACGGACGCAAAGCTCACACAGAATTAGGACAACAAAGGTGCTCTCACCGGTCCGTAAGTGATAGGCGAGGTTAAGCAACTAGGCTCGCGGTCAGTCCATAGTACTAGTACTGACACTAGGGTAACCACTAGGTTACCGTGTCAGAGTTGTTCAAGCGGCCCAGTAGTCCCCTGACATGGCTTAACGACTGATGCCTAATAGCTCCAATCGGGAATGACAGCTTAACGTAACCTCCAAAGCACGGAGATGCTCAGAAATTAAACCACTTTGGTGATCACCCATCTATGGACTGACCGCGAGCCTAGTTACTTAACTTCACCAATCACTTAAGAGCGCCTAAGTTACACCCTAAATTAATAGATAGTCTAGAAATAACATACCAAATAGTAATAAATCCCGCGGTACGCACATAGTGTGTTATAATTTAGTCGTATACAACAATTTGGAATTAATAATAATAATCTATTATTAATCTAAGCGTTTGTCAAAGGAGTAGTAAGCGTACAATAGTGGTTTGGTATTTCCGCAAACACAGTTTGAAGGATAACAATTCCGCAACTCCGATTTCACACACAAAGGTTGTATACGGTTCGGTAGAGTCTTCGAATAGTTTGTTATAACTTTGACCTACACGTAACTAAGCAACCAAAGCCTGAATTCGGGATCTTCTAACCTTTTATACTATACACATTCTGACAAAAAAGTAACGGGAATTGATCGTTTAATCGTAATTCCAAATTCAATTCAAATATTTTTTGTCGCGAAGTGGGCAAAACTGTTTTATAGTAGAGTAGTATTTTCGATTATAATTCTTTATTCAAACAAATAGCCGTATCGCAATTTTGAGAATGTTACGTTAGGCGGTTTAAGTCTGCGTCCTCGCCGGCCCATAATCTCGGGGTTGAGCTCGTAAGCGCATGGTCAGCTTATACGAGATGCAACATAAATAGTGCAAGCAATTTAAGGAATCGTATCTACCTTGGAACTAAACAAATAAATGACGGGCCAGTTAGTGTTGTTGGTAAATGCTTGCCTTTCACGCCGCTGGTCGTGGGTTTATTCCCCACCAAGGACAGATATTCGTGTGGATGAATGAACATGTCCGTTTGTCATGTCTGGGTGTAATTATCTATATAAGTATGTATTTACAAACGAAAAGTAGTATGTTTTCTGGTTTCCATAGTACGGGTTCTGATTAGTTTGGGATCTACCTATTCTAATAAAAAAACAAGCATAAAAATGTTTTGTATATAATTATACAGCAAATTTAGTAGGTAACGACTCCCCAAATCAAAATTAAATATCAAAGACACAGTTCCATCTAGGACAAAATAAACAAAGTTTAAACTATGGATACTGGAAAAAGGATAGAAATACTTATAAAGTATTTTTGTAACCTTTATATAACAAATGGTGGCGACGTTCGTGGCGACCACGAACCGGAAGACGCAACGTGAGCAGGCCCCCTACAAGATGGACCAATAATCTTGTGCGGGTCGCTGGAAATCGCTGGATGCGAATAGCGCAAGACCGGCAATTGTGGAGATCTTTGGGGGAGGCCTTTGTCCAGCTGTGGACGTCTTTCGGCTGATATGATGATGATGATATAACAAAACCTACCTACCAACCGGCTCTTGTGGTTGGTTCACTTGGTCGCGCGAGAGTTAGCCGTAGAAAATCGAGTGAGTTTGCCTTTTGCTTTTGTACAACTCCTGGCCAGCAGACCAACAGACGAATGATAGCCGCTTGGTTGCTGAGAGGGTGGATATTAATGTGGATATGGATACTAGAAAAAGGATAGAAATACTTATTTAGTATTTTTGTATCTACATACTTACATACAATACCCACATAGAAAACATCTAAACCAAGACAAGTAGATATGTCCATGAACGGAAATATTTGTGTTGTGCGATCAACCCTAGTGTTGAAAATGACCAAAGTGACTGAATTAGACTGACTGTAATTTACGGTCTAATTGGGCAAAAATGTTCATTAACTGTCAAAAATGGTCATTTTCAGTCAATTTGATTTCAGTAATATTTTAGTACTTACCTTTTAAGTTTATGTCGATGATAAAAGTCTACAACTTCTAAATTAAGCAAATATGTAGAACAATTTGGTATTTTACCTTCTAGACAATCAGGCTTCCGTAAAGGCCATAGCACAACTACAGCTTTAATTGATGTAGTAGATAATATACTCCAGGCCAGGGACCAGGGCATGGGAACAATATTAACATTACTAGACTTCTCTCGTGCATTCGACTGTATAAATATTTCACTACTACTGTCCAAACTGACATACTATGGGTGCAATGTGGAGACAGTTAAGTGGTTTCATAGTTACCTTACAAAACGATACCAAATAGTACGGATTGGTGGTAACAAAAATAGTTATGAAGCTTCATCCTCACTTTGTCAAGTAAACAGGGGAGTGCCACAAGGCTCAATACTTGGGCCTCTGCTGTTCCTGATATACAGTGCAGACATTGTCCATTCTATAACATATTGCAAATTCCATCAATATGCAGATGATCTGCAACTGTATTTTTCATGCCATCCCACAGACTGTCTTGACTCTGTAACAAAAATAAATTATGATTTAAATAGAATATCTAAATGGGCACGTGAAAATTCACTTGTCTTAAACCCATCAAAATCAAAGTTTATGGTTATGGGGTCAAAAAACATCATAAGTCGAATGGAGCAGTATCACCCTACTGTTAAAATTGATGGAAACACTATAGATCAGGTATACGAGGCTCGCAACCTAGGTGTTATTTTTGATCCACAATTACAGTTTGAAAAGCATGTGGCAAGTGCAGTTCAAAATTGCTTTTATCGCCTAAAACTGCTGTATCGAATAAGACCTTATATAAACACCGACATACGCATATTACTATGTGAGTCACTCATACTCTCTCGACTAAATTATGCTGACACAGTATATGGAGCCTGTCTACTGGCAAGAACACAAAGACTAGTCCAGCGGATACAAAATGCCTGTGCTCGTTTCTGTTTTAATGTACCTCCACGAACACATGTAACAACGCACATAAATAGTGGAAACATGTTAAAAATGTCAGCCCGTAGACTACTTCACTTGGCAACTCTAGTATTTGATGTGATTGCCAACAAAATACCTGAGTATCTGTACAGGAAATTAACTTGGTCAACAGATGTCAATAGTTATAGAACCAGGTCTTCAGCTCACCTGATCCTAATTCCGAGACATAGGACTGCAGCATTTCGTGGATCCTTTAAATACGCCGCCGCAAAGGTCTGGTGTAATATACCTCCTCCGTTGAAGTACCTACGAACAGTATATACGTTTAATGCCAATTACAAAAAAGAATTGTTGATGCGACAAAAATTGAACTCATAATCTCTCAAACTCAGTTCAAATCTTACTATTTAATTTAATATTTTATCAAGGCTGAACTTACCCGTCTCTGTTTCACACTTTTGTAGGAAGGAGTATCGCAAGATAACCACACACTATTAACGGCTTGTTTAAGCTGAACACAACAATGCCCTGACGCTCACGCAGCGATGAACTCCGACATAATAGCATCGCCATTACTCCATCAAAGTAGTTTTCATACTTAATTCACCCTTTATATCGAAAATTACCAATTACCACTATTACCTACACACCAAACATATTTACGCTATAAACTTAGTACTTTGTATTTAGGAATCACAATGAGTTACTGTTCATATAGATTTTTCAATTGATTTAAATTCCGCGTCCCTTTTTTCTTCCCAAAGAGTAATTAAACCTAATCTGACAGAGAGCATATAATTGACAGAATCAGCTTATAACATGGATTAAATATGTAATGTATACTGGTTGTGACATAGTCGATATTATTATTTTTTGGTGATTCTATTGTTATAAACAAGGTATGACAATCATGTCGAGAGTATAACAATCATTTTAGATACTGTGTGTGATTGATATAATAATAATAATAATAATAATATATTTATTTCAGATAATAATTAATCCATAGTAATTTGTTAGTAATGGCTTAGAAATATGTTAGTACTACACTAATAAATCTATCTTACATTAAAAATGGGAGCCCTGGAACCCATGTGAACACTGTTCCAGTGGCTCACTATTGGGCAATCAATTTTGTGCAATATGGTATTTAGGAGGCTGCTGGTACTGTCTCGCACACGACGCATCAGGGAGGCAGTTCTTTTTCTTAAAATTGCCTTGAAGCAATCAGTCCTTGCTTCTGCAAACATACCTGATGCACTGCACCAGTGGGACAGCCCCATCAGCATCCTAAAACCATTATTGTATTGTACACGTAGTGTTTCGAGTGACCTGCGACGATAACTGACCCATAAGCTGCAGGTGTACAGAGTTTGGCAGTAAGATTTAAAAAGTGCTATTTTCACTTCTCTTGTACACCGTGCAAACCTACGAGCCAGCATGTTACACCTCATTGCCAAGGCCCTTCGTTCACGCTTTATGTCTAAGTCATCTGAAAGGTCCTCAGTAATCCAGTGGCCCAAGTATTTAATTTTTGTAACCCGACTTAAAGGGATCCCATTAAGTCGCACTGGAGGGACAAATTTAGGTACTTTGTTACCAGACTTAAACACCAACAGCTGACTTTTCACCGGGTTATACCTAAGCCCGTGAGCCTCTGCGTACCTCTCACAAATGACAATTAATTGCTCTAGGGCCTTATGTGATGGAGAAACCAATACTGAATCGTCCGCGTATACTATATTATTGACAATTTTTCCATCAATAGAGCATCCGATGTCAGTGCTGATTAACTCCCCTATCAGTTTATTTATATACAGATTGAAGAGACGGGGAGAAGACAGACCACCCTGTCTCACTCCGCACTCCAATCTATACTCTTGTGAGCAAGAGTCCCCCCACTTAACATAATTACACTGGTTATTGTACCAATACCGCAGTATATTTATAAGCTCACCAGGAGTACTAGTGTCCATCAGGAGCTTATCCCATAGTACATCGTACGAAACCAGGTCGAATGCCTTCGACAAGTCCAAGAAACATGCATAGATTGGTGTGCTTCTAGTCACATAGTACTGGACAGTATGCTTGAGCCTCAAAATGGCTGTTTCAGTTGAGAGCCCAGGTCTGAAACCGAACTGAGATTCATTAAGCTTTATGTGTTTGTCTAGTTGGTTGTCAAGCAAACCATCCAGCACCTTCGCCACCACTGTGGCCAATGAAATCGGTCTATAATTGTTCTTGTCGGAAGCATCCCCTGTCTTGTCTTTCACAATTGGTATAACCATAGTTTTCATAAGCTCCCGAGGTAAATACTCATGAGTTACACACAATATATATGCATTTAGAAATTAGTGTTAATTTATTAATGTTTTATTGTATAAGTTCGTTTTTCCATACATTTATTATTTTAATTAGTTATAAGTTATAATATTAGTGTCCAGGTACTTTGAAAATGTAACTGCGAGCTGTACTAACACATCAATTGTCTGTGAGCTATTTTACATGGTTCCATCATAAAACCAGCGCTGCAACAGTTAATGTTGCAGCTAGTGCTGAGGTGGGACCAATTCGGACTCGCACAGATAACCAATAAGGACTTCTGTATGTGTACCTATTTATATATATTATTATGATTGTCTGTGCTTGTTTACTGAATAAATGTATTTTCTTTCTTTCTAAATTGAAACAAAAAAGTGGTTTTTATGACTTATAGTATTATTATATAGTGTTCATCATTTTACATTTCTAGTCATGCGTGCATTTAAGACAAAATGGCAACGTCGCATCGCCTCGCGCATCGACTTTGATGTCGTCTTATCCTCTCATGATATAATACAAAATAAAACGTTGCTTCATTTAAACTTGCATATAAATTGGTAGGGTGGTAGTCGAGAATAGACAATAATATTTGAGTCAAATTGACTGAATTTGACAGTAAATGACCGGTCATTTAAGGTTTATGACAATTGTGACTAGTCATATTCAGTAATTTTACATCTCTAATCAAACCCACAACCTTTGAATCAGAAGGCAGTGTCACTACCGACTGAGACACGTCGACAGTGTCCATTAACGGTTTTAAACACTAAAATCGAATCGTGGACATAATACTGCTCGACTGCACGTGTGGTAAGACAGTCGCTTCGTGTCACGGGTTCGAGGCCCGCGCCGGACAACTATTTATGTGACCCATAAACAATTGTTCTGAGTCTGGATGTAATTTGTTTTAAAAACGTATATTATATGTTTGTAAAGTACACCGCGACACAGGGAATAGATTCCCTAGGGCGGGCGTTGTCTTTAATATTTAAATAAATAATAAAAATACAATCTTCAATAGCAAGAAAAAATATAAATCTAAAATTTAAAAACCGCAACTTTAATCATATTCTCCAAATTAAACCCTTTCACAAAAAGGGAGTTAGGAACATAAAAATATAATTCACCATTTTGTGATGGTGGTCATCATGGATTGAAAATGTATCTTAGTATTCTGTTTATTTGATACCCATATTCAAGAAATTGTGTAAAAATATGGTATCCGCGTATTTTGTGGCGGCGGCTATCTTGGACCAATTTTCATTAAACATAGCTAAGATCACTCTCAACATATTCGCCTTTCAAATAAAATCAAATTCGGTTCAACTATTCGAGAGATACGATGAAATAGAAACACACATACACACAGACATCGACTTAAAACTTATAACACCACTCTTTTTGCGTCGGGGGTTAAAAACGAATAATAATAACAAGTCGATTTTAATTGGTTAACAATTGGTCTCCATAGTTTTCGTAAACACGGCTACATATCAACCTACATATTTCCAGTATAAGCTGATCACACGTTGTATAGGATTTCGATACAATGAGAGGTCATCTTATACTGGAAATGTATAGGTTATATGTAGCCGTGAGTACCATGACAAGGTGGTGAATATTAATAACTCCATCCCCAAACGAGGCCATAACAAATTATAATAAATTATTACCATCATTATTTTATGATTTTTTATCATAAATCATCTCATATTCAAACAAATACATTAGGGGCATGACTTATAGGTATTAATATGCTCAAATTTAGGTCAAGCGATAATCCATAATGTTGTTATATAAAGTATGTGGTTAGGAAAATTGGGTATTCAATCTAAATAATCGGTTAACCCGTTGAAAGCAATCAACCTGTATACAACGTGTAACAAAAGTAGGTAGTTGTCATTTATTTATCATCACAAATACTTACTCGATAATTAAGTCATTCAGTAGAACTACTATACTATTTACCGGCTTTGTGAAGGTCTGAGAGATGTTTGTTGCGTTTGATGCATTTGGAAGCTCGAACCATTGTGATGCTTGCTTGCTTATCGTATGTGGTTACCCTAGTGTCAGAGTTGTTCAAGCCGCCCAGTAGGCCTCTGACATGGCTTAACGACTGTTGTCTAATGACTACAACCGGGACCCACAGCTTAACGTGCGATCCGAAGCACGGAGGCGCTCAGAAATTAAACAACTTTGGCGGTCACCCATCTATGGGCTGATCGCGAACTTGAATACCGGTGAGAGCATCTAGCTATGAGCGCCTTGTATTGTGATGGGAACCTCGGTTACATTTGAAGTTTTTTATCATGACGTCACAATTCGCCTATGAGGATTCTACTGCTTTACTGGACAATAATGAATATAGTAGATAAATAATTCTTTTGCGACGTACACTGCCATATGATCGTAAATTAGGCAAAATCTGTATTATGTCTACCAGAAATTAGATAAACATACGTATATATTTCGAAATATATACATATTATACCTAGATAAATTACACCCAGACACAGAATAAAGGATAGTGCTCATTACACATTTTAATCATGTCTTATTTATATTTAAAATTTTCTTTTAATTTAATTTTTATTTGATTAATTTTACTTAGTTACATAGCACATAGAGTATGCAGCACCCGGTTAGCTTCTCCCCGGGCTGGGCGCCGCCCCAGTTTGCAGGAGGACTCCAGTCGTCTTGCATAAGCGGTCCCGGGAAGAGGTCAATTGCTGTAGCTCAGGTTGCCTTAGTTAACACGCTTGTGCGTGCTGGGGAGGGGGGAGGAATTCGTGCCCGCTCCCCTCCCCAGGTGGCTACCGTGGTGGTTTAAGTGGGTCGAGCCCTACATGGCATGCGATTTGAGCATTTCCACCACGTAAAAAAGAAGATTTATGTTGCGGTACTTATTTACTTATCGTATGGGCAGTGGTTACCCTAGTGTCAGAGTGGTTGAAGCCGCCCAATAGGCCTCCGACATGGCTTAACGACTGTTGCCTAATGGCTGCAATCGAGACCGACATCTTTACGTGCCCTCCGAAACAAGGAGACACTCAGAAATACTCCTTATAACTCCTCTTCTTATAACTCCTTGCATAAATTATGTAATACAGACAATAATTTATGCAAGGAGGGCACTACAATTCTATAACACAGATTTAATCACCTAGCACAGGATCCAGGGACTTCACCTAAGTTGTACCATATATTTATTTCATTATATTAGTATGTTATGATTATTATGGTGAAAACAAAGATTTTCTGGGTGGGGATCAAACCCACGACGTCTGGCTAGCAGTCAGAGTAGCAGTAGGGTAACCCAACTATACCAACAGGTCAACTGAAAATCGAATTGATCTCATCTTATCAGAAATTGCTGGCATTCATACCCAAGTGCGTGCGCGCAATCAGTCAAGTTAAGCTGTTGTTCAGTTGTTGTCATAAGACTTTAATCTTGAGGCCATCTAAGATCCCTATTGCTGTGGGGAGGGGATAGAATCAACTCTAAAACTGATAAACGATAGAATCGAGTTTTTTTTTTAATTTAAAGTAATGCCAAAAGTCATCAACGTCAAGAGAAATCTTTAAAGAATCTCGAATAACTATAATCAAATAAATTCTCAGCTTAGTTTCTGGTCAGATGTCCGTGTAAGAAGTAGTCTTACAAATAATATCCCAGGATATTATTTGTAAAGCTACAATTTATCTTCTGACTATTTACAAGCGCTTTTTAAAGTATTAATAAACAGAAACCGTTTTAATATTATTTTTAAACGAGCCGATATCTAATATTCACTGAGTTTTCATTTGAGATATGTCAATATATCTTGCCCAACGGTTATTATTTCACGTTACAGTTTGGTACTTAAACTAACCAAGACTTGAGACCGCAAGAAGCTACTGGATAATGGATGGCCACTTTGATGCACGTCACCACAAATAAGCGTGAGAATTTGCGATAAGGCGCGTCTTTAGGTTAGTGGGTAATAGCAACTTAAAGCTTCAAACTTGGGGAGAAATCATGGAATCCTAATTTATGCATCGGTAATACAATTCATCAGTGCAGACAGCTTATAGCTAGATGCTCTCACCAGTCCGTAAGTGATCGGCGAGGTTAAGCAACCAGGCTCGCGGTCAGTCCATAGATGGGTGACCACCAAAGTGGTTTAATTTCTGAGCGACTTCGAGCTTCAAAGGGCATGTCTAGTTGTAGTCATTAGACAACAGTCGTTAGGCCATGTCAGAGGACTAGAAGGACTAGGAGGGGCTTGAACAACTCTGACTCCAGGGTAACCACTGCCCAACGATAAGTAAGTAAGACAATTATCTAGTAACTCTACACTCTTGTGCTTTTATATATGAGTAATTGTTATCTTAGGTTCAATTTAGGTACCATTAGTACCAATTACTCACCGATGAGTAATTGTTACTAATAGTAAAAATAGATATGAGTAGTGGCCTATCCATGCTTTTTAGATTTTTGATTAGATATTACACGGATACTAGACTTCGTGTGCGGTGGTTTTGCAGCCTAATTTTATGATCAGGTCACTATCAATCTAACAATATTTTGAGAGATTCAAGGTATGGTAATCGTTAAACATTAAACCTAGTAAACCAATTTGTATTCTTGGCGGTCTGGCCAAATTTCATTTAATCTACGACCATAAAATAGATACATATCTATCTAATATTAATGTTAAAGAAAGACGTATTTGATTTTCACAATTAAGTTTGTGAAGAACTTCTAGAATATATAGTGTATTCTTAAGATAATTTTATTAAAACAAAGATATCTACACTTTACAATTACTATAAAATATTGGTAACTAAAAACAAAATGAGAAAAGTTCACATATTAGACGAATAGACTAAAACGAAAGCAGCATCAGATAGAATCTTATTTACTTAAATTAACAATATCTGGAAATAAGGCTTCATTTGAATAGAATTTTGAACTCAAAAAACTTAGTCATTAAAAACCACGAAACCATAAAACAATCTGAACTTAATATTATACAGAAAATATTTTATTATATTTTTGTAATGGATAAACTCAAAACCTACGTTTAACGATTATTTATTACCTGTAGTTACATTATTGTATTTTTTTAAATAACACATAGCTCGTAGAATCGACAACCGCTGAAGCAGGAAGATTCTCAAGTGGCAATCACTAACTGAAAGCCGTAGCAAGATGGACCGACGAACTTGTGTGAGTCGATGGAAACCACAAGATGCGGAGAGATCATTGACGTGCGGATGTGGTTAGACGTCCAGTAGTGGATATCTATCAGTTGACATGATGAAACATTTTCATGATATTTCATATTTGTTTATTTGCATTCATGTGTACATAGTATATAGTTGTTTACATATGTGTTGGTATAAAAAAATAAAAATAAAAAAGGTTTTTATTCACGTACACTTTAAAAAAGCGCTTGTAAATAGTCAGAACATGCTCGTAGTAACATATAATTAATTTGTAATTATTTCTAGGTACATAGACATTTAGGTACACGGATTGCAGTAAATAATTTACAATAAAATTTATTTTATAACAGTAACGATATTTAACTAACTTAAATTAAGTTATTGTCAAGGATCATGTGTAGGTTTAATTATCAAAATTTTAAATTTTAGCTATATTTTTACTACATATTGTCGAATGGTTCTGTCTATATTAAGGTACGAATTAAATGTTATATGAACACGAGACCCTGTAAGGGCACAGCAAGTACATTATTAACAACTTAGAAACTAGGGTTTATAATTTATTACATTGTATTATATGTATATACATAAAAAAGATACAATAATCACACTCATTTCATAACATTATTACGATGTAAAACTAATGTTATTTCTGTAGTGAGTCCGAAGAAAATACACGCTACTAATAGAGTGTTCTGAAATCCGCACTTCATTAGATTGACAGCTCTAAAATTAATTATGTGGTCATGGGTATGAGTAAGATCGCTTGATCCTACTCCTATGAGCTCATCGGGAGAGGGGGAGGGTAGGCATAATATGACTTTACGTAAGTCTTATGCGTCATAGTAACCGCTTACCTTGTCAAATAGGCCGTATTCTTGTTTCATAAAAACATTCAAAGGGTATCTAATTATTGAAATGATGGACAGTGTGTACATCATGTCAGCCGAATGATGTCCACAGCTGGACAAAGGCCTACCCAAAAGATTTCCACAATGCAGTGTTGGCGTTGGCGGTTGGCGTTTCCGGTATGATGTGCACAGAGAGACGTTGCCGCCCGTCTTTTGATAGATATTCCCTTGGGCCTACTTCTACACCTCCTCACTGTGAACATAAGCCCTAAAAACGTAAGCATAAAATCTCAAAGAAATAAACTAAAACAAGAAACTGCTCTAGTAACATGAGGTACGAAATGTTCTTTCCAAAAAAAACAAATTATAAATGTGCCCAATGTACAGTTTTAATCCCATTAGCCTTACAAATACCAGTATATGTACGTATGTTCCCGAGTCGACTAAATGTACTAAAAACGAATTCTTCGATTTTGTCCTTTGATAAGCGAAGTTATCTTTTTCATGAGTCTTCCGTTTCGGACTAAAAATATTTAAGAGCTCCAATGGAACATGGAATTAATTGGTTTTTAACTTTTTATGTAAGTATATTCTTTTATTTCTTATTTAATAGCGAGGAAAATGACAAATTCGGTTACTGGATGGTAAGTGAGAACCGCCGCTCATAAATACTGACTGGCAACACCAGAGGAGCTGCAAATGCGTTCTTAAGTTAAACAGTTGATCCACAAAGCAGATTGACACTATGGAGGGCTACCGTCTAACTCGCCGGCTATCGTGATCGCAATCGTGATCGGTGTTCAAATAGATGTAGGTTAAAAATCATCATATTAAGCTGTCACCGTGGCGTATAGACAACATCATTCCAGATAAATCACAAAAATAGACTACGCCTACCTCAAATTAAACTCGAGCTATTTAAACGAAATGTCAATTGTATGTTCATAAGAATATATAATAAACTACCTGAAAATCTAATTAATTTACCAATGTTATTATTCAAAATATATAAATCGGCTACTATTAAATAAATGTTACTATAATATCAGAAACTTTTTTGACGATAAAATAGAACTTTTAACGTAGGAATGGAACTTGACATTTTTATATTACAATTTTTTATTGTTATTATTCTATTGTACATCATTGACATATTTATATTATCTGGCATTGTAAACAATACATTTAATAAAAAATTATGAATAATGTATTTGCACGCCATAAGTGGCAGAATATGCGGAATCTATTATTGTAAAATCTTTTGTACCATATTCTGGGAAATAAATAATTTGATTGATTGATTGGACCTCAGAAAGTGTTTTTAGTAGGTACACCATGTGGGATCAACCGCCAAAAGAAGTCCACGGCAGATTAGGTTTAGTCGGTGCAAGTCCGACATACCCACCCGCAGACAATTTGCATGCGTAAGCATTCCCCCTGCCTTCCCATAAAAAATGTAACAAAATAGACATTTTTGACACCCTTATTTCAACATCAGAATAATAAAGAACTCCTTTGTTGTTCACCATTTCTAATGTTTGAGACCTACCCTAAAATATCTTAGTTTAATATTTTTATTCTTTCGCGATTTGTACACATTATCATAGTATAGACACGGGTCTCGATCGTGGTACTAATTTAAGGCAAATTACTACCTTTTGGTTTACCCGACGTTTCAGCATGGATGGTATAATTTAATGTGTGACGGGCCTATTGTCGTAGCTGGCAGATGCTTGCTTTTTTTTTGGGTGGGTTCGATACCCACCCAAGACAGATATTTGTTTGCATAAACATGTTTGTTTGTCCTGTGTCTGGGTGTAATTTATATAAAGTATGTATGTATTTACAAAAGAAAAGTAGTATATGTAGTATATATATGTTATCTGGTTACCATAGAACAAGCTCTGCTTAGTTTGGGATAAGATAGCCGTGTGTAAATAATGTCCCAGGATATTATTTTTATTATTAATGTCGAGGTCAAAATTCGGTTTGATTCCATATTTTGCACATATCACACATACGGGGTGTAAGTAAGAGTATTGCGATCGGCGTCCCTAAATTTTTAGTATTCTTACGGTCCCAGAATTACTGCAAAAACTTAAATTACTACATAAAAAAACTGCAATGGTGATTTCACGTAAACACACGCAAACAAAATTAGATCTGTGACTCATTCCCTTTACGATCTAGAGAATCTTCGGACGGAAGGGGCGTGAAGTATTATTACTATTGCGTCATCTGCTTCCCTTATTAAAAGAGTTATTTTTAAAACTCTGACCTATTCTGTTTACGAGGTACAACCCGTGATTTGAAGAGTATTTCTTATATAAGAGGGCGATAATGAGCAAGTGGGTTATCTGATTGTAAGTGATCACCACCGCCCGCCCATGTACACTCGCAACACTAGATAGGTCGCAGTATGCGTTGCCGGCCTATAAAAGAGTCAGCCCTGATGACCCTTCCCTCCACCCCAATGAGCTCTGGCGACCTTACTCACACGCAGAAACACAACATTAAGTTATTAATGTTATTATTAAGAAATGTCTTCTTTAAGGTGGAGGTATGTACATCCCCAGTCGGGCTGCTCTTTGAGCGAATCGCACTGCATCGAAGTAGATCCACTGTCACGTCTATATGTGCTAGTACAAGTCGAACCTACACTTATTTAGTAGATTAACTACTATACGTGTCTTTATACTATAATAGTACGTATAACAACAATTTCGATTGTTTGATAGCTTAGACTGTAAGCCTTTGATTAATGGTGCTTGAACCGCAGTAGAGAATTTCCAATCGACGGCAACCATATTGTCTGCTTTGAAAAGTTTTAATCAATCGGTTGGAAGGTATACAGAGATAATTAATTAATAAGACAAAGGTCAAGGCGTGCTTTCCTTTAATCAACAACTTACATTTGACTCTTTAATCAATTATTTGACCGTAAATAATTACTTGACCGTACACGTGACTTTTTAATCTGTATACCGTAATTCCTGGCTTATTTCTTGTTTACAGCATAAAAAAAAACAACGTACAATATTGCCTTGCAAGGTTGCTCAGTAAAGTAGAATTTTAATTTGGACTGATTAAAAAAAAGGAAAGGTTCAATTCGATTCGAAATTCAAATTCGATATCGATTTCGAATTTGTCTTTGAATTAAATGTATGGTATTATCTGTTTTCTCAAACAAATAAGTGACAAACACACATATTTTCAGAATGTATCAGTATGGCAACGAAAATTCAGGGCTATTGTTTTAAGCACATTTAGTTACTTCCAATATGTTTTAGAAGCAGTTGAAATAATAATAAACAAAAATTCGGCAATCGAATAAAATGAACAGCTGTTTGTAATATATTGGTCTAAATCGGTTATAGATCATAATAAACATGTACAAATTAAATAGAAATAAAATTAATTTAAAAAAATGTAGGTTTGTTTAGAGTAACATTACAGTTGCCGCTTCTATGAATACATACTTTTCTTGTTAATCTGTATTTCAGATCAGATCGGATTAGAAAATCGCTGTTCTTTCTAATTAGATCGATTATATGATACAAATTGTACGGCTTAAAACACTGCCTATGGAGACGTACATTTTGCCGTTTATATCAAAGTCAAGAAACTCCGTTGGAAGGTGTGCTGGTTCAAATCTCTTCAAAGTTTCGTTTTTATTATTAAGTTACCCTAAAATATAATGTGGTAATAAATATTTGGCAAAATTAGGTACTTTACGATCTTTCATTTCAAAAGATTTTATCTACGAATAGCCGTGAAAGCGGTTAAACATAATTTAAGCGCGCTGGTAATTACAAACACCTATTGTTATCACTAATTACTAAACAAGGTGTAATAGAAAGAAGTTGTAATTTTCAGAGCTTATTAAAGAACAGATTTTGTATTAAACTGCCAGAAGACTGACTCGAATAGGAAACTATGTGGGTAGACAATTAGAGGTATACAGATAATGATTAATCTATTCGCCACAGAGCAGATTTTGGGGCGCTTGATATGGCATCAAACGTTCATAAGAAACATTAAGAAAGGAAAAGTAGAGAGAAGAAGAAGTCGATACAGGCCAAAAAGAAGTTACATGGATCAGATTAAAATTAATGGAAGTAAGGTTCGGAGCTTTCAGCTTACCATCCACCCAGGATGGAGGAAACTTCAGCAACAAACAGGAGAGTCTTCAGCGACCTTTTCCCCCAGCCTATGAAAATGTGTTCAAATAGCGAAAGGCTAAAAATAAATTAATTGAGTTATTTTAGGGTAGGTCTCATACATTAGAAACGGTAAACAACAAAGAAGTTCTTTATTATTTTAATTTTGAAATTAGGGTGTCAAAATTGTCTTTTTTGATACATGGTGTACCTACCTACTGTAACACTTTCTGAAATGAGCTTGAATTAAGTCAAAGTCAAAAATTATTTATTCCGTTAAACTTTTACATTTATGAGGAATCGTCATATTTTTTTACCCTACCGTGCAGTGCATGACGTGGCAGCTACTGAGAAACACTGCCGGAAAATTCAGTAGGAATCCTTTTTTAAAATAAAATATACTTATGTTTAATTACAATCATGTGTGTTGACTCAGAACAACTCAATCCTAAGCACTTTTATCACTTAAATAGTCAGAAATTTAGTAATATGCCCTGCAACACAATTTGGCTTTATTAATTCTTTTAAACTTATTCGTAGACAATTCTCTAAAGGCCATGGTGACAGCTTGATATGATGTAGAGGTATGGTTATTTGCCGGTACTGACAAACGGCCCCGCCATATAAGTAGTAGGTACTACTTGTTTGGATAGCAGTGGCCCTCCTGATCTGTGATCCCATACCTGTAGTCCATGCTATCGATCGCACCCTCTTTGTACAGTTCCGTCTTTATACTTCAACGGCTCTTTGAGCTGTCAACAAGCCATAAGGATGCCCTCAGGTATCTGTCGCTTAAATTGAATTACTGGTTGAGAACCTTCCACGTGTGCTAACTGCTCCGTGTCTTCAATTTGTATATAGTAACTAGCTGTGCCCCGCGGTTTTACCTGCGTTAAACTTTTTATATAAAAGCCTATGTGTTATTCGGATATATAAGCTAAGTTTCTACAAAGTTTCATCAAAATCCAGTCGGTAGTTTTTGCGTGAAGAATAAACATACACACTCACAAACTTTCGCCTTTGTAATATCTGTGTGATATTAAAATACGAGTATGTAGTAGCTAAATCAAGGGCTTCTCATCATTTTTATGAGATAAAAAACAGACTGTACATTGGATTTAAATTAATGTTAATTTATGTAGATCTAAAATTTTGTTTCTTTAATATGGTTTTAGACTATACTGATGAATTATAAGTTTGATAAGTACAAAAGTATGTTAATACCTAAGTGCTGAATAAATTGTCTTTATTTCATTTAGTTGTTAGATCGAATGATCAACTTAAAAAAATATATGTTTCTCGGGGCATTTGTGGTCATTCTTACGGCCGACGGGCCCGATATTTATTTTTAGGACGACCAACAGATTTTAGTATGACTCTGCTTTTTTAGGGTTCCGTAGCCAAATAGCAAAAAATGGAACCCTTATAGTTTCGTCATGGCTGTCTGTCTCTCTGTCTGTCCGTCCGTATGCCACTTTATTCCGAAACTATAAGAGCTGTCATGTTGAAACTTGATAAGATGTATTCTGTGAACCGCATTTAGATTTTCCCACGAAAACTGAAAAAAACAATACATTTTAAGGTTCCCCTCCCCATACATAGAACTGAAACACATTTTTTTTACATCTAACACTTACATGTGGGGTATTTATGGATAGGTCTTCAAATATGATATTAAGGTTTCTAATATAATTTTTTGTCGCGGGGTACTTTACAAACATATAATATAATTGACGGACACAAAGTACCGACGCCAGCACATCAAGCTACCCCAATCTGTCAAATTTCCCCAATTTAAAGTGAACCTTATGCTTTTGTGATAAAGTTGAAAATCTATAAAAGAAATTTGACTGATTGGGATAGCTGGATGTGCTGGCGTCTGTACATCCAGACACAGATCAACTATTTTTATGTTATGTGTGATAGAGAGCCATTAATAGGTCTCCATGTACAGGCGCCAGCACATCAAGCTACCCCAATCCGTCTAATTTCCCCAATTGCAAGTGAACCTTATGCCTATGTGATAAAGTAGAAAATCTATAAAAGCAATTTGACAGATTGGGGTAGCTGGATGTGCTGGCGTCTGTACATATAAACCATTGTTTACATATTTAGTTGTGTTGTTCTAATATTAAAACCAGAGATAACAATTAATTTAAATAAGTTAAACACTTAAAGATATGAATTAACTGATATTAATAAACTAACATAAATATTTTGAAAGCATCTTGGCTGAGCACCCTTCTCAGTCTTTGGTTTAGCAATAAATACGTCGAAATCGAACTTTTTGCTTTGTTTGTAAACAACTATTACTTGCTCGCCACAGGGACGCCTTCTGGCAGTAGCAACTTGATAATAACGAAGTAGATTTAAACATTTGATAGGACTTGCAGAGTCATCTAATTGCGAAGCTTGCGGTGTGGTGGAAGATGTCCAACATGTATTGATTGAGTGTGTGCGAGGCGAAGTTTTAAGGTCACAGTAGCAGTTGCAATCGAATGATGTTGGTGCATGTAATACTTTGTTGTCTACACCGGGATCCAGACAATGCTATTTGTTGTATAAGATTTATGTACTGTCAATGAGCCCTAGTTTACGTTAGATATATAGTACGTTGTCTTACGGAGGTGACATCGTCATTTAATGTACAAAGCCTCCTTAAATAAATTAGATAAAAAAGAATTAAAAAAAAATAAGGAACGGTGAATATATATGTATTCAGTTTTATGTTATACTAGCTCTGCGCCGCGGTTTGACCCGCGTTAAACTTCATAAATTATAGCCTATGTGTTAATCCAGGGTGTCAGCTAACTCCATAGGTAACAAATTTTATTAAAACCACTCCAACCATTTAGACGTGAAGAAGTAACAAACATACATACTCACACTCTCAAACTTTCACCGTTATAATATTAGTGTGACTAGCTCTGCCCCGCGTTATACTACATAAATTATAGTGTGTGTGTTATTCGGATATATAAGCTACATTACTACAAACTTTCATTCAAATCCGTTCTATATTTTTTGCGGAAAGAATTCTCGTCACAAATATACATACTCACAAAATTTTCGCATTTATAATATAATAGTAGGATATATAGGTTTATGTGCAGTGTCACGAGAGTGTTTGACTGTACGTGCGGAGCAGCGGTTTAGACAGCAGCCTTGTCAATGGTATGCCGTATCATGGGTTCGATTCCCGCTCAGGGTAAATATTTGTGTGTCTCATAAATAGTTGTTCTGGGTCTGGATGTACTTTGTTTTTGAATTATATGTTTATTAAGTACCCAGTGACAAAGGGAATATTTAACTAGTACGGGGTTGTCTTTTAAAAATAAAAATAAATAATAGTTGTGTTTCAAATAATAATTTCATTGACTTGTTTTAGGTTCAAAAAGTTCAATTTAATGCATCTCATTCTAAGTGACAAACGAATCTATAATTAATTATTTAATGGTCATCTACCATGGCGTACTCTGTGGAGACCGGCAACGAACGATACAATTTCCCCCGTTTCAGACGTACCTTCTCGAATATGGTGACCTATTTTCGTTACGTGTTGTAAATGGACTGCTATAAATAAGTCCAAAGAATATAACTAGTTTGCTTTGTATTCATTTCTATGGAATGATTCATGTGATTATTTTTTTATTTTTAATCGCCTTCCAAAGAAGGAGCATATCAAGTGGATTATAGTTGGACTCAATAAACAGCTTATGTGTGAATGTATGGCGTAGTAGCCAATACGAGTATCTTATTCGATTCACAATTCGTCGGCTGCGCTCTGTTTCGAGTTCGGTTCCCGAACAAGATTATTATTAGTGAAGGAGCACAATCTATCATCACACTAATATTAAAAAGGCGAAAGTTTGTGAGTGTGTATGTCTGTTATATCCTTGCAAAAACGCAAAAACTACCGTCTGTTCGTTTTTGCGCGGAAGAGTAACAAGGATTTTGATGAAACTACTACTACCGTCTGTTAGTTTTTTCGCGGAAGAGTAACAAGGATTTTGATGAAATTACCGTCTGTTAGTTTTTGCGCGGAAGAGTAACAAGGATTTTGATGAAACTACCGTCTGTTAGTTTTTGCGCGAAAAAGTAACAAGGATTTTGATCAAACTACCGTCTGGTAGTTTTTGCGCGGAAGAGTAACAGGAATTTTGATGAAACTACCGTCTTTTAGATATTGCGCGGAAGAGTAACAAGGATTTTGATGAAACTACCGTCTGGTAGTTTTTGCGTGGAAGAGTAACAAGGATTTTGATGAAATTTTCGTCTGTTCGTTTTTGGTCGGAAGAGTAACAAGGATTTTGATGAAATTACCGTCTGTTCATTTTTGGTAGGAAGAGTAACAAGGATGTTTAATGAAACTACCGTCTGGTAGTTTTTGCGCGGAAGAGTAACAAGGATTTTCATAAAAGTACCGTCCGGTAGTTTTTGCGCGCAAGAGTAACAAGGATTTTGATGAAACTACCGTCTGGTAGTTTTTGCGCGGAAGAGTAACAAGGATTTTCATAAAAGTACCGTCCGGTAGTTTTTGCGCGCAAGAGTAACAAGGATTTTGATGAAACTACCGTCTGGTAGTTTTTGCGCAGAAGAGTAACAAGGATTTTGATGAAAGTACCGTCCGGTAGTTTTTGCGCGGAAGAGTAACAAGGATTTTGATAAAACTACCGTCTGGTAGTTTTTGCGCGGAAGAGTAACAAGGATTTTGATGAAACTACCGTCTGGTAGTTTTTGCGCGGAAGAGTAACAAGGATTTTGATGAAACTACCGTCTGGTAGTTTTTGCGCGGAAGAGTAACAAGGATTTTCATGAAAGTACCGTCCGGTAGTTTTTGCGCGGAAGAATAACAAGGATTTTGATGGAACTACCGTCTTTTAGATTTTGCGCGCAAGAGTAACAAGGATTTTTAATGAAACTACCGTCTGGTAGTTTTTGCGCGGAAGAGTAACAAGGATTTTCATGAAAGTACCGTCTTTTAGATTTTGCGCGCAAGAGTAACAAGGATTTTGATGAAACTACCGTCTGGTAGTTTTTGCGCGGAAGAGTAACAAGGATTTTGATGAAAGTACCGTCCGGTAGTTTTTGCGCGGAAGAGTAACAAGGATTTTGATGAAACTACCGTCTGTTAGATTTTGCGCGGAAGAGTAACAAGGATTTTGATGAAACTACCGTCTGTTAGATTTTGCGCGGAAGAGTAACAAGGATTTTGATGAAAGTACCGTCCGGTAGTTTTTGGGCGGAAGAGTAACAAGGATTTTCATGAAACTACCGTCTGTTAGATTTTGCGCGGAAGAGTAACAAGGATTTTGATGAAACTACTGTCTGGTAGTTTTTGCGCGTAAAAGTAACAAGGATTTTGATGAAACTACCGTCTGGTAGTTTTTGCGCGGAAGAGTAACAAGGATTTTGATGAAACTTTGTAGGTATATAGCTTATATATCCCAATTACACATAGACTATTCTAACCTTTCATGGAAGCGGATTGAACGAATGATTTAGTTGTTTTTAACCTTCACTATATTTTGAACGCCGATCACGATGACGATGATCGTTGAATAAGGCGGTAACCAGGGGAATTACCGCCTTATTATGTAACTGGTGTTTGTCTTTATTCTGCTATACAGTCGTAGTTATGCCCACTATATCATAATACCATATTTCTGAAATAGTAGTTGAACTTTCAAAGAATTACGTAGTACATACTTGTGAAGGACCTAAGTAAACTCGAGTGTTTGTCTTTAATTTAAGAAACTTGTACAGTGTACACTTAAGTTTACCTTTGGGTGACCTAAGAGTTTCTTGTAACCCCTTGTTCACCTAACAAGGCTGTATTCGTTTTACTTTTACCGCTCGATTTGTTTCTGTTTATTTTTCATTTTACTGCTTGTACTTTAAAAAAGAAAATACAAAATAAGTAATAGAGAACATATTAAGGCCATACTTAGTAAATTTAAAATATTGCCTCGTGTTTAACCGCAGAGGTCTATTTCAATCTCAGTGTCCAAATAAAAGTAATATAAGGATTTCTTTTTTTAGGATAATTCTTAGTAGCAGCCCGGAGTCTGGAAGTCGGCGGCTTTACACCCGCATCATCATCATCATCATCTCAGCTAAAGTACGTCCACTGCTGGACAAAAGCCACCCCAAAGAATGCCATAATCGCCACGCTTGGCAGACAGGTTCACACAAAAAACGCTGCTGCCCGTACTCTGGTAGGTATTTCCTCAGATGATTTCTGCGCCCCCCACGGGATGAGATGGGGCGATGATGATTTTCTATGCCATCACCACACACCCGCTGATAAACGCGCAGGGCAAATCTTAATAAGATGAGTGCGATTATTTGTTCTGTGTCTGGGTGTAATTTATGTACAACATAATATTTATTCATAAAATTAATTAAAATATTAATATATTTATCAGTTGTCTGCTGACTATAGAAGGCTCTGTCTAAATTGAGATCAGATGGCAGTGTAGTTGTTCCAACATATTAATTTTATTCATTTACTATATTGAACTTTTAAAATAATTAAAACGTTATAATAAGTTGTAAACTGCTGGATGCGAATAGCACAAGACCGGCAATTGTGGAGATCTTTGGGGGAGGCCTTTGTCCAGCAGTGGACGTCTTTCGGCTGATATGATGATGATGATGATGAATAAGTTGTATGCCACCATTTGTTTCTTAGAATATATAAACCCAATCTTGCAATATCAGATTCACCTTAAATGAATCAAGATAATAGGGACCATTTTCAACAAAAAATTCTCAGTGCTGTCACATGATATCAACCTCCATTTGGTTGAAAATTCCAAATCAAATTATAGCTTGTTATTCTAACAAATAGTTATGTTTTGTCAAAATACAAAAATATCTTACAGACTGTAATCATATTGACAAGACGTGCACGTAATTTAATAAAAGTCAATGTCATGAATTTCAAGAACTACGAATAAACCCTTGGAAAACATAAACAAACTTTACCTAAAGAATAGAAATTGATCAACAAAGTCCATGCTTGTGACGTAAAAAATAAAAAAAAGGTTTATATTCACATAGACTTAAAAAAAGCGCTTGTAAATAGTCAGAACATGTTTGTAGTAATATTGTTAAGTATACATAACTATTTCTAGTTACATATAGATATTTAAGTACACGGTTTGTTAAAACATTTATAAAATTTATTTTATAATAGTTATGATATTTAGCTGGCTTGTATTAAGTAATTGTCAAGGAGATTATGTTTAGGTTTAATTATCGTTTACTGGTTAAGATAGTCGCTTCACCACTTCATGTCCCGGATTTGATCCCCGCACAGAACAACAATTTGTGAGGCCCTTAAGTAGTTGTGGTAAGTCTTGGTGTACTTTATTTCCTTTAATGACATGTTTGTAAAGTACACCATCCCGTGGGGGTACCAAAAGCCGACTAAGGGATACACGAGGTAGTCGGGCAGCAGGGTCAGCTGCGTACTAGCTACCACCTAACTGCGGTCACCAACTCGCAAGGCCGGTGACTAAGGCAAACCCTTACAAATGGCAACATTATAGAAACCGTTGAGGCTGGCCTCTCTCCTGCAGTGGACGATATCAGGATGATGATGAAAGTGGGGGGCGAAGAAATCGACCCGAGGGAATATCTACCAGAGGCCGGGCAGCAGCTTCCTTCTGAGTACTACTACGACCACCTTATTGCAATCACCAACCCTTCTGCCAAGTCAATAAGTCAAAAATAATTTATTCCGTAAATTTGACATTTACATTTATTTTATTTTAAGCGTACCGTGCAGTGCAAAACGTCGCAGCTACTGAGAAACACTGCCAGAAAACTCAGAAGGAATTTTTTGTTAAATTAAAATATACTTAAGATTAATTACAATCATGTGTGTTGACTCAGAACAATTCAATCCCAAGCACTTTTGTCACTTAAATAATCATAAATTTTGTAATATGCCTTGCTCCACAATTTGGCTTTAATAATTCTTTTAAACTTATTCGTAGACAATTCTCTAATATCACTGGGAAGTTTGCTATAGAATCTTATACGTTGCCCCATAAAAGAGTGACTTATTTTGTGGAGACGGGTAGTATGCAATATTATATTATTCTTATATCTAGTATTTACAGTATGTGTATCGCTCCTTTTACAGAAGGAATCGATATTTTTATGCACATATAGTAGGTTTTCATATATATACCTACTGAGATGGTGCAGTTAGAATGTTAACCTCTTTGAACTTTTCTCTTGATTGATTGCCTCGTTGATCTAGCGGTAGCGTCTTCACTCACAGAGAACGAGGTCCTGGGTTCAAATCCCGGGTCGGGCCGGAAAATGATTTTGGGACTTTTCTGTAAATAGAAAAATTTCTCAGCATCAGCCCGAAGTCTGGGAGTTAGCGGTATCATACCCCCGTGCCTCGGAGAGCACGTAAAGCCGTCGGTCCTGTACCTGACCTTTCCGGTAGTGTCGCCTATGCGTCCCATCGGATCATGAGAGTGATGAAATAGAAAGTGTTCTTGTGTTTGCGCATACACTTGAGCACTATAATATGTCCCGCGCAGATGGCTAATCTCTGTTGAGACTGGCCGCCATGGCCGTAATTCGGCTAGGAGGACATTATTATTACTTTTCTCTTAGAGATTGGGCCAAGATTATAGATAGCTCTCATAGCTCTTTTTTGCAATATAAATATGGTATTAATGTCAGCAGAGCTACCCCGTGGCGTGGCAATTATAGTATATCTCCCAAGGTGATTCTTAGGGAAAGATTTTCTCCAGCAGTGGACTTCATACAGCTTTTATGATTGCAATTCATATTTTTCTAAAAGATTTAGCATGGAAAGTTTAGATTTTTACCTTGACGTATTTATTTAATGGACATTAGTCATCTGCGTAAGATATATTATAATGCACAAGGAGTGCGCGCTAACACAGATGCACATTTTATTCCCTAACTCTGATCTGATGATCTTATGGACGGCTAGCCAACACGGCTGTAAAGAGGTCAGGTATAGGATAAACGTCTTTACGTGCACGACTAGGCACTGGGCTGTACAACATCAACTTGCAGACTTCGGACAGTTACTCAAAATTTTGCCTTAACAGAAAAATCTCAATCTATATATATAAAAATCAACTGCTGTACGTTAGTCTCGCTAAAGCTCGAGAACGGCCGAACAGATTTATCTTATCTTGATCTTGAAATGTTCGTGGAGGTCTAGGAAATTTTTAAAAGGTGAGAAAAATTCGAATAATTACCGGGAAAACCCTAAAAACAGCCCTTCTCTTCTTACCATATAAACGTTTTCTAAAACAAAAGTTTATTTATTGAAGTACAAAGTCTGCCGGGGTCAGCTAGTATTAGTTTAAAAACCACCCAGGATTTCATAATCTGCGACGAGACAGTCATTTTATCTTTATAAAACAATAATCTATTGCATATTGTTGACGAATTTCCGCGCAGAAGGAATGTAAACTTGATTTTCATTTAAAACAGCGCCATGTTGTCAAATATTTACTCAAACGACAATCAAAGTGCGTTAAGAAATTGTGAGCACTTAAAATGGCCATGGACTCGAAATAAAATTTAAGGCAACGATATAAAAAAGGCTTTACGGGTCGTTTTAGCTTTTTATTGTTTAAAATTTATGGTATTGGCAGGTTTACAGCCACCGTGGCGAAAGAAAAAAAATACTGAACTAAACATTTATTTCAGAAACAATATTCTGCAGTAAGAATGAAAATTTTATTCAACAAGTATGATTTTATTATTATTATTTCTAATTTATACATTTAATTTAATTTATTATTATGTTATTATGGGTGTTACTTACCTGAAATAAATGGATTTATTATTATTATTATTCATCTGGCCAACTGGTTCGGGAAGAAGCAGTTAAATAATATACATATATCTATGACACATCACACGTATAGACTTAACTAAGCAAATCTTGAAGAATGGATACTAAAAAACGGATAGAACTACTTATATACTTTTCTTTGTAACTATATACATCCAATATGAAGAGAACACCCAGACCAAGACAACAGACGTTCCACGTGTGGCGCAGCGGTTAATACAGCCTCGCCACTTCATATGTCCCGGGTGCTGTTCCCGCGCAGGACAACTATTTGTGTGACCCATACATAGTTGTCCGGAGTGTGGATGTAATTATTTTTTTTATTTATTTACTAGCTGTGCCCCGCGGTTTTACCCGCGTTAAATTTTATAAATTATCATAGCTCCTCCCCCGTAAGTGATAGTATGATAATATGTAGCCTATATGTTGTCCCGACGTCTTAGTAACATTTATGCAAAAGTAAATCCATGCAGTACTTTTTGAGTTTAGCCCGGACATACATACAGACAAACAGACACACAGACAAAAATTCTAAAAACTATATTTTTGGCTTCGATATCGATTGAAGATCATGCCCCAAGTATCCTTTTAAAAAAATACTCAATGTACAGTTTTGACTTTCCTACGATTTTATTATATGTATAGATTTAATAGATTTTTGTACACACAGAAGTAACAAAAGTACATGGGTGCTGCTTATTTCAAAAGAAATTTCTTCCAGCAGTACTTGTTTGTACCCCGTGATTAATTTACTTAGTGCGGGCATTGTCTTTTAAACATAAAAAGAAATAAAAAAAGACATGTTCATGAACATAATTAATCTTGTGCAAAGATGCTTTATGATACCGACCAACTGAGACGCAGCGGTCTGAAAATAAAAAAAAACTTCGTTTAAAAAAACCGACTTCAAAAACTGAAAAGTATAAAAAAAAATATCTTAATAAAGATTTAATTTAATACATATCTTATGCAAACGTTGAGATTATTCACATATCCTTCGTCCAGCTAATCGTACTATAATTTAGCTGGCGTGTTGCAAAATATCTTTTAAATGAAACAAAATATAACAACTGATTTATAGTATTTTAATTCGTATTATGCCTGATTATCAAATTTAGACTAATCGATGCAAATATGTGTGGAACAAGCTTAACATTAGTTCAATTATCGTAATAATTTACATATAGGGACATCACTAGTTACCATAAAGATTAGTCCCTTCTCTAATCTTGAAACCGACCAATGGGAACAGTTATAGGATTACCGGGAAAAATCATTGTTTCACAAAACAGCTACTTATTATTCATATACAATAATGGATAATGTATTAATAAATTTATATGTGTAATATAATACTAACTGTCGTTTTGATAGAAGATTAACTATTTATTTTTATGTGATTATGCAGATTACATTTATTTAATTAATGAGACTGACCGGATGTGGCATTATTGACGACGCATTTTGGCAATATGGAGGACTGACAAGGGAATGGCGGCGCTTCGCGCCAGACGCTAACAAAAGAAAAGGTTGTTTCAGAAGTTTTGAGTGTGGTTTCAGGAGTTATGTAGAAGATTTGGAAGTGAGCGGCGTTTCTCGTGTGATTCGAGTGGAGAATCTGCTGCATGTTGGTTGTATCATTTGTTTTAAAAGAGAGATATTGAAGGAAGCGTCATCTCGTGTTGGTAAGCTAGTTTGAACACAGGTGAGGCTTTTTACTTTTATTTACAATGTTACATTATTACGTATGCTCGATAACTTTAGTTGATTCTAGATGGTAAAACAATTCTATTCTCATTCACGGATATGTTGGGGTGAATGGGAATGATGTCCCAAAGTTGTATTACTTATGTATTTATAAGACAAATACTTTAAAACTAATTCTATGTTTAAACTAACTAGACGATAGAACCAGAATTATATCTATTATTGAATGAAAGCTATCAATGTTAGATAGTAATTAATATAATAACTTTAATTAAAAGTTCCTGAATTATTAACTGGGTTAATAGCAGTTAACTATTTACCTGATGTAAAAGCCCTTATAGGGTTAGTTTTGAATACATGTACTATCAGTGGAAGAGAAAACTGATGTCTTGTTTGTTTAAGACCGGTCACTGACAGTCTTATTTAGTTCTCTATGGAAGATAGTAGAGGCTATTCTACAACAGCAAACATGACGTGCTGTGTTTAGGATTAACCGGAAATAGTAAGTTTCATAATGATGTCTTGGTACTTAAGGCTGGCCGGCAAAGCAGTCTTCAAAGGGTCTATGGAAGATTAGTAGAACCTTTACAAAAGTTCCAATGATGTTATTATGCAACATCTCTACCTACCATGTTGAAAATCAAGAGATCATTGATTTTTGACATTAATCACAAATGTTTAATAACACACCTTCAAAGTATTGATTATACTAATATTGACTCAGTTAATAGTCATATAAGTGGTTCCAATTAGAACCATATTCAGATTTTCTTACTGATATTGAATGCTTTCATATCAAGCAGTCATTACTTGGGTAATGAATACAAAGAACTAAATCTTCATAAGTGGTACAAGATAGTATTACTTATACAATTGATGTTGAAGTTTAAGAATTGTTGAACCTTGACAGGAATGTGAAGTTCCTTGAGCAGATGACTCAAATAATAATAATACAATGATGAAGTATTATTATGGGTTGACTTTGTTAACAGTCAAACCAGTGGTTGCGATTAGAACCATTTTCAAATTAACTTGCTTAAATTGAATAAGCTTTCTGAAGATATTACAACACTGGTGAATCCAAGAAGTACTTATGAAAAATTAAGGCTTCTGTGTTATTACATAGGGTTAATTATAAATATTATCCATATATAAATGTTTTCCTTCATATAATATATATTATGAACTAGAGTCATATATATTTTTGTAATAAATGAGTAAAGGTTAGGGTAGTCAAAAGAATAAGCCCTCTCTTGTCTCTTGTTTTCAAAGGACATTGACTATGAATAACAACCTACACGGACATTTCTGTAATTGGAATAAAAGAGTATCCCTGTTAAGGACATTTGCAGTCCGGAGCGCGGAGGGAGCCTTGTCCAAGTGGATGTCGGAGGCTACTGTACTTCGCGGGGTTGCTTTGAGCGAGTACCATAGCCGCAAATAAAATAATATTGAATATTATGATATTCTAGTATAATCTACAAACAAGCTAGAATAATCTAGAGAAGATATAAAGTCAATCTCAACAATATTTTAAGGAAAGCATATATACTATGGCTGAATTAAACTATTATATTTCAAGATGTGTGAATTAAAACAAACAATTCATTTAGGAAACATACATATAATCTAATTAGACAATATCAACAAGACATTCATTCAATAGGACTTATCAAATAACATAATATCCTTTATGAAAATAAATTATACTCCAATAAGAAGTAGTATGAAACCTTTATGTTTATCAGAGAAATTATAGAATTAAAACTACATATTTATGGTCTTATATATTAAAATAAGGTTCTAATAAGATTTTAGATAACATTATGACACTGATTGATGTTGTTGATGATTTGGTAGAGGCTAGAGACCACAGCATGGGGACCATACTCACTTTACTGGATTTCTCTCGTGCCTTCGAATGTATAAATATACCATTGTTGTTGTCCAAACTATCATATTATGGGTGCTCCGCAGAAGCAGTCAAATGGTTTCACAGCTACCTTGATGGCCGTTATCAACTTGTAAGGCTAAGAAATGATCGTAACGGTAGTGAGATATCATCTTCTTTCAGTCGTGTCACGAGAGGAGTCCCTCAGGGTTCGATTCTTGGGCCATTACTATTTATAACATATATAGCTGATGTCACCAAGGTCATTACAAACTGTAAATATCATTTATATGCTGATGATCTGCAGCTATACCTCCCTTTCAAGCCTTCCGATTGCCAGGAGTCTGTAAAAAACATAAATAGTGATTTAGACAGGGTTGCAGAATGGGCTGAAGTCAACTCCCTGGTACTTAACCCCACAAAATCAAAATATATGATAATGGGTTCTAGAAACTTAATAAGGCAGGTGGAGCAGAATCTTTTTGATATAAAAATAGGGGGATGCCCCATTGAGCGGGTAACAGAAGCTCGGAACCTAGGAGTGATTTTTGATGGTCAATTGCAGTTCGAAACTCACATAGTACAAGCAGTACAAAACTGCTTTTACCGGCTTAAGTTACTGTATCGGGTTCGCCCATACATTAGTGTAGATATGCGAATAATGTTATGTGAATCTCTAATTCTCTCACGCCTTAACTATGCTGACACTGTGTATGGGACCTGCTTGCTTGCCCGCACTGACAGACTCATACAAAGGGTACAAAACGCATGTGCCAGATTTTGCTTTAATGTTCCTTCCCGGTCAAACGTAACTCCATACTTAAACTGTGGGAATATGATGAAAATGTCAGCCCGAAGAAAGCTGCATTATGCTACATTGCTTTTTGGTATTGTGAGAACAGGTAAACCTGAGTATCTATTTAAAAAATTATCGTGGTCTCGCGACTATAATTCGTATAAAACCAGGGCCTCATCTTACCTCCTGTCTACTCCAAAGCACAGAACTACAGCGTTTAGGGGGAGTTTCCGAGCTGCCGCTAGTAATGTTTGGAACGTTCTTCTTCCTCCAAGTCTTCGTATGCTGTGTACAGTGAATTCATTTAGAACACAATTTAAAGTATACTTACTGGAAAGACAAAAACTGATAAACTTATAACACTTACCTGCATAGTGTTTTCCTTTGCGACAGTTTACTTTACACTCCGTAGGTTTCTCGTATGGGTATTTCCATGAGTGTACTTTAAATCTGTTTCCAGACTCTCTTCCTATGTTTATCACTCTCTTACCGCTGATTGCTAGATGTATATTCGAACTTTTTTATATGTATTGCACTGTAGCACATGTGATAAACACCAAATTTGACTTATAAGCGCACCATTTCTAATAATTTAATAAGCATTACTAATATTAGCATTTCATACGCTTAACACCATACACTGACAGACATAATAAATAAACATTAAAGTCAGGCTTGCGAACCCCGCAGCGACTTTTATCTATGACGTTCGGAAACGCATAAAGGCAAGACAAGGGACATTATAAATCTATATGATGTATTAATGCAATCGATAAAAAAAAAATGCATGAATAATGCGATACGAGGAATAAATTGTGATTATGACTAGGATAATTGTTGTTTATATTTTTTATTATTAATATTTTTTCTCTCTGTTCTGTTCTAAGTACTTTCCTATTCTATGTTTCATTATAATAATAATAATCTTAATATATTTTTTTTTTAGCTTGTAAGTATGATAATGTGAATTCGTCTGGTATCACGCTTCCAGTACCTACTGGCCCTATCGGAAGATCAGCACTGCAGAAATGCAGTACTAGCTGAGATAGGGCCATTTTTCATACCAGTACGAATAAAATTAATAATGTATAAAATTGAATGTTTGTTTTTTAAAATCGAATGTATTTTCCGTACTTTATGAAAATAAAAATTTGTTTCTTTCTTTCTTCTTTCTTTCTTTATTATGGTAATTAATTTAGGGTATACTAGGCTTCATTAGTTCTGTCACCCTTGTACAGTTACATAAGTTTAGAAAGTTTATTTATGATTAGGATAAAGTTAATTTAGGATTGATTGGTTTGTTCTCCTTTTCAAAAAGTTCTTGGATTGCTATGTGCAACATAGGTTCCTACCATACTAGACGAATCACTGGCCAATTTAAATCAACTTGTATCAATCAAATCCAGCAGGAATATAAATTCATGATTTAAGTTAAGAAAATTTAGAATCATATTAGTATCAAGGACTATTCCTTATTAGACACATAAGAGTTAGGTTCAGTTAAATATTAAATTGTATGCTGTTAGTTAGGATAATCAGGTTCAACGATAGGGAACACATCAAAATAAAAAGAATTTAGAATAAAGGGGGTAGGGTGGCGAGGTACAGTACCACACTCGCCGCGCGTTACTTTCAGCGGGATAGCTTCGTATTTCTACACAAACAACCCAAGCGCGCAGACGTCGTTGACGGTCGTTTCGAAATATTGTAAAATTTTGATGGTTGTCTCCTAATTAAAAATTTATCTGTTTGTTTTTCAGGGCCTCAAATATATTCATATATAAGCATAATATAGATTTATCATAAATATAGAAGCAAATTTAGGTATTAATATTAAATATATTTTTATGATACAGTTTCATCTGTTTCATATTAATTCATATTGTTCTTGAAGTTTATTTACTTAGGTTAACCTTTAGTGTAGGAATTTCATCACAAATTATGAAAGCTGTATGTAATATTAACTTTTATTTTGCTTAGGGCTTGGCACCGACTTCAAACCTATCAATACGTAGCACAAACAAATTATATCATTTCATTAATATTAAAGGTATTACGTTTGCATAAGATATGTATTAAATTAAATCTTTATTAAGATATTTTTTTTATACTTTTCAGTTTTTGAAGTCGGTTTTTTTAAACGAAGTTTTTTTTATTTGTTACTTTTTAGTGTCTGGCTATGGGTAGGGCTACAAAAGGTGCCGCGCGCCTCAAAACTATAGGTCCCAACAAAAATGTTGTACGAAACTCTTTTTTACGTTCTTGTGAGACAGTGAATGATCGAGAGCAAGAAAAACTACATAAAATTACGTTCACTCTAAGAAAACTTGCACAGTACGAGTCTAGACTAGCTAAGGTTCATGAAAGTCTGAACAGCAAGCGCATAGGTTATGCCGTATTTATGACCATCTAGCTAAAGAGTCTGTGTGCTGAGGGCTTATAGACTATGTCTTATTAATGATCGAATAGCCATCAAGTCTGCTGAGCAGAGGGCATGAGTCTATGAAGACTAGGTCTTATTAATGATCGATTAGCCAACGAGTCTACTGAGCAGAGGGCTCATAGCCTAGATTGTATTGATGATCAAGACAACGAGTAGAGAGAGTACGGTAGCAGCAAGTATTTGAGTTGATAGAATGGAAGGTAAATTGTGGTTTACGATTTATGACGCATTAAAAAAACTACTTACTAGATCCCATTCAAACCAATTTTCGGTGGAAGTTTGCATGGTAATGTACATCATCTATTTGTTTTAGTTTTATCATTCTCTTATTTTAGAAGTGTCTCACGCAAAATATACAGTTAAGAAAAATATATATTATAAACCTCAATATCATTTTTGAAGGCCTACCCATAGATACCCCACATGTATGGTTTATGAACCCCCAAATATTATTGTTTATTTTTATATTTTTGTGTGAAAATCTTAATGCGGTTCACGGAATACATCTGCTTACCAAGATTCGATGGCAGCTATTCCGCATCAAACTAAAGAATAATCACGTAAATCGGTTCATAAATCTCAGCGTCAATTACGCTGTACGTAGATAAAAAAAATGCGCTTGTGCTAAAAGGTACGCCTACATGCGCTTCCAAAAACGAGCTTATACGCGCGTATTAAACGCTAGTTATCTGAAATTGATCTTTATGGTCATGTCAAAGCACACTTGAACAGAATGAGTCTAGCTTGACTTGCTAAGATTTAAAAACGTCTGTGCCAAAGACAGTTACATCGTCCACATAAACAAAAATTTTCATACAAAAATGACCATAAAATTAAAACTACTGGGCCAAACTTTATAACATTTTTATGGGACCAAATGGCAACTATTTCGCATCAAACTAAAAAATAACCACGTAAATCGGATCATAAATCGCCGAGTAATCAGTGTACATACATAAAAAAAAAACCGGTGAACTTGAGAACCTCCTCCTTGAAGTCGGTTAATAACAAAGTTGAACGTATATAATTCTTACAAAAAAAACAGCAGACATCAACCAAGTGATGTAAGAGCCTAACAAGCTAAATTGCTGTTTCCAAGAGCAAAGCTTTTAACCGTATGACTAGCTTTTCTGTTTATGCTATACAATGCTTTTTAACACGTACCTTTTTACCTAAGAACTTTATGAAGACCATCGTAGTTCCATTTGTGAAACTAGAAAAGGCGATATATTCTTCTTACTATTGACCTATAACCTTAGCTTCAGTTTCATCAAAGATAATTGAAAGATTAGTGGAACAACAAATACAAAAATGTTTGCAATAAACACTCAATTTTGATTTTTTACTAAGCTCGCAACGGACACTGCCTTATTCTATTAAAAGAAAATCTGTTAAATATTACTTAGATAGAACAACAAATGTCTACGCTTCTTTTCTCGACTTAGGTTGTGCATTTGAAGCAATCGAAACAAACGATTCACGTATCTCGGGCGCATAGATAGATAGATATATAACTCTTTAATGCACACCAAAAACATAAACTTAGAGTTAAAAAACACATAGTTACAGAAAAATAAAAAGACTAAATAGGCAGAGACGAGTGGTAACCGCAAAGAGCAAATCATTCTTATTTCTATAAATTGTACATTCTATTTCGCCGACTTGTTCGTTTGGACAAATTAATTTAATTTGATGTCAAGATAATATATAACCATTTATAGTTGATATATTATATTACCATTAGATATTACGTATCATCATTTATGGTTTAAGTTATTTGATAATATAGGATACACAATAAACTATTAAAATACTAATACAAAATGTCAAAATTAAACTAAAACATGTCAATACAGATATTAAAATAAAAACAAAAATATGTTACAACATAAAAAATGCAGAGCAGTATAGTTACTAATTTTATTATGTTAGCATAAAGACGACCTACTTGATCGTTAGCGGTCACCGTAGCCTATAGACTCTTAAAGGACCCGGGGAATCCCTGGCCTTTAGATATCCGACTATTCTATTTAGATATCTTCTTACTCCTTTTTTGAAGGAAGTCCTAAAGTTTTCCAAGAGATCACACCAGAAGGGCCTCCCTTCTATTGTGGTGTCTTGGGAAAACCTTGGCAGGGAGCTCCACCAGGCGAGCACTATCCTGTCTATAAGTGCGTTGCTAGAAAATAGTCATGGTCTACAACTCAAACAGTTCACTCGAACATCATGGAACAATTTTATCCTTATCACCTGGATGAATGGTCATCTACCACCGTGTGTTTCACAACATACTTTTTGCTGGGTACTACGACTCCGTGGAATCAATTAACTGCGGAGGTATTTCCGATCTGCTATGACATGGCAACATTCAAGAAGCGAGCCTATTCCTTTCTTAAAGGCCAGCAACGCACTTGCGTGCTCTGGTGTTGTAGTGTCCATGGGCCGCCGTGATCACTTACCATCAGGTGACACGCTTGTTTGTTTGCCTTGCTGTTTTATATATAAAAAAAATACAGAGCCTATTTTCGGATGTTCCAGTTTCGAAGGACGGAATCTAACTCAATTTACATTCAACCAATAACCATGCAATATCTCCAATCACCTCACACATAATAGAGAACAATCCTATAACAGAAGGTACGCATATTTGCGGCGGCAAATAGACTCGATGCATACTAATCGGTGAAAGCAATTAAGCGGACTATATTCATGATTAATCGTCCAAATTCCAAGAACCAATCCAAGATTAAAGTACATTTCGATCACAATATTGATATTTTTCCACATTTTACACGTATCATTGCTTTATACTTGGATGATAGTGTATGCTTTGTGGAAAAAGGCTTTTTGCTAAATACTTTAATAAAATGAATGTTCACTTGGTCAATGTAAACTATGTCTGTTATTTTAAGAATTCAATTTGAATCAGTAGTAGAAAACCACATGCGGGGCAGTCTTCGGGGTTTGCCGATAGAAGTAAAAACTATTGTTTACGCCTCTTATCTAAATAATCTACAATATAAATTATATATCTTCTGTATGTATCTGTACCTACATTTGTAAGTGCTTCCTCACTTTAATCTTCCCTACATTATTACTTTTAAGTTCATATTTTATTGTATCATTCTTTTACTATCATTTCTTATACTATACTACCCATTTTTCATTTCTCTTGTTTTGTCCATCCCATTGTCTGGAAGATATTGCAACGAGCGATGAGACCGCCCTTTGTACATAATTTTAATAACTATTTTTGTAATTGACATTTATTTCTGGTGTACAATAAAGAGTCTTGTATCGTATTGAGAGATATAAGGTATATATATACAGTACGATATACATATAGCTAATGGGAAGCGTGTGGCGACAATGACGCTAATTTCGCGCTCGTTGTTCACCCAAAAAGTGCTAAAAGCGCCTAAAAAAAGTTATCATTTCATAATCAAAGGAAAATTAATATTGGCTGAACTTCTATAATATTCTTATTAATTCAGTATAAATGATAATATTGGAATCATATTGAATGTATAAAACTAATATATCTGGTTAAGTATTAGTATTGTTTAATTCTTCTAGTATAAATGTGAACACTCTCCAGTAAAACGTTAGTACATTTCAATAGTATATCCATTTACTACAGCCTCTAGTCCTCCGTTTGAGCATCGCAATTTCCTCAATGGAATCCAATTTGGTCGGTATCCTGCCAACTTACCAATTAACTGCGATTCAACTGTCGCTTAATAGAGATAGTAGCAATGTGACGTAACGGGCCGTGATGCACTTATGATTAGGTAAACTAAGCTTGTTTTGTAAGGGATTACATTTATTGGATTATTGGTAAGTATTAATAGTAACTTGGTATATAGCTTAATGCGTAGCCGTGTGGTTTCTGGCCTAGAAAGAATAAGTATGTATTTACAAAAGAAAAGTATTATATGTAGTACATCAGTTATATGACGGTCACCGTAGCCTAGTTGTTAGTGCTCCTGCCTACGAAGCTGGTGGTCCTGGGTTCGAATCCCGGTAAGTGCAAATATTTGTGGGATGAGCACGAATATTTGTTTCTGAGTCATGGATGTTTTCTATGTATTTAAGTATTTATCTATCTATATAATTATGTTTATCGTCGCCTGGTACCCATAGTACAAGCTTTGCTTAGTTTGGGGCTAGGATGATCTGTGTGACATTGTCCCCAGATATTATTATTATGTCTTTTATTCCGTGTCATTCTTATTTCATACATTTACAAATATATAGTTACAAAAAAAAAATATTTATAAATATAAAAAATAGAGATCCAATCGGCAGCGGGAGCAGGGTCCATGCTACCGATGGTCAAGGCTCCAGAGAGGGGAACCTCCTCACAATACGCGCCGTCTCCAAAAGAACTGCCTTCTGAACCTGACCCTTGACCCAACTGTCTAACGCGAGCCTCTTAAGGTGACGGTCGAGGCTCTTGGCAATTAAACCATGGGCAGAAACGACAATCGGTACAATGATCGCCGAGTCGACGTCCCACATGTCAACAACCTCGCGTGCTAGGTCAAGGTATTTAATTTCCTTGTCTTTTTCAGCTTTCACAAGGTTTCACAAGAGCGCCGGGCAGTGATCGTCGATGTTGCTGTCCCACATGATGACAATGTGGGACAGCAACATCGACGATCACTGCCCGGCGCTCTTGGCGATCCACCATCACAATATCAGGCTTATTGGCAACTTATTATTATTATTAGTTATCTGGTTACCATAGTACAAGCTTTGCTTAGTTTGGGATCAGATTGTCGTGTGTGAATAATGGCTCAGGTTATTATATTTATATTTTAATAACAGGGTCAGACAGACTATGCCATCCCGTGGGTATCGTAAACACCAGGTAGTGGGGCAGCAGCGCTGTTCGGAGTTATAAAACCGAAGAGCTCAGCATGCGTGCACATGCGCAGCGTGCATGCAATGCACAAATGGAAAACGCTACTACCCAAATGCGGTCGCCAACTCATGCCAAGCGCGGTGACTAAGGCAAACCCAATCCTGGTAACGTTATGGAAACCTTTGAGCGAAGCCATTTCTAGTAGTGGACGATATGAGGCTGATGATGACTAGGTATTATAATGTTAATAATGTTCTCCTCGTTAAATTTCGGCCATGTCCAGTCTCAATGGATACTAGCTAGCTAGATATTATTATAGTGTACACATAATTTACTGGTTTGTAGACGCTCACAGACAACTGTCTGAGAGCAACTACTCTCACCGGCCCGTAAGTGATCGGCGAGATCAAGAACCTAGGCACGCGGTCAGTCCATAGATGGGTGACCGCAAAGTGTTTTAAGTTCTGAGCATCTCCGTGCTTCAGAGAGCACGTAAAGCTGTCGCTCCCATTTCTAATCGTTAGACAACAGTCAATAAGCCATGTCAGGGACCTACTGGGTGACTTAAACAATACTGACCAGAGTAACCACTGTCCTACGATAAAGTAACCGGTTCTTAAAAGATCAGCGAGTTTTATATACATTTCCATGTCATTATTTGTAGTTAACGATATCTTGCACTTCGCAACTTGTGCTTTGATGGATTCCATTATCATCATCATATCAGCGAAAAGACGCCCACTGCTGGATAAAGGCCTCCCCAAAGATCTTCACAATTGGCGGTATTGCGCAATCCTATTCAGATACCTACTCCTCATCATAAAGTATCAAATTTTTTATACAAATTATAACATGATTTAAAAACAATAGAACTGCGGTCATGGGGGGAAACCTACAACCGCATTGCAAGACATTGTACTTAGGTGCACTGGACAAACCTCTGTGGTTTATAGTGTGTTTACATTTTATGTTTCATTACGTATTTACGTAAATAAAAAAAAGACAAAAGTGCCAGGTTGTGCGTAAGGATGAACTCTAGTTAACTCTTGGGTTTGAATCTTCTCTTCTCCCCGAGTGTTCATGGGGGAGGGAAAAGGAGTCGGTAGCATGGGAGTGATTTATTTGTTCGGTTACGTGCTACTGTCACCGCTAAGCCGCTAACCAACAAGTAGGTGTTATACTCGTTTGAAATAATGATGAAATAATGAAATTTATTCAGCACTTGGGTATTTACATACACTTGTACTTGTCAAGCTCACAATGTATTATATAAACACAGTTTAAAAACAGTAATTAAAGCAACAACATATTTTGAATTAGTCCGTCCGTGTGGTCTGTTTCGTCACATTTATTTTATATCCTTAAATAAATAATAAATAGCAAGTTACTAAGCTATCATTGTTACATTTAGCAATAGTATATCAAAATTAAAGAATTGAAAACAACGAGCAGTTGGATAGCGCAAAGGGCTCTCAACCAGTAGCTTAATTTAATTGACTAATACCTGAGGGCAGCCTTATGGGGTTCGTGTCGCAGCTCAGGCGGCCGCTGAAGTAAAAAGATGGAATTCAAAATGGGGGTCAGATCACTTGCACGGGATTACCGATCACGTTTTAAGGGGGCAACGCGATCCTCGCCGCTGACCCTACCCTAGCTAGCCAGCGACTTTCTCTAGTTACCTAGGTGGTCGACCCGGAGAAGAAAGCCACAAAGAAACTCCGGGCTAGCTTTTTTCGTCTTCTTTTGCTTTTTATTTTCGATTATTTTTTTATATCTTTTATTATCATTGGTTTTTTGCTGGGTAGGTCGAATAAAAAATACCTCCTCATATTTTATTTTCAATTTATTTTATAGGATTTCCTATTTTTTCTACGCATACACTCAATAATTGCTATGATGAAAAGATCTTGGTTATCTTCACTTACATGAAATCACAGCATGCGAAGAATATGCAAACAGAAGAAAAAGTTAAACTAATTTACAAACTAAAATATATCGTAAGGAACAATTATACAAAAATTAAGGAAACAAATTACATGTTATTAAATTACAACAAATATAAATATATATAATAATAAATATTGTTATAATCCAGAAAAATAATATAATATTCTGTAAATTACCGGATAAATGTTAAAATATTGCCGTCGTATCTTGTATTATGTAAAACGGGTAATAAAAATAACATTTAAAAATACTTGAATATAATAAAAGTCCATTATCATTAAGTTGCCTCTATTGAATTAGTTTAAAAGTGGCCAATATCAGTGCTGACAACTATATTTGTATAGATCTGTAGAAAAGGTTAATTATACGAATTAAAAATGTTTATATAACCTTAGCTTCAGTATAACAAAGATATTTTAAAGATTTTTAGAATAACAAATACAAAAATGTTTGCAATTAAATGACGTTCAATTTGGATTCTTATTAGATAGAGAAATAAATGTCTACGCTTGTTTTATTCGCCCGAAATTAATAAACGATCCTAATCCATTTTATGCTATCTAAGATAGCAATTTCGATCCATTTGTCTATTAAACCGTGCCAATAAAGCATCCACAGATTGAAAAAGCAATCTTTCCGAACGAGCGATCTTTGGGAGGACGGATCATAGAAAAAGATAGGCCTCTGTACTAAAATGACAGGTTGCACGTGCCAATAACCAATCCATTAATTTTGACATAAGCTTAGATAGCCAAAACAATCTAAAGTTGCAATCCTAGAAATTCGGTGGATTGACAATTGGTTCAAAAGATAAAATTGGTGAAATAGTTCATTATATTCCAAAGTAGCTTTTCATATAAATAATAAATAATAAGAATATTTTTTTAGTTTACAAAATAGGCGGCAACAACTTCACGTCACTGTTTAAATTATTTGTAAAACAAACACAGAAATCAATAATAAAATTATTGCTTATCATATCAGAATCCATTATAGGTATTATATTTATTAATAAGTAATTATTTGTATATTAGTTATAAATGCTTTGCAACAAAAACAAACAACCAACTTACTCCTTTTTTGTTCTTGATCCGATCGGCGACTACGGCGCCGGCGTGCGTTTTGCTTGTCAAATTTTGATACGTTCCGTTCCACCAAAACATAATGTTTGACCAATTAAGTTTCATTTTATTATTATATACCCTGGTCGTCTAGTAAAACATTTTAACCTAGCTATAAATAAGTCAGTATTGATGACTTATCTTTAATATATTTAAAAATGAATTTTCATCTTAAATTAAATGGTATAATTGTGTCCTGAGTTACCGAGTTCTGCATAAAACGGAACGCTGCAGAGGGAAAGGATCGCACCCCGATCTCTGGGCAAAAAATGGATGGATTGATATGTTTTGTTATTGGCACGCAGGTAAAGATCAAGATAGCGATAGAGCTAATCTAGAGATAGGACTGACTGACAGATTGCGGATCGTTTATTAATTTCGGGCGTTAGGCTGTGCATTTGAAGTAATCGAAACAAACAGTTCACGTATCTCGGGCACATATATAACTCTTTATTGCACACCAAAGAGATAAACCGTATTGATCACTGAGACGTCATTGAACATCTGTCTACTCGTAGACAAGATAAAGTCTATCTCGTTTTTTGTTTTACCATCGGGGCTTACGCAGGTCCATTTGCGGTTTTCCAACTTCTTGAAAAAGGAGTTCATCATAAAGAGTCCCTCCTTCTCCATGAAGTCGGCCAACATTTGGCCCCGGGGATTCCGGTCTCCAGTTCCAAATTGCCCCACTCTCAGCTCATTCCCGAATCGTTTACCCAGCTTCGCGTTAAAGTCCCCCATGACCACAGTGAAATAAGAGTTCGAGGTATGTATGGCTCTAGAAATATCCTCATACATGACCTCAACCTCATCATCTCTGTCGTGGACTATGAACCCAACACCACCTTGGGACAGTTGGTCGCCCTCCCGGAAAAAGAACATATTCCCGGATTTCAGGATTATCCCCCTCTCTTCGGACTTCAGATAATCCTATTATGTCCCAATGTAACCTGCTCAATTCTTCCTCCAGTTCGATCATCTTCTCGTCGGTCCGCAGTGTGCGTGTGTTGTATGTTGCCAGGGCCAGAGGTCGTCGGTTTTGGTAACGCGGAATCTGCCGGGGATTCTTAGCACCCCCTGCCCTGCCGTAACCACGGCTGTTACCACGGCTGGGAATAGCAGGACTGCCGGGGACTGGGGGCTGCAGTTTGATTGTGTCCTTCATTTGAGGGGATCTGCCATAATCGCCACGTTTGGCAAACGGGTTGGCGATCGCAGTAAGGAAGACATTGGTACTCATGAGAACGCTGCTGCCCATTCTCTGGTATATATTCCCTCGGGACGACTTCTACGTCCCCCCACGGGATGAGAGTGGGTGGCGATATTCTCTAGGCCGTCACCACACAGCGTAATAAAATATACTTTATTTTTAATTATTATTTTTAATTTTTCAATGACCTCGGTAGCTGAGCGGTGCAAGCTTTCCGGTCTGGCTCACAGAAGGTCACTGGTTCGAGCCTGTAAAAAAAATACAAACATCAATAAAATAAATAATTTGCATATTCATCATCATTAATAGAGCTTTAAGAAGTCCACAGCTGGACAAGCCTCCCACAATAATCGTGATGTTGGTGATGTTGGTTGTTGGTGTTTTACAAATAATAATAATATCTAGGGACAATGTCACACCTATCACACCGATCATCCTAGCCCCAAACTAAGCAAAGCTTGTACTATGGGTACCAGACGACGATATAGACCACGTCGAACATTCTCTGACCAAATTGGAGATGTTCTCAAAAAAGGGCAGGTCAGAAATACCCTAAACCGGCGAGCATGTATGAAGAATATAATGACAGTAATCGAGGCAAAAGAAGTATGCAAAGATCGTGACAAATGGAAATCCGTTGTCTCTGCCTACCCCTCTGGGAAACAGGCGTGAGTCTATGTATGTATGTATGTAATAAAAATGATTTATTTACTTTTCACAAGGAACAACAAGTATAGCTATTAGTAAATTTTGACAATTTTTTACAGTAATGGATAATCCTTGTGAAAGTCTGGAGTCTGAACTAGGTGAAAACTGTACTACTGAACTCTAGGCTCTCCGGATTCTTTGTGGGGTGTATTTGTGAACTTGTAAGTGTGGGATGCGAAAACGTGTATATGGAAATGCAATGTGGATAGTTTGAAGATCGATGTGTTAACTAATAACTTCCTAAGATTTCCATATGTTCCATATGTATTTAATATTTATAGAAATTTAATGTTATTGTTTATTATCTGACAATTTTTGATGCATTAGACAACGGTTCTGTGCGTGCATTAGCCTACATAACGCCCATCACAATGTAAGAAAATACATGATTAAAAAAAAAAGAAAGAAAACAAAAAGCAAAAGAAGACGAAAAAAGCAAGCCCGGAGTTTCTTTGTGGCTTTCTTCTCCGGGTCGTCCACCTAGGTAGCTAGAGAAAGCCGCAGGTTAGGTTAGGTTAGGTAGGCTCGTCAGCGGCGAGGATCGCTTTGGCCCCTTAACACGTCATTGGTGATCCCGTGCAACTGATCACACCCTCTCTTAGAATTCTGTCCTTTTGCTTCAGTGGCCCCCTGAGCTGTGGCACGAACCCTAAAAGGGTGGCCTCGGGTATGAATCGTTTAATTTAAGCTACTGGTTAAGAGCCTTTTGCGCTAGCTAAATGCTCATTCCCTTCAATTCTTTAATTTTAATATTGTACAACTAAATTTTAAAATAATAGATTATTTTTTTTAGACTTATTATATTTTTGTAATTTTTATACTGTATTCGACTATGTTTATGTACTGCATTGTGAACTTCGCAAGTACAAGTGTATGTTTATACCCAAGTTCATTATGTTATTAAGTTATAATTATTTAACAGGTACTAGTAATTACTTTTCTGTGTCATCGTATGATAGAGTAAGTAGCCATTCAATTAATTTAGATTTAACTCGTATTTTCATTTCTGCGTAGAAACATAAAAGTTTGTTTGCTATATTATATACATATGAACAAACTTAAGTATACCCATTATAATATTTTTATTTTTATGGCATAGGGCGACAAACGAGCAAGTGGGTCACCTGATGGTAAGTAATCACCGCCGCCCATTGTACCTACACTCGAGAGGTGTCGCGGGTGCAAAAAAGTATTGCTGACCCTTCCCCCCACCCCAATACTCAACTCAAATGCTCTGGTGACCTTACTCACACAGAAACACAACATTAAAGTTATTAATGTTATTATTAAAGAATGACTTCTGTAAGGATTGACGGTCACGGTAGCCTACTCGGTAGTGCTCCTGCCTACGAAGCCGGTGGTCCTGGGTTCAAATCCCGGTAAGTGCAAATATTTGTGTGATGAGCACGAATATTTGTTTCTGAGTCATGGATGTTTACTGTGTATATAAGTATTTATCTATCTATACAACATGCAACTTAATTAACGCACATCCTGAAAATAGTTTGTTCAGAATCGTTTACTGACTCGATTTATATCATTTTTAATATAGGTAATTTTTAATTGCAAAATAATTAAAACTATGGAAATTATTGACATATTAACCCTGTCCAGTCAAAACAAATTGAAATGGACCATAAGTCAAAGTCATAAGACTTTTAAAATCGCAGTTTTATTTGTATTCATACAAATGCCATCATTCAATACAAAATAAAGAAAAATAAACTTTATTCTAAGAAACTAATTTAGTAAAAACCAATGCATATATAAGTTACATTAAAAATTCAGTGTATGTATTATGATAAAAACATAATATTCTAATTGGGGTGTTTGAGGGTGTGCGTTAATTAGGTTACATGTTGTATAAGTATGTATATCGTCGCCTGGTGCCCATAGTACAAGCTTTGCTTAGTTTGAGGCTATGATGATCTGTGTGACATTGTCCCTAGATATTAGGTCTTTACCTATGAAATTGCCGTTCTGCAGTACTGGCCATTTCAAATCAAAATAATTTTTGTTTGGCTAAGAATTCTAATTTCAAATTAATTTTATTTTAAAAACATGGATTCTTTTTTCCAAAAGTAGTCATTTCTTTATTGATTAGTGTTACATTTTCATCGCATTTCAATCTTTTTCGTCATCATGGATACGTTAAAAATTCGAGTAATTATGGAATATGAGTACCGTCGTGGCAGCAACGCGGCACAAGCTGCACGCAACATCAACGACGTTTACGGAGCTAACACTACAAACCAACGCACCACCTGTTATTGGTTTGCTCGCTTCCGTTCTGGAAATTTCGACCTGAAAAATGAACCTCGCGGTCGTCCGAAGACTTTGGTCGACAATGACGAATTAAAGGCGGTTGTGGAAGCTGATGATACACAATCTACGGCTGAATTAGCAGCAGCTTTCGACGTTAGCGTCAAAACAATATTGGTCCATTTGCGTCAAATTGGCAAGGCAAAAAAGCTTGACAAATGGGTGCCCCACGAACTCAATGATCGCCAGCGCGAAGTACGCGTCGAGACGTGCCTTGCACTGCTCAACAGACACACAAATGAAGGAATTTTGAACCGCATTGTTACCTGCGATGAAAAATGGATTCTGTTTGATAACCGCAAGCGCTCAGCAAGTTGGTTGGATCCTGGTTCAGCACCTAAACAATGCCCTAAACGAAAACTTACCCCTAGAAAAGTGATGATCACTGTTTGGTGGTCTAGCGCCGGTGTGATTCATCACAGCTTCTTACCAAACGGGGTGAGCATTACTGCAGATGTGTACTGTGAAGAACTGAGCACAATGATGGAGAAGCTGGCGCATCTCCAACCAGCATTGGTCAATCGCTCGTCTCCGCTGCTCCTGCACGACAACGCGCGACCTCATACTGCACAGCAGACGGTCTCCAAGTTGCAAGAACTGGGGTTGGAAGCTCTCCGTCATCCGCCCTACTCACCAGACCTTGCGCCTACAGACTACTACTTTTTCCAGAATTTGGATAACTTCTTGGCGGGAAAAAAATTCAATACCCGAGAGGCAGTACAAAATGCCTTTGAAGAATTTGTTGCCTCCCGTCCAGCTGATTTCTTTAAGAAGGGCATCAATAAACTGCCACTGCGATGGCAAAGATGCATTGATTGCATGGGTGATTACTTCGATTAATACAAATAAAAAAATTCATGAAAAAAATTTGTTTAAATTTTTTCATACAAAACGGCAATTTCATAGGTAAAGACCTATTATTATATTATTTAAGGCGGAGGTACTTCCTCAGTCGGGCTGCTCTTTGAGCGAATGAACGCTGTTCCCTTGTAAAGGGCTAGATATTACTGCCAAAATGAGAAGATTTAAGTTGATTTCTTTACTTTGTAAAATAATAATAATATAGGTACTGGGACATTATTCACATCCACAACTAAACAGAGCTTGTACTATGGAAACCAGATAACTGATTTATTACATACTAACCGTGCCCCGTGGTTTTACCCAAGTTAAAATGTATAAATTATAGCCTATGTGTTATTCGGATGTATAATCTATATTACTTCAAAGTTTCATCAAAAGCCTTTGGGTAGTTTTTGCGTTGAAAAGTAACAAACATCCATACTCACAAACTTTTGCATTTTTATTATATTAGTAGGATACTACATCCGTGGTTGGTAAATGTTTGCCTTTCACGCCGCAGGTCGTGGGTGCGATTCCCACCCAGGACAGATATTTGAGTGCCCGACCATGTCTAAAACCGCATTTCCTTTACAGATTGAATTTACATAACCATTTCACAGGTCAAGTTAGGAAACTGGTATCAATCTTATAGAATAGAATAGAACCTTATTAGTATAAAATGGACAACAGTACACCGGCACAACTTATTTATTAAAGTTCTTACTCGCTAACAAGTTATTACATTATTTTAGGCTATAAAAATTCGTCAATAGTGTGCTGAGAGAAGTATACAATACAAATCTGTTGACTGTCTACTGTACTGTCTGCATTTATAATATCCAAATTGACGGTATATACAAAATGTATTTATAATTATATATACATATATATAATTATTTATAATCTTATCCTCGTGAATACTGGAAGTATCGCCGCCAGGGAATCCCGACGGCATTGCGATAGTGTTCTTGACGTAAATACCACGAAATCTGGTTGTTATAACTCGCTTGATATGAAGAGTACTTACAAGAAAACATGGCGGTTGATTACGTCATTGGCCCCGTTTCCATTCAACACAAACTAACTGCATTACTTTCTAACATGGTTCTTATGAGAAGGACAGAGCATCTTTATTGGTGACATTTTCATTTTCAAGAAATCCTGAACGCTAAAAGATCGCATGGAACGTGGGGATCTTATTAAGACGTTCAAGATCTTAAATGGGCATTATGACATAAAAGGCTTCGATGATCTATACCTACGCAGTGATAATTCCCATTTATATGAGGACACCATCTTAAATTGTGTACTGATTTATCTCACAACAACCGTCACACTTTTTAATCATCCCCTTTTTATCATCACACCACGCACACTAGCAGTAAGTTTCATCCGTACCACCTTGAAGCGATCTTGTCAAGCACGGTTCGCTTTCAGCGTTCATACATCCCGCATACGCGCAGGCTCTGGAATGAATTACCTGCTGCGGTGTTTCCCCAGCACTACGACATGTCCTTCTTCAAACGAAGTTTAAAAAGAGTTTTAATATCACGGTAGGCATAGGTTTGCTGTGGCCCCTGGCACTGCGAATGTAATGAGCAGCGGTTACCACTTACCATCAGGTGGGCCGCTGCTTCCTTAAGCAATAAAAAAAACAACAGAATAGTCAAAGCGTAGAATAAACTCCCAGAAAACGTGATATCAGCCCAAAATGTGAATCAATACAAAAATGTACTCGACGAATATCTCAGCTGCAATAGAAACTAGTGGAGAAGAGATGGATACAGGCACTTACCAGTTGAATCAACTACTTGTCTGTTCACTAATAATAATAATTTTAGTTTTGGCGCGAAACACTGAGTAAATATAAGCGACATGTCGACAGCCTGTCGACTAATTATAATCTGATCGCAAATTAAGCAAAACTTGTACAGACGCCAGCACATCAAGCTACCCCAATCTGTCAAATTTCCCCAATTGAAAGTGAACCTTATGGTTAAGTGATAAATTAGGGTGCTTCGTCAGCTCGTCCCAAAACAAACTCGGACCATTGGGCCGAGTTGACGAATTTCCAAATTAATTATTTTTTCAGTCGTCATCTCGTCCCATTATTATTTTTGTTAAATATTAACAGTAACTAAGCGTAAAAACAGTTAAGAAGAAAAGTGATAGTGATTTTTTAAAAACATCTTTATTAAGACTAGTGCACTAGTGTGTTGAAAAACAGGTTCCTGGTTGTCAAAGGGATGACACGGGAACTCAGTTTTACACAAATTTAGGAGGTTACTGATAAGAATACAATTCGCTTATTATTCGAGAAATACATTTTAACTTATTGCAAACATAGCGAGCGTAGCTTAACGTTGGATAAAAATATATGCAATTTGTAAATAAAAATGTGGGTAAACTTATAAAAATAAAAAGTAACTGGTGGCTGGTGATGCTGTCCGGTATTACGTATAATAGCAATATTATTGGTCAAAGTCAACAATGCACAATGATAGTGAAGCGTCGTTATTGGATAAAGGGTTATACTGATAACCAATCAGTGGACGTCAAACTAATTAAGAACAGTAAAGGCTAAGTAGATCACACTCTCTCTACCCGTCGAATAGTGACAAACAGTTCATCAAACAGTGTCATCAGCATTATATAGATATAACAAAAATCGGTTTTGTAAAAAAAAAATACTTATTGAATATAAGTAAATAATATTAATTGAATTGTGACGTGTCCCGTGTCGTGAAAATTTGAAGGTGAGTACATAATTTTTTACTATTAATATTATATGTATGTACTTACATAGTGACGCCAACTAAGAATGATAACAAAATGGCGGCCCAGAGATGAATGCCGTTACGGTTCAACATTCTTTTAGTATTTTGTTACTTGAAGCATTTTATTTATATTATTTGGTCTTACCATTTATTGTACTTACTAATACAATAAAAATGGTTATCTAGTTTTATAATGAGATTTATTTAATTTTATAGGTGAATATGGATCTGCCAGGACCATCTAATCCAAATAATCGTGCTGAATTCGATTTGGTTGCATCACAAAGAGGAAAAAGTCTTCTACTTCGTGCTGGATATAAATATGATGTAAAACGAAAAAACAAAGACGGATCAACAGTTTGGCGCTGTGTGCAAAGAAGTATCTGCAAGGCAATTTTAATTATAACATGTACTAACCTTATTAAAAGAGAAGACAACCATGCATGTGAACCAGATACTGTGTCCAACGAATACGCTTTAAATTTAGATAATAGTGTGAAAAAAATAATATCTGAGGTTTCTGTGCCTGTTCCGAGCATCTATCGGGAATACATCGGCAAAATGAAAGACAGCGGAATGGACTTAATAAAAAAAATACCTACATTCAATAATATCAAAAATAAACTTTATCGAAAAAGGAACAAATCGTTAGGTGTTGTAAGAACATGTTTTAATACTTTAAAGGAAATAGTTATACCAGAAAAATTTAATAGTTTCTTACTTGCCGACTATAGAACTACAAATAGAATTATGATTTTTGCTAATCAATCTAGTAGAGCTCTCCTAGCCAACACTAGTTATGACGTTTTATGCGATGGAACATTTAAATTTTGTTTGCATCCCTTTTTTCAATTGTACTCGCTGCATGTGGATTTAGGAAGCACCAAAACTCACAATAATATTGTACCTGTAATATTTGCTCTGCTTCCAAACAAAACCAAGAGAACTTACAAAATTATGTTTCGGTTGATAAAAAGTCAAATACCAGGGTGGATGCCAAAATCTTTCATACTTGATTTCGAGCAAGCTGCAATGCAAGCAATCAAATCTGTCTTTCCTGAAGTTCCTGTTGGTGGTTGCCTTTTTCATTTTTCCAGGAGTTTATGGAGGAAGGCAGAAAAATGTAATATTACAAAGTCAAAATTACTTAGGAAACACATAAAATGATGTACCGCATTATCACACTTACCGAGCGATGAAATTGAGAGTGGGTGGCTTTATATCATGTCTCATTGTCCAAATGATTTAAACGTGATACGATTTAATGACTATTTTGTGAACACCTGGTTAGATGAGAGTTCCTTCTTTGCCGATAAATGGTGTTGCTATAATAGGTCACATCGAACAACTAATATGGTTGAAAACTGGCATTCCACTATAAACAAAAAAGTTAATTCAAAACCAAAAAGTGTGCCACAATTTTTAACAGTTTTACAAAATGAAGCCAATTACTACGAAACCTTACTAAAAAAAAATTGCAACATTTTTAAAAAACAAAAAAACACCTGTGAAATTGATGACCATGTTGCCGATGTGCTGAACAAATTTGTAAAAGGCGAAATTAACATTGATCTATGTATTGAACTATTAATTTTTTTAAATATTAATAGGACTGAGTGATTGACAAAATTCTAGTGTGTGTATTTGCAATATTTTTATTTAATTTTTAGTACCCTTAAATCAAACCGACTGATTAAAATCAAATAATCTGTGATGTATGATTTTTACAATATTTTTATTTAATTAATGTTCAGTAAGTTTACTTTTAAGAATTTTTTTATTTAATTTTTAGTACGCTTAAATCAAACCGACTGATTAAAAACAAATAATCTGTGATTATGATTTTTACAATATTTTTATTTAATTAATGTTCAGTAAGTTTACTTTTAAGATTTGTTGTTGATTATCGTTAGTAAATAAAGGCTGACTATATGATTTATTGTTAATAAGCAGTAAGTAAGACTGATTAGTTAGATTAGACTATAATAAGCTATACCAATATTAAACTAAGTATGTCTCTGTGCTAAATTATTATAAATAGAACTGATTATGTGATAGATAACTGTGATTTATAACACGAAATGTATATGTACTTTACTTTGATTTTTATTACTACTTAGTGCAATAAATAAATGTTGATTCTCAAAAAGCTTGGCTTTTATTTATATCTTGAAAAGTTTTAATTTGAAGGAATGTGTGTCAAGTTATTAACATTTTAAGCTAGAAATTGTAAGACTGATTATAAAAATATATAAGACTGTCATAGAAAGGGTTCCTAAGAATAATTTGTAGTTTATTTATTATTACAATAGTTAAAGGTTAATCTTAGAGAGCCTTACCTTCAATGAATGATTTTTAAATGTTTTACAATTGTTGATTATTTATATTATCTTTAATATTACCTATAGATATTATTTTCTTGATTACTAGTGATTATTTAAGAACTGTAGGTTTATTTATAAAATATAAAAAATAAATCTTCAGTTCTTAAATAATCACTAGATAGTAATAAAGATAATAATATATTACATGTAGAAACCCTTACAAATTGATTTTTAGTTATAACCTAAAAATTTATGATAAATCCCAGAAAGTCTGATTTTGAGTCATATTATAATTGTTAAAGGTTTTAACAATGTTGATTATTTTATTCATGATTGTTGATTATTATTTTACGGCGATTGCTTATTATTTTATTATTATATGTAATCTTTTCTATTTAAATATGAAAATATTCTGATGATTAAATATTTTATTCTTAAAAAATTTGCTTTGCACACTAACACTTTTGCTACTGATTGTACCTTTTCTCATTGAGATAGTAACGTGGGACGAGTTGCGGAATGAAAATATGATTAATTTTGATGTTCTGCAAGTCGTCCGAAATGGGCCGTAGGTATGTAGGACGAGTTGAGGAATGACCCATAAATTATTGTGGAAAATAATCACGCGGGGCAGTCATTGGGGACTGCCGATACAAGTGAAAACTATTTTTTCATTTCTCATACTCAAGGTGGGAAACTTTTTCACTCGCAACTCGGATCAAATAAACACTACTTTTCGTGTTTATTTGATCCGAGTAGCGAGTGAAAAAACTTCCCAATTTTGGGCGGTAAAGAATCATAGTAATTGATTCCCTCCCTATGGTGGAAATATTTTTTTAAAATATCACTATATTTTGTTAGGCATTCGGCTGTAAAAAATCTAATATAATTTAGAAAAATATGGTGCGGTCATGTGAATGTATAAACGGACAGTGTTAATTAAAAAAAACCAGCCAAGTGCTAGTCGGACTCGTGCACGAAGGGTTCCGTACCATTATCTATACAAACGAGCAAAAGTTCACGTTTGTTGTACGGGAGCCCCCTTAAATATTTATTTTCTTTTATTTTTTATTGTTTGTTGTTATAGCGGCAACAGAAAATACATCATTTGTGAAAATTTCAACTGTCTAACTATCACGGTTCATGAGATACCGCCTGGAGACAGACGGACAGACAGACAGACAGCGAAGTCATAGTAATAGGGTCCCGTTTTACTCTTTGGGCACGGAACCCTAAAAAGACCGCGTGTTGAACATTTTTTACCCAAAAAAGTGCAGAACGCCGCGCCGCTAAAGAAATGTTCTCACTTCAAAAATTATACAATTAAATTAATAAATTAATTACGTTATAATACGAAGCCAAAGACAGATAATTTATTATGTTGCAGGAATATATTAATTGCCATACATGAAGACGAGATTAATGTCAAATATGGCACTTAACATTCCATTGTTAGACATGTGCAATTGGCCCATAAAGGAGGCCCGTGCTTTTCTCAAAACAGAATATTTATTTATTTATTTATTATAGGCACACCAACGGTATACATACTCAGCGTTTAAATAATTAGCTCACTATATAATTCAGTCCTTATATGTACATACATACACTTATTAGGCATACACAACACACACAAATTTATTTATTTTTGTCTTCGCCGCTTTGGAAAGGCTAAGATCATAGGCCATACCGCCTCGTCTTTAGTTAAAATATTGTATGTTTTTCATCATTTAGTCAAAGTGCAGTCAAGTCCGTCACAGTCAAGTCCTAGTCCTACCCCAGTAAAGCAGTGGCGACTTCACTAGAGGCTTCTATGGCGTTTTAGATTCAACACGGAAAATCACAATTCACGGCAATATTGCACTTTCCTCCATTTGTGTACGTTGTCGAAGATGTTATGTCTAAAAATCCACCATATTCATAACTCGAATTTACACCAGTTTTTGAAAATGAAACAGAGCCACGATGCTTCTGTTTTCGCGTTGGCGCCAAAACCCCCAACACACACTAAACATAGACAACGTTGACATACATACAAGTTATTTGAAATTAAAAACAAACAGAAATACTATAACTAACACAGATTAAAATGCATTAAAGACAATTAAAAAAGTTTCGTATTGGGCTAAGAAAAAAAAGAGTTTACGCTAACGCTTCCAATATTTTACGCTAATCATTTATCCCGTTCAAAGCAAATGTTAGATTATTGAAAATATGTTGATTTATATTTTTAATAATCAAAAGATTTGTTTTAAGTTTTGCCAGCTGTATCATTTTAATTTCCCATAAAATCTATTAATTTTAAAATCGTTCGGTACTCGTCTATCATGGCAACACCGTTTGCACTATATGTATAAATATACATGCGTTGGTGCGCAGATTCTTAGTTTGCTAGACGGCTTGAGCCCTCGCTCGCCTCTATAGCCCGGTGAAGCAGTAAAAGCCTCCTAGGCTAACTGTAACGTCAACGTCATGTTAAAAAAAAGCGCAGATTCTCTTTCTGTGGCTGCTACAGACGTGACAAGTGCTCTTGAGTTACATTTTGTGTTATTAGTGCTTATAAACGTGTTAAAAATAAAGTGTTTATAAACGTGCAGTACGAGATTTTCTAACAGTCAGAAGAGACAAAGTTTATCTACGTGCCCGATGCTGCGGTCTCCTGGATTCCGGATGTTTAAGGTCAGATCTTAAATTTATTTTCTTCCACGTGGTTATGTTTTAATCTACCGCCATCAAAATCGGTATCGTACGAAACGAAGGTACGCGTGCGCCATCAACATTATAACACATTTTCCGGAAGTGTAGTGAAACTGATCTGTTTAATACCGAAACTGTAATAATTTGGTCTGTGTTGGTGTTCTTAATTTGAAAGTTAACCCAGAAATTTATTTGTTATAAGAGTGCAAACTTGCTTTTTAACCGCGTGATCAATTATGATAACCAAGTGAAAGACTTTTTACCTTGTGCTCTTTTGTTTCCAAGCTAATGCTCAGGATTCTAATTTTTGAATTCAATTTTAGAATCCATCACTTGCTTGGTTATCAAAATTGAGCACGTGGTGTGCAAAGATTTTCAGCTTGTGCTCTTTTGATTTCCTCGCTAATGCTGAGGATTCTAATTTTTGTATTCAATTTTGAATGCTTCACTTGCTCGGTTGTTAAAATTGAGCACGTGGTTAAAAACCAACTTTTGCATAACAGAACTCCTGTTTAACATAACTATTAAGCTGCTATTTCATAAACTACATGTAGGTTACGCGTTGTTTTACCTACTATTGGAATCAAATATAACAGCTCACTTAGGACCCTTAAATTGATCCTCGGTGCTTTTGCAGCTGGCTTCTCTAGTTGCAATTCTCTCGTTTTATGAGGCTATGGCCTCTTTACATCATTCTGTCTCCCGCTTTGCTCTGGAGGGAAGTGGAACTATTAATTTTCTAACTCCTCTTTTTTTTGTTTCTGATTAAATTCGTTACGGGATCCAAGACAGTTGTCGCTATTCCCCGGCACATGCCCGAGCCTCACCGCTCAGTGGCATTTCATTGTGTGTTGTGTGTTCCACTGTTGATCCTGGCTTACAGGAGTTGCAGTGGTGGGTAAGAGGAAGGGACTAGTCCCGAAAAAAATATTTAAAAAAAGCATGTGATTTTAATTTAAACTACATAGCTACTTGTTTATTAATATTGCTGGCTAAGGTGGTCTATTTACTTATTGAAACTATTTCTGGATTTGCTGCTGGTGTCTCATATTTAGACACCAGCAGCAATTTTGATCCCATAAAAAAATTACATAGTTTGGCCCAGTAGTTTCATTTTATGACCATTTTTGTATAAAAAATTTTGTTTATGAGGATGATGTAGTTGTCTTTGGCACAGACGTTTTTAAATTTTGGCAAGTAGTCTAGCTAGACTCTTACTGTTCAGGTGTTCCTTGGCGTGAATACGACTATGAAGGACAGTTCAGACTAGCATTTAATACGCGCGTATAAGCTCGGTTTGGGAAGCGCATGTAGGCGCACCTGCAATTTTTAAGTGCGCACACCGATTACGCTGATATTTATGAACCGATTTACGTGAATCTTCTTTTGTTTGATGTTGAATAACTGCCATTTTTGTTGTCTACTTGATCATAAATACGACCTAGTCTATGAGCCTTCTGCTCAGTAGGCTCGATGGCTAATCGATCATTAATAAGACCTAGTCTATGAGTTCTCTGCTTAGCAGACTCGTTGGCTAATTAATAATTAATAAGACCTCGTCTATGAGCCCTCTGCTCAGCAAACTCGTTGGCTAATCGAACATTCATAAGACCTAGTCTATGGGCCCTCTGCTCAGCAGACTTGTTGGGTAATAGGTCATTAATAAGACCTAGTCTATGAGCCCTCCTCATACAGACTCGTTAGCTAGATGGTCATAAATAAGGCCTAACCTTTTCGCTTGCTGTTCAGACGTTCTAGAATCTTAGACTCGACGTAATTTTATGTATTTTTTTTTAGTTTATAAACGTTCTTCTCGATCATTCACTATCTCACAAGAACGTGAAATAGTCTTCTTTTTCCGTCCTCGTTTATTGCGACCTATATTTTTGAAGCGCGCGGCACTTTTCGTAGGCCTACCCTTAACTAGACACTAAAGAAACTTATAAAAAAAAACCGACTTCAAAACTAAAAAGTATTAAAAAAAACTTGTGTGTATATTATATACACGCGTTAGAAGTGCAACTTGAACATAGTTATCAATTTTCATACCACCTAGAACAAACTTCATGCTGTTAAATTTAGGTGTCGGTGTGCGCGCGCATCGTAAAAATTCACTCTCATCATTTTTCTCCATCGCGCCAAAAGAAGTATAACTTCAAAAAAACTTAATAAAGACTTAATTAAATACATCTCTTATGCAAACCTAAAAAGCCTTTACATTTAATATTAATGAAATACTATAATTTGTATCTGCTACCTATTTATAGGTTTGAAGTCTGTGCCATGCAATGTATTAAACCCATAAAGAACTTTTGTTTCAAATTCGGCCATGTTACTAAATATTGACAATCTCACGCGAAACTCTTACATGGTAGTTGGGTAGTCTTTTACGGAAAAACCTAATGTAACTAATACTTTTCAAAAAGAAATGATGAATTAGTTTTAATACTAAACCCAGATGTTTTTAATAATGATTTTAAAATTACAGTGTATGCCTAAAATTGTAACGCTATCATACCATAAACTACAATGCCCATTGATATCATTACAAATAGTAAATACACGGGATGGTGATTGTTTCAACATATTTTTCGAACTTAACCTAACGATATATATATTGCTTTATCAGGCGTTTGTCAGTTTGAGGCAGGTAAAGGGTATTTTCATCACCCCATATCGGAGAGAGTATTTTTGCTCTTCGTTATGAGTGGAAAAGTATTTCTTCGCTAATAATAATAATATAATTTATTTCAGATTATAAGAGTCCATTTTTGTTACTAAATAACTTATAAACTTAAACACTTAAAGTTAATGCTCACGATTAAAATTTTAGAATCCTTGGCTTGCTCGGTTTATAAAAAAAAACACCCTATAAAAAATAAAAAAGGTTTTTATTCACGTAGACTTTAAAAAACCGCTTGTAAATAGTCTGAACGTGTTCGTAGTAATACAGTTATTTCTAGTTACTTATTAAATATGTTTAGGTATACGGATTGTTAAAATATTTATAAAATTTATTTTATAATAGTAGTGATATTTAGCTAGCTTGTATTAAGTTATTATCAATGAGATTATGTTTAGGTTTAATTCTTGTATAACAAATAACTATTAATGCTAACTAACATGTCTCTTAATGATTTAAACATTAGTAAAAATGTATCGATAGGATGGTAACCTATTATACCTGCCTATATACTTATCTATCTGCCGAAGATGGCGAAAAGTAAATTATTATAGATTCATTACCTCGGTAAAAAATAAACCGAGATTGAAATATTCATATATATACAGGTAACTATACGGATGGACCTAGGTAAGGTAATTGAAGATAGCTAATAATAATCTTTTTCCTTGATGTCCCAATCGGGGTGGGACTAATTGGCGTAGAACATAATAATTATAGCTTGCCATTGATCTTTAATGACATACATTGTAAAGAAATAATAGTATATTTTGCTTGGCACGTAGGAGCTATAATTACTTACTCACAACAACGAGCTGCTTGAAACGATACATTTTAATTCTAACCACAGTTTGAGTTGCAATTATAATAAAATGTTCAATCACAAGTGAAAATAGTTACATGTAGTTTTGATATATTGCGGAGACACTGTTGGTAGTGAAACTGCCTTTTGATACAATGTGCGCGGGACATCACACGAATATTATTTTGTTTTTTGTATTTCAAACTAGCTGTGCCCCGCGATTTTACCCGCGTTAAATTTTATACATATCACAGCTCCTCCCCCGTAGGTGATAGCGTGATAATATGTAGCCTATATGTTGACCCGACCTCATAGTAATATTCATACAAAATTTTAAGTCGATCCATGGAGTACTTTTTGAGTTTAGCCCGGACATACATACAGACAAACAGTCCAAAATTCTAAAAATTAAATTTTTGGTTTTAATATAGATTGTAGATTACGCCCCAAGTATTCTTTAAAAAATATATTCTGTGTACAGTTTTGACTTTCCTACGATTGTATTATATGTATTGGTAGATGTACGTTAATATGTTGCAATTAGAAGTTTTTTTTATGTAAAGTCGATGTTAATTTGTAGGAGTTTGGTAAACTCTGAAAAATATTACATGTCGCATGTTTAACCCACAATTTCATAATATAAAATGAAAATAGATTCACAATCAGATAGATAACAATAGTACGTTCTATGTACTTTAAGCTTTATAGCACATTTTTTCTTTTTAGGTTAGGGCATGTAATAAATTAATACGAAGTGTTTTTATCCGTATAGTCAGGTAGAATTTGCAAGGTCGAAATCACGTGGACATAGTAACAAAATGCGTCAAATGAACCTGACGTTTGAGTCGATAAAGGCGAAAGTTTCAGTCTGTATGTTTGTTACTTCTTCACGTCTAAACGGCATTGGCGATTTTAATAAAATTTGGTATGTAGTTAGCTGACACCCTGGATTAACACATAGACTATATTTTTTTAAGTTTAACGCGGGCAAATCCGCGAGTCGCACCTAGGATTATATAGGTGAAAGTTTGAGTGTGTGTTTTTTTTTACTTCTTAACGTCTAAACAGCTGTAGCGGTTCTAATAAAATTTCGTATGGAGTTAGCTGATACAGGGTATCAGCTAACTCCATACCAAATTTTATTAACACATAGACTGATTAGCACAGACTATATTTTTTTTAAGTTTAACGCGGGTAAAACCGCGGGCACAGCTAGTATTATATAAAACAGGTATAATATACATAATAATATCTAGGGGACAAAGTCACACAGATCATCCTAGCCCCAAACTAAGCCAAGCTTGTACTATGGGTACCCGACGACGATATACATACTTATATAGATAGATAAATACTTATATACAGAGCAAATATCCATGACTCTGAAACAAATATTCGTGCTGATCACACAAATATTTGCACTTACCGGGATTCGAACCCAGGACCACCAGCTTCGTAGGCAGGAGCACTACCAACTACGCTACGGTGACCGTATGTATGCAAACAGAGGGCACTTTCTAGTCTATCATACTCATGATCCGGTGGGGCGACTAGAAAGAGACTCGGGGTACGGGACCGACTGCTTTACGTGCTCTGAGGCACGGGTGTATAATACCGCTAACTCTCACTTCGGGCTGATACTTGTAACTAAACATAGGTCATATTACGTTACTTATAGTAGGATTCAAATCATTTTATTTATTTCCATTTTATTGCTCGCTTTGATCTTATTAACCCTTTTCTCCATGAGCAGGAACTCTCAAATATTTGTCTAAAATAACTCCAACTCTCGAATCCTTCGGAACTAATAATAACAGAATATCATAACGCCAAAAAATGCGCCTGAGTCGTTAGTATTCTAATTTTTTAAGTAGTCTTGAAGGAAATCAATAAATCTCTTCTATTTCCTGTTTCTGAATAAAGGCTTACACGTGTCTATTGGACCGGCACCACGTATCGTTCTGATGCGTTCTGCTACCTATTTATAGGTTTGAAGTCTGTGCCATGCAATGTATTAAACCCATAAAGAACTTTTGTTTCAAATTCGGCCATGTTACTAAATATTGACAATCTCACGCGAAACTCTTACATGGTAGTTGGGTAGTCTTTTACGGAAAAACCTAATGTAACTAATACTTTTCAAAAAGAAATGATGAATTAGTTTTAATACTAAACCCAGATGTTTTTAATAATGATTTTAAAATTACAGTGTATGCCTAAAATTGTAACGCTATCATACCATAAACTACAATGCCCATTGATATCATTACAAATAGTAAATACACGGGATGGTGATTGTTTCAACATATTTTTCGAACTTAACCTAACGATATATATATTGCTTTATCAGGCGTTTGTCAGTTTGAGGCAGGTAAAGGGTATTTTCATCACCCCATATCGGAGAGAGTATTTTTGCTCTTCGTTATGAGTGGAAAAGTATTTCTTCGCTAATAATAATAATATAATTTATTTCAGATTATAAGAGTCCATTTTTGTTACTAAATAACTTATAAACTTAAACACTTAAAGTTAATGCTCACGATTAAAATTTTAGAATCCTTGGCTTGCTCGGTTTATAAAAAAAAAACACCCTATAAAAAATAAAAAAGGTTTTTATTCACGTAGACTTTAAAAAACCGCTTGTAAATAGTCTGAACGTGTTCGTAGTAATACAGTTATTTCTAGTTACTTATTAAATATGTTTAGGTATACGGATTGTTAAAATATTTATAAAATTTATTTTATAATAGTAGTGATATTTAGCTAGCTTGTATTAAGTTATTATCAATGAGATTATGTTTAGGTTTAATTCTTGTATAACAAATAACTATTAATGCTAACTAACATGTCTCTTAATGATTTAAACATTAGTAAAAATGTATCGATAGGATGGTAACCTATTATACCTGCCTATATACTTATCTATCTGCCGAAGATGGCGAAAAGTAAATTATTATAGATTCATTACCTCGGTAAAAAATAAACCGAGATTGAAATATTCATATATATACAGGTAACTATACGGATGGACCTAGGTAAGGTAATTGAAGATAGCTAATAATAATCTTTTTCCTTGATGTCCCAATCGGGGTGGGACTAATTGGCGTAGAACATAATAATTATAGCTTGCCATTGATCTTTAATGACATACATTGTAAAGAAATAATAGTATATTTTGCTTGGCACGTAGGAGCTATAATTACTTACTCACAACAACGAGCTGCTTGAAACGATACATTTTAATTCTAACCACAGTTTGAGTTGCAATTATAATAAAATGTTCAATCACAAGTGAAAATAGTTACATGTAGTTTTGATATATTGCGGAGACACTGTTGGTAGTGAAACTGCCTTTTGATACAATGTGCGCGGGACATCACACGAATATTATTTTGTTTTTTGTATTTCAAACTAGCTGTGCCCCGCGATTTTACCCGCGTTAAATTTTATACATATCACAGCTCCTCCCCCGTAGGTGATAGCGTGATAATATGTAGCCTATATGTTGACCCGACCTCATAGTAATATTCATACAAAATTTTAAGTCGATCCATGGAGTACTTTTTGAGTTTAGCCCGGACATACATACAGACAAACAGTCCAAAATTCTAAAAATTAAATTTTTGGTTTTAATATAGATTGTAGATTACGCCCCAAGTATTCTTTAAAAAATATATTCTGTGTACAGTTTTGACTTTCCTACGATTGTATTATATGTATTGGTAGATGTACGTTAATATGTTGCAATTAGAAGTTTTTTTTATGTAAAGTCGATGTTAATTTGTAGGAGTTTGGTAAACTCTGAAAAATATTACATGTCGCATGTTTAACCCACAATTTCATAATATAAAATGAAAATAGATTCACAATCAGATAGATAACAATAGTACGTTCTATGTACTTTAAGCTTTATAGCACATTTTTTCTTTTTAGGTTAGGGCATGTAATAAATTAATACGAAGTGTTTTTATCCGTATAGTCAGGTAGAATTTGCAAGGTCGAAATCACGTGGACATAGTAACAAAATGCGTCAAATGAACCTGACGTTTGAGTCGATAAAGGCGAAAGTTTCAGTCTGTATGTTTGTTACTTCTTCACGTCTAAACGGCATTGGCGATTTTAATAAAATTTGGTATGTAGTTAGCTGACACCCTGGATTAACACATAGACTATATTTTTTTAAGTTTAACGCGGGCAAATCCGCGAGTCGCACCTAGGATTATATAGGTGAAAGTTTGAGTGTGTGTTTTTTTTTACTTCTTAACGTCTAAACAGCTGTAGCGGTTCTAATAAAATTTCGTATGGAGTTAGCTGATACAGGGTATCAGCTAACTCCATACCAAATTTTATTAACACATAGACTGATTAGCACAGACTATATTTTTTTTAAGTTTAACGCGGGTAAAACCGCGGGCACAGCTAGTATTATATAAAACAGGTATAATATACATAATAATATCTAGGGGACAAAGTCACACAGATCATCCTAGCCCCAAACTAAGCCAAGCTTGTACTATGGGTACCCGACGACGATATACATACTTATATAGATAGATAAATACTTATATACAGAGCAAATATCCATGACTCTGAAACAAATATTCGTGCTGATCACACAAATATTTGCACTTACCGGGATTCGAACCCAGGACCACCAGCTTCGTAGGCAGGAGCACTACCAACTACGCTACGGTGACCGTATGTATGCAAACAGAGGGCACTTTCTAGTCTATCATACTCATGATCCGGTGGGGCGACTAGAAAGAGACTCGGGGTACGGGACCGACTGCTTTACGTGCTCTGAGGCACGGGTGTATAATACCGCTAACTCTCACTTCGGGCTGATACTTGTAACTAAACATAGGTCATATTACGTTACTTATAGTAGGATTCAAATCATTTTATTTATTTCCATTTTATTGCTCGCTTTGATCTTATTAACCCTTTTCTCCATGAGCAGGAACTCTCAAATATTTGTCTAAAATAACTCCAACTCTCGAATCCTTCGGAACTAATAATAACAGAATATCATAACGCCAAAAAATGCGCCTGAGTCGTTAGTATTCTAATTTTTTAAGTAGTCTTGAAGGAAATCAATAAATGTCGCTAGAAAAAGTCATGGATGGATTGTTTCCTAGTACAATTTCGGTTTAAGTTTTAATAAATTTTAAAGTCTAGGCTGTAATAATATTATTGTTTGGAAACGGCCAATCAGAGGCAGTTTCTTGTCTTTGTCTAAAGCATAGATAATACACTTAACTAGCTAGTCTAAACTGCGGTATTCTGTGTAGCGCGACATTTTATTTCGGAATATTTAGTTTCTATGAAAGTGAAATTATTTTCTACAAGCTGATATCTTTTAGGAAATTATTAATGGCATAAACAAATTAACTTAAATCAATCGTTTTGGTACTTTATTATAAAAATGTGTAGAATCTGATGATAAATCAAATATAAAGTGCCCATAGACGCTCCTATTATAGCTATAAAAAGTCAAAAGTCCAAGATTCTTTATTCCGTAATATTTTAACATTTATGTGGAATCGTCAATTTTTTTTTACCCTACCGTGCATTGCATGCCGTGGCAGCTACTGAGAAACACTGCCAGAAAACTCGGTAGTAATCCTTTTTTAAAATAAAATATACTTAAGATTAAGTACAATCATGTGTGTTGACTCAGAACAACTCAATCCCAAGCACTTTTATCAGTTATATAATCAGAAATTTTGTAATATGCCCTGCTACACAATTTGACTTAAATAATTCTTTTGAACTTATTCGTAGACAATTCTCTAATATCATTGGGAAGTTCGTTATAGAATCTGCCCCATAAAAGAGTTGCTTATTTTGTAAGCAACTCTTTTATTTTTGGTAGTATGCAATATGAGATTATTTTTATATCTAGTATCTACATTAAGTGTATCACTCCTTTTACAGAAGGAATTGATATTTTTATGCACATATAGTATGTTTTCATATATATACTGAGATGGTACAGTCAGAATGTTAACCTCTTTGAATTATAGATAGCTCTTACAGTTCTTTTTTGCAATATAAATATAGTGTTAATTTCAGCAGAGTTAACCCAGAGAAGAATTCCATAGGACATAACACTATGAAAATAACTGAAATAAGCCATTCTAGCTATGCCAACATCAGTCAGCCGTCTAATAGTTTTCACTGCATATGCTGCAGAACTTAATTTGCTGGACAGCTTTTCTATTTGTGTGCTCCATTGTAGCTTTGAGTCTTAGTGATACCCAAGAACACAGTTGATTCAACAGGGTCGCACCTAGCTCCATTAAGAGATAACACCGAATGTGAAACAGGCGACAACCAATGTACACATTGGCTGTCGCCTGTTTCACATTCGGTGTAGTGAATTTTATGACTTTAGTTTTCTTATCATTAAGCACAAGATTATTGTCATTAACTATATTACACAGTAGTGTACTTTTAAAGATCAATAGCATTCATTTGGTAAAGTTAAATAATAAAAATACTCCAATAGTGTCGAAATGATACGAAGTAGTTATCTGACGTTTAATTATTAACTTTTAAGAATCACAGAAAAAACACGTTACAACAATTAGAATACACAACGCACACAGTTAAATTTAGTGAAAAATATAAATTTTGTAAGTCAATCACCATTACTCAATCTACAATGTCAATACTTATTTTGAAAGTTGATTGCAATATTATTATTAGTGTATAAATATGTCTTGGTCTTATGTCAGAAAGTCATAGTATAATAACATTTTTCTATAAGCCATTTGTTGAGATGTGTTTTAAAATTTCTTAATAGTAGTTCTCTAATATCTCTCGGGATTTTGTTAAAGACTTTAATTATCATAAATGTGCAATTTCTTTTGAAAATATTTGTTGATGCTTTAGGTTGTTGTAAATTAGTTGCATCTCGTGATAAATATCTTTTACTTTTTACTTCTTCGATAAGTTCTGCGTGTTTTTAAAAAACACTTCTATTTCCTGTTTCTGAATAAAGGCTTACACGTGTCTATTGGACCGGCACCACGTATCGTTCTGATGCATTTCTTTTGGGAAATAAAAGCTTTGTTTATATCTGTGGAATTATCCCAAAGTATTAGGCCATATCTTAAAATTAAACCCACGTGACCATGATAGGCAAATGAGGCAGATTTTTCACACGTTTGTTTTCTGATGTTTTTAAGCTGTGATAATTTATAGAATTTAACGCGGGTAAAACCGCGGGGCATAGCTAGTCCTAAATAAATTGGAAAAAATACATAAACTAAAATAAATGGATAACTTTTTGTGGCTACTTATAGAGATATATCTTGTATTTTAAAAAAATTTTAAAAATAATCTTAGTTTACAGACATATGGCATATTGGGACGCAATCGTTTCATAGTCGGGTACGATTTCGCCTTCGTTCTTTCATCTTCACTGCAGGGTGCTAGAAATATTGTGTGGCTATTTAACCGCATTTGTTTATAGCGTGGTATTATGCTACTGTGTTTGTCTTTGATATATAGAAGGCGTTAAAGGTCTTTGCTATGTAAATTGGATTCTGAATGATCTTATTTTTTTTTTTTATGTCATCATTTTTTTTAATATTGTCAACTTTATGTTCTATTATTTGCCAAGATGCTCTCCACTTATTCTTTGCCCTTTTAATATTTTTTTATTTACATTCCTTTTTGATTCAATGATGCATTTTTAAGAGTTTGGCATTAGCGGTAAAAGTTTGTTTATTTTGTTCATTATCGCAGCCAATGTAACATAAAAATCTAAGCTTCCTTTTGGTAATAGATGATAGTTTAATGCGGTTAGTTATCCATTTTGCAGTAGTTATATTTGTGTTAACTTTTAACTTTATCTTGATACAATCATTTCTACAATCTGTGATATCCCTTGGGATAACACAGATTGTAGAAAGTTAGTAACTCTGTGTGAAATATGATAACTGCGTTCTCAATCTTCTTCGTTTAATACATCACGCCAAGATAAGTTGCATATGCAATTAATAAACTTTACTATATTTTCTTCACAGTAGTTATCTTTTCATCATAAAGATGTATGGGGCCATAGGTTTATTATTCTTAATACAAAATGCTAAACTTTGACCCGTATTGTGGTCCGATAGATACAGTTGGTGAGTGTTACCTTGGGTACCTTTTATGTTTCTCAAAATATGATCTATGAAAGAGTTTTGGCGCGTAGGTGTATTTATGTGAACTTCACAAGTTGTGTGTGAGAGAAAAATCTTTTAGCAAGTTTGTGGATGTGTCTTCTGTGAGAGTATTTATATTAAAATATCCCATAAGAGTAACTAGTTTTTTATTTTTTAGTTTAACAAATTAAATATGTATTTTATAAATGTTATTTTTTTATATCTGAAGTAGATGAGTAGGTAATCTGTTACATACTTTGAAAAGTGTTTAATGTAGTGAATCAACATGTTAAGTTTAGAAGTTTATTATACTTCTATTTTATAACAATAACATCAGTACATTAAGAGTGATATCTTCCTAATCATCACATAAGTGAAAATAGCACATAATACTTTGATGTCTTACCTAATTTATGTTTTAAATAATAAGTTTATAAAAGGATTATTCATTGTATGAATTACTTGCATATTAAAGAATAGAATAGAATAGAAATACATTTATTCAACACGAACACACAAGAAATGAGTAATTACAAGGTATAGCATAATACAAACACAAAAAATAATAAATATCGAAAAAATAATCAACATAATAAAGAAAGTACAATAGCTCCTATATGTTCCGTCGTTCGTCGTTATCAGCAAAAGCTAGGTGAGGTGCACCTAGCACTGGTTTTCACTGGTATGTATGTAATATTGACATATGTATGTATATATTGACACCATTTTTTATATTTATTTTCGATCATTTTTACTGAGTTACATAATTATTTATCCAATTCATGTCATAGTAACAAAATACACCGTCCGTGAGTCCCTCACAGGGTTGCCAACTGAAAACCAGTGCTAGGTGCACCTCACCTAGCTTTTGCTGAGAACGTATAACATATTTACGAAAGGGACATTAATTACCAAAATTTAATTAGATAATACAATTACAGTAAGTGGACCAAATCTCGTGTATATGCCCCATTGAGTATGTTTCGCCGGAACGTCTCAAGGATCCGGTGGTAGCATTAAAGTGCGACCGTCGTTATTAACACAAGGTCCGTCATAATAATAACACCTGACAGAACCATTGATAATATGTATTAAAAATATTGGACTTATTAAACTTAAACATAATCTCTTGACAATAACTAGCTAAATATCATTGCTGTTATAAAATAAATTTCATAAATGTTTTAATACAATCAATACAATGTGTACCTAAATATCTATGTTACTAGAAATAATAATGTATACAACTATAATACTACAAACATGTTCTGACTAACAAGCGCTTTTTTAAAGTCTACGTGAATAAAAACCTTTTGTATTTTTTTTATTTTTATAATAACATAAGTTTACTAAACACACACTGACACGTAATTTTTTGTTGAATGCTTTGCTCTTTCTATTATTGGCTGCATGAGCTCATGAGTTCGTTACGTTGAAGTAACAAGTTGCGCCAAATTTTCTTTTGTTCTTATATCTGATGAATCCCAATGTAAAATCATTTGACCCCACAAGTTTTCTATTGGGTTAATGTAATATTTGAAGAGTATGTATAATACTTTACTATAAAGTCTTAAAAGTTTAAAGTCAAATATATTTTACGAAATGCAATAAAAATATCAATAAATAATATAGTACATTAATAAATTAAATACAATGTGATAATGTGAAAAATAAAATATCTTCAACGTATCTTAAAGGTATATGCAAAATAAAATTAACAAATTAAAAATTATATCACAGCTAATCAATTATAATATAGTATAATATATTAAATGAAAATAAAATAAATTAAATTGTATAATTAAGTAACTTAAATGAAATTGTATTTTATATGAAATTGTAGGCATATAAATTATATTGTGATGTATTTATTAAGGAATAAATAAGGCTTAAATAAATAAACAAATTTTACTAAATAAATTCCAAATTGAAAACAAAACAACAATTATCTATAGTGAGATTCGAACGTGCATCGCGTTTTGCTTAGTCCTATACATGGACTACAAGATTATATTTATATTAAAATAAGATATTAATTGCAATTTCACCAATATTATAACGATTTATAAACAACCGTAATGTCCAAGTTTTAATGATCAAATTTACGTGTCTGTATTATAAATCTATTTAACAGACTTCAAAAGGAGGAGGTTCTCAAGTTCACTGGATTTTTTTTATGCATGTACACCGATTACCTGAGATTTAAGATCTCATTTACGCGATTTTTTTAGTTTGATGCGGAATAGTTGCCATTTGGTCCCATAAAAATTTCATATAGTTTGGCCCAGTAGTTTCATTTTATGGACATTTTTGTACGTAAATTTCAATTAATGTGGACGATGTAATTGTCTTTGGCACAGACGTTTTTAAATCTGAGCCAGTCAAGCTAGACTCGTACTGTTAAAGTGTTTCTTGGCATGAACATTAATAACAGTTTCACACTACTAGCGTTTAATATGCGCGTATAAGCTCTTCTGCGGTCTTCAAAAATTATATTGAGGTTTATAATATTATTATTTTTCTTAACTTACCTTACCTTAACGTACCACGTTCTTAACTTAACGTACCTTAATATAGGCAGAACCATTCAGACAATATGTAGTAAAAATATAGCTAAAATTTAAAATTTAGATAATTAAACCTACACATGATCCTTGACAATAACTTAATTTAAGTTAGCTAAATATTGTTACTATTATAAAATAAATCTTATTGTAAATTATTTCCTACAATCCGTGTACCTAAATATCTATATGTAGCTAGAAATAATTATAAATTAATTATATATTACTACGAATATGTTCTGACTATTTACAAGCGCTTTTTTTAAAGTCTACGTGAATAAAAACCTTCTTTATTTATTTTATTTTAACTGAATAGTTTGCGCGAAAGACGCATAATGTGTCCCTCCTGTAATTTCTTAAATAAGAGAATGATAAAACTAAAACAAATAGATGATGTACATTATACCATGCAAACTTCCATCGAAAAATTGGTTTGAACGAGATCTAGTAAGTAGTTTTTTTTAATGCATCATAAATCTTAAACCGCAATTTACCTTCCATTCTATCAACTCAAATACTTGCTGCTACGGAAAAAAACATTTCTTTTTTCACGGGCGAGTCAGACTCTAACTCTCTCGACTCGTTGTCTTGATCATCAATACGACCTAGTCTTTGAGCCTTCTGCTCAGTACACTCAATGGCTAATCTATCATGAATAAGACCTAGTCTAACAGTCCTCTGCTCAGCAGACTCGTTAGCTAATCAATGATAAATAAGACCTAGTCTATGAGCCCTCTTCTCAATGACTCCTTTGCTAATCGATCATGAATCGTAAGTCTTCATAGACTCATGATCTCTGCTCAGCAGACTTGATGGCTCTTCGATCATTAATAAGACCTAGTCTATAAGCCCTCAGCATACAGACTCGTTAGCTAGATGGTCATAAATACGGCTTCACCTATGCGCGTGCTGTTCAGACTTTCATGAATCTTAGCGAGTCTATACTCGTACTATGCAAGTGTTTCTTAGAGTGAACGTAATTTTATGTAGTTTTTCTTACTTTACAAACGGTCTTTTCGATCATTCATGTCTCACAAGAACCTGAAAAAGAATTTCGAACAACATTTTTATGTTGTGGTTATTTCTTTTTTCTGAACTCGTTTGTTGGGTCCTATAGTTTTGAGGTGGGCGTTACCTTTCATAGTCCTATCCATAGCTATACCCTAAAAAGTAACAAATAAAAAAAACTTCGTTTAAAAAACAGACTGAAAAAACTAAATAGTATAAAAAATATCTTAATAAAGATTTAATTTAATACATCTCTTATGCTAACGTAAACGTAATACCTTTAATATTAATGAAATACTCTAATTTGTATGTGCTGCCTGTTAATAGTTTTGAAGTCGGTGCCAAGCCCTAAGCAAAATAAAACTTAATATTACATACAGCTATCTTACTTTGTGATGTAATTCCTACACTAAAGATTAACCTAAGTAAATAAACTTAAAGAACAATATGAATTAATATGAAACAGATGAAACTGTATTCTAAAAATATATTTATTGCATGCATAAGAGATGTATTAAAGTAAATATTTATTAAGATATTTTTAATACTTTTTAGTTTTTGAAGTCTGTTTTTTTAAACGAAGTTTATTTTTATTGTTTAAAAAGTACCACAAGTCTGATAAATTCATACCAATTCAAAATAAACCTTAAAGTTTCAAAGTGAGGGTTCAAATTCATTATTTCTTAACTAGGGTCAGATAATAGATATCACCGACTGTGCTATGTGCCTTTCGCTGGTTAATTGAGTGAGTTACTAGCTATTTAACTGGATGTTGAGCGGGTCACTAGCCGACTGATAATGTTAGTTAGCGAGCGTGCTATGTGACTGAGCGAATTAATTGAGTGAGTAGGTATCTCACTGGATGATGAGCGGCTTGCTATTCATTGGATAAAGTTAGAAAGGGGCGTACTATGTGAATTCGCTGGTATTTTATTACTACATATTGTCTGATGAATTACATCAGATTTCAATAATTAAACCTAAACATAATTTCCTTGACAATAACTTAATACAAGCTAGCTAAATATCACTATTATTACAAAATTAATAGTATGTTTTAATATTCCGTGTACCTAAATATCTGTAATAAGTAACTAGAAATAATGACTGTATTACTACAAACATGTTCGGACTATTTACAAGCGATTTTTTAAAGTCTACGTGAATAAAAACCTTTCTTATTTTATTTATTTTAATAGAGTGGTATTTAACTGGATGCTGAGCGGGTCGCTAGTCGTCGGATAATGATAGCGGGCGTGCTATGTGACTGCACTGGTTAGACTACTGAGTACGTATCTCACTGGATATTGAATTTATTATTAATAAACCTACTTTTTACCACTAATTTTACTATAAATAATATTATAATAAAATTACTATAATATTATCATATAACTAATTTTACTATAATGAGTCATGGATGTTTTGTATGTGTTTAAGTATTTATCCATCTATATAAGTATGTATATCGTCGCCTGCTACCCATAGTACAAGCTTTGCTTAGTTTGGGGCTAGGATGATCTGTGTGACATTGTCCCTATATATTATTATTATTATATGTCGGAGATTCTGACGGATTTAACTCCGAAACATCGTCGGTGTCCGCCATCATACACGTGGTGAAAAGTATCAGTGCGCACACCCGGCGCGGTCGAGCTCTGTATGCCAACTGTGTCGTGTCGCTAACACACTAATGTCACTTAGACAACTGACAGACGTCAAACGTCACATGCGACAGTTCATAGACAACCTCTACTCGAACTACTGACTCAGTGAGTAGTGTTTTCCAAACGCCAATATATGGCGTTACTAGTACGTAAACAATCCTTTAACTTAATTTCTCCCACACTGCCATTCTGACAATCAACGCGCTCTCGCGTTGTTACTCGCTGACATAATCAACATGAATGACAGCTCTTCAGTTTGGCAAGGACACAAAGCGTTACAAGCGGCTTTCAATGTTACACAAAGCAAAGCGTAAAGGCTTTCAGCATTTACCACAAAGCGTAAAAGCTTTCATCATTAGTTAGAGGGCGTACCTCTCACACAATGCAAAGCGTTGAAACTTTCAGCATAAAATGCAACGCATAGCAAAGCGTTGAAGCTTTCAGCATAAAATGCAACGTATAGCAAAGCGTTGAAGCTTTCAGCATAAACTGCAACACACAGCAAAGCGTTGAAGTTTTCAGCATAAACTGCAAGACACAGCAAACCGTTGAAGCTTTTAGCATAAACTGCATCACATAGCAAAGCGTTGAAGCTCTCAGCATAAAATGCAACACACAGCAAAGCGTTGAAGTTTTCAGCATAAACTGCAGCACGCAGCAAAGCGTTGAAGCTTTCATCATAAACTGCAACACAGCAAAGCGTTGAAGCTTTCAGCAAAAGTTCAATTACTCGGCAAAGCGTTACAGCTTTCAGCATTGCTCAGAGGCAGCACTTAAAACACGCTGCAAAACTTTGCAGCTTTCTGCATCAACCTTGGGTCACGACAGATGAGCCCAACCTTACTGCAAAGCGTGATGGCTTTCAGCAGGACATCAGGACAAAGCGATAAGGCTTTCGATCCACCCTTCAATAAAGCGTAGTAGCTTTCAGTTTAAATAAAACATTTTATCAATCAGCAATGAACATAAGTCTTTTATCAATCACAGGTTTACGTTCAACAAAACAATGTAATTATCGTTTCAACTCAAACAATGATCATGATTCAATACAGTAATGCAATCCAAATTACTAATTACACCAAATTAGAATACCAAATTAATCAATACAATTTGTTCCATAATTAAATAAAACTATTCAATTATGGGTTCTACAGGATTAATACATTTTGAAAATTCAGGTAAACTAGCTGGATATTTACGTAGTCGTTCATGGCACACATATTGGGCCGGTCCCTCAGATACTGGTTCCACAATATAACGCTCATTGGAACACACTTTAGCTACCCTGTAAGGGGCTTTTCTCTATACTCTTACTTACAGTACAATTCAAAACGAGTTTTACTTCGCCTAAGACAGACTTCTAGGATTTATTTTCATAATTTTCGGCCACTGTAAAACAATTTGTTAAGGTGGACATCATTCGCTCCACCTTACCATTAGCTTCGGCCAACACTACTAGCAATCTCGTGGAACTCAATGACCCAACCTCGGCATAAATCCTGAAAGTCTTGACTAGTAAAAGATGTACATCTTGATCAGAGTTAATTCGTTTCGGAGTTCTAAATATGTGGACAAAGCTACGTAGTGTCTCGCAAGCAGATCGTGATGTTAAATCTTTGACACACATTAATTGACAAATTTTCTTAAAAGCATCTACGATGACTATCACATACTCCTTAGAGGTCTTGCTACAAGTTCGAAAATGTTGTTCTCCACCCTGGAACATTATAGGTAAGTGCGCAATGCAGCGTCACGAACTCAAAGCACGAAGCTTGCGATAGTCAATTGTCACAAGCACGAAGCGCGGAGCTTTCAATACCCAATCGTCACAAGCATAAAGCGCGGAGCTTTCAATGCTCAACCACCACAAGCACAAAGCGCGGAGCTGCTTTCAATGCTCAACTGCTACAAGCATAAAGCGCGGAGATTTCAATGCTCAACTACTACAAGCACATAGCGCGGTGCCTTCAATGCTCAACTGCTACAAGCACAAAGTCCAGAGCTTTCAATGCTCTACCGTCTCAAGCACAAAGCGCGGAGCTTTCAATGCTCAAGTTTCAGGAACTCTAAGTAGGGTATTTCCCTTGTCACACAATTTATTTCAAATCAACCAGCTTTATTACTCATAATTTAACACATAAATGTGTTTTACAATGAACTCCAATAATCATTTTAAACGTTGGAATTTAACTCGACCATCGGCATTAACTACACTGTTATTTCTGACAACAACTGTCAAATTCAAGTTTTTCGTAACATACGTAGGTACTTAACGCGTCCACCAGCTATTGGCTGTTCCTTGTATCTATCGTTGTCATAGACCTTTATTATCTTACAAGGATTTGAAAACTTTTCACTTCATTTGTTTATTGTTAGAATAGAATAGAATACTCCCCATTGTACACACTCAAACAGGACAATTACATAGAAGACAAAATAAATAACACAATTTGTTAGGGTTCTTTCCGACAAAAACAACGTCTCCTATTTTAAATGGATTTTAACTTTGCTCTTGCCATAACGCACCTTATCAGCATGAGCTAGCTCGTCCATCCTGCATTTTGCTTCACATCTAAGTTCGTAGAGGTTAACCTTACCATATTTACAACCCATCAAAAATTGAAGCGGACTTCTAACTGTACTTCTAACTATGGTACAATTTAGCGCGATTTGGATTTCACCTGAAGCTGCCTTCCAGAACCTACGCTCGTGGTTCTCGGTTATAGTGAAGCAATTAATTAGAATAGTTCGGGAAGCTACACAACATCCCCTTATCACAAATAACGCAGTGTTTCAAGTCTAAAGTTTTTCACGTGGTCGCTCACTACTGGTCTCACAAGAAGGCCCAAGGTCACCCAAAGAGCAATGGAGAGGGCCACGCTCGGAGTATCCCTGCGCGATCGAATAAAAAAGGTCGCAATCCGCAGGCGAAACAAAGTAGCCGACATAAAAATTGTGTCACAAATCAGTAAGTTAGTATTTTGATTTCAATATACCTAGTTTGTAAGTACAACATTTTTATGCCATGTACAATATGGCAAATGTGTGAAACTTAAATGATATAAGCAATAACACCTGTATTCACCACATTTATGTGGTGAATACAGGTGATACTACACAAATAAAGATATTATGATTATAAAATAAAGATATTATGATTATGATTATAACCAAAGAATAGCCAAACCAAAACGGCAGCGGGCGGGGCACACAGCTCCCAACACCGACGCCGCTGGATCAGACAGGTCCTCGACTGGGGACCACGCACCGGAAGACGTAGCGCGGGCAGGCCCCCCACAAGGACGGCCGACCACTACGAAGATTCCCTTGAGAGACCTCCGTCCAGTGGACGTCTTTCGGCCGATACAATGACGATGAATTATTATTAGAACAGACATGAATCTCTCCACTTGTCAGTAATTGAGAAACGTCTTTACAGTCGATCAAATCAATACGCCATAGCTTGTACAAGTGTCAAGATTCTGTAATAAACAAACTTCAGCATGGACCTCGCGAGTGATGTTGATGACTTTGTTACTAATAGTCAAGCTCAATCCCGGTTAGGTAAAAACATCTCTACCTATCATAGCACCATGAGGCAAAATATGTGAAACTACAATTACAAAAGTCACTTCTCACACACGAGCACTTCGTTGACCTTGACAGGCAGACGAATACAGGAAAAAGAAAATGTAGTGTTCGACCCAATACCTGTCAGGCGCGTGGATATAAAATCTCGAGTACCTGTATGGTTATCCACAAATCATTTACGAATTAGGGAACAATCGGAACCACTGTCCTCAAGAGCGTGTAACTATAAATTATCAACATTTACTTCGGCTAATCGGGCTTTAGATGGCAGGCATACGTTCATTCTGGCGGGAACGTGAACTAAGAGGTCATTAGTAACTTTTAAAGATGTCTTTCGAGTGCCACGTATGTTTTAAACAAGTCTGAACATACCTGAGTATCCGAGATACCTGCGATAACAACTTCGATCTTGTAACCTTCGCTCCAAGCAGGCTCCAACCGGTATGTAAGTTCTCGCACGGTCACTGCACCATACGGCACCATATCTTGAAAAAGGTCATCAATCTCTTGATCGTCGCAAACTGTCTTGATACACTCTCCTTTGCTTCGTCTAACGTTTAGCACAACGGGTACGACTTCGAAGTCCACTTGCGAGCTCGACATCGAAGATGTGTCTATGTAACGTTTCGCGTTTCGTAATCGGTCCACGAGTTTGCGATACAGCCGTAAATTCACAATCAGCGGGATTGTATTTTCATCGTTATTTTTCAAATTTGTAATGACACTATTTTCGCTAAGTGGTGGAACCGAATCACGAAAATATTCTTGATTTTGAGTAGCAGGCATTGCGGTAGACACGTGGGATGATTTTGGAATCGATCCCACCGCTGCTGTCGCAGATTCTGTCGGATTTAACTCCGAAACATCGTCGGTGTCCGCCATCATGCACGTGGTGAATAGAATCAGTGCGCACACCCGGCGCGGTCGAGCTCTGTATGCCAACTGTGTCGTGTCGCTAACACACTAATGTCACTAAGACAACTGACAGACGTCAAACGTCACATGCGACAGTTCATAGACAACCTCGACTCGAACTACTGACTCAGTGAGTAGTGTTTTCCAAACGCTAATATATGGCGTTACTAGTACGTAAACAATCCTTTAACTTAATTTCTCCCACATATATAATTTCACTATAATAATATTATAGTAAAATTAGTGGTAGAAAGTCTGTCTAATAATAGTGTATACAGTATTAGTGATCGTTCAGTGAGAAATAGCGCTCAGGTGCAGAATAGTTGAGTCTTAAGATTTACTTAGCTTTCTTAGATCCCAAAACCCTCTACCACTACTTAATAGTAAATTTCGCGAGCGTAGTGATACGCACAAAAAACCAAGCTTGTGTAGTCCTGGTACAAGTTTAATGGACTAACTACTTGTTCTCTTACATGATATGACTACCTCGTTGGTCTAACTAACTAAGAACGAGGTCCTGGGTTTAAATCCCGGGTCAGGCCTTAAGTGATTTTGGGACTTTTCTGTGAAAAGAAAAATTTCTCAGCATCGCCCGGCCTGAAGTTGGCGGTATTATACCCCCGTGCCTCAGTGAGCACGTAAATCCGTCTGGCCTGAACCTGACCTCTTTCCGGTCGTATCACTAGTCGTCCTTGAGCATTATATATCCTCCCTCCTGGATCGCGGAAGCGTTGAGACGTGTTCATAGTGCTACTAGTAATTTAAATTAATGAATTTTAATAAAAACAATAAATTAAAAAATTGTCAAGTACCAGGCAACCATATACAACGAGAAGTGATAGACTGCGGAACGACGACGTCACGCTCAAGGGCACACATACGGCGACAGTGCACAGTGAGTACCTACACCTCAAGCGCGGCACACACCCGCAATTACTCACACCTGTGTGCCCCTAACGTAGTGCCGTGTTATCTTGTCATCATTTACGCACACATGCAACCTGAACGTGCGTAGTTTATAAGTTCATTCAACATTGTCAAACCGCTACGTTTACGCACTAACTACTCTTTCCGTACCTTGCCGCCTAGTACAATATGGCTCACACGCCAACTGAGAGCTTATCGGACGTCGATACTCGTGAAGACGTTACTCAGACGCAGTCGCTACTTGTTGCACGTCAAAAAAAGCGACGAAACAATAGTATAACGAGAGAGGACTTTAATGAATTCCGAGAAGAGATAAAAAATATGATCACGTTGTTTCAAGCTAGTATGACTTCGTCTTTTAATAAAATTGAGACAAGTATGGATTTTATATCGAAACAACATGAGGAATTTCGAGCTAAAACAACCAGATTGGAAAAGGACACGAAAACGAACTATAGTCACATTATAAATCTACAACATAAAGTTGAAGAATTGCAGCGGGTGTCGAAGTTGACTTTTATTGAGCTTAGAAACGTTCCCCGAGTAGAAAAAGAATCGAAATTGGATCTTACTAATTACATCACTGAGATCTCAAAATCATTAAAGCTAAATGTAAGGCCGTCAGATATACTTGACATTTACCGTTTGCCAGGAAAAAGAGAGTCAAATAGGCCAATAGTGGTCCAACTGTCTCATCTTTGTCTCAGAAATTCGATAATAAATGCGGTAAAGAATCACAACCAATCAAACCCTAAATCTAAATTGAACATGAGTCATGCCGGTATTGTAAACAATACGACACCTATATATTTGGCTGAACATCTTACGGAAAACTCAAGGAAGCTCTTTTATCTTGCACGCCAACTACGAAAGGACAACAAAATTAAATACTGCTGGGTCACTGATGGAAAAGTGCTCATAAAAAAGACTGAACTCAGCAATACAAATTATGTTAAGCACGAAAGCCAAATTGTGGCTTTAGCTAAAGAAGAATGACTAGTTTTTAATATTTATTGCATGCTTTTAATATTTAACTATGCTTGCTTTTTTATTATTTTTATTATTCATACAATGGAAACAATAGAAATTCGAATCAATTCTAACACTTACACTCACACACATTCATATATTTTATCAAAACCTACAGCTCCGATATATACACATTTTAATTTCGTTTTAGTCAAGTTATCCTCTTCATTTAGTCAAGTTATCCTCTTCATTTCAATTTGTCCACATATACTTCAAAAATATTCGACCAGAAATAAGACAAATGCTAATACTAAAATACTTTAACTATGGATAATATTTTACAAATTAACAAACATTTAGACCAAATTTCTGTCTCTGATTCTATAAGGTGCTCACCAGAAGAATGCTCGTATCTCATTGTCAATCCTGACCAACAACTTAAAATTATATCTCAGAATATTCGATCAGTAAATGCAAATATTCATAATTTTCAGACCCTCCTACATAGAACTAAAGTCGATTATAACGTTATCGTCTTAACTGAGTGCTGGCTGAAACATACGGTTTCCATTCCAATAATAGAAAACTATGCTTATTATCAAACTTCAACGCTTCTAAACCAAAATGATGGTGTAGTTCTTTACATAAAAAACCTGACAAACTATACTGTTGAAGAACCAGCCTTTAAGGACGCTAGCTGTCTAGTACTGAAAATTGGAACTGAAAAGGCCTTTATATGTATTTACCGCTCGCCCTCGTTCTTAGACCTCACTAATTTTTTACAATCGTTAGACTCATTATTGAACTATCTATCCAGTTATAAAAGTGTAGTGATTATTGGAGATATTAATTTGGATATAACAAATTCACCATGCCCTAATCACATATCGGAATATCTAGACCTGGTGGCATTCCATGGTCTGCTACCAGCACACACTCTTCCTACTCGCTACACGCGTGTCTTGACCATATCATGCTCAAGTCTAACCATACCGCATTAACCATGGTAATAACCTCAACTGTTACCGACCACTATGCAGTGATGCTTTCTCTCAAGCGTAAAAAAAATTCTCAGCCAGATAATTATACTTCAAAGATCAACTACAGATCGTTAGACGCTGAAATGAGTACCATTGAATTGTTACCAATTTACAACTGCAGTGATGCTAATGAAGCAACCGTTCTACTTATAAATACCATTGGTAAGGTAATAAAAAAACACACCACATTAATCAAACTCCCAAATAACAAGCGTCTTCTCAAACCATGGATTACCACAGGGTTGCTGAGATGTATGAGGAATAGAGACGCAATGCATAAAAAACTCAAACTCTCACCCAATAACACTTGTTTAAACGTAACTTATAAACGTTACAGAAACTATTGTAATAAAATACTTAAAAAAGTTAAAAGAGATTATGAGAAAAACGATTAGAGAGAAGCGCGCAATGATAATAAAAAAAATATGGAGAGCAATAAAGAGAGTAACAAACACTGTGAAAATAAAAGTTACCCCAAACGATCTGCTTGCAACCTCTAGTACCCCTGAACAATCGGTGAACGATGTAAATGATTACTTCTGTAATATTGGAAAAAACCTTGCTAACGGCATCAGGGTCAATCAAAATAGCCATTCAGATACAGACGACTATCCCACTCCCTGTCCATTGCAATCATTTGTAATGCTAGACACGGATGAAACTGAAGTTGAATCAATACTTATGTCATTAAAAACCGACTCTGCCGTTGGTTGGGATAACATTTCTACTAAACTCTTGAAACGCTATAAACATTTTCTTGTTGCTCCAATCACCTACATATTAAACCTTTGTTTGAGTAAGGGGTGTTTTTCCTTATATCTCAAAAAAGCAGTAATACACCCTATTTACAAGAGTGGAGAAAGACCTATCGCCCAATAGCTGTACTTCCATCAATCTCTAAATTATTTGAACGATTAATTAATAAAAGGCTTACAAGATATCTCGAAAACAAAAAAATCTCGAAAACAAAAATCAAAAATCAATTTGGATTCAGAATTAATAAGTCAACATTAAATAATAGATTGTTTTATTACAGATAGTTCATGTAACATAAAAGATTACTCATGTCCATAAGATCTCCAGCGGACCAAGTGCAGGTAGATGCCGACCGCCAAATGTCTTTATCGTCAATGTAATCCTTAGTAGTGAAGTAACCCTAAGCCATAAGTTCACGTTTAATGTGTGACTTAAAGTTATTATCAGGTAGTTTAGTTATATGAATAGGGAACTTGTTATAAAACCTAATACAATTTCCCATGATAAACTTATTAGTTTTGCTCACTATAAAGGCTGGTATAGCTAGTTTGTCCTTATTTCTAGTATTGACATTAAGAAAGTCACTCCGTTTTTTATATTTATCTAAATTTTTCCGCAAAAACATTATATTCTGATATAAGTATTCACATGGAACAGAAAGTATATTTACCTCTTTAAAAACAAGGATATATATACTCTTTAAATACTTATGAACGACTGAGTGAATGACTGAATGAATGAATGAATGAATGACTGAAAGAATGACTGAATGAATGACTGAATGAGTGAATGAATGACTGACTGAATAAATGACTGAACGAATGACTGAATTAATGAATGACTGAATGAATGAATGACTGACTGAATGACTGAATGACTGATTGAATGAATGAATGAATAAATGAAGGAATGAATGAAGGAATGAATAAATGAATGAATAAATAAATGAATAAATGAATGAATAAACCACTGAATAAATGAATGAATAAACTAATGAATAAATGAATGAATAAATGAATGAATAAATGAATGAATAAATGAATGAATGAATTAATTAATTAATGAATGAATGAATGACTGACTGAATGAATGGCTGACTGACTGACTGAATGAATGACTGACTGAATGACTGACTGAATGAATGACTGAATGACTGAATGAATGACTGAATGAATGACTGAATGAATGACTGACTGAATGAATGAATAAATGAATGAATAAATAAATGAAGATATTTGGTGTTAATAACGACGGTCGCGCTTTAATGCTACCACCGGACCCAATACGCCCCAACTGAGAAGACCCAGCGAAACATACACGCGATTTGGTCCACTTACTGTAATTATTTAGCAGGCAAACTCAATATATGCTCGATCGGTTGTCTGATTAATTATTATTTAAGGTTTTATATATTAGAATGAGAAAATAAAAACGTCAAAATAAATAAATAAAATAATAAATAAAATAAAATAACATTATATTAAAAAGTAACATTAATCATTTTGAGATACAACCAACAGTTCTGAAATTCGTAGAATATTAAATAATAGATTGTTTTATTACAGATAGTTCATGTAACATAAAAGATTACTCATGTCTATAAGATCTCCAGCGGACAAAGTGCAGGTAGATGCCGACCGCCAAATGTCTTTATCGTCAATGTAATCCTTAGTAGTGTAGTAACCCTTAACCATAAGTTCACGTTTAATGTGTGACTTAAACTTATTATCAGGTAGTTTAGTTATATGAATAGGGAACTTGTTATAAAACCTGAACCTAAGACTGAATGACTGAATGAATGAATGAATAATTGAATGACTGAATGAATGAATGACTGAATGAATGAATGAATGAATGAATGAATGAATGAATGATATTTGGTGTTAATAACGACGGCCGTGCTTTAATGCTACCACCGGATCCAATGCGCCCCAACTGAGAAGACCCAGCGAAACAAACTCAGCGGGTGTCTCTACTACCGGTTTCAACACGGCCCAGTTGAGAAGCTCCGGCGAAAAATACTCAATGGGGCATATACACGAGATTTGGTCCACTTACTGTAATTATTTAGCAGGCAAACTCAATACATGCTTGATCGGTTGTCTGATTAATTATTTATTTAAGGTTTGATATATTAGAATGAGAAAATAAAAACGTCAAAAAAAAATTAACATTAATCATTTTGAGACACAACCAACAGTTCTGAAATTCGTAGAATATTAAATAATAGATTGTTTTATTACAGATAGTTCATGTAACATAAAAGATTACTCATGTCTATAAGATCTCCAGCGGACCAAGTGCAGGTAGATGCCGACCGCCAAATGTCTTTATCGTCAATGTAATCCTTAGTAGTGTAGTAACCCTTAGCCATAAGTTCACGTTTAATGTGTGACTTATATTATCAGGTAGTTTAGTTATATGAATAGGGAACTTGTTATAAAACCTAATACAATTTCCCATGATAAACTTATTAGTTTTGCTAACTATAAAGGCTCGTATAGCTAGTTTGTCCTTATTTCTAGTATTGACATTATGAAAGGTTTTTTATATTTATCTAAATTTTTCCGCAAAAACATTATATTCTGATAAATGTATTCACATGGAACAGAAAGTATATTTACCTCTTTAAAAACTAAGATATATATACTCTTTAAATACTTATGAACGACTGAGTGAATGACTGAATGAATGAATGACTAAATGAATGACTGAAAGACTGAATGAATGAATGAATGACTGAATGAATGAATGAATGACTGACTAAATGAATGACTGAATGAATGAATGAATGACTGAATGAATGAATGACTGAACGAATGACTAAATTAATGAATGACTGAATGAATGAATGACTGACTGAATGACTGATTGAATGAATGAATGAATGGATGAATGAATGAAGGAATGAATGAAGGAATGAATGAATAAATAAATGAATGAATAAACCAATGAATAAATGAATGAATAAACCAATGAATAAATGAATGAATGAATATATTGAATAATTTATTAATTAATTAATGAATAAATTAATGAATAAGTAAATGAATAAATGAATGAATAAATGAATGACGGAATGAATGACTGAATGAATGAATAACTGAATGAATGAATGGATGAATGAATGAAGGAATGAATGAATGAATGATTAATGTGGTGTGTTTTTTTATTACCTTACCAATGGTATTTATAAGTAGAACGGTTGCTTCATTAGCATCACTGCAGTTGTAAATTGGTAACAATTCAATGGTACTCATTTCAGCGTCTAACGATCTGTAGTTGATCTTTGAAGTATAATTATCTGGCTGAGAATTTTTTTTACGCTTGAGAGAAAGCATCACTGCATAGTGGTCGGTAACAGTTGAGGTTATTACCATGGTTAATGCGGTATGGTTAGACTTGAGCATGATATGGTCAAGACACGCGTGTAGCGAGTAGGAAGAGTGTGTGCTGGTAGCAGACCATGGAATGCCACCAGGTCTAGATATTCCGATATGTGATTAGGGCATGGTGAATTTGTTATATCCAAATTAATATCTCCAATAATCACTACACTTTTATAACTGGATAGATAGTTCAATAATGAGTCTAACGATTGTAAAAAATTAGTGAGGTCTAAGAACGAGGGCGAGCGGTAAATACATATAAAGGCCTTTTCAGTTCCAATTTTCAGTACTAGACAGCTAGCGTCCTTAAAGGCTGGTTCTTCAACAGTATAGTTTGTCAGGTTTTTTATGTAAAGAACTACACCATCATTTTGGTTTAGAAGCGTTGAAGTTTGATAATAAGCATAGTTTTCTATTATTGGAATGGAAACCGTATGTTTCAGCCAGCATAATTTTAAGTTGTTGGTCAGGATTGACAATGAGATACGAGCATTCTTCTGGTGAGCACCTTATAGAATCAGAGACAGAAATTTGGTCTAAATGTTTGTTAATTTGTAAAATATTATCCATAGTTAAAGTATTTTAGTATTAGCATTTGTCTTATTTCTGGTCGAATATTTTTGAAGTATATGTGGACAAATTGAAATGAAGAGGATAACTTGACTAAATGAAGAGGATAACTTGACTAAAACGAAATTAAAATGTGTATATATCGGAGCTGTAGGTTTTGATAAAATATATGAATGTGTGTGAGTGTAAGTGTTAGAATTGATTTGAATTTCTATTGTTTCCATTGTATGAATAATAAAAATAATAAAAAAGCAAGCATAGTTAATAAAAACTAGTCATTCTTCTTTAGCTAAAGCCACATTGGCTTTCGTGCTTAACATAATTTGTATTGCTGAGTACTACCTGATAATAAGTTTAAGTCACACTTTAAACGTGAACTTATGGCTAAAGGGTAACTACACTACTAAGGATTACATTGACGATAAAGACATTTGGCGGTCGGCATCTACCTGCACTTGGTCCGCTGGAGATCTTATAGACATGAGTAATCTTTTATGTTACATGAACTATCTGTAATAAAACAATCTATTATTTAATATTCTACGAATTTCAGAACTGTTGGTTGTGTCTCAAAATGATTAATGTTACTTTTATTTTGACGTTTTTATTTTCTCATTCTAATATATAAAACCTTAAATAAATAATTAATCAGACAACCGATCGAGCATATATTGAGTTTGCCTGCTAAATAATTATAGTAAGTGGACCAAATCTCGTGTATATGCCCCATTGAGTATGTTTCGCTGGAGCTTCTCAACTGGGCCGTGTTGAAACCGGTAGTAGAGACACCCGCTGAGTTTGTTTCGCTGGGTCTTCTCTGTTGGGGCGCATTGGATCCGGTGGTAGCATTAAAGCGCGACCCATTATTAACACCAAATATTATTCATTCATTTATTCATTCATTTATTCATTCATATATTCATTCATTTATTCATTCATTTATTCATTCATTTTTTCATTCATTTATTCATTCATTTATTCATTCATTTATTCATTCATTTATTCATTCATTTATTCATTCATTTATTCATTCATTCATTCATTCATTCATTCAGTCAGTCAGTCATTCATTCAGTCATTCATTCATTAAGTCATTCAGTCAGTCATTCATTCATTCAGTCATTCAGTCAGTCAGTCATTCAGTCAGTCATTCAGTCAGTCAGTCATTCAGTCAGTCATTCATTCAGTCAGTCATTCATTCAGTCATTCAGTCAGTCAGTCATTCATTCATTCATTTATTCATTCATTTATTCATTCATTTATTCATTCATTTATTCATCCATTTATTCATTCATTTATTCATTCATTTATTCATTCATTTATTCATTAGTGTATTCATTAATTTATCATTAATTAATTCATTAATTTATTAATTAATTCATTCATTAATAAAATGATTCATTCATTCAATTTATTCATTCATTTATTCATTAGTTTATTTATTCATTGGTTTATTCATTCATTTATTCATTCATTCATTCATTAATTCCTGCATTCACATTCATTTATTCATTAGTTTATTTATTCATTGGTTTATTCATTCATTTATTCATTCATTCATTCATTAATTCCTGCATTCATTCCTTCATTCATTCCTTCATTCATTCATTCATTCATCCATTCATTCATTCCTTCATTCATTTCTTCATTCATTCATTCATTCAATTTATTCATTCATTTATTCATTCGTTTACTCATTAGTTTATTCATTCATTAATTCAATGGTTTATTCATTCATTTATTCATTTATTTATTCATTCATTCATTCATACATTCCTTCAGTCATTCCTTTATTTATTAATTCATTCATTCATTCATTCATCCATTCATTCATCCATTCAATCAGTCATTCAGTCAGTCATTCATTCATTCAGTCATTCATGAATTCAGTCATTCGTTCAGTCATTCATTCAGTCAGTCATTCATTCATTCATTCAGTCAGTCAGTCATTCATTTATTCATTCATTCATTTATTCATTCAATTATTCATTCAGTCATTCAGTCATTCATTATTTCATTCAATCAGTCAGTCAGGCAGTCATACATTCAGTCATTCATTCATTCAGTCATTCAATCATTAATTCATTCAGTCATTCTTTCATTCATTCAGTCATTCAGTCAGTCATTCATTCAGTCAAACATTCATTCATTCATTCATTCATTTATTCATTCATTTATTCATTCATTTATTCATTAGTTTATTTATTAATTTATTCTTTAATTATTTAATTCATTCATTTATACATTAATTAATTCATTCATTCATTCAATTTATTCATTCTTTTATTCATTCATTTATTCATTGGTTTATTCATTCATTTATTTATTCATTCATTCATTCATTAATTCCTTCATTCATTCCTTCATTCCTTCATTCATTCATTCATTCATTCATCCATTCATTCAATCAGTCATTCAGTCAGTCATTCATTCATTCAGTCATTCATTACCAGCCTTTGGAGTTAGCAAAACTAATAAGTCTTTCATGGGAAATTGTATTAGGTTTTATAACAAGTTCCCTATTCATATAACTAAACTACCTGATAATAACTTTAAGTCACACATTAAACGTGAACTTATGGCTAAGGTTTACTACAGTACTAAGGATTACATTGACGATAAAGACATTTGGCGGTCGGCATCTACCTGCACTTGGTCCGCTGGAGATCTTATAGACATGAGTAATCTTTTATGTTACATGAACTATCTGTAATGAAACTATCTATTATTTAATATTCTACGAATTTCAGAACTGTTGGTTGTGACTCAAAATGATTAATGTTACTTTTGTTTTGACGTTTTTATTTTCTCATTCTAATATATAAAACCTAAAATAAATAATTAATCAGACAACCGATCGAGCATATATTGTGTTTGCCTGCTAAATAATTACAGTAAGTGGACCAAATCTCGTGTATATGCCCCATTGAGTATTTTTCGCCGGAGCTACTCAACTGGGCCGTGTTGAAACCGGTAGTGGAGACACCCGCTGAGTTTGTTTCGCTGGGTCTTCTCAGTTGGGGCGCATTGGATCCGGTGGAAGCATTAAAGCGCGACCGTCGTTATTAACACAAGGTCCGTCATAATAATAACACCTTAATGTAGCAGGAACCATTGACAATATGTATTAAAAATATTAGACATAAACTAGATAATTAAACTTAAACATAATCTCTTGACAATAACTTGATACGAAATAATAATCATTGCTGTCATAAAATAAATTTTATAAATGTTTGAATACAATCAATACAATGTGTACCTATATATCATTCATTTATTTATTTATTCATTTATTTATTCATTCATTCATTTTTTCATTCATTCATTCATTTATTCATTCATTTATTCATTCATTCATTCGTTTATTCGTTCGTTCATTCGTTCGTTCGTTCGTTCATTCGTTTGTTCATTCGTTCATTCGTTCATTAGTTCATTCATTCATCCATTCATTCAATCATTCATTCATTCATTCAGTCATTCATTCATTCAGTCATTCTTTCAGTCATTCATTCATTCAGTCATTCATTCAGTCATTCATTAAAAATTACAATTGGGTCCTCATATTGAAAAATTATCTGCCAAATTAAGTTCAGGTTTGAAAAATCAGACAATTGTCAGATGAACCAACCGCTAGACTAGTATATTTTGCTTATTTCCTATGGTATTCTGCTGTGGGGCTCAGCAGCTGACATAAGTGCTATTTTCGTATTACAAAAAAGAGCAGTCCAAGCTTTTTATAATCTAGGCAGTCGCGAGTCTCTACGAAGCGTTATTAAAGAGGTAAATATACTTACTGTTCCATGTGAATACATATGTCAGAATCTAATGTTTGAGAGGAAAAATTTAGATAAATATAAAAAAACTCTTGACAATAAATTGATACGAGCTAGCTAAATATCATTGCTGACATAAAATGAATTTTATAAATGTTTTAATACAATCCATACAATGTGTACCGAAATATCATTAATTCATTCATTTATTCATTCATTATTCATTCATTTATTCATTCATTATTCATTCATTAATTCATTTTTCATTCATTATTCATTCATTATTTATTCATTCATTCAGTCATTCATTAAGTCATTCATTCATTCATTCATTCATTCAGTCATTCATTCATTCAGTCATTCAGTCATTCATTCATTAATTTATTTAGTCATTCATTCAGTCATTCATTCATTCAGTCATTCATTCATTCAGTCATTCATTCATTCAGTCATTCATTCATTAAGTCATTCATTCAGTCATTCATTCAAAATTACAATGGGGTCTTCATACTGAAAAATTATCTGCCAAATTAAGTTCAGCTTCATATGCGGTTTGGAAAATCAGACAATTGTCAGACGAACCAACCGCTAGACTAGTATATTTTGCTTATTTCCAGAGCATTATGTCCTATGGTATTCTACTGTGGGGCTCAGCAGCTGACATAAGTGCTATTTTCGTGTTACAAAAAAGAGCAGTCTGAGCTATTTATAATCTAGGCAGTCGCGAGTCTCTACGAAGCGTTTTTAAAGAGGTACATATATGACATAGCATAGGCTGAAGTCTCGTTCAACTAGCTTCGTAACAGTCAGTAGTGCATTGACAGTTCTGGAGAATGGACAAGATGTACAGATATATGGGCTGGGGTGGCCCATACGTTGGGGAGGAGCCATACTTTATGCGTCGATCGTTTAATATATTATTATTTTAATAACACGTAGGTATTATTTAAATATATTATTGTTAAACATATGCTGAGATGGTTTGGGCATCTTTACTGTTCCATGTGAAAACATATATCAGAATATAATGTTAGTGCGGAAAAATTTAGATAAATATAAAAAACGGAGTGACTTTCATAATGTCAATACTAGAAATAAGGACAAACTAGCTATACCAGCCTTAAAAGTTAGCAAAACTAATAAGTCTTTCATGAGAAATTGTATTAGGTTTTATAACAAGCTCCCTATTCATATAACTAAACTACCTGATAATAAGTTTAAGTCACACATTAAACGTGAACTTATGGCTAAGGGTTACTACACTACTAAGGATTACATTGACGATAAAGACATTTGGCGGTCGGCATCTACCTGCACTTGGTCCGCTGGAGATCTTATAGATATGAGTTACCTTTTATGTTACATGAACTATCTGTAATAAAACTATCTATTATTTAAAATTCTACGAATTTCAGAACTGTTGTTTGTGACTCAAAATGATTCATGTTACTTTTATTTTGACAATTTTATTTTCTCATTCTAATATATTAAACCTAAAATAAATAATTAGTCAGACAACCGATCGAGCATATATTGTGTTTGCCTGCTAAATAATTACAGTAAGTGGACCAAATCTCGTGTATATGCCCCATTGAGTATGTTTCGCCGGAGCTACTCAACTGGGCCGTGTTGAAACCGGTAGAAGAGACACCCGCTGAGTTTGTTTCGCTGGGTCTTGTCAGTTGGGGCGCATTGGATCCGGTGGTAGCATTAAAGCGCGACCGTCGTTATTAACACAAGGTCCGTCATAATAATAACACCTTAATGTAGCAGGAACCATTGAAAATATGTATTAAAAATATAAGACATAAACTAGATAATTAAACTTAAACATAATCTCTTTACAATAACTTGATACGAGCTAGCTTAATATCATTGCTGTCATAAAATTAATTTTATTAATGTTTTGATACAATCAGTACAATCTGTACCTAAATTTTATTCATTCATTCATTCAGTCATTCATTCAGTCATTCATTCAGTCATTCATTCAGTCATTCATTCCGTCATTCATTTAGTCATTCATTCATTCAGTCAGTCATTCATTCATTCAGTCAGTCCGTCATTCATTCAGACATTCATTCATTCAATCATTCATTCATTCATTCATACAGTCATTCATTCATTCAATCAGACATTCATTCAGTCATTCTTTCAGTCATTCATTCAAAATTACAATGGGGTCCTCATACTGAAAAATTATCTGCCAAATTAAGTTCAGCTTCATATGCGGTTTGGAAAATCAGACAATTGTCAGACGAACCAACCGCTAGACTAGTATATTTTGCTTATTTCCAGAGCATTATGTCCTATGGTATTCTACTGTGGGGCTCAGCAGCGGACATAAGTGCTATTTTCGTATTACAAAAAAGAGCAGTCCGAGCTATTTATAATCAAGGCAGTCGCGAGTCTCTACGAGGCGTTTTTAAAGAGGTAAATATGACATAGCATAGGCTGAAAGAGGTAAATATGACATAGCATAGGCTGAAGTCTCGTACAACTAGCTTCGTAACAGTCAGTAGTGCATTGACAGTTCTGGAGAATGGACAGGATGTACAGATATATGGGCTGGGGTGGCCCATACGTTGGGGAGGAGCCATACTTTATGCGTCGAGGGTTTAATATTGTTAAACATATGCTGAGATGGTTTGGGCGTCTTTACTGTTCCATGTGAATACATATATCAGAATATAATGTTTGTGCGGAAAAATTTAGATAAATATAAAAAACGGAGTGACTTTCATAATGTCAATACTAGAAATAAGGACAAACTAGCTATACCAGCCTTTAGAGTTAGCAAAACTAATAAGTCTTTCATGGGAAATTGTATTAGGTTTTATAACAAGCTCCCTATTCATACAACTAAACTACCTGATAATAAGTTTAAGTCACACATTAAACGTGAACTTATGGCTAAGGGTTACTACACTACTAAGGATTACATCGACGATAAAGATATTTGGCGGTCGGCATCTACCTGCACTTGGTCCGCTGGAGATCTTATAGACATGAGTAATCTTTTATGTTACATGAACTATCTGTAATAAAACTATCTATTATTTAATATTCTACGAATTTCAGAACTGTTGGTTGTGACTCAAAATGATTTATGTTACTTTTGTTTTGACGTTTTTATTTTCTCATTCTAATATATAAAACCTAAAATAAATAATTAATCAGACAACCGATCGAGCATATATTGTGTTTGCCTGCTAAATAATTACAGTAAGTGGACCAAATCTCGTGTATATGCCCCATTGAGTACTTTTCGCCGGAGCTACTCAACTGGGCCGTGTTGAAACCGGTAGTGGAGACACCCGCTGAGTTTGTTTCGCTGGGTCTTCTCAGTTGGGGCGCATTGGATCCGCTGGAAGCATTAAAGCGCGACCGTCGTTATTAACACAAGGTCCGTCATAATAATAACACCTTAATGTAGCAGGAACCATTGACAATATGTATTAAAAATATTAGACATAAACTAGATAATTAAACATAATCTCTTGACAATAACTTGATACGAGCTAGCTAAATATCATTGCTGTCATAAAATAAATTTTATAAATGTTTGAATACAATCAATACAATGTGTACCTATATATCATTCATTTATTTATTTATTCATTTATTTATTCATTCATTCATTTTTTCATTCATTCATTTATTCATTCATTAATTCATTTATTCATTCATTTATTCATTCATTCATTCCTTTATTCGTTCGTTCATTCGTTTGTTCATTCGTTCATTCGTTCACTCGTTTATTCGTTCATTAGTTCATTCGTTCATTCATTCATCCATTCATTCATTCATCCATTCATTCATTCATTCAGTCATTCATTCATTCAGTCATTCATTCAGTCATTCATTCATTCAGTCATTCATTCAGTCATTCATTCAGTCATTCATTAAAAATTACAATTGGGTCCTCATATTGAAAAATTATCTGCCAAATTAAGTTCAGGTTTGGAAAATCAGACAATTGTCCGACGAACCAACCGCTAGACTAGTATATTTTGCTTATTTCCAGAGCATTATGTACTATGGTATTCTGCTGTGGGGCTCAGCAGCTGACATAAGTGCTATTTTCGTATTACAAAAAAGAGCAGTCCAAGCTTTTTATAATCTAGGCAGTCGCGAGTCTCTACGAAGCGTTTTTAAAGAGGTAAATATACTTACTGTTCCATGTGAATACATATGTCAGAATATAATGTTTGAGAGGAAAAATTTAGATAAATATAAAAAAAACTCTTGACAATAACTTGATACGAGCTAGCTAAATATCATTGCTGACATAAAATGAATTTTATAAATGTTTTAATACAATCAATACAATGTGTACCGAAATATCATTTATTCATTCATTATTCATTCATTTATTCATTCATTTATTCATTCATTATTCATTCATTCATTCATTTTTCATTCATTATTCATTCATTATTTATTCATTATTTATTCATTCATTCATTCATTCAGTCATTCATTCAGTCATTCATTCATTCATTCATTCAGTCATTCAGTCATTCATTCATTCAGTCATCCAGTCATTCATTCATTCAGTCATTAATTTATTTAGTCATTCATTCAATGGGTCATTCATTCAGTCATTCAATCATTCAGTCATTCATTCATTCATTCATTCATTCATTCATTCAGTCATTCATTCATTCAGTCATTCATTCATTCAGTCATTCATTCATTCAGTCATTCATTAATTCAGTCAGTCAGTTATTCATTCATTTAGTCATTCATTCAGTAATTCATTCAAAATTACAATGGGGTCTTCATACTGAAAAATTATCTGCCAAATTAAGTTCAGCTTCATATGCGGTTTGGAAAATCAGACAATTGTCAGACGAACCAACCGCTAGACTAGTATATTTTGCTTATTTCCAGAGCATTATGTCCTATGGTATTCTGCTGTGGGGCTCAGCAGCTGACATAAGTGCTATTTTCGTATTACAAAAAAGAGCAGTCTAAGCTTTTTATAATCTAGGCAGTCGCGAGTCTCTACGAAACGTTTTTAAAGAGGTAAATATACTTACTGTTCCATGTGAATACATATATCAGAATATAATGTTTGTGCGGAAAAATTTAGATAAATATAAAAAATGGAGTGACTTTCATAATGTCAATACTAGAAATAAGGACAAACTAGCTATACCAGCCTTTAGAGTTAGCAAAACTAATAAGTCTTTCATGGGAAATTGTATTAGGTTTTATAACAAGCTCCCTATTCATATAACTAAACTACCTGATAATAAGTTTAAGTCACACATTAAACGTGAACTTATGGCTAAGGGTTACTACACTACTAAGGATTACATTGACGATAAAGACATTTGGCGGTCGGCATCTACCTGCACTTGGTCCGCTGGAGATCTTATAGACATGAGTAATCTTTTATGTTACATAAACTATCTGAAATGAATGAAAAAATGAATGAATAAATAAATAAATGAATGATATATAGGTACACATTGTATTGATTGTATTCAAACATTTATAAAATTTATTTTATGACAGCAATGATATTAAGCTAGCTCGTATCAAGTTATTGTCAAGAGATTATGTTTAAGTTTAATTATCTAGTTTATGTCTAATATTTTTAATACATATTGTCAATGGTTCCTGCTACATTAAGGTGTTATTATTATGACGGACCTTGTGTTAATAACGACGGTCACGCTTTAATGCTTCCACCGGATCCAATGCGCCCCAACTGAGAAGACCCAGCGAAACAAACTCAGCGGGTGTCTCCACTACCGGTTTCAACACGGCCCAGTTGAGTAGCTCCAGCGAAAAGTACTCAATGGGGCATATACACGAGATTTGGTCCACTTACTGTAATTATTTAGCAGGCAAACACAATATATGCTCGATCGGTTGTCTGATTAATTATTTATTTTAGGTTTTATATATTAGAATGAGAAAATAAAAACGTCAAAACAAAAGTAACATTAATCATTTTGAGTCACAACCAACAGTTCTGAAATTCGTAGAATATTAAATAATAGATAGTTTTATTACAGATAGTTTATGTAACATAAAAGATTACTCATGTCTATAAGATCTCCAGCGGACCAAGTGCAGGTAGATGCCGACCGCCAAATGTCTTTATCGTCAATGTAATCCTTAGTAGTGTAGTAACCCTTAGCCATAAGTTCACGTTTAATGTGTGACTTAAACTTATTATCAGGTAGTTTAGTTATATGAATAGGGAGCTTGTTATAAAACCTAATACAATTTCCCATGAAAGACTTATTAGTTTTGCTAACTCTAAAGGCTGGTATAGCTAGTTTGTCCTTATTTCTAGTATTGACATTATGAAAGTCACTCCATTTTTTATATTTATCTAAATTTTTCCGCACAAACATTATATTCTGATATATGTATTCACATGGAACAGTAAGTATATTTACCTCTTTAAAAACGCTTCGTAGAGACTCGCGACTGCCTAGATTATAAAAAGCTTAGACTGCTCTTTTTTGTAATACGAAAATAGCACTTATGTCAGCTGCTGAGCCCCACAGCAGAATACCATAGGACATAATGCTCTGGAAATAAGCAAAATATACTAGTCTAGCGGTTGGTTCGTCTGACAATTGTCTGATTTTCCAAACCGCATATGAAGCTGAACTTAATTTGGCAGAAAATTTTTCAGTATGAAGACCCCATTGTAATTTTGAATGAATGAATGACTAAATGAATGAATAACTGAATGACTGAATTAATGAATGACTGAATGAATGAATGACTGAATGAATGAATGACTGAATGAATGAATGACTGAATGAATGAATGACTGAATGAATGAATGAATGAATGACTGAATGATTGAATGACTGAATGAATGACCGATTGAATGAATGACTAAATAAATTAATGACTGAATGAATGAATGACTGGATGACTGAATGAATGAATGACTGAATGAATGAATGAATGAATGACTGAATGAATGACTGAATGAATGAATGAATGAATAAATAATGAATAAATAATGAATGAATAATGAATGAAAAATGAATGAATGAATGAATAATGAATGAATAAATGAATGAATAAATGAATGAATAATGAATGAATAAATGAATGAATAAATGAATGAATAATGAATGAATAAATGATATTTCGGTACACATTGTATTGATTGTATTAAAACATTTATAAAATTCATTTTATGTCAGCAATGATATTTAGCTAGCTCGTATCAAGTTATTGTCAAGAGTTTTTTTTATATTTATCTAAATTTTTCCTCTCAAACATTATATTCTGACATATGTATTCACATGGAACAGTAAGTATATTTACCTCTTTAAAAACGCTTCGTAGAGACTCGCGACTGCCTAGATTATAAAAAGCTTGGACTGCTCTTTTTTGTAATACGAAAATAGCACTTATGTCAGCTGCTGAGCCCCACAGCAGAATACCATAGTACATAATGCTCTGGAAATAAGCAAAATATACTAGTCTAGCGGTTGGTTCGTCGGACAATTGTCTGATTTTCCAAACCTGAACTTAATTTGGCAGATAATTTTTCAATATGAGGACCCAATTGTAATTTTTAATGAATGACTGAATGAATGACTGATTGAATGACTGAATGAATGAATGACTGAATGAATGACTGAATGAATGAATAAATGAATGAATGGATGAATGAATGAATGGATGAATGAATGAACGAATGAACTAATGAACGAATAAACGAGTGAACGAATGAACGAATGAACAAACGAATGAACGAACGAATAAAGGAATGAATGAATGAATAAATGAATGAATAAATGAATTAATGAATGAATAAATGAATGAATGAAAAAATGAATGAATGAATAAATAAATGAATAAATAAATAAATGAATGATATATAGGTACACATTGTATTGATTGTATTCAAACATTTATAAAATTTATTTTATGACAGCAATGATATTTAGCTAGCTCGTATCAAGTTATTGTCAAGAGATTATGTTTAATTATCTAGTTTATGTCTAATATTTTTAATACATATTGTCAATGGTTCCTGCTACATTAAGGTGTTATTATTATGACGGACCTTGTGTTAATAACGACGGTCGCGCTTTAATGCTTCCAGCGGATCCAATGCGCCCCAACTGAGAAGACCCAGCGAAACAAACTCAGCGGGTGTCTCCACTACCGGTTTCAACACGGCCCAGTTGAGTAGCTCCGGCGAAAAGTACTCAATGGGGCATATACACGAGATTTGGTCCACTTACTGTAATTATTTAGCAGGCAAACACAATATATGCTCGATCGGTTGTCTGATTAATTATTTATTTTAGGTTTTATATATTAGAATGAGAAAATAAAAACGTCAAAACAAAAGTAACATAAATCATTTTGAGTCACAACCAACAGTTCTGAAATTCGTAGAATATTAAATAATAGATAGTTTTATTACAGATAGTTCATGTAACATAAAAGATTACTCATGTCTATAAGATCTCCAGCGGACCAAGTGCAGGTAGATGCCGACCGCCAAATATCTTTATCGTCGATGTAATCCTTAGTAGTGTAGTAACCCTTAGCCATAAGTTCACGTTTAATGTGTGACTTAAACTTATTATCAGGTAGTTTAGTTGTATGAATAGGGAGCTTGTTATAAAACCTAATACAATTTCCCATGAAAGACTTATTAGTTTTGCTAACTCTAAAGGCTGGTATAGCTAGTTTGTCCTTATTTCTAGTATTGACATTATGAAAGTCACTCCGTTTTTTATATTTATCTAAATTTTTCCGCACAAACATTATATTCTGATATATGTATTCACATGGAACAGTAAAGACGCCCAAACCATCTCAGCATATGTTTAACAATAATATATTTAAATAATACCTACGTGTTATTAAAATAATAATATATTAAACCCTCGACGCATAAAGTATGGCTCCTCCCCAACGTATGGGCCACCCCAGCCCATATATCTGTACATCCTGTCCATTCTCCAGAACTGTCAATGCACTACTGACTGTTACGAAGCTGGTTGTACGAGACTTCAGCCTATGCTATGTCATATTTACCTCTTTCAGCCTATGCTATGTCATATTTACCTCTTTAAAAACGCTTCGTAGAGACTCGCGACTGCCTTGATTATAAATAGCTCGGACTGCTCTTTTTTGTAATACGAAAATAGCACTTATGTCCGCTGCTGAGCCCCACAGTAGAATACCATAGGACATAATGCTCTGGAAATAAGCAAAATATACTAGTCTAGCGGTTGGTTCGTCTGACAATTGTCTGATTTTCCAAACCGCATATGAAGCTGAACTTAATTTGGCAGATAATTTTTCAGTATGAGGACCCCATTGTAATTTTGAATGAATGACTGAAAGAATGACTGAATGAATGACTGATTGAATGAATGAATGACTGTATGAATGAATGATTGAATGAATGAATGACTGAATGAATGACGGACTGACTGAATGAATGAATGACTGACTGAATGTATGAATGACTAAATGAATGACGGAATGAATGACGGAATGAATGAATGAATGAATGACTGAATGAATGACTGAATGAATGAATGAATAAAATTTAGGTACAGATTGTACTGATTGTATCAAAACATTAATAAAATTAATTTTATGACAGCAATGATATTTAGCTAGCTCGTATCAAGTTATTGTAAAGAGATTATGTTTAAGTTTAATTATCTAGTTTATGTCTTATATTTTTAATACATATTTTCAATGGTTCCTGCTACATTAAGGTGTTATTATTATGACGGACCTTGTGTTAATAACGACGGTCGCGCTTTAATGCTACCACCGGATCCAATGCGCCCCAACTGACAAGACCCAGCGAAACATACTCAGCGGGTGTCTCTTCTACCGGTTTCAACACGGCCCAGTTGAGTAGCTCCGGCGAAACATACTCAATGGGGCATATACACGAGATTTGGTCCACTTACTGTAATTATTTAGCAGGCAAACACAATATATGCTCGATCGGTTGTCTGACTAATTATTTATTTTAGGTTTAATATATTAGAATGAGAAAATAAAATTGTCAAAATAAAAGTAACATGAATCATTTTGAGTCACAAACAACAGTTCTGAAATTCGTAGAATATTAAATAATAGATAGTTTTATTACAGATAGTTCATGTAACATAAAAGGTAACTCATATCTATAAGATCTCCAGCGGACCAAGTGCAGGTAGATGCCGACCGCCAAATGTCTTTATCGTCAATGTAATCCTTAGTAGTGTAGTAACCCTTAGCCATAAGTTCACGTTTAATGTGTGACTTAAACTTATTATCAGGTAGTTTAGTTATATGAATAGGGAGCTTGTTATAAAACCTAATACAATTTCTCATGAAAGACTTATTAGTTTTGCTAACTTTTAAGGCTGGTATAGCTAGTTTGTCCTTATTTCTAGTATTGACATTATGAAAGTCACTCCGTTTTTTATATTTATCTAAATTTTTCCACACAAACATTATATTCTGATATATGTTTTCACATGGAACAGTAAAGATGCCCAAACCATCTCAGCATATGTTTAACAATAATATATTTAAATAATACCTGCGTGTTATTAAAATAATAATATATTAAACGATCGACGCATAAAGTATGGCTCCTCCCCAACGTATGGGCCACCCCAGCCCATATATCTGTACATCTTGTCCATTCTCCAGAACTGTCAATGCACTACTGACTGTTACGAAGCTAGTTGAACGAGACTTCAGCCTATGCTATGTCATATATGTACCTCTTTAAAAACGCTTCGTAGAGACTCGCGACTGCCTAGATTATAAATAGCTCAGACAGCTCTTTTTTGTAATACGAAAATAGCACTTATGTCAGCTGCTGAGCCCCACAGTAGAATACCATAGGACATAATGCTCTGGAAATAAGCAAAATATACTAGTCTAGCGGTTGGTTCGTCTGACAATTGTCTGATTTTCCAAACCGCATATGAAGCTGAACTTAATTTGGCAGATAATTTTTCAGTATGAAGACCCCATTGTAATTTTGAATGAATGACTGAATGAATGACTTAATGAATGAATGACTGAATGAATGAATGAATGACTGAATGAATGAATGAATGACTGAATGAATGAATGGCTGAATGAATGACCTATTGAATGAATGACTAAATAAATTCATGACTGAATGAATGAATGACTGAATGACTGAATGAATGAATGACTGAATGAATGAATGAATGAATGAATGAATGACTTAATGAATGACTGAATGAATGAATAAATAGTGAATAAATAATGTATGAATAATGAATGAAAAATGAATTAATGAATGAATAATGAATGAATAAATGAATGAATAAATGAATGAATAATGAATGAATAAATGAATGAATTAATGATATTTCGGTACACATTGTATGGATTGTATTAAAACATTTATAAAATTCATTTTATGTCAGCAATGATATTATTTAGCTAGCTCGTATCAATTTATTGTCAAGAGTTTTTTTATATTTATCTAAATTTTTCCTCTCAAACATTAGATTCTGACATATGTATTCACATGGAACAGTAAGTATATTTACCTCTTTAATAACGCTTCGTAGAGACTCGCGACTGCCTAGATTATAAAAAGCTTGGACTGCTCTTTTTTGTAATACGAAAATAGCACTTATGTCAGCTGCTGAGCCCCACAGCAGAATACCATAGGACATAATGCTCTGGAAATAAGCAAAATATACTAGTCTAGCGGTTGGTTCATCTGACAATTGTCTGATTTTTCAAACCTGAACTTAATTTGGCAGATAATTTTTCAATATGAGGACCCAATTGTAATTTTTAATGAATGACTGAATGAATGACTGAATGAATGAATGACTGAAAGAATGACTGAATGAATGACTGAATGAATGAATGAATGATTGAATGAATGGATGAATGAATGAACTAATGAACGAATGAACGAATGAACAAACGAATGAACGAACGAACGAATGAACGAACGAATAAACGAATGAATGAATGAATAAATGAATGAAAAAATGAATGAAAAAATGAATGAATGAATAAATAAATGAATAAATAAATGAATAAATAAATAAATGAATGATATATAGGTACACATTGTATTGATTGTATTCAAACATTTATAAAATTTATTTTATGACAGCAATGATTATTATTTCGTATCAAGTTATTGTCAAGAGATTATGTTTAAGTTTAATTATCTAGTTTATGTCTAATATTTTTAATACATATTGTCAATGGTTCCTGCTACATTAAGGTGTTATTATTATGACGGACCTTGTGTTAATAACGACGGTCGCGCTTTAATGCTTCCACCGGATCCAATGCGCCCCAACTGAGAAGACCCAGCGAAACAAACTCAGCGGGTGTCTCCACTACCGGTTTCAACACGGCCCAGTTGAGTAGCTCCGGCGAAAAATACTCAATGGGGCATATACACGAGATTTGGTCCACTTACTGTAATTATTTAGCAGGCAAACACAATATATGCTCGATCGGTTGTCTGATTAATTATTTATTTTAGGTTTTATATATTAGAATGAGAAAATAAAAACGTCAAAACAAAAGTAACATTAATCATTTTGAGTCACAACCAACAGTTCTGAAATTCGTAGAATATTAAATAATAGATAGTTTCATTACAGATAGATTACTCATGTCTATAAGATCTCCAGCGGACCAAGTGCAGGTAGATGCCGACCGCCAAATGTCTTTATCGTCAATGTAATCCTTAGTACTGTAGTAAACCTTAGCCATAAGTTCACGTTTAATGTGTGACTTAAAGTTATTATCAGGTAGTTTAGTTATATGAATAGGGAGCTTGTTATAAAACCTAATACAATTTCCCATGAAAGACTTATTAGTTTTGCTAACTCCAAAGGCTGGTAGTTTGTCCTTATTTCTAGTATTGACATTATGAAAGTCACTCCGTTTTTTATATTTATCTAAATTTTTCCGCACAAACATTATATTCTGATATATGTATTCACATGGAACAGTAAAGATGCCCAAACCATCTCAGCATATGTTTAATAATAATATATTTAAATAATGCCTACGTGTTATTAAAATAATAATATTGTGAGGAATTTTCAAGATGGGTGATGAGTGACGTCAGACATTGCCTATATAAGGCCCAGTCGGCCGATGCCTCTCTCTCTCTTTTGGGGCCAGACGTTGACGAGGGCGAAGCTCTGCTGGTTTGCGTATCGATTAATCTCAAGCTCAAGTGTAGTTTCTATAACATTGTTACTGTGTTTATCGTTACAAGTGATTTGTCATAAGAAAATTGTTGTTGATTTCTAAATGATTTATTCTGAAGTGTGAATTAACCTCATTTTTATAATAAAATCCTTTTAATTCCTAAAATCAGAATTGGTTTAAAGAACCCAAGTGCTGCTTGTTGCCATCCAAATTTAATAAGAGCTAACCTCGTGTTACTGTCATTTGTGATTTTCTTAAGACAAATCAACCACGTTGTGTATTTTGTGTTATGGTGTTGTGAAATTCCAACTCCGCTGCGTATGTCGTGTAATCCAGTGCTTAAGGATTGTGGTCGGTAGCGAGAGTCAAAAAAATAAGTGCATCTAATAGAGAACGTGATAGCAACTGTCGACACTGTGTCCGTACACGGCTATCGCGTTCACCATCATAGTCTCGTTCTGAAATGAAACACCGATCACGTAGGCGTGTTTCTTCATTGTTAGTTTGTCAAAAACGGACGATTTCCGTTTACGTTCCTTGAGTGATAGCAGTACCTATAAGTTCATGTAAGTGTGAACCTGAAGTTTCTTCCAAGGCACAAGAAAATCTACACCGTACGTTGGATAATATCACGATTAGTTAAGAAATTATCCAAAGTAATTTTACTTCTGTAAAATGAACTAAAAATGTGGGTAGTCCGGCTACTATTGACGTGATCAGTCGATATTTCAAGTCGTTCGTTTTGTTTAGAGTTGCTCTAATCACTATTGTGGTTTAACCGTTGCCGAGTGTATTAACTGTGAGCACAGTCTACGAAGTGTACACAAGTGTGTTTTGTTTTTGTGTGATTTACGTAAGTAGATACAATTTTATTGTTTTGTTTGTGAAATACCGCTTATGTATTTCACGTGACCGATCAAGACTTTCTTGAAAGGTGGATCATGGACATTCACTTAGTTTGTCGCACGGTAGTTTGCGATAGTCCGGTGAAGCAGTGAAAGCCTCTTAGGCTAACCGATTCATCATGTTAAAATAAAAGGTAGTATGCGATGTGTGTTACAAATTACGATCTAACCTCGATCAGTAGACGTCGTAGTGTTGTTAGCCGCCGCCGCCGGTGCCGCTCAGTATCGCGTGCATTGCATGATAGCCATGGTATATAGCAGTAGGTATTGACCACCGCTGAGGAATGTAACCTCAAACTGTTGACATCACGGTGTTGTATAAAATGTCATGCCGTTGTTTTGCGCCTAATGTCAGTGAGAGGATTGAGCGAGGAGCTGAAACGCCTATCATACAAGGTATTGACAAAACTTACTAAGTAACACTTGACAGTCTTATCATTTTTTCAATTTAATACTCAATGTGTTATTTGCATTCTACAATGTAAATGAGTTGTTATTTAAAACCTAGTAGGTATAATAGCAGTGCACATTCTCAAGCTACTTCTTAGCAGCGGAGTTATCAACATAATTTTGAAGTCATCCTCTGAAGTTTGACTGCACGTGTGGCGCAGTGGTTAAGATCATCGCCTTGTCATTCAATGACCCGGGTTTGATTCCCGTAAATTGCGTAAACTGTTTGTGTGAACCATAAGTGGTTGTACTCTGGATGTGTTTTGTGTACGTGAATTATATGTTCGTCATTATGTAATTATGTTTTGTAAAAGACAAGGTCATACGGAGGACAAACGTTTCACAAAGGTGAGATACGAGTCGTGTAAGCAATCTAAAAACAAGGGAGTTATTGTCAGGTAAGGCCGAGGCCGAGAAAGGTGGTTTGGTATACATGTTCCTGCCACAAAAAGTCTGACTCCCATCATTATCTTATAGAAGTGATTTTTACAATTACTGTTGTATTGCTCTGTAATATACTGAGCTTTAATGTGATCTAATACCGCGTATTGAGCGTTGGTGCATTGTTTCTAGGATTTTGATTTCTAAAGGGGATAATGTTGCCAAATGCTGATAACGCTGAAGTCGTACTAATCAGATTTCCATGCCTTTTAATTGGACACAGATAACCCAGGCAGCAGACGACGTAATTTCAATAGCTTTAGGATGGTAGTTTGGAGGAAAATGCGTAAGACGTTATGATATTTTGCATTACTGATACAATCCGGTAGGGGAGGAACCCAGGTGGTTCTTGTATAACATTCATAAGGGACTTCTGTTGAGTCTTTAGTACGACGAACATGAACATGCAGTTGGGAAAAAAACTGTCTCCCTTATTTTGAAGTATTTTTGGCACCACGTGCTTCCATTTGATTGTGCATCGACTTTCACTAAGACTAACTAAAAGATGTCACGTATGGAATGTACTCTTTCGTACTAAATTTTCTTAGTCCACAGCGAGGTTTGATCCATAAATGTGTGGACCCTTGAAAGTGTTCAGCATACTGCCAAGCGGTCTTCATGAGCGTGCGTTGTTCAGTGGCAGTTATGACAAAACTGTGCAGGCTGCGGTCAGTACATGGTGTCGTGGCGAGGTTTGAAGCGGTTTGTCAGAAAGTATACCTTGCATTGTTCTAAGAAACTTATCCTAAGATCCCATATCAGCTTATTACCCCTTGGGAAAGTATCAAACCAATTTCAGTTTTAGAACTGAGAACTTTAATTCCTCCCATTGGTTAAGATGAAACTACGCCAATCTTTTGTGTGTTAGTACGTGACGTGGCCGTGTAACCAACCGTGATGCGTTAGGTAAAATAACCAGAGGCTGCACGAGACTTCATATTACAGACAATCTAACTAAAATATATAAGGACGAGTAATTTAACCGTAATAGACATCCTACTCGCGAGTTAAAACTTAACGAACTTGTTTTTGTAATCATGTATGTTCAGTCTACAGGAAAGCTGGTCAGTTGGACACGTGGTCTTTACAAAGTGACCAAGGCCTTCCAGAGCGGTCGTTATGAGGTGAAGCTACGCTCACGGGAGACAAGACTGTACAAGTGGCTGTGCAATGAACGGTGCCCGGAGACATGAGCTGCATTCTTCGAGACTGAGTTCAACTATTTTATCCTAACCTGACGTAAACTTTGCTTGTGGTCTTGCTTGTCATTATCCTGTAAGTACACCTAATTTCCTTAGTGTTAGTATAACACACATTTGATCAACATACAAGTAGTGTTATCACAACAGGAACCAAAGTTAGCCAGTAACTTGGTCTAGCTGGTTACTTTCTCAGATATATAAAGGGTTACTCCACTGAATCCGCTTGTATTTCCAAACTAACCAAAGAGTGTTGAGTTTTTGCAAGTGCTCCTGAAGTACACGTAGGCTCAGCGCTGGTTAGCAGTTCTCATTCAAGCGTATACTAACTATAAGAAACGTGTAGCAGTCCACTACAGTACAGTGACTCCAGATGTGAAGGGCAAACATAACTCCTACGAGCTAGAAAACTCTTGTTGTACTAAAAACGATCCAAAGCTTTTGTCGTTATCATGTTAGTGCCGGTAAGAGAGTTGATCTTATCTAAAAGCACTTTTCCGATAAGGACATTGCACATTGTTTAATCCGCATGTAGGTATATGATGTGTGTACCCAGAGCAGCCTTTTCTAGTCCGGTGTTCGGGATCGATTTCAATTGGCAATGTAATATGTCACCTGAAATACATCGTTTGAGCGGATAAGCCGTTCAAGCAAGTATGTATGGGAACGGTTCTTGGTATGATCCGTGCAGAGAGCGATAATAATTGGTCCGCTTAGTCTGATGATCTATCTAAGATTAAATTAGTTTTAGGCGTAACTAAACCTTTTTAATTTTGTTTCATGATTACACGTATGAATTGTTTATGCGTGTGAAAGAGGCGAGTGACTTGCTGTTTGGAACAAACTGTCGGCGTGGCAGTGGCTGCCTTCGACGCTGAAGTCCTGAGGCGTCGGATCCGATAGGCGTGCACCTGGCGCGCGGATGGCAGGAAGTCTTTACGTTTTGAGTTTTGTTCCGCAACTCTGGTAATAAGTTCCAACCGAATTATTTTATGTTGTTTTGTTTATTGTACGCGTGTGTGAAGATGCGCGCTCCGTACATTAAAATCAATGAGTTATAAGTGTTAGTCGCTATGGTACTATGCACTCGGGCGTGTCGCTTGGCGTTTGTCGCTGTAACTTGGCGTTTGGCGCTATAACTTTGCGTTTGTCGCAATATTTGACGTTTGTCGCTATAACTTTACGTTTGTCGCTATAACTTGTTCAATTATGGGTATGACAGAAGTTTACAAGAGATGTTTGCATACATTTGAAAGCGAAGTATTTTGAGCGTATTTATCTCTGTTACGAGAGTGATTGCCTGTTTGAGTGCCTTGAGTGCGAGGTGGATGACTGAATAGGCATCTTTGTGCAGTTGCCATGATAATTAACTGTTTGTGTTTTATGCAGGTGATGATTCTGATGACGGTGAGCTCTCTAATGCAGTAGGAGCTGGCGATCATAGCTTCGCCGTGTCTCCTGGTGCTGCTGAAGAAGCGCGGTCGTGGTCGACGCGAAGTCAGGAGAGGCCGTGTGAGGAATTTTCAAGATGGGTGATGAGTGACGTCAGACATTGCCTATATAAGGCCCAGTCGGCCGATGCCTCTCTCTCTTTTGGGGCCAGACGTCGACGAGGGCGAAGCTCTGCTGGTTTGCGTATCGATTAATCTCAAGCTCAAGTGTAGTTTCTATAACATTGTTTCTGTGTTTATCGTTACAAGTGATTTGTCATAAGAAAATTGTTGTTGATTTCTAAATGATTTATTATGAAGTGTGAATAAACCTCATTTTTATAATAAAATCCTTTTAATTCCTAAAAATATATTAATTGCTCAACGCATAAAGTATGGCTCCTCCCCAACGTATGGGCCACCCCAGCCCATATATCTGTACATCCTGTCCATTCTCCAGAATTGTAAATGCACTACTGACTGTTACGAAGCTAGTTGAACGAGACTTCAGCCTATGCTATGTCATATATTTACCTCTTTAACAACGCTTCGTAGAGACTCGCGACTGCCTAGATGATAAATAGCTCGGACTGCTCTTTTTTGTAATACGAAAATAGCACTTATGTCAGCTGCTGAGCCCCACAGCAGAATACCATAGGACATAATGCTCTGGAAATAAGCAAAATGTATATTTTGCTATTAGTCTGAATGTCAATAATGAATGAATGACTGAATGAATGTATTAATGAATGAATGAATTAATTAATGAATGTATTAATGAATGAATGAATGCATGAATGAATGTATTAATGAATGAATGAATGCATGAATGAATGTATTAATGAATGAGTGAATGAATGATTGAATGAATGACTGAAGTAAGCAAAATATACTAGTCTAGCGGTTGGTTCGTCTGAAAATTGTCTGATTTTCCAAACCGCAGCAAAGCTGAACTTGATTTGCCAGATAATTTTTCAATATGAGGACCTCATTGTAATTTTGAATGTCTGACTGACTGCGTGACTGACTGACTGAATGAATGAATGCATGAATGAATGAATGGATGGATGAATGAATGAATGAATGAATGAATGATGCTACATTAAGGTGTTATTATTATGACGGACCTTGTGTTAATAACGACGGTCGCGCTTTAATTTTACCACCGGATCCAATGCGCCCCAACTGAGAAGACCCAGCGAAACATACTCAGCGGGAGTCTCTACTACCATCTGGTTTCAACACGGCCCAGTTGAGTAGCTCCGGCGAAACATACTCAATGGGGCATATACACGAGATTTGGTCCACTTATTGTAATTATTTAGCAGGCAAACACAATATATGCTCGATCGGTTGTCTGATTAATTATTTATTTTAGGTTTAATATATTAGAATGAGAAAATAAAATCGTAAAAATAAAAGTAACATTAATCATTTTGAGTCACAACCAACAGTTCTGAAATTCGTAGAATATTAAATAATAGATAGTTTCATTACAGATAGTTCATGTAACATAAAAGATTACTCATGTCTATAAGATCTCCAACGGACCAAGTGCAGGTAGATGCCGACCGCCAAATGTCTTTATCGTCAATGTAATCCTTAGTACAGTAGTAAACCTTAGCCATAAGTTCACGTTTAATGTGTGACTTAAACTTATTATCAGGTAGTTTAGTTATATGAATAGGGAGCTTGTTATAAAACCTAATACAATTTCCCATGAAAAACTTATTAGTTTTGCTAACTCTAAAGGCTGGTACAGCTAGTTTGTCTTTATTTTTAGTATTGACATTATGAAAGTCACTCCGTTTTTTATATTTATCTAAATTTTTCCGCACAAACATTATATTCTGATAAATGTATTCACATGGAACAGTAAAGATGCCCAAACCATCTCACCATATGTTTAACAATAATATATTTAAATAATGCCTACGTGTTATTAAAATAATAATATATTAATTGTTCGACGCATAAAGTATGGCTCCTCCCCAACGTATGGGCCACCCCAGCCCATATATCTGTACATCCTGTCCATTCTCCAGAATTGTCAATGCACTACTGACTGTTACGAAGCTAGTTGAACGAGACTTCAGCCTATGCTATGTCATAATATTTACCTTTTTAAAAACGCTTCGTAGAGACTCGCGACTGCCTAGATTATAAATAGCTCGGACTGCTCTTTTTTGTAATACGAAAATAGCACTTATGTCAGCCGCTGAGCCCCACAGTAGAATACCATAAGACATAATGCTCTGGAAATAAGCAAAATCTACTAGTCTAGCGGTTGGTTCGTCTGACATTTGTCTGATTTTCCAAACCGCATATGAAGCTGAACTTAATTTGGCAGATAATTTTTCAGTATGAGGACCCCATTGTAATTTTGAATGAATGACTGAATGGATGACTGAAGAATGACTGAATGAATGAATGAATGACTGAATGAATGACTTAATGAATGAATGACTGAATGAATGACTGAATGCATGACTGAATGAATGAATGAATGACTGAATGAATGAATTACTGAATGACTGAATGAATGACTGACTGACTGAATGACTGAATGAATGAATAACAGAATGAATGACTGAATGAATGACTGAATGAATGAATGAATTACTGAATGAATTACTGAATGAATGCATGACTGAATGAATTAATGGCTGAATGAATGAATGACTGAATGATGAATGACTGAATGAATGAATGACTGAATGAATGAATGTCATTAATTAACTAATTAATTAATTAATACTTGAATTTGTATTTTTGAATTGTAATTTTGAATGAATGACTGAATGAATGACTGAATGAATGAATGACTGAATGAATGACTGAATGAATGAATGTCTGAATGAATGAATGAATGACTAAATGAATGAATGAATGGCTGAATGAATGAACGACTGAATGAATGAATGACTGAACGAATTAATGACTGAATGAATGAATGACTGCATGAATGAATGACTGAATGACTGAATGCATGAATAACTGAATGAATGACTGAATGAATGACTGAATGAATGAATTATTGAATGAATTACTGAATGAATGAATGCATGAATGAATGAATGAATGAATGTCATTAATTAATTATTGAATTTGTATTATTGAATTGTAATTTTGAATGAATGACTGAATGAATGACTGAATGAATGACTGAATGAATGACTGAATGAATGACTGAATGAATGACTGAATGAATGACTGAATGAATGAATGAATGAATGACTGAATGAATGGACGAATGACTTAATGAATGAATGACTGAATGACTGAATGACTGAATTAATGAATGACTGAATGAATGAATGACTGAATGAATGAATGAATGAATGACTGAATGAATGACTGACTGAATGAATGAATGACTGACTGACTGAATGAATGAATGACTGAATGAATGACTGACTGAACGAATGAATGACTGAATGAATGACTGACTGAATGAATGAATGACCGAATGAATGAATGAATGAATGAATGCATAAATGAATGAATTAATGCATAAATGAATGAATGAATGCTTGAATGAATGAATGAATGCATGAATGAATGAATGAATAAATGAATGATTAAATAAATGAATGATATTTAGGTACACATTGTATTTATTGTATTAAAACATTTATAAAATTTATTTTATGACAGCAATGATATTTAGCTAGCTCGTATCAAGTTACTGTCAAGAGATTATGATTAAGTTTAATTATCTAGTTTATGTTTAATATTTTTAATACATATTGTCAATGGTTCTGTCTACATTAAGGTGTTATTATAATGACGGACCTTGTGTTAATAACGACGGTCGCGCTTTAATGCTACCACCGGATCCAATGCGCCCCAACTGAGAAGACCCAGCGAAACAAACTCAGCGGGTATCTCTACTACCGGTTTCAACACGGCCCAGTTGAGTAGCTCCGGCGAAACATACTCAATGGGGCATATACACGAGATTTGGTCCACTTACTCTAATTATTTAGCAGGCAAACACAATATATGCTCGATCGGTTGTCTGATTAATTATTTATTTTAGGTTTAATATATTAGAATGAGAAAATAAAAACGTCAAAATAAAAGTAACATTAATCATTTTGAGTCACAACCAACAGTTCTGAAATTCGTAGAATATTAAATAATAGATAGTTTTATTACAGATAATTCATGTAACATAAAAGATTACTCATGTCTATATGGCTATAAGATCTCCAGCGGACCAAGTGCAGGTAGATGCCGACCGCCAAATGTCTTTATCGTCAATGTAATCCTTAGTAGTGTAGTAACCCTTAGCCATAAGTTCACGTTTAATGTGTGACTTAAACTTATTATCAGGTAGTTTAGTTATATGAATAGGGAGCTTGTTATAAAACCTAATAAAATTTCCCATGAAAGACTTATTAGTTTTGCTAACTCCAAAGGCTGGTATAGCTAGTTTGTCCTTATTTCTAGTATTGACATTATGAAAGTCACTCCGTTTTTTATATTTATCTAAATTTTTCCGCACAAACATTATATTCTGATATATGTATTCACATGGAACAGTAAGTATATTTACCTCTTTAAAAACGCTTTGTAGAGACTCGCGACTGCCTAGATTATAAATAGCTCGGACTGCTCTTTTTTGTAATACGAAAATAGCACTTATGTCAGCTGCTGAGCCCCACAGCAGAATACCATACGACATAAATACTAGTCTATCGGTTGGTTCGTCTGACAATTGTCTGATTTTCCAAACCGCATATGAAGCTGAACTTAATTTGGCAGATAATTTTTCAATATGAGGACCCCATTCCATTGTAATGTTGAGTCCAGTGTTATTCCCAAAAATACGGTCGAAGGAACTAAATCCAGAACTTCCTCGTTAAGTGCAACTGTTGGTTTAATATGAGTCACATTTGGCAATGAGAATTTGATGCATTTGGTCTTGCCTGCATTCAAAAGAAGATTATTTGCCGAAAACCAATTTGATACGAGGCTGAGAGTTTTATTAGGTTATATAAGATCCTTATCTTATCATATCATCCATTTTTCAATTATTGTAATGAAATAGCTCTTTTCTTTGAATGAGCTGTATCCATCTCCACAGAACACCAGTACAAAATAAACAAAGTGCGTTCATCCGTTCCCTAGGAAAATTATAACAAATACCGTTAGTTCCATGCATATATTCCCGTATAAGCAAAACAATGTAGAAATTATAATAGCCTTCACCTACAATGTTCAGTCACCTTCATAAATCGAGTAGCAGTTTCACGAAGCAACCCCATGGCCATTTATTACCAAGAAATGTTTACAATATATTCACAATTTTATTAAATTAATCTATTTTCGAAGACTGACACATACATACCTGATATGGTATATAAGTACTTTCTAGTGTATTCCCGTAAAAGCAAAACACTGCTGACATTAATAGCTTTCAACTACAAGGTTTAGTCGCCTTTACAAACCGAATAGCAGTTTCACGAAGCAATCCCATGGACATTTATTACCATAACATTTTTACAATATACTCGTTCAAAATATTTTTAAACTGATCTAGAACATATTTAAGACTGATACTTACATACCGGATATGGTATATAAGTATTATCTAGTCTTTATCTTCTTCAAACTACTTCATGTGCACATTTTCACTAAACTCATGTAAACAGACATCCATTTACATGAGTATATTGAAAATGTGCACTTTGACGATGAAAAGGACTAGATAATACTTATATATCTATCATATCAGGTATGTAAGTATCAGTCATAAGTAAGTAAGTATCAGTTACATAATATTATATTGTCTACCCTTCTAATGCACATATGAACACTTTTTGAAGTAAAACCAAATGGCTACATTTAATTTTACTTCTATATGTATTTTCCTCACAAAGAAACTTGTACAACGAGTGAAACTGGGTGTGTAAGTGAACACTTAAATGGAGCAGATGAACACTAACCACTTTTGGCAGTTTCGGACTATTCTCCGTTATATCGTACGGGTCGTTCAAAATAGTAAAATGAACAGTGCCTAGAATTCTATTAGTAAATGTTACCATGAGTTATTTAAATTGTTGAACTGTGACATAACATTGTCACTTCAAATCGTCATTTAGTTTCGACGCCGAGTTAGTTTCATTCCGCTGGCCCACTTGCACCAAAAGCTAGGCTAAAATAAAGTAACTCGAGTTAAGTAACTTCGGGTTAATTCGTTAAAATTTTAACTCAACATTCTGTTGCGCCAATGAAAAATAACACCGAGTCAACTAACTCCTTGTTTTTCTATTTTATGTTGGTATCATTAAAGAGGTTTTGTTCCGTAAGTGTAATCCAACCAAATATGAACGAGTGAACAATGAGTAAAATATGTATACACCTCTTTTTGCCACTAGAAAACTTCGTATATGACTGTCTCATGTGTTAAGTTTTTTCAACGACATTTGAATTTGATCGTTTGTGTTTGAAACCAATCTGTCAATTTCGAGTCGTTAAAATATTGTCATGGCAACGTTGACATGATCGAAGTTTCTGCAACTCTTCTTTTATAAAAGTTCGAGCTAATATTATATTCGACGATTTCTTCATCATCATCAGACAATAAAAAATCACTCATAATTGTTTAGGACCCAAAACAGTTATAAAATCTCTGACATTCACTTCTGCAACCCAATATAACCTCTCAAACGAAACAAATTTGACATTACTAATCCGGAATTAGTGATTTAACCATGGAGCTATTACAAAGAGGAGACGTTGTAATTCGATTTTTCTATGAAACAACGCGTGACATTTTGCGGGGGGGAGAGGGTGTTAGATCCCGCCTACTTCTTTGTTTACATCTACCGGTCAATAGGTAAACTAATCGCATGTTTTGTCGACTATCATTTGTAGTAATGTAACTTTCTTACACTAGATGTCACACAGTGCAGGATGCAACAGGGCCGGACTCATAACTTCGTTCCCGGGAGTACTGTTTTTTTTTGTACTTTTGCGAACCATAATGATATCCTTTTTTTATTGACAGTGATATTATTATAAAATAAATGTTAGAATAAAAACGTCATTGATGAATGACGATTGAAGATTATAGGATTTTGTTAATTACTTATTTTACAAAAATAGCGGCTGAGTCGGACTCGCCCATCAAGAGTTCCGACCTGCAAGTGTTTGAGTTTATTGAATCAAAGATAAATTGCGGTTTAAGATTCATGACGTATAAAAAAACATACTTACTAGATCTCGTTCCAACCAATTTTCGGTGGAAGTTGGCATGGAATTGTATATCATATATTTTTTTTAGTTTTATAATTCTCTTATTTTAGAAGTTAATAGGGGCGGGGAACATATTTTACCGCTTTGGAAGTGTCTCTCGCGCCACCTATCCACCCCACAATGGGTATGGTATGGGTTTGATGAAAAATAAAATATTGAATTTCAGTTCTGAGTATGGGTAACCCCCAAAATTTATTCGTGTTTTTCTATTTTTGTGTGAAAATCTTAATATGGTTCACAGAATACACCGACTTACCAAGTTTCAACAGTATAGTTGTTATAGTTTCGGAAAAGTGGCTGTGATATACGGACGGAAACGTTCACTAAAAACAGCGGTTCCCAAATTCCAGGTAATCATAAAGTATTACAATAATGTGTTGTTGTGTGTTGGTGTTAGATGTAAGGTTTTAATAAAACTTCATAATTTACAAAAAGTAAACAAGAGACTGACTAAGAAAAATGTTTCCTTAAAAATATAATTAATTTACTTCAAAAGAAACAATCGATTGATAATTCTATATTTTCCGATTTGACTAAAAAAATTGAGGTTGCAGAATTGTTTAATGGAATGTACATTAAAAATAAAAACAGTTGTACGAGGGCCTTCAAAAAACATTCTCCGGGTACTAGAAAATTTACCTTAACTCTGCATTTTTACTCGCCATCTGCTTATAAATATGTACGTGAAATGTTTAATAGATGTTTACCTCACCTCCATACATTATATGAATGGTATCGAAGTGTAAATGCGGAACCAGGGTTTTGTACCGAAACTTTAAATAGGCTCGAGGAAAAAGTAAAATCTAGTGATAAAAAGTCTATTGGGAGGCAAAAGATATGGACAGGTAAAAGCTATGAGGGCCTAGTAGATATGGATTTAGGTAGCGCTGGTAGAAGCCAAATGGCTACCCAAGCTTATGTTTTTCAGTTAGTTGCAATCAATGATTCCTGGAAACTACCATTAGCTTATTTTTTATTGACAGTATTAAAGCAGATTCACATAAAAATTAGAAAAATGCAATCAAATCGGTGTACAAATTCGTTCTGTGACATTCGATGACTGTAAAAGCAACATGCAACAATGAAAACACTGGGTTGAGAGTTGGATGATATAAAAAACTTAAACACTGATTGAAACACCAAAGTGCTGATTATAATGTAGTTGTATTTTTAGACGCGTGTCATATGTTAAAACTGATGCGGAACACCTTTGAATCTAAGAGAGTAATTTAAACTATTGGTGCAAAATCAATGCAATGGCAATATTTATCGGAATTAACTTGCAACAATAAAACTGCTTACAACTGGCAAATAAACTTTCACATCGACATATCCATTTTAAAAACAACACTTGTAGATGTGGTAGGCTCTGTAAATTTTCTTTTTAACTGTAATATAAAGGATAAAACAATAATACAATACTGAACATGAAATTTACTAATTTTCCCAAAAAACAAGTGAAACTAGTAAATAAAAACTGCATACTAATAAATATTTTATTTTATTCCAATATAATTATGAATACATTTCGGAATATTAATAATAGTTAACGCTTAATTAAAACCTAAACTCAAAAAAATATCAAATTCAAAATTCGTGCCAGTGGGTAACGTTCCTAGAATACTGGCAGCATTGCCACGTTGAATAGCAATGTTCAGTTGTTGAGCGAAATACAGGCCATCATTTCGGGAACGTGTCGTTTCTAGAACTACTAGTCAAGCTGCCGTTTCTCTATAGATGGTCGATGACTTATTATTATTAATATTCCGAATTGTTATTCATGTTATATTGGAAATAAAATTAAATATTTTATGGGTAAAAAATGCATTGTTACGAACCGATATATCCAGTTTTAAACAAGGTAAAGTTCCCTTCTTTAATTTTCTAAGGCGTTTTTTTGTTAAAATTTGTTCTTGCCATTTTAACGATGAAGACTTCGTATCTTCATCGTTAAAATGGCAAGAACAAATTTTTGTATATTTAGAGGGAGACCAGTCTTGTCTGTTAATTTTTGCTATCCATTTTTGTCTAAGGTTATCTTCAGATGGCAATCTATAACATTCATAATTTTAAAATTTGACTAAATAAACTAGGTAGGCTTGAAGTACTTATTTTAAATTAAGTAAACAACGAGCATACTAATGAAGGGAAGTAGGTACTTTAATTAAATTACTGTACATAGAATATTTAATTTATAGGAGATTGTATTTTTTTGTGCAGTGCATTCCATGTTTAAGTACTTTCTATTTATGATACAGCTGCGGGACATTAGGTAAAATAACTGGATCCTAATTACGGCCCTGTTTTTGTTATGTTCATATTTGTTCGATAGATGGCGGTTTTGTTTTTTTAAATTATATTAAAAGCTACAAAAATGTATTTTGGCCATTAAAGGGGTTTTACGAATGAATGTAAAACAAATTTCAGTACATACGATTATTAGATTATGATAGTACTGAGCTCTGTGTACCTAAATATTTTTTATTCCCATGACCCCAAGTATCGCCATCTAATGTCGTGTAGAATTGTTTCGAAATGCCGACGTTAAGGGAATTTTCTAGAACTATTTTGATAAAAAATCGAATAAAACTACTTACAAATGAAATTTGATGCCATCCATAGCATTAGAACGTCTGTCCGAGTAGTTTTTACAAGATAAAACACAACACATCATTATTTTTATCTTCTAGCGCAAATAAAGCTGTAAATTGTAAACGTGACGTAGATGTGCACAGGACGAACGCCAACAATACATTGACTTAGGCCACGCCTACATGATGACGTTTGGACTCAGTTGAAAATCACAGTTCTCAGTTGCTTAGGCCGTCTCCTCTTTGTAATAGCTCCATGGATTTAACCCACCAAAATAGCTGGGTTAAAATTTTAATAAAATAACCCTAGGTTCGTTCCTAACTCTTGGTGGTGCAAGACGTTATTATAATTTAACCCCATATTAGCCACTAACTCTGAGTTAATGCATTTAACCTAGGGTGGCGCAAGTGGGCCATTGTCATTTTAATCAAGCCGGGATGCAATATGTACCTCGTGTCCTGCACAAAATCTGTGCGGCGGGAAAGGCAAGCTTCTACCAACCACGCCAACTAGCCCGTCACTGCTTTTTATAGTCTTTTTTTTTTTTGATAAGGCAGGGGGAATGCTAATGCATGCCATCCACCAAAAGTGTCTGCGGGTGGGTATGTCGGACTCGCACCGACTAAACCTAATCTGCCGTGGACTTCTTCTGGAGCCTGATACGGGGAGCCCCGGGAACGCGGGTATGCTGCTCCGGTGCCCCCCTTTAGCGCCGTGTCCCAGATGGTCGGGACAAGCACCCGGGGAGAGCTGTGGGTTGCCCTCCCCATTGCTTTTAATAGTCTATTTATTTATTTGGACAACCAGGAGTTGTTACATTGTTTCTTACGTCTAGATTATTAAGTACAAAATTATAATTAAATGTACAACAGTTTAAGGTGTCACAGCATGCGCATAAATTTTATAATAGTGACACGTAAAGAAAAATTAATTTAAATAAAATGTACTATATAAAACAAAAAAAAATTACCATATTTTTTTAACATAACAAAAATTAAAACATATTTATAAACAAATAACTGAAACACATTCTTCACAGTCTGTGTAAACTCTTTATTTTATTTATTTATGTTTATCTAACGGAAACCTTGTACTAAACTATATACAGCGGCTTGTTTGCGTACTAAATTGTACAAAAGAAACATATATACCTGTGGCGTGGTTGGTAAATGGTTGTTTTGCACGCTCCAGGTCGTGGGTTCGATTCCCACCCAGGACTAATATGTATGTGCATGAACATGTCTGTTTGTCGAGGTCTGGGTGTAATATATACATATAATAAAATCGTAGGAAAGCCGAAACTGTACATTGAATATTTTTTTTAAAGGATACTTGGGGCGTGATCTACTGTCGATATCAAATCCAAAAATATAGTTTTCAGAATTTTTGTCTGTTTGTCTGTATGTATGTCCGGGCTAAACTCAAAAAGTACTGCTTGGATTTACTTCAAATTTTGCATTAAGATTACAAAGAGGTCGGGTCAACATATAGGCTACATATTATCACGCTTTCACCTACAGGGGAGGAGCTGTGATAATTTATAAAGTTGAACGCGGGTAAAACCGCGGGGCACAGCTAGTTATCTATATAAGTATGTTTTTACAAAAGTAAAGTATTACATACATATATTATGTAGTTTATCAGTTCTCTGCTTTCTATAGTACAATCTCTGCTTAGGTTGGGATCAGATGACCAGGTGTAAATAATGTCTCGGGATATTATTATAATTATTTTCGTGCTTTCTCCGAACCGAAACTATGGTTTCACAGCTGTATTATTCCAACACATTATGTCTGTATAATAAATGTATTTTGTTCTTCTTCTATACAATTACAAAGTCATACTTCTTCCAGTGTACATTATATAATATCATCTGACACTTCATACGCGCACTACAGGGGGCTGTGTAACTTCCTAAAACTCCCTAATGCCTCATTATAACCGTTAGTATTCTGGTCCCGTACATAACTTAGAAGATTCACACGGACGCGGAATGTAACTTAATGTAACTTGGGAACAGATAGTTCATACAGTAGTCGTAAAAACTACCCAAGCGCGTGTCAATTAGGGTTCTGTACATTGCTACTATTTCTGAAAGTAAATTGTTACTTTGTTTTTATTAGACCAAAGCCTTATGTATTTTATAACGAATGAACATTCAGAATAACTTTTAGTTTTGTACATCAAGTCCCTTCAAGGCCCTAAGTTGCTTATTAACTATCGAATATGAGTCGTTATGCAGGATATACATACATATATATCATCATATCAGCCGAAAGACGTCCACTGCTGGACAAAGGCCTCCCCCAAGGATCTCCACAATAGCCGGTCCTGCGCTGCCCGCATCCAGCGGCTTCCCGCGACCCGCACAAGATCGTCGGTCCACCGTGTAGGAGACCTGCCCACGCTGCGTCTTCCGGTTCGTGGTCGCCACTCGAGAACCTTTCTGCGCCATCGGCCGTCAGTTCTACGAGCTATCTGCCCTGCCCACTGCCACTGCAGTTTGGCAATTCTTCAACCTTAACTAGAGTGGGTGCAACATGGATGTTTGACATGATTTTCGTTTTATCCAAGTTAATTTTCAGACCCACTTGTTGGAGAGACTCTGCTGAGGCCATCGAGCATTGCACCGAGGTCGTCAAGGGTCTCAGCCATGTGGTGGTGGTGAGGTGAGAGAGAGAGGAGAGAGGAGAGGTGATGTACTAGCCATTGAGATTGATGAAAAGCCTTCCCAGTCCAGATGCTTGAAGACATCTTCCAATGCAGCGGTGAACGCCTCGCTGCAATTGAATAGGTTTCGAGTTCTGGTCCTGAAAAAATTATAAATATTTGTAAGAATGACTTTTACTCTTTAATATTATATCAGCATGTGTTAAATAATTACTGTTTTACCATACCATCCCGTGGGTGTCGTAAAAGGCGACTAAGGTAGTCGGGCGGCAGTGTTTCTTGCGTACTAGCTACCACCTAACTGCGGTCGCTAACTCGCATGCGAAGTTCAGTGACTATGGCAACCCCCTCCAAATGGAAACGTTATAGAAACCTTTGAAGGACACCTATGTCCAGCAGTAAACGATATCAGCCTATATCTCAGATCCAATGGCTGCGGAGTCAAGATAAATATTTGTGTTTATGAACATGTATGTATGTGTTCTGTTTATTGTATGTATATATTTACAAAAAATATATAAGTATTCTAATTGTTGTCTAGTATCCATACTATAGTACAAGCTTATTTTAGGCATTGTGTGATATGTTCAGAAATTTTATTTAGGAGTGACGAACTACTGACCAAACGATATAGAAGATTTAGAAGAGACGATAAGCACTTTTATAATTCAGCATGCTTATTCTAATGCCGTACTGCCAAGCAGTGAAAGCCTATTACGATTACTACTAAAATTACGATTCCTATCAATATAGTATTTAGTCATAAAATTGATATTTTCCTTCTTCGCCGCTTTATATTATTCTATGAAGAAAATGTTACCACGGTCATCAATATAACTGAAAGCTATGACTAATAAAATATCTACTACATTATTATCTTCTTTGAAAGTCACTCTTATACCTGATAATATATTACAGCCATCGAGTAAATTGGATGGTTTATGAAAATGTGGCAATTTCGCCATTTACTTTATAGATCAGAGAAGGATATTTTCTTCTATGATTTTGGTGCGATAAAAATACAATCAGCTACATTACTTTACTTCAGAATTTATTATAACTTATGAGTAGAAAGTACTAAAAGTGGGTCCTAATGTATTTATTGGTGTGATAAAATCTTTTTATACTACTTTTATGTAGAGAACGTAAACGTAGTATGAATGGCTTTTTATAGTAGGATATATAATAATAATAAACTGGGGCATTATTCACATACGGCCATCTGATCCGAAACTAAGCAGAGCGTGTAACTATGGAAACCAGATAACTGATCTACTATATACATATACTACTTCTTTGTAAATACTTATATACATAAATATACCCATTTACAACAACAAACAGACTTGTTCATGCACACAAATATCTGTCCTGGGCGAAAACCGAACCCGCTACCTGCAGCGCAAAAGGCAAGTACATATTTACCAAACACCTCAACTGGCCCGTCAAAATCGGATCAAATATTACTATAATCTATAATCGTAGCACACAGACATTAACATTTTTAGATTTTTTAAAGAATTATTCGCAATGCAAGGAAAAAAAAAATGTTGAGTTTCAGTTCTATGTATGGGGAACCCCCAAAATTATTATTATTATTCTATATTTTTGTTAAAATCTTAATGCGGTTCAGCGAATACATCTACTTACTAAGTTTCATTAGTACAGCTCTTATAGTTTCGGAAAAAAATGGCTGTGACATACGGACGGACCGACAGACAGACAGACATGACGAATCAATAAGGGTTCCTTTTTTGCCATTTGGCTACGGAACCCTAAAAAAGGAAAATTATTAATTTAATCGTCCGGAGAGTTTCGAACCAACATCAAGCTCAACCTCTATCAATCCGAGGAGGCGCTCTGCTGTTAACTCAACGAACAATACACACTGGCAGATCAAATATAAGATTCCTTTGCTACCTTGGAGGATTGGAGGATGTAGTTTTTACCCACCGGCTTTACATTCTAGTTTTTTTTTTTGGAATTGATCTTACTTACTTATCGTATGGGCAGTGGTTACCCTAGTGTCAGAGTTGTTCAAGCCGCCCACTAGGCCTCTGTCATGGCTTAACGACTGTTGTCTAATGACTACAACCGGGACTTGCAGCTTAATGTACCGAGCACGGAGACGTTCAGAAATTTAACCACTTTGGCGGTCACCCATCTATTAATTAACCGCGAGCCAAGTTGCTTAACCTCGCCGATCGCTTACGAACCGGTGAGAGCATCTATCGATAAGATTGGAAATGATAATTGATTGTAGGTACTCTGTATTGTTAAAAACCATCACTAATCAATGACTAAATAAATAAATTTAAAAAAAAACATCTCTATACTTGTAGTTGATCAGACAACATTACGAAAAATATATTTATATGACAGATTGGTAGGATTCAATTAATAATGTAGTATCATATTTTCTGCGATAAACTTACTCGTTATAAGAAAATGATTCATGAATATCATATGAATAACAGAAAATATTCGAGACACTCCCAATTGTCTATAAATCTTCTGTTAAGAAAAGAAATTGTATTGGTTTTATTATACTCGTATATTTTATGCGTTTCCAATTCTATATTGGCGAACAAAAGAAAACATTTATCATTTTTTACTACGACTTTAAAATTGGAAGTAATTTAAGTATGTACAATGTTAGTTGTTCAGCTATTGGCACATGTATAAAAAATAGTTGCACTGTTTTATTTGCTATAATATTTAAGCAGAATATGTTGAAAAAATAAAGTCAGATCCCCATACAAGGCAAACCATGCTTTAAAAATATATAGGTAAGTCACGGACGCAAAGTACACCCAGACTCAGAACAACTACTTATGGGTCATACGAATAGTTGCCCTGTGCGGGAATTGAACCCGGGACACGAAGTGGCGAGGCGACTATCGTAACGGCTGCGCCACACGTGCAGTTTTAAATAACAAGAATTTCTTACATGCCGCAGTATTCAAGGATTTTCTTATTAATATTATTCGTATGTTTAATTATATGTATATCGTGGTCTTGCGCTTGACCACGATTCAGATCCATTCAGCAAAAAATATGAAAATTTACAAGGCAAACAAAGATGTTATAATATAAATGTTCCAGGCCAATATCAATCTATGTGCCTTTTTTACACAATGACTAGTTTTGCACCTCAGCTCATGAAATGCAAGATTAATCAAAAGTCTTAGCGGAATTTCGTTAAGTTTCGTTTCGTTTCGTAAAGAAAAAGTAGTAAGTACTTTTTCTTTAGTTTACTTATCGTTCATCTCCCCAACATAGCAACCAATAATAATGGCTCCGTAATTAAGTCTGGACCAGTAGCAACGCATCTCGGGTCGGTTTATTGACGGAACACTCGGGAAGTGTCAAGAGTCCTCAGACACTCAGTGTCCGGTTGCGTTTGCGAAGACAGGCGCCGAGAATACTTTAGAGTGGAATATTTAGATATCTTTGATATAATTGTAGAGAGAGCAAGTCCATTTTTTATGTACCTCTAGATTACTCAAGTGTTCAGTTAAGTTGATTTATTGTGTTTCGTCGTCTGTTTGTGATAACTAATAATAATAATATAATATAAATAATAATATCTGGGGACAATGTCACACAGATCATCCTAGCCCCAAACTAAGCAAAGCTTGAACTATGGGTACCAGGCGACGATATACGTAAGTACTTATATAGATAGATAAATACTTATATACATAGAAAACATCCATGACTCAGAAACAAATATTCGTGCTCATCACATTTGCACTTAACGGGATTCGAACCCAGGACCACCAGCTTCGTAGGCAGGAGCACTACCAACTAGGCTACGGTGATCGTCAAAATAGATAGGGTAGCTTGGGTGTTGTAAGGATCTATAGACGTAAAGGCTTACCATCAGGTCATAACACAACACTATTGTATTAAAAAAAAATATAAAAGTGAAACCATCTGTTTACGTTAAAATAGTGATTTACTGATACTCTTAAAAAATACTAGGCTACGGTACATATAGGGCGTTTTTTTTTAAATTGTATCCTTATTTTATTTAGTGTTTGTACTTAGCATCAGGACAGTAAAACTCAAGGTTTATTCCATATTGCCGAGGACTTAAAGAACTAAGTTGACCTATAGAACTATACGACTCGAATAACATCAGCTTGTGATACAAATAAAATACTTTCTAGTTAAGCGGCATATTTTTTTCAATTATATTTTTTTGCGTATTTCACAAATAATTTGTACTGTTTATTGAGCTGGCTAGAGTTTTATTGAGCTCTGATGGATGTCGATGTAAAATTATTATTTGAACTTATCGGTAGATTAGTAAGCTTTCACTGCTTCACCAGAGGCGAACGTGGGTTCAAGCCGTCCGCGCCGCCTACTTGGTCTCAGAGATGACTAATCTATGGAAACATCATCAGTCTGATATTCTCTACTGCTGGACATAGATCTCCCCTAAAGGTTTCTATAACGTTATCATTTGGAGGGGTTTGTCGAAGTCACCGCGCTTGTCATGCGAGTTGGCGACTGCAGTTAGGTAGTATCTAGTACACGGGTGGCGCTACTGATCGGTTACCCGCTGTATCCCTTAGTCGCCTTTTACGACACCCACGGGATGGTATGGGGTTGCCCTCTTATTCTGTTTAGGTCGGAAACCTTATCTTTAGAATAGACTAGAACATTTTTATTGAAATAGAACAATTCAGACCTTTGTTCACATTAATAACTTTGATCCTAGTCTTGAATACTATCATCAATCATTTTAACATTCTTGGAAATTACCTATATAATAAAATTAATAAAATATCCTATATTCCCCATCTTTCAAAATATTTCTGCAAAAGACGTGTCAATGAGTGGCTCCTTACATTGAACTGTGACGAGTCAGAAAATTTAATTAATAATATATAAGTAATCTATGACAATTTCTAAATTTCACTCTCATTTTTACATTCGGTCTTGCTTCTTGCACATATTCACATAATAATAAAGGCTTTTTTGGTTAACTTTTAGTTTTTTCTTTGTTCATGGTTTTTGTTTGTTAATATTAAATACAATTAAGTTTGTTTAGTATAAGTTAGAATTATTTAATGCATAAAATTGTAAAACCACTTAAATTAGGCATCTACCTAATAGGTTGAACTTTTCTGTCGGTGATTCTGAGAGACCTGGTATCCATAACACAAGTTAAATCTTACTTTGGATACCAGAGTGTCAATTATATACTTACATACTTACTGTGTTGTATCCTATTATGTAAGCTAATAACATTACAATGTATTTTGGTCTGTAAGTGGTTCAGTACTACAATATTCTGGAAATAAAGTGATTATTATTATATTATTATTATTACTATTGTTTGAAAACTTTATCCAGGACAAATAGCACAAAGCACGGAAATGTTTCAAAACACACTTTTGCTGCCAACCATATTATATGTATGTATACACTGACTGAGTTCCTAGGAGATTAAAACTTACATCTTCACGTCCCATATACCGCAGTGTCTCAAATCGAAAGTCTTCAACCAGTATGCGATGTCAGAGATGACTTACTGAGCAAAAGTCACAATGGCTCTATAAGAAGGCTCAAGGTCACCAAAATATCAATAGACCTATTAGGGCTATCCTCAGAGAGTATATCCGGATCGAAAAAGAAAGCTCGGAAACTTACCCTGATGAAGTGACAGTTGGCGGGGCACATAGCTCGTAGAACCGTCGTCCGCTGGGCAGGAAGGTTCTCGATTTGCAACCACGAACTGAAAGGCCCAGCATGGGCGGGCCTTCTATAAGATGGACCGATGATCTTGTGAGGGTCGCTGGAAGCCGCTGGATGCGTGTAGCGCAAGACCGGTAATTATGAAGAACTTTGTCCAGCAGTAGACATCCTTCGGCTGATGGAATTAATAATTTAAAAAAAGTATGTTAACTAACAATGACGACAATTGTATATCTCAGTTCATTTTATTCCTTCATTTACAGAAGAAAAGCAATAAGACAGCCGTCACCAAACAAGCTGGGATGGAATGAAAACTAATAACTTTTACAAGCAACGCGACGATAAACGTCTGTCCGTCCCAAGTTTTACGCGATAAAGAAATTTCCACGTCCATCCTGTCCCGGACAGATACCCAAACTTTGGATATTGTTGTACTGTAATTTTGCAAGAAATCTTCAGACTTGTTTTGGAATTTGTATTGATAATATTTTTTAATAAAACTACCTTCTAGTTAAGATTGTCAGTCATTTAGAAAATACCCGTCTACTTAAACAGTGAATTCACACCCTAGCAAATTTTTTAGACCTATATTATTATAGCGGCGGACTTTAATAGAAGAGAGTAGTGCTTGTGATAGTGCTTCGTCACTTTATATAAAACAAATTCTTACTTGATTCTTATTATTAATATTGTGTTTTTTTTTATTAATTCGACTATATTTTTGTCAGTGTAATGGTATAATTGGTTAGTAATCTATACATATAATAAAATCGTAGGAAAGTCAAAACTGTACATTGAATATTTTTTTAAAGGATACTTGGGGCGTGATCTACAATCGACATCGAAGCCAAAACTATAGTTTTAAAATTTTTGTCTGTGTGTCTGTTTGTCTGTATGTACGTCCGGGCTAAACTCAAAAAGTACTGCATGGATTTACTTAAAATTTTGCATGAATATTACCAAGAGGTCGGATCAACATATAGGCTACATATTATCACGCTATCACCTATGGGGGAGGAGCTGTGACAATTTATAAAGTTTAACGCGAGTAAAACCTCGGGGCACAGCTAGTATTTAATAAGCATTATTAAAAATAGACTTTCGAGAATTCGCTTCACAAACGACGGCGAAATCGATCGAAATCGAATGTTATGCGATTCTTTTTGTTTGATAGTAAATTCTTTCCGAATGGTCCCTTATGAATTTTATTTAATCGGTTGTATGAACGAAAATTATTATTAATAATAATAAATAATAATAATAATATACGTTTATTTTCCTTTCACAACTTGGAACTTAAGGCTAGATTATAATTATACTTAGATACTATTTTCATTTGTGAAAGACTTACTAAAGTGAAGCTTATTTATCTTAATTAATATTATAGACGCGAAAGTTTTTGAGTATGGTTGTATGAATGTTTGTTACTCTTGCAAACTACAGGACGGGTTTTGATGAAATTTTGTAGTATATATAGCATAGCTTTTATATCCGAATAACACACAGTTTAACACGGATGATACGGGGTATTGCTAGTAAATAATATATTTTTTTAATTCTTTTTAGCCAATTTCTTGTACACGTAACAAACAAACAGAACAACGTAAAAGGAAAAGGTTCCGTATAAAACATTTTGAATGGTTTTAAGGCTTCTCGCCCTTTCAATCTTAACATAGTAACGTATAAGTATTACTTATATGACTCCCCATTGATCTCGCCTACATAGAAACAGCATGTTGTGTGTAAATAAATAAAAAAGGTTTTTATTCACGTAGACTTTAAAAAAGCGCTTGTAAATAGTCAGAACATGTTTGTAGTAATATAGTTGTATACATTATTATTTCTAGTAACATAGATATTTAGGTAGGTACACATTGTATGAAAACATTTATAAAATTTATTTTATTATAGCAATGATATTTAGCTAGCTCGTATCAAGTTATTGTCAAGAGATTATGTTTAATTATCTAGTTGTGTTGAGGATGTATGCTCATGGAGTGTTGAGTTTTCGGATACTGTTATTCCATGAAACAATTTTTGAAGAGTTTCAGTAAATCACTATTTTAACGTAAAAAGATGGTTTCACTTTTTATATTTTTTGTTAATACAATAGAGTTGTGTTATGACCTGATGGTAAGCCTTTACGTCTATAGACCCTTACAACACCCAAGCTACCCTATCTATTTTGACGATCACCGTAGCCTAGTGCTCCTACCTACGAAGCTGGTGGTCCCGGGTTCGAATCCCGGTAAGTGCAAATATTTGTGTGATGAGCACGAATATTTGTTTCTGAGTCGTGGATGTTTTCTATGTATATAAGTATTTATCAATCTATATAAATATGTATATCGTCTCCTGGTACCCATAGTACAAGCTTTGCTTAGTTTGGGGCTAGGATGATCTGTGTGAAATTGTCCCTATATATTATTTAACTATCATATTATTAAACAAATACGACATACGACAGAGGGCTGGTTGGCGTGGTTGGTAGATGCCTTACACGCCGCAGGTCATGGGTTCGATTCCAACCCTGGACAGATATTTGTGTGCATGAATATGTCTGTTTGTCCTGAGTTTAGGTGTAATTATCACATCACTATATTATATCAGTTATTTGTTTTCCATAGTACAAGCTATGCTTAGTTTGGGATCAGATGGCCGTGTGTAAAAAATCTCCCAGGATATGATTATTATTATATTACTATTAATTTATATACCTAATAAATAGTTGACAGTTACATTTTAAGAACGATTACATATAAAATATAAATACCGCTAATAGTACAGACGCCAGCACATCCAGCTACCCCAATCTCTCAAATTTCTTTTACAGATTTTTAACTTTACCACAAAATCATAAGGCTCACTTTCAATTGGGAAAATTTGACAGATTGGGGTAGCTTGATGTGCTGGCGTCTGTACATACATATTAGTAATTAGTACCTATCTGTAATTCTAGTACGCAATATACTAACTACGTTCTAATAATACCGTCACTCAAAATTAATTCCAAAATTGCCTCTTTGATGAATAAATTAAGGCAGTCTAGTAAATTCGCATATTAATAACGACAACACAGCGAACATACGTAACTAAGTTCATGATAACTGTAAGAAGACTATAAAATTCGTCACCTTTATTCTATAGATAAATATGCAAGCTCTCACTTTTGCTTTTATATATATTTTTTCTCATATTTTATACTGTTAATATGGTCTATACTCCAAGGGTTGGGGGACCTGGTGACCTGAAATACAGGCCTACTAGAGCCTAGTTTGGGCATCAGTCTTCCACAATATTTTTGTTTAATGATGTAAAATTTTCAATATCTGTAACCACAACACTATGTACCATGTTATAATATTGTGGAGAGAAATAAATAATATTGATTGATTGATTGATTGATTGAATAAGGTCACCTGATGGTAATTGACTATCGCCAGTAAGATTTTAATTAGTTTTCTTGTATAAAAACAGAATGTGTACCGCGCGTTCCGCTTCATATCCACCGGTGTTGGCACCGGTGGATATGAAGCGGAACGCGCGGTTCTTCTCGGTTCTTCTCGGCTTTTCTCGGTTCTTGCAAATTCAAAGCTAAGTAATGTTCTCAAATTATTATAATCTTCAAGCATACACCAGTTTATACTAAATAATAATAATAAAATTCAGAATAAATTCCTTATGTGTTAGTAACAATGACAACTTATAAACTAGTGTTAGTAAAAAAATATTTCTAGCTGCGTGAGCATCGTGGCAGAGCGCGCCGACTCTGCGAAATGTCTACTTGACTGCGTGCAGTCGTATCCACCTTCCCAAGATCGAAGAGTCCCACCTATCGACCAACGTTTTATACAGTTCACAAAAAGTTTTATTACGATTTCCTTTGAGCTAAGATCCAACAGTAACAACGCGATTTATAACGCGAAAATAGTATAGCGATTCGCAAACACAAAATTATCTATTGTTTTGTATCCATTGTTACTACGTAGCCTAAACTAATAAAGTAAAGAAAAGAAAATTTTTATATATTATATATATATATATATATATATATATATATATATATATTATAGTCTTCTTGCAGTTATCATGAACTTAGTTACGTATGTTCGCTGTGTTGTCGTTATTAATATGCGAATTTACTAGACTGCCTTAATTTATTCATCAAAGAGGCAATTTTGGAATTAATTTTGAGTGACGGTATTATTAGAACGTAGTTAGTATATTGCGTACTAGAATTACAGATAGGTACTAATTACTAATATGTATGTACAGACGCCAGCACATCAAGCTACCCCAATCTGTCAAATTTTCCCAATTGAAAGTGAGCCTTATGATTTTGTGGTAAAGTTAAAAATCTGTAAAAGAAATTTGAGAGATTGGGGTAGCTGGATGTGCTGGCGTCTGTACTATTAGCGGTATTTATATTTTATATGTAATCGTTCTTAAAATGTAACTGTCAACTATTTATTAGGTATATAAATTAATAGTAATATAATAATAATCATATCCTGGGAGATTTTTTACACACGGCCATCTGATCCCAAACTAAGCATAGCTTGTACTATGGAAAACAAATAACTGATATAATATAGTGATGTGATAATTACACCTAAACTCAGGACAAACAGACATATTCATGCACACAAATATCTGTCCAGGGTTGGAATCGAACCCATGACCTGCGGCGTGTAAGGCATCTACCAACCACGCCAACCAGCCCTCTGTCGTATGTCGTATTTGTTTAATAATATGATAGTTAAATAATATATAGGGACAATTTCACACAGATCATCCTAGCCCCAAACTAAGCAAAGCTTGTACTATGGGTACCAGGAGACGATATACATATTTATATAGATTGATAAATACTTATATACATAGAAAACATCCACGACTCAGAAACAAATATTCGTGCTCATCACACAAATATTTGCACTTACCGGGATTCGAACCCGGGACCACCAGCTTCGTAGGTAGGAGCACTAGGCTACGGTGATCGTCAAAATAGATAGGGTAGCTTGGGTGTTGTAAGGGTCTATAGACGTAAAGGCTTACCATCAGGTCATAACACAACTCTATTGTATTAACAAAAAATATAAAAAGTGAAACCATCTTTTTACGTTAAAATAGTGATTTACTGAAACTCTTCAAAAATTGTTTCATGGAATAACAGTATCCGAAAACTCAACACTCCATGAGCATACATCCGCAACACAACTAGATAATTAAACATAATCTCTTGACAATAACTTGATACGAGCTAGCTAAATATCATTGCTATTATAAAATAAATTTTATAAATGTTTTCATACAATGTGTACCTATCTAAATATCTATGTTACTAGAAATAATAATGTATACAACTATATTACTACAAACATGTTCTGACTATTTACAAGCGCTTTTTTAAAGTCTACGTGAATAAAAACCTTTTTTATTTATTTACACACAACATGCTGTTTCTATGTAGGCGAGATCAATGGGGAATCATATAAATAATTCGGTTCCCTATCCATTAGCATAAAATTTTAAGACCTAATATAACTTAGCATAATGTAATAGTGTTGTTTGGCATAATTATATTTTCGCATAATATAATTACGCATAACAGCTCATGCATAATTTTTTTAAGCATTATGTCTGTAACCATAATAATGATTAGGCATAATATTTTAAAGCATAAACTTATTAAGCATAAAGTTCTAAAGCATAACTTTTTTAAGTATAAAGTTATAAAGCATAACTTTTTTTTTAAGCATAATATCAGCATGCAAGCAAGCATGCAGCATGCAAGCAAGCATGCAGCATGCAAGCAAGCATGCAAATATGCAGCATGCACGCAAACATGCAGCATGCAAGCAAGCATACAAGCAAGCAAGCAAGCAGCATGCAGCAGGCAGGATTTCTGTGACGGCTCCGGCGCTGCGGCCCTCCGGCGGCCCCACGCGTGCTAATCGTCGCAGACGGCTTTCGCTCACCACCGCAGCTCGCTCGCAGCCGCCTGCTCCTCAGCCCGCGGGCCGCCTCGCCCCTACACGCCTACGCGATTTTAAATAACACTCTAGGGGTAGGACAAACAAGACTACGTGAAGTCGGTTTTGCAGCAATTCGGTTCTGTGACTAACTTTTGTTGCACTAACGTTATGCTAAAAGTGTTTAGGCCTACTAACGTTATGCTAATAGTCATTAGGCCTACTAACGTTATGGGAATCAAATTTATGCCAAAACAAATTAGTCTTTAACATGATTATGCCAACATAAAATGTATGCCTAAAAAAAGTATGCCAAAGTATTATTATGCCAAAACAAATTGTGCCAAAATCGTTATGCCGAAGTATATTAGGACAAAAAACATTATGCGAAAAGAAGGGATCCCAAATAATTCTTATACGTTACTATGTTAAGATTGAAAGGGCGAGAAGCCTTAAAATCATTCAAAATGTTTTATACGGAACCTTTTCCTTTTACGTTGTTCTGTTTGTTTGTTACGTGTACAAGAAATTGGCTAAAAAGAATTAAAAAAATATATTATTTACTAGCAATACCCCGTATCATCCGTGTTAAACTGTGTGATATTCGGATATAAAAGCTATATTACTACAAAATTTCATCAAAATCCGTCCTGTAGTTTACAAGAGTAAGATAAATAAGCTTCACTTTAATAATTATCGTTCAAACAACCGATTCGCAAACACAAAATTATCTATTGTTTTGTATCCATTGTTACTACGTAGCCTAAACTAATAAAGTAAAGAAAAGAAAATTTTTATATATAATATATATATATATATATATATATATATATATATATATATATATATATATATATATATATATATATATATATATATATATATAAGAATTATATATATATATATATATATATATTCTTATATATATATATAAGTTATTGTCAAGAGATTATGTTTAATTATCTAGTTGTGTTGCGGATGTATGCTCATGGAGTGTTGAGTTTTCGGATACTGTTATTCCATGAAACAATTTTTGAAGAGTTTCAGTAAATCACTATTTTAACGTAAAAAGATGGTTTCACTTTTTATATTTTTTGTTAATACAATAGAGTTGTGTTATGACCTGATGGTAAGCCTTTACGTTTATAGACCCTTACAACACCCAAGCTACCCTATCTATTTTGACGATCACCGTAGCCTAGTGCTCCTACCTACGAAGCTGGTGGTCCTGGGTTCGAATCCCGGTAAGTGCAAATATTTGTGTGATGAGCACGAATATTTGTTTCTGAGTCGTGGATGTTTTCTATGTATATAAGTATTTATCAATCTATATAAATATGTATATCGTCTCCTGGTACCCATAGTACAAGCTTTGCTTAGTTTGGGGCTAGGATGATCTGTGTGAAATTGTCCCTATATATTATTTAACTATCATATTATTAAACAAATACGACATACGACAGAGGGCTGGTTGGCGTGGTTGGTAGATGCCTTACACGCCGCAGGTCATGGGTTCGATTCCAACCCTGGACAGATATTTGTGTGCATGAATATGTCTGTTTGTCCTGAGTTTAGGTGTAATTATCACATCACTATATTATATCAGTTATTTGTTTTCCATAGTACAAGCTATGCTTAGTTTGGGATCAGATGGCCGTGTGTAAAAAATCTCCCAGGATATGATTTTTATTATATTACTATTAATTTATATACCTAATAAATAGTTGACAGTTACATTTTAAGAACGATTACATATAAAATATAAATACCGCTAATAGTACAGACGCCAGCACATCCAGCTACCCCAATCTCTCAAATTTCTTTTACAGATTTTTAACTTTATCACAAAATCATAAGGCTCACTTTCAATTGGGAAAATTTGACAGATTGGGGTAGCTTGATGTGCTGGCGTCTGTACATACATATTAGTAATTAGTACCTATCTGTAATTCTAGTACGCAATATACTAACTACGTTCTAATAATACCGTCACTCAAAATTAATTCCAAAATTGCCTCTTTGATGAATAAATTAAGGCAGTCTAGTAAATTCGCATATTAATAACGACAACACAGCGAACATACGTAACTAAGTTCATGATAACTGCAAGAAGACTATAATATATATATATATCTATATATATATATATAATATATAAAAATTTTCTTTTCTTTACTTTATTAGTTTAGGCTACGTAGTAACAATGGATACAAAACAATAGATAATTTTGTGTTTGCGAATCGCTATACTATTTTCGCGTTATAAATCGCGTTGTTACGATTATGCCAACATAAAATGTATGCCTAAAAAAAGTATGCCAAAGTATTATTATGCCAAAACAAATTGTGCCAAAATCGTTATGCCGAAGTATATTAGGACAAAAAACATTATGCGAAAAGAAGGGATCCCAAATAATTCTTATACGTTACTATGTTAAGATTGAAAGGGCGAGAAGCCTTAAAATCATTCAAAATGTTTTATACGGAACCTTTTCCTTTTACGTTGTTCTGTTTGTTTGTTACGTGTACAAGAAATTGGCTAAAAAGAATTAAAAAAATATATTATTTACTAGCAATACCCCGTATCATCCGTGTTAAACTGTGTGATATTCGGATATAAAAGCTATATTACTACAAAATTTCATCAAAATCCGTCCTGTAGTTTACAAGAGTAAGATAAATAAGCTTCACTTTAATAATTATCGTTCAAACAACCGATTCGCAAACACAAAATTATCTATTGTTTTGTATCCATTGTTACTACGTAGCCTAAACTAATAAAGTAAAGAAAAGAAAATTTTTATATATAATATATATATATATATATATATATATATAAGAATTATATATATATATATATATATATATATATATATATATATATATATATATATATAATTCTTACATTATTGTAATTTCGTTATAGTTTCGTAAAGGCAAATATATATAAAATATTTGCCTTTAAAACCATTTTTGGCATAAAGCAAATTTATTGTAATATCCTCATGCGAAGCCTGGGGAAGTCACTGGTATGGATGTAAATACAAAATATATTGTATCAATTTAAATCTTTATGCTGCGCTTAGGGTCTCATTTATCTAATAAAATTGGTTTCACATACAGATAACAAGGTCTCAAGTTCAATTAGCTGTCAAAAAAAAATATAGGAAAATGACAATGTTGCACACCCCATACCTGAGAAAGTATTGTCCCATCGATATAAGAAAACTGTTCTTAGCTTTTGATTTCCATTTGAGGGTGCTCTACTGTTTGCACAAACACTTGAGCACTATAATAACACAGCTTGCGTAGTTAATCTTTGTTGAAATTTGTTATTCTACCTATTCAATTTAAAATTCATAAGGTTGTAAGTATAATATAATATATCTTGGGACCACTTAAAAAAGCCATGCCTCTATTATGGCAACCAGACCACTCATAAAAATACATACATATATAGACTCACGCCTGTTCTCCAGAGGGGTAGACAGAGACAACGGACTTCCATTTGTCACGATCCTTGCATACCTCTTTCGCTTCGTTTACTAACATAATATTCTTCATACTAATAGGGTACTTCTGACCTAAAAATACTTATATATTTCTAAAGACATACATACATAATATAGACAAGTTACACCCAGACGCCGAACTGATAATCATTCTCATCACACAAAGATTTGTCTCTCTCTATCTCTCTCTCTCTCTCTCGTTAACCACTACATCAACAGACCAGTCATAATACACGTGTATTATAGATGTATTCAGTCATGTATTTAGTCACATTTATTTGAGATATTCAAATAATATAGTAGAGAAGTGTGGTAATAATATACATAGAGTATTTTGCGACATCAAAGATCATACTAGACCGTGAGCACAATAAATAGAAAATACATAAATAGAACAAAGAAACACGTGTCATATACCCTTAGAGTTGTGATAGGTATCCCATCACAACCGAAAAACGTTTCACAACCGAACATAAAATTTGATTTACAAACCATTAAATATGACCGCTTATTTTTTTTCTATTGGTATGTCTAGGTCTAGCACTTCCATCTGACCTGGAAACCTATACGGAATCAATAATTAAGATGAGCCAGACTTGGTGTCAGTAATTAATTGGTTACTGACAACCTATAGCGAATGGCATAAATGTATATACAAACAATATGACAAACAAGGCCGATGGCTCAAAAAATGTTTGGTGCTGATATTGAACCCGAGACTTACCGGCCGTAAAGGCTGGACCAAATGGGTAACGTAGATGTGTAAAATCTTCTCACCAATATAAACATTAAATTAAAATGTTAAAAATCCCCCGACTTTTGTCTACTAGTCAAGCCCTTGCATTTTATGTCTATATGAATGGAATTTTGGAAAAAAATATGTAATTTGCTATTTTGTGATGGCGGCCATCTTGGATATGAAATTTATTATAGTGTAGAGTAGTCTACTAGTCAACCCCTTTCATTCGGTACCCATATTGAGGGAGTTGTGGAAAAATATGTTATCCGCCATTTTCATGACACAAAGCTAAGAACACTCACGACTGTTTCACCTTTCAAACAAAAAAGAAACGAAACCAAAATCTGTTAATCCGTTTGTGAACTACGATGCCACAGACAGACAAACACACACACACACACACACACACACACACACACACACACACACACACTGACAAACAGACATCTACATCATACTGATTTTGCGGCGGGGGTTAAAAATTGCAATATATACTTTTCCGCTATGAACTTAATTATGCATCCAATCAAACGAATATCTATATGCATAGTTGAGTTCTCTGTTCATTGAACAGAGTCTACAGACATTATCTCTGCCTATTTACATATAGATGCTAAGTAAGCGTTTCGGTGAATGTTATTTACTTTATGCTTAATGTACTATAACATTAAGCATAAAGTATTACCTTTACTCCTAAACCTCTTTAATATTAACTTACATTAATAAATTAACTCCATCTTAATGAATCCTGGAGATTAAATTGTAAGAACCTTATTAATTTACTGACAGAATTTAATATGTTAGGCAATTTCAGGCTTCTATAGAAAACTGAATTGTTAAGTTGTCATTGAAATGTGGATAAAATTTAAAAATGTATTTTTTTGTAAATAAAAATTTGTTTATGTTTAACTATGTAGGCGTGAAGCTTAGCATACTTTTCAATTACTTGAAAGTACTCTAAGCTTCAAATAATCGTAAGATTATTCCCACACGAAGGTACTTGTCCTCAATTGGTCATTGTACTTTGCAATCCCGCGTTTGGACTCATAAACTGAGTTCAAACGCGGGATTACAAAGTACAATGACCAATTGAGGACAAGTACCTCAGTAATTCTCAGAAACGAACTTATAGAGTTACAAGAAAATGTTCAGATAACACGGTGTTTTTTAGGGTTCCGTAAAGAAATACGGAACCCTTATAGATTCGTCATGTCTGTCTGTCTGTCCGTCCGTGTGTCACAGCCACTTTTTTCCGAAACTATAAGAGTTGTACTGTTGAAACTTGGTAACTAGACGTACCTATTCTGTGAACCGCATTAAGATTTACACACAAAAATAGAAAAAAAAAACAATAATTTTGGGGGCTCCCCATACATAGAACTGAAACTCAAACCTATTTTTTTCAGTATACCCATATATATATGGCCTTTGCGTCTCTATTTTCAGCGACCTTTTCCCAGCTACAGTAGTCAATTTAAAAAGCGGCCATTTCTTGCTTGGTGCAGTCACATGTGGGGTATCTATGGATAGGTTTTCAAAAATGATATTGAGGTTTTTAATATATTTTTTTCTTAACTGGATAGTTTGTGCGAGAGACACTTCTAAAGTGACAAATGTCCCCCCCCCCCCCTCTAACTTCTAAAATAAGATAATGATAAAACAAAAAAAAATATATGCTGTACATTACTATGCAAACTTCCACCGAAAATTGGTCTGAACGAGATCAAGTAAGTTATTTTTTTTTAAAACGTCATAAATTTTATCCGCAATTTACCTTTCATTTAATCAACTGATATACTTCCTGCTACGGAACCCTTCATGGGCGAGTCGGACTTCCACTTGGCCGATTTTTTACTTTGTAATTGTTTATGAGCCTTCATAAACAAAAATAGCAGCTGATTTTTTTTTATGTTATAGTACAAGTAACTAAATTACTTTAATTATACGTGTCATTTTACAAAGTTCTTTCACTTCTAGATTGTTCTACTTAATATGAGAACAAAATAAAGAGGATAGCTGATGAAAAAGACTTAGAAATTTCGTAATGCAAAATTTAGATAAGACGGTTCTATGATGAAAAGAAAGAGATGGTATTAATTTCCTGATAGAAAGGAAAGAACCACCTAAGTGAAGACAAGGACATAACTATTTAAATTAATCTGAAATATTAATAAAGGATCTAGAAAGGAAAGAAAGACTTACAAAATGTTTGAAATTTGGTACAATTTTTGGGTATATAAGCAAAAACTCAAACCGGACGGTGAGTGTGAATTTAGGTGAGATCGAAGGCAAATCAAGAGGAAGAAGTAAAAGTGGAAAAGTGCAAGTGAATAGTGAAAGTAAATAGTGTCGAGTTTTCCGTACACAGCGAGAGTTGTAGCGTGTACGTCGGGACACTCACACAGTATAGTCGCGGGGACGCTGTAAGTGTGCCACATTTGAACCCTCACGCAGTGCTTATCGCTGAGACTACGGGACACCAATAAATGCTTCCTTTGCAAATACTAGTTTTCTTTCCAATACTCTGACCCACCGTTCACTACAATATGAAATCGTGTGTCTGGAACCCTGAGTAATTCAGACTCGCCCTTGGCTGATTTTTTCATTTTACAACTATCTGATTTAATGTTTAATTGATTGCAAAACAATAAAGATTGCATTACGATTGCAATACAGACTAATATTATAAAGGCGAAAGTTTGTGAGTGTGTATGTTTGTTACTTCTTCACGTCTAAACGGCTGGAGCGATTTTAATAAAATTTGTATGGAGTTAGCTGACACCCTGGATTAACACATAGGATATTATCTATAAAGTTTAACGCAGGTGAAACCGCGGGGCACAGCAAGTTAATAATAATTAAATCATCAAAATCACCCAAATAAATATAACCAAAGGAAATTGTATTGTTAAAATTATTCGTAGCCTTTAACCGCTACGAAATTGCTACATGCGCTACGAATATGCTACGAATGTTGTCGTAGCACGTATTTACTCGAAGTGGCATTTCAACACATTTGTTTTGCATAATGACCTCAGGTATGCCATACTAAGAATACAAGTCACGCTATACATTTTAATGGTGTTTTATGAAGTGAACCTTAAATAAATGTTTTGTTTTAAAAGTTTATTTAGTAGGTGGTGGAGTAACTTTAGGCGATATTATTTTTAGTTAGTTTAGCAGTTTAACTGTCCTTACCTAGCCACTTTCCCGTTCCCGTTGCCTGAACTAAATTTAATAGTTCACGTGTTAAATCTTATTCGTAGTACACACATGTTTCGTGTCTTAATGCTGACATGACTTCATCAGTGTTTAAGGTAATTCTTTTAATACCCTTGAGGTTTGATTCCGGTACAGTACAACTATTTGTGTGACCTGTAAACGGTTACTCTAAGTCTGGGTGTACCTTGTGTCCATAAAGTCCATGTTTGTGAAGGACCCCGCGATTAAAAAATTAGAAACTTCGGGTGGGCGATGTATTTAAATAAAGTGCCATTTTACATTTTAAGCGTATGTCATAAATTTGAGAATAAATAAGAAAATGGTTAATTAAAATGTAAATTTTACTACCGTTTATTGCAGAAAAAACGTAAGTTTATACATTTTCAGAGCTGAAATTTAGCACTGGGCAAAACGGCATGTAAAACGTACATATTTTTATTTCATTCATTCATCAGATTGATACAACCAACCATTGTCCCAATTCATTAACGGGCTTAAAATATATTAGTACCCTGTACCAACATTTTATACGCCATTCAGGATTTTTCTTAAAATTTTCAACATAACTGAGTTGAGAATTGAATACTCTATAAAAAATTCAGTATCCTGGATACTGTATTTTTATAGAGTATTCAATTCCACATAAATTGTAGAATCGACGGCCGCTGGGGCAGAAAGGTTCTCGAGTGGCATCGGAAGACACATCGTGGGCAGACCCTTATAAGGTGGACCGAAAATCTTGCAATGGTCGCGGAAAGCCGCTGGATGCGGGCAGCATAAGACCGTCGAAAGTGGAGCTCCTTAGAGGAGACACATCGATACAGATTCTTTATCCAGCCTTTCGGCTGATATGATGACGATGATGATGAAGATGAAATTCCAATATCACACAAAAAATGTTTGATCTGTGCGGAATTCGAAACCGAAATAGGAGGGAGCCCAAGTAGCAAAGCGACCATCTTAACTACTAATTTACCCGTGCAGTCAGTTTTCGTCACCATAACAAATTTATATAATAACTTATACATGCTATTTCTACCCTGAAACTCACCAACAATAGTCCATTACCGTCATTTCAAGAAATTTGTCCACAAATTGCGATTATTGAAGTCGAATAAGTATTGATAGGAACCAAAAGGCTTTTTGGCTCGACCCCTGTCAACTGAACGAGTTATTAATGTGAACTTTGCGCTGTTTCCAAACATTATCCAATTCACATCATTAATAGAGCTTTTTACAATTAGACACCGTTTTGGCTTTGTCGACAGTCATGATTTGGACATCACGTAAGCAATATTCCATACTAACTTAGATTACCTGAAGCGTCAATAACTTTCAAGTGTAACTATAAAACTGTTGTAACTTTTATAAGTAAACGGTCTGTCATGAAACATCATCAAAAAGTCTATCCGCTAATATAATAATATTCGAAGGCCGTTGTATTCGAAATAACGTACTTAAGCAAATTAAATTAAATCAAAGTAACTTAGGTCAATAATTATATATAAACTCATTTCACAACCAATTTTAACTTAAAACTTGAGAAATGGATGAACCAATCAAATTTTAGAAGTGTTTCTCAAATTTGAACTCAAACAGGATCTCTGATGTGAGATTTATCTTTCAATACTGCTCTCAAACTCAAATTGACCTAATCATAATTCTTAACTAGCATAAGTTGGGTGAAGAGGTGTTCATTTAGATGGTGTCATAAATTTGCCATCATCTTATCATCATAGTTCATGGCATACAACTATCTAGGTTTACTACTCGTATTAATGTCCGCCTGGTCGAATTTGACCATAGTTACCTCACAAACCGAGCACTTTCCATTCACTCTCTCTAATATAATCTGATAGGACAGTTAGCTGAAACCGCCGAGTAGAGTTTAGTTTTTTACGTACTCTCTGAGGCATGAGGGTGTTTCATCGCAATTTTAATATCTTACACCTATTAATAAATATAATTATACTGTATATCATTAATAAAACATCATTTAAAGTTGACAATTCAAGTACTGAATCAAGTCAAGTCAAGTACTAAGAGTGAGGAGAGAAATGTGTTTTAAATTTTATTGTTCTATTCTGCCGTGAAATTTTATATTGTAATCGAAAGTATTTTTTATCCATAACTATTACTACTGAAAATCCTAAATATCTTTACAAATATCGTCCAGCTTAGCAATTCGCAATTGATATTTGCCATTAAATAAATAAGTTTTAATATTATTTATAGGTAATTTTTATACAGCCTCAGGTAGGTGATTGAACATGAGTTCCGTGCTTAGTGCTAGTCGCGTAGCCAAAGCCGTCTTATCATCATTACAGCTGAAAGAAGTCCAGTGCTGGACAAGCCTCACCCAAGAATCATCTTGGGGGGAAACGCCATAATCGCCACGCTTTGCAGGCGGGTTGGCGATCGCTGTAACAACAATAGTACACAGAAGGAAACTGCTGCCGGTCCTCTGGGCCCCCCATGGTATGAGATGACGTCATGATATTCTGATATTCTCTGCCGTAACCATACAGCCCAACTACGCCGTCTATAGGCTTAATATCTCTATAGTTTCGGTTTAATGTGTTTTACGACCTTATAAATTGGGTAAAAGGGACTCGATAGGGTATCAGAAATCCTTTATCGAGTAAACAAATATGGTTTTTATGGGTTCTGTGTTGTGAACTTTTGTTTCCACATCAATGAGAACATTTATAGTTTCTGCCGTTTGAGTGGTTACATCAAATGTAGGGCAAGGGTGTTTAAAAACCTATAAATCGATAAATAACAGTTGATTTTATCACTTGTTTGATATTTACTTGAAATATGGGCGTCGCTTATGTACTACAAACTTCAGTGAACGATAGGGGATCTGACTGATATTCAATTTATTAAAGATACAGAATATTATTCAATAGTGGCACATTTATATAAGAAATATCTATATCTATAATAATCTATAGATATAATAAAATCGTTAGAAAGTCAAAACTGTACATTCAATATTTTTTAAAAGCATACTTGGTAATCGATATTGAAGCCTAAAATATAGTTTTTTGAATTTTTGTCTGTTTGTCTGTATGTATGTCCGGGCTGTAGTAGCATTGCATGGATTTACTTCAAATTTTGCATGAACATTACTAAGAGGTCGGGTGAACATATAGGCTACATATTATCACGCTATCACTTATGGGGGAGGAGTTGTGATAATTTATACAATTTAACGCGGGTAAAACCGCGGGGCACAGCTACTTGTGACTTTGACTTTGACTTTATAGATAACACAAAACCCAACAGAAAAAGACACATTAATAAACAGAAATATGTGTCTTGGGCGAGGGTCAATTTGAAAACTACATAGTTCACATAATGACCCCTATTATTATGAACATATATAATTAGTAAGTAGGTTTATATAGTTTTAGGTATGATACAAATAGTAGCTTATAATATAGTAATTTGTACACTTGCAACACTCCTTTCTCCTTTCACTACCTAGATTGCCTGGAAGAGATAACACTTTGTGATAAGGCCGCCAATTTTACTATTATAATTTGTATGTTGTCGCTTTCGTTACTTTAGGTGTAAATAAAGAGTTTATCTATCTATCTATCAAACCTTTGGATCAGAAAGTAGGTTGACTACCAACTGGGCACGCTAGTTTTATTTATTTCCAAAGTGCGGGCGTTGTATTGAAAATATAACATGTATTTGGAGAGTAATTTTCCAGGGCACTCTGGGCATCGGTCTGTAAATGTTTGGTGCCAGCTAGATAAGTTTCTTAGCATATCTGGACTTTGTACAGCAGATAGTGACGACACCATAGGCATTTCAGAGACCTACTCGATAACGCTACTATTTCGATATATAAATAATAGTAATATGTGTTATTCGGATATATAAGCTAAATTACTACAAAGTTTCATCAAAATCCGTTCGGTGGTTCTTGGATGAAAGAGTAACAAAAATCCATACCTCTATACTCACAACCTTTCGAATTTATAATATTAGTAGGATATATGAAACTAAGTTAAAAATATTGATCACTGGAATAGTTCCTTACTGAAATATGCTATTTATAAAGTTTAACCGTGAGACACAGCTGCGCCGCTTGTATCTACTATTTTATCTAACTCTAACGCAGGAAGTAATATTTAAGCCCATGAAACTTTATCTTTAAAAAAAGTTTCTTTAAATAAAGTACTATAATAAAATAATTATTCTATTCAAAACAAATCTTCTTATAATAAAAAATTATGTTTGCGAAACTTAAGAACACAAAGTCAATATAAATTGAATTGTTTTATGCATAAAGTTATCGAAAGTACTTTAAGTTGATTTTATCGCTTGTTTGATATTTACTTGAACTATGGGCGTCGCTTATGTACTACAAACTTAAGTGAACGATAGGGGATCTGACTGGTATTCAATTGATTATATAGAAGATTATTAAAAAGTGGCACATTTATATAAGAAATATCTATATCTATAATAATCCATACATACAATAAAATCGTAGGAAAGTCAAAACTGTACATTGAATATTTTTTTAAAGGATACTTAGTAATCGATATCGAAGTCAAAAATATAGTTTTTTGAATTTTTGTCTGTTTGTCTGTATGTATTTACTTCAAATTTTGTATGAACATTACTAAGAGGTCGGGTCAACATATAGGCTACATATTATCACGCTATCGCCTACGGGAGAGGAGTTGTGATAATTTATAAAATTCAACGCGGGTAAAACCGCTAGTTTATAGACAACACAAAACCCAACACAAACAGACACATTGATAAACACCAATATGTGTCTTGGGCGAGGAACAACTTGAAAACTACATAGTTCACATAATGACCCCTATTATTATGAACATACATATAATCGCGATACAGATATACATATAATTAGTAAGAAGGTATATATAGTTTTAGGTATGATACAAATAGTAGCTTATAATATAGTAATTTGTACACCTGCAACACTCCTTTCTCCTTTCACTACCTAGTTTGCCTGGAAGAGACAACACTTTGTGATAAGGCCGCCAATTTTACTATTATAATTTGTATGTTGTCGCTTTCGTTACTTTAGGTGTAAATAAAGAGTTTATCTATCTATCTATCAAACCTTTGGATCAGAAAGTAGGTTGACTACCAACTGGGCACGCTAGTTTTATTTATTTCCAAAGTGCGGGCGTTGTATTGAAAATATAACATGTATTTGGAGAGTAATTTTCCAGGGCACTCTGGGCATCGGTCTGTAAATGTTTGGTGCCAGCTAGATAAGTTTCTTAGCATATCTGGACTTTGTACAGCAGATAGTGACGACACCATAGGCATTTCAGAGACCTACTCGATAACGCTACTATTTCGATATATAAATAATAGTAATATGTGTTATTCGGATATATAAGCTAAATTACTACAAAGTTTCATCAAAATCCGTTCGGTGGTTCTTGGATGAAAGAGTAACAAAAATCCATACCTCTATACTCACAACCTTTCGCATTTATAATATTAGTAGGATATATGAAACTAAGTTGAAAATATAAAATTAAAAAAAGACTGCGTCAATACCTTATTGATCACAGGAATAGTTCCTTACTGAAATATGCTATTTATAAAGTTTAACCGTGAGACACAGCTGCGCCGCTAGTATCTACTATTTTATCGAACTCTTACGCAGGAAGTAATATTATAGCCCACGAAACTTTATCTTTAAAAAAAGTTTCTTTAAATAAAGTACTATAATAAAATAATTATTCTATTCAAAACAAATCTTCTTAGAATAAAAAATTATGTTTGCGAAACTTAAGAACATAAAGTCAATATAAATTGAATTGTTTTATGCATAAAGTTATCGAAAGTACTTTAAGTATACTTAGAGTGCTCTCAATAGGCTTGAATAAACTTGCCGCCGCGTCCCAACAAATTTCGTAATAACGATTCGATTGACAGATACTGTGTTACCAAAGTTTGGTCATAATTCAATATTATAAAGGCTTGGAGTCATTTCAATAATCTTTGATAAACAAAACAGATTTCAAACAGGTCTTCTTCAAAAGGACAGTAGTCTTTGCGTATGTTTTATGGTATTAAATCTTTTTTGAGACACCTCTAAGTTAAACATAGTCAATAATTTATTCAAACAAAGTATTTGCGCATGTTTTATGGTATTAAATCTTCTTAGAGACACCTCTAAGTTAAACATAGTCAATAATTTATTCAAATAAAGTATTTGCGCATGTTTTCTGGTATTAAATCTTCTTAAAGACACCTCTAAGTTAAACATAGTCAATAATTTATTCAAACAAAGTCATTGCGCATGTTTTATGGTATTAAATCTTCTTAGAGACCCCTCTAAGTTAAACATAGTCAATAATGTATTCATACAAACGTATTATTCTAACTTGTTGGTTTAGCGGTAGCGTGTTCACCCGCAGATAATGAGTTCCTGATTTCAAATCCTGGATCGGGGCAAAAAGTGGTTTTGTAAATTTTCGTTAAGAAAATTGGCGGTATTCGCACTCCCGTGCTTCGGAGAGCACGTGAATCCGAAGTACCAACCTCTCACCAGTCATGTAGTTAGTCTTCCCGTTGGAGCATGAGAGTGATGATGATTTAAGCATACACTTGTGCAATATATATGTCCTGCGTTGGCTATTCTCCATTGAGACTAGTCGCCATGTACGAAATTTTATCAGGAGCATATTATATGTGTAGTTGTTAATATAAAACAAATATAAAAACTTGATAAAAAAAGTTTTGTCTTTCCAATTACTTTTTATTTTATATAACTAACTTAATATAGTAAGTACGCGAAGCAGAATATTGCCGAAACTATGTTAAAATCATTTGCACATAAAACTAGCCGCAGTATACGTGGAAAGAAGGAGGTTTTGGGGTAAATTTAGTATACTAGAGAATTTCCATTAATGAAAATTAGGCCCTACTCTTGTCGGGTGAGAGACCGCAAGTAGGTTCCAGTTTTGATTGGGTTGAGTACAATCACAAATAGAAAGGTGGCTCTTCCGGCCAAATTAGACGGGCCGTTGAACATGGTTGGTAAAAAGCCTTCCACGCCGCAGGTCGTAGGTTCGATTCAAATCAAATCAAATATAATTTATTGTGATAATGGGTAGGTACATCAATAAGTTAAATTATAATAATAAGTCTTCACTATCTATCGTTCGGCATGCCATACAATAATAATAATAATGTCCTCCTAGCCGCAATCCGGCCACGGCGGCCAGTCTCAATAGAGATTAGCCATCTGCGCGGGACATATTATAGTGCACAAGTGTGTGCGCAAACACAGGAGCACTTTCTATTCCATCACTCTCATGATCCGATGGGACGCCTAGCGATACGACCGGAAAGAGGTCAGGTACAGGACCGGCGGCTTTACGTGCCCTCCGAGGCACGGGGGTAAAATACCACCAACTCCCAGACTTCGGGCTGATGCTGAGAAATTTTTCTTTTTACAGAAAAATCCCAAAATCACTTATTGGCCCGACCCGGGATTTGAACCCAGGACCTCGTTCTCTGCGGGTGAACATGCTACCGCTACACCAACGAGGCAGACAGAGAGGATGCCATACAATAGGTACAATACAATAAATACTACAATGGAAGGCATGAATATAATAAATTACATTAAATACTACTACTACTCTTGGTTAAATACCTACGGCAATGTCATACATTAATACTACGTCAAACACAATGACATAAAAATAATAAAGAAACGTGAAATTAATGTGGTAAAAAAATGATAATTATAATAAAATAAATTGAATGTCAAAATTTATAATAAAAAGATACACGCCCAGTTTGCATACCTATACAGATTTTTTGTCCTGTAGATATTCCCGAACACTACAATAACTTTTTTCGAATAAAAATATCCTAACCTCTCTTTTAAACACCGCAAAACTGGAGACCTGCATTAGAGGCTCCGGCAAATTGTTGTAGACTCGAGGTGCCATATAAAGCACACTCTTATTAAACAATGCACTTTTATGTTGGGGGCAACAAACGTTTAGGTGATGGCGCTTACTTAAATAATTTGGAAACAGTTTGGAGTTGGAAACAGCTCTAACAAATATTACTAATTCATAGATATACAGACACGTCACAGTGAATATTTTAAGATTCTGGAAATAGGGTCGACAGCTATCTGTTTTTTAGAGCTTGCACATGGCTCTTACGCATTTTTTTCCCACACTTCCCACCCAGTACAGAAGTTTCTCTTGAGTCTGGTAGTAGTAATCTACCATCACCATGTCAGCCAAAGTACGTCCACTGCTGGACAAAAGCCTCCCAAAAGAATGGAGGGATATACCATAAACACAATTGGCAGAGGGGTTGGCGATCGTAGTTTGATGATAGATAGTTCACAGAAAAATGCTGCTGCCAGTTTTCTGGTAGGTATTCCCTTGGTCGATTTCTACGCCTTCCACGGGATGAGATGTTAATGTCCCAGGATATTATTATTATCTATGTTAATAAAAATATACAGTAGCTCGGTAGGTATCGCCACTATCCAGGAAGTAGCTGGTGTGCATCCCCATATCTCAAAGATCACATAATTATGGTCAGTCGTCTTCCGGCAAACTTCGGTCCGGTACGAAATTGTGCCACCCACCCATGGTCTATAATTAGCCAAGTTTTAATTAACCGTTCGCCAATGTCTGGAAAGGGTTGATGCAAGAAACTACCCTTGGTTGAGATATTCCACCTAAATTCCCATTCATTTAGCATATCGTCGCATACTTAAGGTACCCAAAAGTAAAAGGCAAAACTACCTAAAAACAGAAATAAAATTTAATTATATAACACTCACACTGGTGCGCCTACTTTAATAGTGATAATATAGTATCTCGGCTGTGTTAAATTTGTCATCCTCCTAACTATAAATGTCATGTTAAAAAACCACTTAAGTAGATGTTTCTCGAACACTAAATCTAGTTTTACATTACATTTCCCTAAAACCAGTGACGCGGGCTTAAGAACAAAATGATGTATCTGCCAAAGTTTCCAGTTTACCGACCGACCCATCAAAATTGGGGCCGCAAATATAATAGTCCATCCCAAAGCTAGCCCTGTCAATATTTAATTAACTTTTCCGCTTACCCCATTACCTGAAGTTGAATAGTAAATATTAGAGCACTTTCGTATAATGGACCCTATTAGCAACTGACACGGGGGTCCGATGTGGGAATCATCACTTATAGGCCACTTCGGTAGCAATAGCCATTAACTCTTATTTCTACTATAAATATTTATATTTATTCCGTATATAAGCACTATATAAATAGTGCTATAGTCAGTATAAAAATATAGATGGCAATTTTTTATTTTTACGTATTAATTTTATTTGAATGCCAATGTTTCAATAGAATTAAGTTTATAAAAATTTACTGAAGGTTAAATGCGGTTTCCAATTTGGTAACGCGTGGCACAGTGGTTAAGTCAGTCGCCCAGCTACTTGTGTTCCGGGTTAAATTATTTACGAGACGCATAAATAGTTGTTCTGCACCTAGATAATTTGTGTGCCTAAATATGTTTCTAAAGTACCCCGCGACACAGGGATTAATTCGCGTAAATAAATAATATTAAATCCGTCACCAAATTAATATAATTAAAAAATATGGAAATTTAGTACCAACCTGTAATACCTATGTTCACAAAATAAATTCATTTGAATTTATTCAGTAGTGTTATGGATTTCCTTTCCTGCCTTACACTTACGACATTTCGTTTTCATATAATATTTTTCAGTAAACAGTTTATTTGCAATCAGGTGAGTTTCAATTTAGCAGAGTATTTAAAATTATTATTCTATTTAATTGACACAAATATGAAATTTGATTAATGATATTACTATTGGCGTAAGTGTTTTGTAAATTTTGAATTGAATTGCATTAAGATTTTTACAAAAAAATAGAAAATACTATTAAATTTTCCTCATACTTAGAACTAAAACTCAAATTTTGTTTTGTTTTTTGGGGTATCTATGGATAGGTCTTCTAAAATGATATTGAGGTTTCTAATATATATTTTTTAAAACTCATTTGTTTGCGCAAGACAAATGGAAAGGTGGCTTTTCCGGCCAAATTAGACGGGCCGTTGAACGTGGTTGGTAAATAGCCTTCCACGCCGCAGGTTTGATTCAAATCAAATCAAATATAATTTATTGCGATAATGGGTAGGTACATCAGTTGTCAATTACAATAATAAGTCGCCACTATCTATCGTTCGGACAATAGGTACAATACAATAAATACTACAATGGAAAGTACGAATATAATAAATTACAAAGTGGTAAAATGACTGCCTGTGTCCCCCCCTCCCCTATAACTTCTAAAATAAGAAATATATGATGTGCGTTACTATGCAAACTTCCACCGAAAATTGGTTTGAACCAGATCTGTTAAAAAGTTTTTATTATAATACGTCATAAATCGTAAACCGCAATTTACCTTTCATTGAATCAACTCAAATACTTGCTGCTACGGAACCCGTCATGGGTGATTCCGACTCGCATATGGCCGCATTTTGAGGTTTGTTAAATATACAGCGATGTCTTTAATATATCTAAAACAATACTGCACCAAGATCTTAATTCAGAGGAAATTTTAAACTTATTTTACTTCGTCACTCGTTTTTACAGTGAAACAAGTTTCAGCATGACCCATTTTAATATCTAGAGTTTAATATCCTTCCAAACGTTCATTATCCTTAAAATAACGGCCAATTTACTTACAAACTATGTACACCAGCAACACAAAGTTTGAAATTTCGCAACATAGTCTGAACTGTGAATGTAACATAAGAACTCTTCTAATTACATCAAGACACATAAGGCGCCGACTACACTAGGCAGAAAACTTTGCTATTGCTATGTGTTTAGGATAATAGGTCTTTACCTATGAAATTGCCGTTTTGTATGAAAAAATTTAAACGAATTTTTTTCATGATTTTTTTTATTTGTATTAATCGAAGTAATCACCCATGCAATCAATGCATCTTTGCCATCGCAGTGGCAGTTTATTGATGCCCTTCTTAAAGAAATCAGCTGGACGGGAGGCAACAAATTCTTCAAAGGCATTTTGTACTGCCTCTCGGGTATTGAATTTTTTTCCCGCCAAGAAGTTATCCAAATTCTGGAAAAAGTAGTAGTCTGTAGGCGCAAGGTCTGGTGAGTAGGGCGGATGACGGAGACCTTCCAACCCCAGTTCTTGCAACTTGGAGACCGTCTGCTGTGCAGTATGAGGTCGCGCGTTGTCGTGCAGGAGCAGCGGAGACGAGCGATTGACCAATGCTGGTTGGAGATGCGCCAGCTTCTCCATCATTGTGCTCAGTTCTTCACAGTACACATCTGCAGTAATGCTCACCCCGTTTGGTAAGAAGCTGTGATGAATCACACCGGCGCTAGACCACCAAACAGTGACCATCACTTTTCTAGGGGTAAGTTTTCGTTTAGGGCATTGTTTAGGTGCTGAACCAGGATCCAACCAACTTGCTGAGCGCTTGCGGTTATCAAACAGAATCCATTTTTCATCGCAGGTAACAATGCGGTTCAAAATTCCTTCATTTGTGTGTCTGTTGAGCAGTGCAAGGCACGTCTCGACGCGTACTTCGCGCTGGCGATCATTGAGTTCGTGGGGCACCCATTTGTCAAGCTTTTTTACCTTGCCAATTTGACGCAAATGGACCAATATTGTTTTGACGCTAACGTCGAAAGCTGCTGCTAATTCAGCCGTAGATTGTGTATCATCAGCTTCCACAACCGCCTTTAATTCGTCATTGTCGACCAAAGTCTTCGGACGACCGCGAGGTTCATTTTTCAGGTCGAAATTTCCAGAAGCGAGCAAACCAATTGCAGGTGGTGCGTTGGTTTGTAGTGTTAGCTCCGTAAACGTCGTTGATGTTGCGTGCCGCTTGTGCCGCGTTGCTGCCACGACGGTACTCATATTCCATAATTACTCGAATTTTTAACGTATCCATGATGACGAAAAAGATTGAAATGCGATGAAAATGTAACACTAATCAATAAAGAAATGACTACTTTTGGAAAAAAGAATCCATGTTTTTAAAATAAAATTAATTTGAAATTAGAATTCTTAGCCAAACAAAAATTATTTTAATTTGAAATGGCCAGTACTGCAGAACGGCAATTTCATAGGTAAAGACCTAATATTTCTGTAAAAGAAAAGTCTCAATATCAGCCCAAAGTCTGGGTCTGGGACCATTTATGACGTCACATGTGCTCATGGAAGCCCATTTAACGATTGATTAAGTAATTTTTAACCTTTATTTATTTGAACGCCATTTAAGAAATCGATGTTCGGTGACTTAGCCGGTAGAGCCCCTGATGGTAAATTATCCCCGCCGGTCGTATTTGAGACTGGTAGCCGTAGCTGAAATTCGAACCAGGAGGACATTATTATTATCAGAAGCTGTAGATGGTTTCACCGGTCCGTAAGTAATCGGTGAGGTGAAGTAACTGGGGTCGCGGTCAGTCCAGACAAATTAAACCACTTTGGGGGACCGCCAAAGTGGTTTAATTTGTGAGCATCTCCGTGCCACGGAGGGCACGTTAGTTTGCGTCTTAATTGTAGCCATTAGGCAACAGTCATTACGCCATTGCGGAGGCCTAATTTGGCGGTTTGACCAACTCTGTCATTAGGGTAACCACTACCCACACCTACCAATTTCTAGGAAGGAACTGGGCCTCACGTAATCCTAGTGTGAGGCTGAGTGAATTTGTAAACATTAACACATAAGTATAATTTGTTAATGTTATGTATGTTATTTTGAGAATTTTATACGTATATATTTTATTATTATTATATGTTAAGTCGCTGGATGCGGATAGCGCAAGACCGGCAATTGTGGAGAACTTTGGGCGAGGCCTTTGTCCAGTAGTGAGCGTCTTTCGGCTGATGATAAGATAAGGAAGTTCCTGAATAAGTTCAGTTAAAATTTGTATGACGTAAGTTTGTAAAATATTGACCGCGGATGTGGTCTACGCCTAATTACGCCATAACCACTCATTTTACGTGCTCGGAGGTAAAACATTTAAACTTTTAATGAGTTCTTTGAAAATGGTTTCTCGGATGACGAGATAAAGGAAAAAAGACGTCCATTGCTCAGCTTTCCGTAGAGCTCTTGCAAAGACTGGATTAAGAGTTTACGAGTTTAGATTAGGTGACATCCAAATTTGTAAAATTGGACTGATTAGTGACGTAATGCAATTACATTGTCATTTTAAAGCGAGTAGATTTATTTTCGATTGATTATCTGTGGTAAATTTGTATTCATGTTTATGTTTATCGCTGAATACGGGTAGCGCAAGACCAGCAATTGTGGAGATCTTTGGGGGGGGGAGAGCATTGTCCAGCAGTGGGTATCTTTCGGCTGATATGATGACGATGCGATGCTCTGACAATAACATTCGATATTATGATTCAATGTTAGATAATGAACAGCATTGGCGTGAGAGGTTTAGTGTTAGGTGATTCCTTTCCCTGTTAACTATGTTTTAATTTTTTTTCGATTTTTTCTGATTTAATAACAATCAACAACAAGTATTATAAAGAAGCACAATGAAATTTACAATTTCATTGTGCTTCTTTATAATACTTTTATAATTGTTTGTCTGCCAAATACGTAAACATATTATTAACTTTTCATACACAATGAGTTAACTGAGGGCTTTGTTTGTGAGTAACAATGTAGCTTATATTTATTTTCCGAGTGTTACTAAAGCAGTATAGAGATTTTCAATAGTGTTGGTTTGTTCGCTCAGTAAATATCACTTTGACTGGCCTTTGGTCTAGTGGTTCATAATCCTGAATGCTCAGCCAGAGAACGTGGATTCGATCCTACTCAGGGCTGAGGACGATTATTTGGGTATAATTAATCACTAATATATATATGTATTAAGAAATATATAGCGTTTATTCGTTTTCTGGTTGCCATAGTAAATGCTTTGCCTAGTTTGGGATCAGACAGCACTGTGTTAGATGTCCCAAGATATATTTTTATAAATAAAGTGAAGGGTGATTTTTAACCAGTAAACTCTATAAGCAGAAAACGCGGCTTCTATCGAATCGACATGTATATACCCAACAAAAGGCACGTAACCATGTAATTTGTAGTCTAAACCGCTACATACTACAACAGGTGCCTTTAATTATTTTATTAAATTATACGAGTAAATGTTACATTGATCTTTATGAATGTAACATTTACTCGTATAATTTAAAGTCAAGGCAAGAAGGCTCCTGTTCCTATTTTTGTATTCAACGTGACGTGCATAGTTAGCATAACAGGCTGTTACTGCTTCATCTAAAAATAAAGGCGAGCAAAAACTTAAATAGCAAGCGGATAAGAAGTCGAATCCTTTATCACTGGTGGTGTTAAATTGAAAGGCTTACATCTACGCCAAGCCTTTACGGTACGTCAGCTATGTCCTACTCATTGTGGTATGGGTACTAGCATTTTCCAGATTCAGACATGCTACGAAGATAATCTTTTCCAGTAAAATTGTACAGGCATTGTTTCTACCGAGCTTTGAACAAAGGTTTCAATTATCTTCAGTTGAACACACTAAACCATGAGGTTATTAACTTACCCGTAAATTGAGCATCTCCTAGAAAATAAGCTATTTCAATAACTTGCAATAAACTTTATACCTTACCGATGGCGAGGAAGATTAAAGATCAAAAGAAAACGGGAAAGATGAAGAAAGTTTAATATCAAAATCAATAGAGCAGAGATATTTAACCAACCCACCACCTAGCGGACTGAATGAAATCAGAAAACTTTTCAGATAAATTCAGCGGCAAGATGGATTCGAAGCAGATAAATTTATTAGATTCTGTACTATTACAAATTCTGTGATAGATTTTCTTTATTCCAGATATTTTAATATTACAGTAATCCGATTTAAGCAGTATGGATACGTACTTAATTATTAAGTGTATACTGGGAATATATCACGGCGGGCGTTCTGAGAAGTTGTTCGAACTTATATCTGTTCTTATTACACGTTATTTATATCTGCTGGAATTTCTGCCACAGATCGTCTCGCTAGAAGTGAAAATTTTTTCCGTATTACTCAGTTGAATGGGCGTTTACCATCGTGCGTTGCACAAGAATCTTTTTACCGCGCGCGACCAGACTGTTGAATCCCTTGACTGCGGAAGTATTCCGTTCCATTCTGCTGCTGCTGACCCTTTGGTCAGCAACGCACTTGCGGCTTTCTGGTATTGCTAGTGACCATGGGCGACCGTGATCACTTACCTTGAGGTGACCCGCTTGCTCGTTCGACTTGCGATTTTATTATAAATAATAATAATAATGTCTTCCCGGCCGAATTTCTACCACGGCGGCAAGTCTCAATGGAGACTAGCCAACTGCGCAGGACAAGTCAATAGTGCACAAGTGTGTGCGCAAAAACAGGAGCACTTTCTATTCCATCACTCTTATGACCCGATATGACGACTAGCAATACGGAAAGCGGTCAGGTAGAGGACCGTCAGCTTTCGTGCTCTCCGAGGCACGGGGGTGTTTTATCGCCAACTCCCAGACTTCGGGCTGACACTGAGAAATTTCTTTTTACGGTATAATCCCAAAATCACTTTTTGGCTCGACCCGGGATTTGAACCTAGGACCTCATTATCTGCGGTTGAACACACTACCGCGAGACCAACAAGGCAATCCACTTACATAGATAATTTCAACCACACTCAGAACAAACGGATATGTTAATGGCACAAATATCTGTCGTGGGTGGGAATCGAACCCACGACCCCCGCCGTGAAAAGTAAGCATTTGTCAACCACGGCAACAATTTTGTATATAATCCAAAATTTAAATTAGAATCTGTAATATTCCGCTGAACGGATGAACGTACGGACGAACTGACTCGCACCATTTTGGGTACTTTTACCAATTTGATACGAACTTCATTAAAAACGAAACCGTTAGTAGCAACATTTACAACAAACGTTGCAATTCAAAGCTAAATTCAAGCAGTTTTAGATGTTGCGCAATCATTCGTAGAACTGTTTACCACACTCCGTTATTAAGCCATCATATTTTACTTTTGAAATAAACAATTTACATAATGTAAGAGGATATTATGCTATAGTAGCCGTCAAAAGGGCTTGTGAAGTAAGTAAACTACTTACCAGTGAAACTTCATAAATAGTTAAACATATTTTAGAACATGGAAGATGAAATAAAGCGTTAACATATGCTGTGATTATGATCTACTGTAGAAGTTCTATGTAAATTTCATTCTTTATATCTATTTAAAGCAAAATATGATTTTATATTACTGCCGACTACAAAAAGACTTATTTTGAGAAAGAAAATCTTAATCATAATGTCTTCTTCCTAGCACGACTTAAGGATGTAATTAGTTTAAAACTTATGCATATATGCATAAGTTGTATGTGTATGTCTGTATGCGGCAACGCAGCTCCCAAAAGAGTTTTAATGTAATTTTCATTAGAAATCTATTATATAAATGGTCCATATTTATATTTCGCGTCGTGTGTCATTTGGAAATGTAATTTACTTTTCTTTTTTTTATTGTAGTTGGATTTTACAGTTATTACAAAAACCTTTTTGGATACCAAATGCCTACAGCTTGTAGAAGGAGTTGGAAAAGGGTAAGCTGAGTGATTGCCATGCTTAGGACAAGTATTCCACACTCATGCACGTACCTACATATATCTTCGGACAAAATATTAGATGTTTGTTCAAATTCTCTTTAGAACAGCCAACCTGTGAGCATAATCTATTATAGGCGTTACTTTTATGTTGACCATGGCAGATATATCCCGATGTAAAAATGTTACTAAATAATTTTCTAGTCACAAGGTCTTCCTAGGTTTTCGGCCATTGAAACTAGCCATGCTATTGGTGACAAACCGTCTGTAACTCTTCAGTTTTTAAATTGCTGTTCTTCACTTCCATGTTATCTGTCCCCACTCGCTACTTCTCTTGGGGGCGACATGCTGACCAGTGAAAATATCATCTGTGCAATTATATGCTAAATAGTGAACATAATCATAGCTAGTTGCAATTGTCGGCCCATAAAGGATTGGTGGGGTAAAACACCTAGTCACGAGGTCTCTCTAGAGAGGGGTGACCATCGTAGTCGTTTAATTTTTGAGTGCCTCCATGTTTTGGAGGACACGTTAAGTGGTAAGTACCAGTTGATGTCGTTCGAGAAAAGCTGTTAACCCATGGCTTGACTGCACGTTCGTGTCGCGAGTTCTAGTGTCAAGTATTTGTGTGACCCATAAACAGCTGTTCTGAGTCTGGTTGTAATTTGTGTCCGTGTATTAAAGTTTGTAAAGTAGCCCACGACACAGAGATTAGATTCCCTAGTGCGAGCGCGGCTTGAAGAACTGACACAAGGGTATTTAGTGCCCATACGACAAAAAACTCACAAACATGGTGAACTTGACCACAAACCACAACGTAGATAAAGTTAAAAGAATGATGGAGGCGCATATCGTCTTTAAGACCCAAAAGGCATAAATTCTGGGTTCGTATAATATTCAAACAACAGTATTTCTGCCTTTCTCCCATAAAATGTTTGAATAAAGAACTAGGCATGTTTGTTTACACAATCAATATATTCTTTTGACGACATGTATATTTTGTTTAGCTTTCGCGAGTGAATTCGATTGTAGTATAAGGAACAGAAACACAAACGTGTATATTGGATAAAAAAATCCCTTCGTTTTCAATAATGTTTATTCTATTCAACGATCTGATTGGTAGTAAGAGATTGGCTTTCTATTTACATGTTGTAAGTACAAATAAGGGACTCAGGGGATAATTCGTTTTATACGAATGCGTCTATATGTAAAATATATTGTTTGTATCTCACGTAAAAATATCTACATTAGTTAGTCTCACAAAAAAGGTACGTTTATCGTGTCTAGAACTTCATCATAAAAAAGCTTTAATTTGCAAACAGATTTGAAGAAGGTTATTGTTTCTTTTTTGTACATCTACCACTTAAAATGTACGTATATTTTTAAGATGATGCACCTCATTAATCTTTTGATAAATAAGTTTCAGAGATCTTCTTAAAATGAATTGTATACATTTTAGGGGGGGGATTGAAATCATGACCCAGGGGAGTAATTCTTAATCTTCTTTCATAACATTTTTAGTGGTGCTTTTACTGATAAAATAATCAATTTTCTATTTTTAACCGACTTCATATAAAGGAGGACTCTTCTCAATTCTACTTTATTGTGAGATAGTTTTCCACTCAGGATTATATTCATCTTATTATAATTTGTTTGTCATTTTAATTTTTGTAATATATTTTTAGCGTTTGTAATAAATAGAAAATACCATCACTGGGGCCAACTAGAATACTTACACTTCGATCGCCATTAGCTACAGAAAGCCAATGCTTTCTGTAGCTAATGGCGATCGAAGTCCGACCTTCTATGGCACACAGCAAAATAATGTTTAGGTTTAGAAATCGGCTATGATATTTTTATAATATCATCATATCAGCCCAAATGCTGGACATACCCCTCCCCCAAAGATTTCCACAATTGCCGGTACAACCAGCGACTTCTAGCGCCTCTCACAAGGTCATCGGTCCATCTTGTAGGCGGCCGGCCCACGCTGCGTCTTCCGGTTCGTGATTCTCTATATATGGCTACTTAATAATTTAATCGTTAAACACATTTAGAAAAGCAGTTCAAGAAGTAGTCTCCTTTGTCTACTAAACGTAATTTAATGTTACAAAGACAGATCTATCTTTAAACACAGCAAAATTGATAAGACGCTCAAAAAGTGGTACTGAGCTGTGAAATGTTGTGTATATAGTCTGTTCATACAAAAACCTCAAAACTACGCTTTTATATGTATACTCGAAATACATCTCCTTTGTCTATTAACAAAACAAAGTAATTTAAAGTTATAAAAAACCGGCCAAGTGCGAGTCGGACTCGCACACGAGGGGTTCCGTACCATCTATACAAATAAATAAAATTGGAGTGTCTGTTTGTAATATTGAAATATCCGGTTTTTACTAGATAAATATGAATATATACACACATCAACACAATCTAGGGATATTGAACATTTCATTGATTATCTAGAAAACTATAAACATTTTGTTATGACTGTAAATGGAAGAATTAAAGATAATTTCATGGCCGATATTTAAACATTAACAACACGATGCGATTTTGTTTTTCTAATTAATAAAAGTCTTAAATTAATTAAGCCATAGAAAATTACTGAGTGAACAAAAACATTTTATTCTTATAAAATTATTCAATCGAATTAAATGAATAAAAATCTTACCAAATCTGATAATCAGTAATCGGTATTTCCTCCTCTAACATTAATCACACAGCGGCAACGATTTTCCATACTTAAAATTAAGGTGTCAATGTCTTGCTGGGGTATGCAGTCCCAAGTTCTTTTTAAATGTTCGAAAAGTTGTTCTTCTGTTGTCAAGTTGGGCGGAAAATCCCTCAATGCTCTTCGCTGTAACATGTCCCAGGCGTGTTCAATTGGGTTTAAGTCTGGCGACTGTGGAGGCCAATCTAATACCTGAACATCGTGTTCTCGAAGGGCGGCCCTCACCAGCCGCGCTGTATGGGAAGGTGCATTGTCATGCATGAGCTGAAATTCTTGCCCCGTTAGGGCCCTGAGCGGGACAATGACACGTTCTACTACCTCCTCACGGTATCTATGGGCAGTCATGCTGCCCTGAATCCAAATGAGTTGGGTTCGTCCGCCGATTCGTATTCCTGCCCACACCATAATTGTCCCGCCTTGGTAAGAGTGGACCTCCTGTGGATGTCGGAGACGGCTGACCCTGCCTGGAGTTCTCCAAACGCGTGTTCGTCTCGAATCTGGATGAAATCCATAGCGGGACTCATCAGTGAACAGCACCAATGACCATTGTTGATCACTCCATGTCAAATGTTCTTGAGCCCATAAAAGTCGCCTACCGCGATTGCCACGTCGCAGCGCTGGGACTCGTAGCGGTCTGCGAGCATGAAGACCAACTTCATGCAGCCTCCTTCGCACGGTTTGGTCGCTCACCAGCAGCTGCTGACCCTCCTGGAGCCTTTGCACTAGTTGCATCGCTGTGATATTGGGTAGTCTTCTGGCGGTCATTTGGAGAAATCGATCCTGTCTCTGAGTGGTAACACGATATCTACCTGTGTGCCGTTCTGCCACATCTCCAGTAGCGCGATAACGTGACCACAGCCTGGATACCACATTTTGGCTTGTGCCCAGAGACTCAGCAACGACGCGTTGAATAGCACCGTTTTGTAACATGCCAACTGCCCGTAACATTTCATCTCGACTCAAATGATGGCGTGGCATGACGCTAAAAAGCTTACACAACCAATTGAGAAAAGAAAATAAAACAATTTATCAGGTTTTCTTCAATTAACACGCAAAAAAAATTTTAATGCAACTTCTTGAAATTAGATACAACTCAAGATTGCGCTGTGCTTTGCGTGTTTTCATTTGTTTCTCATTTTAATTTTTAAATTTTGAATAAAGAATAGACAAGGTTTAAATCTGTAAATAAACTTTTTAAGGAAACTAAATAGGTTTTAAACAATAAAGCCATGTTTGATTTCAAAATAACGTATCCCTAGACTTTGTTGATGTGTGTATACGGTACATACACCAAAATAACATTTTTTACAATTTTTTTCTGTCTGTCTGTCTGTTTGTTCCGGCTAATCTCTGAAATGGCTGAACCGATTTTGACGGGACTTTTATTGGCAGGTAGCTGATGTAATAAGGCGTAACTTAGGCTACTTTTATTTGAGAAAAAGTATTTTATTTTACTAAAAAACTAAATAAACTAATTAACACGCGGACGAAGTCGCGGGCACAGCTAGTTATCTATAAAAACGAGCAAAAAATTTACGTTTGTTGTATGGGAGTCCCCTAAATATTTTTATTTTATTTTTTAGTATTTATTGTTATAGCGGCAACAGAAATACATCATCTGTGAAAATTTCAACTTCTAACTATCACGGTTCATGAGATACAGCCTGGTGACAGACGGACAGACAGCTAAGTCTTAGTAATAGGGTCCCGTTTTACCCTTTGGGTGCGGAACCCTAAAAACGGATCTCGAAACACAGCAAAATTGATTAGATGCTCAAAAGTCGTACGGAGCTGTGAAATGTCGAGTAAATAGTCTGTTCATATAAATACCTCAAAATACGCTTTCATATGTGTACTCGAAACACATCTCCTTTGTCTACTAACAAAACATAGTAATTTTATAGGTACCTCTTTCACCTGCGACTTACTTTGTTGATCAAATGTGCTCCTACCCTCACTCACCACATTTGCCGAAAAGCCATCACATTGTCAAGGTAAACTCGTAAAATTCTCGCTTATCCGGTTACAAGATACATTTACCCAAGTGAGTATGTGTCAACTATGTACCAGTAGAATTCCAAAGAAAATATTTTGGCTCTTTCCTTGAATGCCGTTTTCGTCTCACCAAAATATTACTTTTATAAATGAAAAAAAATCGAATCTGGTTTTTGGCGGTACGGTCAACGACATAATTTAGCATAACCAAGACTAAAATAAGTATAATAATAGTAAAGTAGTTTATTTCTCTCTTCAAAGTTTATGCAACGTGTTTTTTTACTATACACGCTCAAATGCGATGCATTGGCATAACACAGAATGGCCATCCTGGGGCTGTCATATCCAGAACCAGGAGACTACAAGGATCTACCCCTAAGAAGCGTACTGGATTATGTGGAGACTTCATTCAGGGCTCTAGGGATAGAATAAAAACCAGTTGGGGATAGTACAAAAGATCCTGAAGGGCCTGCTGTACGTAAGTACACCCCATCAAAGAAATTAAACTTATAATTCTTATCGTGGACCACAGACGATACCTTTGAAAGTTGAGCGTGTATCTTATAAGATAAGATACACGCTCAACTTTCAAAGGTATCGTCGTAAGAATTATAAGTTTAATCCTTGTGAACATATTTAATTTGCTGACCATACCAATTGTTGTATCACGATAAAATCAGATTGCTACACAATAATGCAGACTAAACCGAACCAGTCCTTTAGAGGCTATACATGTAACAGCCTCCTATTACTTTGGTGCTTACAATAACAATAAAACTCTTGCTGACAAAATTTTGATGATGCGGGCAGTCTCCACGGATACCAATCAACTTTGATTGTTATAATGACTTGCCTGTTCGTCTTGTGGTAAGTGAACGTGACTACTAAGCCAAAGGTCGTGGGTTCGACATCCACCTAGTATAGATATTTTCATATTATAATGTCATATTTATTGCCGGACATTGACACTATATTTAAATTGCAAAAAAGGGCTGTACGACCTATCTATAATCGTGGCCCGAGACTGTCTGTAAGAGAAACGTTCAAATAGGTTAACATTCTAACTGTAGGATCTCAGTATCTATGTATATGAAAACCTTCAATATTTTCATATCGATCCATTCTGTAAATGGGATACACATAATATAAATACCTGATATAAGAATATTCCTATGTTGCATACTACCCGTCTCCTCAAAATAAGTAACTATTTTATGGGGCAATATAATAATAATAATAATAAATCAATTTATTATCTCATCACAAATGGGGTTACATAATACATATACGTTTATAGTTACGTTTCAACATACAAAGCGTGTCTCCAACTAGCCCCAACTTTGTGAAAGACTGGTGCTTGAAATAGGTTTGAATGAAAACCTCTACTACAGGTCACCAGGCCCACCACGCGGCATTGCTAGTAAGATGCTTAATAAACCACAACTTATAGATATAAATCTGGAAGCAGTTAAACAATTCAAAAGCAGTTATATAATTCTAAAACAATTTATATAATTCTAAAAACAGAAGATAAACATTTAATAGAAGAGTTAGAGAGAGGGTACAGAATACAGATAGATGGTAGATATGTGTTTGCCTGAGTGTACGCGAGAGAGTATTGTGAGTAAATTTGTATTTGTGAAACATATAAGTGTAGGTGCAATCATGTAGTGTAGAGTATGTATTTGTAGCGAGAGATTTGAACAAAACACTTAAGCATAAGTTAATGTAAAACGATTAAAAGATTTTCAGTTTGTTGGTAGTCTAAGGTTTTTAGATAGGAACAGACAGAAATTTTGCATTGTACCTACTTTGTTTTTATGATAAATGTTAAGGATAAAATTTAGTTTATTGTACAAGAAAACAGAAATGCCTTTGAGACAGAGCTATAGAGCATGCTCTAGAAGGACACACTTTACCCTGACGCCGTTTATCTTTAAGAAGCTTCGGATTATATGGCAGTTGTGAATGATTTTTTAAGATTGTGTGTAGTATAAAAGTTTGTCTCACCGTGAGAACATTCCACCTTTTATACAAATCTACAGTAGGATATCGGAAAGGAAGACCAGCAGCTACCTTGAGAATTGCACGCTGGGCTCTCTCAACCTCAATGACAAGGGTTTTCGCAGCACCTCCCCAAGAAGTGATGCAGTAATCTACTAATGATTGTCATAAGGCATAGTATACCATCTTAATTGTATTTGGATCGGCTACATGTCTTAGATTTTAAAAACGTATGTGGCGTCATTATTTTCGCCACACATAAGACACAAATAGATAATGTATAATCTATCTGTCCTCTCAGCTGATGCGGTTGGGACGCCGCGCCAGCTGGCCCGGTCTGCCGCACCTCTGCCCCCTCGCTCCGCCCTTCCCCGGAACGGCGTCTCGGGCGCATGCAGTTTTGGATCGCCACGAGATAACAGTACACTTCGGCTATACCATTCGACCGCACGTCGCTTTATTGTATTAATTACATATAAGTAACGCATGTAACTAGTTATACTTTATTGCCATATACACACATCAACAAAGTCTAGGGATACGTTATTTTGAAATCAAACATGGCTTTATTGTTTAAAACCTATTTAGTTTCCTTAAAAAGTTTATTTACAGATTTAAACCTTGTCTATTCTTTATTCAAAATTTAAAAATTAAAATGAGAAACAAATGAAAACACGCAAAGCACAGCGCAATCTTGAGTTGTATCTAATTTCAAGAAGTTGCATTAAAATTTTTTTTGCGTGTTAATTGAAGAAAACCTGATAAATTGTTTTATTTTCTTTTCTTAATTGGTTGTGTAAGCTTTTTAGCGTCATGCCACGCCATCATTTGAGTCGAGATGAAATGTTACGGGCAGTTGGCATGTTACAAAACGGTGCTATTCAACGCGTCGTTGCTGAGTCTCTGGGCACAAGCCAAAATGTGGTATCCAGGCTGTGGTCACGTTATCGCGCTACTGGAGATGTGGCAGAACGGCACACAGGTAGATATCGTGTTACCACTCAGAGACAGGATCGATTTCTCCAAATGACCGCCAGAAGACTACCCAATATCACAGCGATGCAACTAGTGCAAAGGCTCCAGGAGGGTCAGCAGCTGCTGGTGAGCGACCAAACCGTGCGAAGGAGGCTGCATGAAGTTGGTCTTCATGCTCGCAGACCGCTACGAGTCCCAGCGCTGCGACGTGGCAATCGCGGTAGGCGACTTTTATGGGCTCAAGAACATTTGACATGGAGTGATCAACAATGGTCATTGGTGCTGTTCACTGATGAGTCCCGCTATGGATTTCATCCAGATTCGAGACGAACACGCGTTTGGAGAACTCCAGGCAGGGTCAGCCGTCTCCGACATCCACAGGAGGTCCACTCTTACCAAGGCGGGACAATTATGGTGTGGGCAGGAATACGAATCGGCGGACGAACCCAACTCATTTGGATTCAGGGCAGCATGACTGCCCATAGATACCGTGAGGAGGTAGTAGAACGTGTCATTGTCCCGCTCAGGGCCCTAACGGGGCAAGAATTTCAGCTCATGCATGACAATGCACCTTCCCATACAGCGCGGCTGGTGAGGGCCGCCCTTCGAGAACACGATGTTCAGGTATTAGATTGGCCTCCACAGTCGCCAGACTTAAACCCAATTGAACACGCCTGGGACATGTTACAGCGAAGAGCATTGAGGGATTTTCCGCCCAACTTGACAACAGAAGAACAACTTTTCGAACATTTAAAAAGAACTTGGGACTGCATACCCCAGCAAGACATTGACACCTTAATTTTAAGTATGGAAAATCGTTGCCGCTGTGTGATTAATGTTAGAGGAGGAAATACCGATTACTGATTATCAGATTTGGTAAGATTTTTATTCATTTAATTCGATTGAATAATTTTATAAGAATAAAATGTTTTTGTTCACTCAGTAATTTTCTATGGCTTAATTAATTTAAGACTTTTATTAATTAGAAAAACAAAATCGCATCGTGTTGTTAATGTTTAAATATCGGCCATGAAATTATCTTTAATTCTTCCATTTACAGTCATAACAAAATGTTTATAGTTTTCTAGATAATCAATGAAATGTTCAATATCCCTAGATTGTGTTGATGTGTGTAGAGTGTTAGAAACTTAGTCTTTACGTTTTATTCAACAACAACAAACCAACCCACAAATTGGTGACCCCGGACGAACTATATAACGAGTGCTGGAGTGAACGAGACTGTAACCAGTGTGCCGCCGGGTGTTACGTAACAGTTTCTCGACGGTTTTAGAAGCTGCGATACTTGTGTTTTTATTGAACTTTTTTTTTTTTACGTGAACCATCATGATGGCGGACGATGAGGGCGCAACCAGCAAAACTACGGCGAGTTTGACGAATGCGCTGATCGCGGCGTTAGGTACTACCGAAACCGCAAGGGTCAGCGTGCGTGTGCCACCGTTCTGGGCTGAACGACCGAGCGTGTGGTTCGCTCAAGTGGAGGCTCAGTTTAGTTTGGCGAACATTACGTCGGATGCGACAAAATATAACACAGTTTTAGGTAACCTCGATCCTCAGATCGTTGGCGAGGTTGAAGATATTATTAACAAACCGCCGGCGACCGGGAAGTACGATAAGCTAAAAGAGGAGTTGGTGAAGCGATTATCTGCCTCGGAAGAAAAGAAAGTGCGTCAATTGTTAGTCCATGAGGAGCTCGGAGACCGGATTACAGCATTTTTGCGTCATTTACGTGGGCTAGCAGGCGATAAAGTTCCAGATGCTTTTCTCCGAACCATATGGCTAAACCGTCTTCCTACAAACCTACAGACGGTGTTAGCGTCGCAAGTCGATAAGGAGTTGGATTCTGCGGCTGAGCTAGCTGATCGGATCTTGGAAATAGTACCGGCAAACCCCGTGGCCCAGGTTGCTACCACATCTAGTTCTGCGGACGTATTTGAGGTAATGAGAGGTGAAATTGCAGAGCTCACGCGGAAATTGGATCGGCTCTCAGCCAAAGTTGAGGAGAATCCACGTAGCCGCCGCCATTTTGTGCCGAGGCGCGGCCGACCCGGTTCCCGTTCGCGAAGTCGATCAATGAAGTCTGACGCTAATAACCGTCGTTTATGTTGGTATCACAAAAAATCCGGCAAGAATGCTCATCATTGTAGCCAGCCTTGTGATTTCTCATCGGAAAACTAAAATTCCAGTCGCCAGTGACGGCGAGCGATTGCTGCAGTATTTCAAGTCGTCTCTTTGTAACCGATATTCACACTAAACGTAATTTTCTTATCGATACAGGTTCTGATGTTTGCGTTTATCCGCGTTCTTATTTACGCGAACGGCGACCAAGAATGAACTACGACCTCAGCGCAGCGAATAATACTATTATATCTACGTACGGGTATATACATTTAGAGCTGAATTTGGGTCTACGGCGAGATTTCAAATGGAAGTTCATCGTTGCCGATGTGTCCAAGCCTATAATAGGGTATGATTTTCTCTCTTTTTACAATCTTTTAGTCAACTGCCGTGATAAGAAATTGATAGATGGAATCCCAAAACTCTCTGTGAATACAGCCACTGCTAACTGTGAGGTGTCGAGTATAAAAGCTATAACTGGTATCTCTGAGTACCATACTTTATTACGGGAATACGCAGCCATAACCGTCCCCTCTGGAACGCCAAAACAGGTACGTCACTCCACTATTCACTATATAAATACTACACCCGCGCCGCTTGCCTTCTGTAGACCAAGGAGACTGGCACCAGATCGCTTTAAAATAGCTAAAGCTGAATTCGAGGCTATGCTCCGGATGGGACATTTATTCAAGCGGGCCATGGGCGTCCCCTCTACACCTGGTTCCAAAACGTGAAGATAGCTGGCGACCGTGTGGGGACTACAGGGCCTTAAACGCCAGAACTATACCAGATAGGTATCCTGTACGGCATATACAGGATTTCGCACAGCAGTTAGGGGGATGTACTATTTTGTCGGTCATCGAACTAGTAAAAGCTTATCAGCAGATTCCGGTAAACCCAGAAGATATCGAGAAGACAGCGATTACGACACCATTCGGACTTTTCGAGTTTCCTTTTATGTCTTATGGCCTCCGGAATAGTGCACAAACCTTTCAAAGGTTCATCGATGGTCTAACCAATGGCCTAGATTACTGTTTCCCATATATTGATGATCTTCTTGTTGCTTCTAGAACGAAAGAGGAACACCCTCAGCATCTACGGGAGCAGTTCTCACGCTTGGATGAACATGGCGTGGTGATCAATACAACAAAATGTGACTTTGGAAAGCCGCAGGTAACATTTCTGGGTTACACAGTATCTGCAGATGGAGTGAAACCCCTCGAAGAGAAAGTACGGGCGATCCAGGAGTATCCACCTCCTAAGACGGTTAAGGACTTGAGGCGTTTCTTATGTATGACAAATTTCTTTATTCAACAACAACAAACCAACCCACACGTAGATGACTTTCCGAAGGCGTGTGACTAACATCTTTATGTGTTCTTTAAAAGTGAGGTGTTGGTCAATAACAACACCAAGGTATTTGACCTCATCAGTTCTTTCAAGAATCGGGCAAGAGCATTGGTCAAGTCCCATACTACCACAATGAGCCGGAATAGTCAACAAGCTTGGAGGAAGTTGATTAGACCTATGTGCAAAGGTGATATATTTAGTTTTGTCGACATTGAGAGATAGCATGTTGTCCCGAAGCCACACACAAACTCGAGCCATGCTTACTCTTGCATTTTGAAACACCTCTTCCCATGCAGTTCCACTAAAGAACAGAGCTGTATCGTCCGCAAAAGCGACTATTTTCCCTTTAAAATCTTGAAATTTATATAGATCGTTTATATATATTAAGAATAAAGTAGGCCCGAGGATGCTGCCCTGGGGAACACCAAATTTAATAAAAAGCTCGTCACTTGTCTTATTTTCTATCCTAACCCTTTGTTTTCTGTCCGTTAGATAGTCTTCAAGTAGTTTTAAGGGTACTCCTCTTATCCCTATCCTATAAAGTTTGTTCACGAGATGAGGGATAGAGACCGTGTCAAATGCTTTGGCCAAGTCTAGGAATATGGATAAACATTTTTTCTTCTCATCCATATTTGTTATGACAGCATTTAAGAGCTCATGAACTGCTTGATTCGTAGATTTTCCTTGTCTGAAGAAAAATATGAGAGATTATATAATAAACCCTATATAACAAATTCTCTTAATTCCCAATGATTATAGAGAATTATCTACGAATAAGTTTGAAAGAATTATTATTGCCAAATTGAGTGCTAACTTAGGGCATATTACAAAATTTTTAAGTGAAGAAAGTGCTTCGGATTTAGTTGTTCTAAGTCAACACACTCAAAAAATTAACTTAATTTAAATTAAATTTTAAATAAGGATTGCAATTGAGTTTTCTGGTTGAGTTTCTCGGTATCTGCCACGTCACGCACTGCACGGTGGGGTAAAAAAATTACAATTTCAGTATATTTGATTTCAAAATTATTTCGGAGACAAATTATTTTATTCTTTGATTGGCATTTAAAAAGATCCCTTTCTTTAGATATTCTTAAATTAAAACAATATCTCCAAATCATCGAGGTAGTCAAGTCTTATGAGTATGAAGGGTAAAGCCATTTCGCCAATGTTCAAATTGTTAATCCCACAGTATTACGAGACTATTATAATATATTGAACCCTCTACGTCTACCTGACTAGACACTTATCTGATAATGTAGGTCTAGAATAGATGTGACCTACACAGAACATCGGAAAACAGTAGAACGTCTTTGTCAATTACTAGCATAATACTTACTCGCTACTTACAGAAGACATTCCTTAATAACAACATTGATAATTTGAATGTTGTGTTTCTACGTGTGAGTAAGGCCACCAGGGCTCATTAGGGGGGGGGGGGGGAGAAGAGTCAGCAACACTTGTTTAATGACTCTTAAAGACCGGAAACGCACCCGTGACTCCTCTGGTGTTGCGACCCACTTGCTCGTTTGTCGCCTTCTGATATAAAAAAATATCATAAATAAACAAAAATCCGGGACATTCCACACAGCGCCATCTAGCCTTAACTAAGCAAAGCTTGTACTATGGATACTAGACAACGAATAGAAATATGTACTTTTTTTGTAACATGCAATACCTACACAGTATACACCCAGACCTAAACAAACAGACATGTTCATGAACTCAAATATTTGACTTGGGCGAGGTTCGAACCCGCAATCTTTGGATCAGATGGCAGGTTCATTACCTACTGAGTCACAACGGTCGTGCATATCACCCTTCATGTGTACAATGGATGCGGATTGATAATTAAATAGACACATTAATGTTATATTGGTTCTGTAATGGTAGCTTTATGTATGAATAAATAAATAACTATTCATATTAGTTGACGGGCCGGTTGGTAAAAGCTTCCCACGCACGACGCAGGTCGTGGGTTAGATTCCCAGGACAGATATTAGTATCCATGAAATTGTTTGTTTTTCCTAGGTCTGGGTGTAATTATCTGTACAAGTATATATTTACTAAAGAGACGTAGGTACATATAATGAAATAGTTGGGAAATCAAAACTGTACATTGAATATTATTTTAAAAAGATGCTTGGGGCGTGATCTACAATCGATATCGAAGCCAAAAATATAGGTTTTAGAATTTTTGTCTGTTTCTCTGTATGTATGTCCGGGCTAGACTCAAAAAGTACTGAATAAAATTACTTAAAATTTTGCATTACTATTACTAAGAGGTCCGGTCAACATATGGGCTATATATTATCACGTCATCACCTACGGGGGAGGAGCTGTGATAATATATAAAATTAGTAGTAATATATAAGATAGTAAAATCGCGGGGCACAGCTATTATGTAATATATCAGTTATCTGGTTTCCATAGTTCAAGCTCTTCTTAGTTTGGAATCAGATGGCCGTGTGTGAATAATTTCCAGGATATATTATTATATACCTATCGGTAACCATCCTGAGTACAGGTACAAACTCCAAGGGCGTACACTTTTTTTATGCTGGATGGGTTTGCGCTTGACCACTATCTCACCAGATGGTAAGTTAAGATGTGGTCGAAAGTGGACCGCGCGTACTCATAAGATGCCTGTCACTCTAGCCTTGAATAAACCCATGTTGTAGTGTACCTCGCCACCCTACCCCCCTATTCTAAATTCTTTTTTATTTTGATGTGTTCCCTATTGCTGTACCTGATCATCCTAACTAACAGCATACAATTTAATATCTAACTGAACTTAATTATATGTATCTAATCATGTATACTGCTTGATACTATTAACTTTGTGTTACATACCACCCGTCTCCACAAAGTAAGTAACTCTTTTATGGGGCAATGTATAAGATTCTATAACAAACTTCCCAGTGATATCCGAGAAATGTCTATGAATAAGTTTAAAAGAATTATAAAAGCCAAATTGTGTAGCAGGGCTTATTACAAAACTTCTGATTATTTAAGTGACAAAACAGCTTGGGATTGAGTCGCTCTAAATTAACACATTTAAATACAATGTAAATTTATTTAAGAAATATATATTTTTAAAAAAGGATTCCTACTGAGTTTTCTGGCAGTGTTTCTCAGTAGCTGCCACGTCATGCACTGCACGGTAGGGTAAAAAAAAATTGACGATTCCACACAAATGTAATATTTTAACGGAATAAACGACTTTTGAATTTTGAATTTTTTGAATTTTATGATCCTAAAAGTTCTTAACTTAACTCTCTTAAAAAAAAGTTATATTCTAATGAATTTACATTCCTGCTGGATTTGATTGAAACAAGTAGATTTAAATTGGCCAGTGATTCGTCTAGTATGGTAGGAACCTAAGTTGCACATAGTAATCCAAGAACTTTTTGAAAAGGAGAACAAACCAATCAATCCTAAATTAACTTTATCCTAATCATAAATAAACTTTCTAAACTTATGTAATTGTACAAGAGTGACAGAACTAATGAAGCCTAGTTTACCCTAAATTAATTACCATAATGTTATCTAAAATCTTAATAGAACTTTATTTCAATATATAAGACCATAAATATGTAGTTTTAATTCTATAATTTTCTCTGATAAACATAAAGGTTTCATACTACTTCTTATTGGAGTATAACTTATTTTCATAAAAGGATATTATGTTATTTGATAAGTCTTATTGAATGAATGTCTTGTTGATATTGTCTAATTAGATTATATGTATGTTTCCTAAATGAATTGTTTGTTTTAATTCACACATCTTGAAATATAATAGTTTAATTCAGCCATAGTATATATGTTTTCCTTAAAATATTGTTGAGATTGACATTATATCTTTTCTAGATTATTCTAGCTTGTTTGTAGATTATACTAGAATATCATAATATTCAATATTATTTTATTTGCGGCTATGGTACTCGCCCAAATCTCCCCGCGAAGTACAATAGTCTCCGGCTCCATAGGGTCAAGACTTCCTCCGCCTTTGGACTGACAAATGTCCTTATAGGGGTACTCTTTTATTCTAATTACAGAAGGTCTGTGTGGGTTGTTAGTCTTAGTCAATGTCCTTTGAAAACAAGAGACATGAGAGGGCTTATTCTTTTGACTACCCTAACCTTTACTTATTTATTACAAGAATATATATGACTTTAGTTCATAATATATATATATATATATATGTATATATATTATATCAAGGAAAACATTTATATATGGATAATATTTATAATTAACCTTATGTAATAACACAGAAGCCTTAATTTTTCATAAGTACTTCTTGGATTCTCCAATGTTGTAATATCTTCAGGAAGCTTATTCAATATAAGCAAGTTAATTTCAGAATGGTTCTAATCGCAACCACTGGTTTGACTGTTAACAAAGTCAACCCATAATAATACTTCATCATTGTATTATTATTATTTGAGTCATCTGCTCAAGGAACTTCACATTCCTGTCAAGGTTCAATAATTCTTGAACTTCAACATCAATTGAATAAGTAATACTATCTTGTATCACTTATGAAGATTTAGTTCTTTGTATTCATTACCCAAGTAATGACTGCCTTATATGAAAGCATTCAATATCAGTAAGAAAATCTGAATATGGTTCTAATTGGAACCACTTATATGACTATTAACTGAGTCAATATTAGTATAATCAATACTTTGAAGGTGTGTTATTAATCATTTGTGATTATTGTCAAAAATCAATGATCTCTTGATTTTCAACATGGTAGGTAGAGATGTTGCATAATAACATCATTGGAACTTTTGTAAAGGTTCTACTAATCTTCCATAGATCCTTAAAAAGACTGCTTGGAGGCCGGCCTTAAGTACCAAGACATCATTATAGAACATATAATATTTTATGTTAATCATAAACACAAGCACATCATGTTTGCTGTTGTAGAATAGCCTCTACTATCTTCCATAGAGAACTAAATAAGACTGTCAGTGACCGGTTTTAAGTACACAAGACATCAGTTTTCTCTTCCACTGATAGTACTCATATTCAAAATCAACCTCTGAACCAAAGACTATACATTAGTTAAATGGTTATAAAGGATTACCTACTATTAACCCAGTTAATAACTCAGGTACTTTTAATTAGAAGTTATTATATTAATTACTATCTAACATTGATAGCTTTCATTCAATAATAGATACAATTCTGGTTCTATCGTCTAGTTAGTTTAAACATAGAATTAGTTTTAAAGTATTTGTCTTATAAATACATAAGTAATACAACCTTTGGGAGCATCCCAACATAATCGTGTATGAAAATAGAATCGTTTTAGCATCTAGACTCAACTAAAATTACCGAGCATTCGTAATAATGTAATACTTTAAATAAAAGTAACAAAGCCTCACCTGTGTTCAAAGCTTACCAACACGAGATGACGCTTCCTTCATTATCTCTCCTTTAAAACAAATGATACAACCAATATTCAGCAGATCCTCCACTCTAATTACACCAGGAACGACGCTCGCTTCTAAATCTTCTATAGGACTCCTGAAACCACACTCAAAACTTCTAAAACAACTTTTCTTTCGTTAGCGTCTGGCGCGAAGCGCCGCCATTCCCTTGTCAGTCCTCCATATTGCCAAAATGCGTCGTCAATAATGCCACATCCGGTCAGTCTCATTAATTAAATAAATGTAATCTGCATAATCACATAAAAATAAATAGTTAATCTTCTATCAAAACGACAGTTAGTATTATATTACACATATACATTTATTAATACATTATCCATTATTGTATATGAATAATAAGTAGCTGTTTTGTGAAACAATCATTTTTCCCGGTAATCCTATAACTGTTCCCAATGGTCGATTTCAAGATTAGAGAAGGGACTAATCTTTATAGTAACTAGTGATGTCCCTATATGTAAATTATTACGATAATTGAACTAATGTTAAGCTTGTTCCACACATATTTGCATCGATTAGTCTAAATTTGATAATCAGGCATAATATGAATTAAAATACTATAAATCAGTTGTTATATTTTGTTTCATTTAAAAGATATTTTGCAACACGCCGGCTAAATTATAGTACGATTAGCTGGACGAAGGATATGTGAATAATCTCAACGTGACGAGCCAGTATGGTTAGTTACAGTATGACTCTGGAAACACGTCTCTGGCGCCGGTTACTTGGTTTGTAATTGGAACGAAGTTCCTTATCGCGCGTTGTGAAAGGGGGCTAGACGGAAAAAATTCTTACGAAAAGTTGTCACGACACTTTTTGCAGCTGTGCGGCGTGCGCATGTTTCTCTGTCTGTCTCTCTCTCTCTTATAGAAAGCAAGCCAGATATTTTCATTTCTATTTCGCATTGAACAGTGTGGTTTTTGTACATAATAAATAATAAGAAATAACTTCGTTCCATCCGGGTGTCCCTTGACACCTCTCAAGTATTTTTATTTTACAAATTGGCTTAAGCTCTCCCTTTCCTTTATTGTTCGGTAAAGTAGAGAACTTGTTCTTGGATAATTATATAAAATATAACATGACATAAAGGTACAATATTATATTTGTCATACGGCGAGCGGAAATTACGCGGGGAACGGTGAATGGAAGATACTAAAGCAAACTAAACGAACAGTTCTATTCTGTGGCACCTATGATATTTAATTATTTTGACAGTTGTTTTGTTCGGCAATTACCTAAAATTAAATAATTTAACTACTGCTAGAAACAACGAACAACAGATCTGGAAAGTATTCCCACCGAAGAAAACAGAATTATATTATATCAAATATTATTGCACCAAATAATAGTTTACAGAAATATACTTAAAATTGAACACAATAATTACAGGATATCAATAAACCATGATGTGTGGTGACGGCTTAGAATATCATCATCCCATTTCATCCCCTGGGGAGCGTAAAGATCGTCCGAGGGAATACCTACCAGAGAACGGGCAGCAGCGTTTTTCTGGGAACTTTGACCATAAAACTTCGATCGCCAACCCGTCAACCAAGCGTGGCGATTATTGCATATCCCCCCATTTTTCAGCTTTTGTCCAGCTGTGGACATACTTAGGATGACATGATGATTAATAAACTTATTAAATGTACTTAATGTATACGACCTACTGTAACATACTTTCATGCATATAAATGAATAACTAAAGACTATTTTACTTTGTAAAAGTAACTTTTACTTATTACATTTTAACATCGTATCAAAACATTAGAAAAAGATTACACATAACCACGACCCACCCTCAATTCAGATTCAAAGCATAATTTATAGGTAGCCGATGTAAGAACCGGTATACAAATAATATATTACCGTGTAGCAAATAAGGGCGTTTGGTTTTATGATAGCAAGCAAATTACAACAGCCGATCGCGGTGCACGGAAAACGGTAATCAAACCAGCGCCGGTCGGTCCTGGTGGGTATGGCGCAAGCGTTAAGCAAGAGCGGGGAAACATCATGTATACCAACTGTTAGCGTGGTACGCAACTGCTTGTATTCACGCCGCAGGTCGTGGGTTCGATTCCCACCCAGGACAGATATTTGTGTGCATGAACATGTTTGTTTGTCCTGAGTCTGAGTGTGGTTAACTATATATGTATGTATTTACAAAAGAAACTTAGTATATCAGTTATCTGGTTTCTATAGTACAAGCTCTGCTTAGTTTAAGATCAGGTGGCCGTTTCGTGTCGGGATGCTGCCTCATCGGAAGTGGAACCAGGGTTACGTTTCCTTATGCCTTTGTTATTTATATTTTAATGCACTGGTCGGAGATTTTGCGGGTAGAATATTTTTATATTGTCATAAAATAGACCGGCAAACGAGCTTATTAAGAGAGCTAAAACGTGTGAGTAGATCGATATCTATATTAGGAATAGCTATATGAGCTGTGTGGTGATGGCATAGAATATCATCACCCCATCTCATCCCGTGAGGGGCGTAGAAATCGACCGAGGGAATACCTACCAGAGAACGGGCAGCAGCGTTTTATTTTCTGTGAACTATGACCATCGAACTACGATCGCAAACCTGTCTGCCAAGCGTGGTGATTATGGCATATCCCCCCATTCTTTAGGGAGGCTTTTGTCCAGCAGTGGACGTACTTTGTACGTTGACATGATGATGTGAGCGAAATCGCACTGCCCAAATTCAGCTTCCAGATCGAAGAATGGCCGTATTTCATCATCATATTCAAGAGCCTTACCAACGATATGGTCAACCGTGAGAAACGTGACTTTAATCAGGAATGGAGTAAGTCATGGTGTCGCCAGCAACAATGGCAACCGCAATGAGAAACAATTGCTTGCCATTGTTGCCTTAAAGGCCTCGCTTACGATGGCGGCTTGGGGCTTAGTAGGCATTTTAACAACGCAAAAAAACAAATTAAAATCTACACATATAATTTATTTATTTATTTATTAACAACCAACAACTTTCTTTACAGGTTACACCTAATTCAATAGTGTTGTTACATAATAAGCTGCCCGTGTGAATTCACTAAATAAAATCATAGGAAAGTCAAAACTGTACTTTGACTATTTTTTAAAAAGGTTACTTGAGGTGTGTAATCTACAATCGATATCGAAGCCAAAAATATAGTTTTTATATTTTTTTCTGTGTGTCTGTTTGTCTGTATGTATGTCCGGGCTAAACTCAAAAAGTACTGCATGGATTTACTTCAAATTTTGCATAATTATTACTAAGAGGTCGGGTCAACATATAGGGTACAAATTATCACGCTATCACCTACAGGGGAGGATCTTTTATAATTTATTAAGTTTAACGCAGGTAAAGCCGCGGGGCACAGCTAGTGTTGAATAAAAATATAGTAACACCCTGTATAGTGCGCACCCAATGAGTAATAACCTGTGCATCATGTGTACTGCACGTAGTGCAAAGCAATAAAACTATGAGATTAAGAAAAAGAAACCGGCCAAGTGCGAGTCGGACTCGCGCACGAAGGGTTCCGTACCTTTATCTATAAAAACGAGCAAAAAATTCACGTTTTTTGTATGGGAGTCCCCTTGAATATTCATCCATCATCTGTGATAATTTCTACTGTTTAACAATCACGGTTCATGAGATACAGCCTGGTGACAGACGGACAGACATACAGCAATGTCTTAGTAATAGAGTCCCGTTTTACCTTTTGGGTAAACCTTAAAAATGAGACCTATTTAATTTACACGCCAGTTAAGTAATACGTAATGAGGAATGGCCTATTAAAACACAAAAGCAAAACATGTTTTTTTTTTGTTGAGTCCAGTTTAAAAGTGTTGCAAACTGTAATACAGAACCAAAATAAACCAAAAAGACAAAAATTGTATAAAAAGTAATTTGAGCCGATAATAACTTGAGCTTAGTAATTACTATGCCGATTTTCAAACTTTCGGTAGCAGACAAACTATACAGATACAACTTTTGTAATTAAATTGTTCGTTCAAATGAATGTATCGAAAAAATGCAATCATTACATACACAGAGTGGATGGTAATGGATGAAAAAAGTTATACATAGTTGGCTGAGTAATAGGTATCAACTAGCCTCTGACTGCATCGTTGGTTTAGCGGTAGCGTGTTCAACCCCAGAAAATTAGGTCATGGGTTCAAATCCCCAAAATTGACTTTTGGGATTTTTCCGTAAAAATAAATTTCTCAGTATCAGCCCGAAGTTTGAGAGTTGGCGGTATTACACCCCCGTGCCTCGGAGAACAGGTGAAGCCATCGGTCCTGTACCTGACCTCTTCCCGGTCGTGTCGCTAGTCGTCCCATCGGATAATAAGAGTGATGGAATAGAAAGTGTTAAAATTCGGCGGGTGCATCATCATCTACTAGTACTATGAGAATAATTGTTTGAGGGAGTTATGTTATTCAAACGGAATGGGCAGGTTGACCAAGTTTTTGATAACAGCATTTTTGATAACGAACTTTTATTAAATTACTAAGAATGTTTTAGTCAAACAAATATCGCGATAGTAACACATAAAGATAGATAAGTATTTAAATATACTGGTGAAATATAATATTATAACGGGCGGATATGTAAGTATTATGGGTCGTCAGTTCAGTGTCCGGAAGCGAGAAATAAACTTGTATTTAATATGAAAGCACATGATCGAACTTTTTACAGCTAAATGAACGGAATATAGCATTAGGGGTCGCTAGTTCAGCTTCCGGTAGCGAGAAACGGACCGGAAATGTATGGTGATGCAATGAACTGTATAAAGAATCGCATCCCTTGGTTCAATGCCAAATAGCTCTAAGACCAGACATGGCTTGGTTAACTACTGAGGTGTAACTTGGTCTAGTGGCAGCCATGAATGAGGCTTCAGATTGCTGGCGGCATCGAAGGTATTTCACGCTCAGATTGCGGTACAAATTATGTAGAGTCACCTCAAATTCTTTGTTTTATTTCTTCAAGCTTCCTAGTCAAATCATATTATTTATATTACATGGTTACTGCGCCCACGGTGTCCTGGATGGGTTGTTTACATGATATAAATGTTAAAGTTAGCATTAATTGTTTTATTGGTGAACAACACCTTACTTTTGACGCATTCTCCACTCTCTTAGCTCAAATCGAGGTTGTACTTAACTTGAGATCTCTCTGCCTACTTTCGTCCAACCCTTCGGACTATCGAGGGCGTGAGTCAGCGTCAAATGTCACCTTGAACGTTCAGCCTGTGCGCACGTGATGTGACATAAATATTTCCACGTGCTATTATATATTGGACTCAGTGAGCGTTATATAAACAGTAGTTAAGTGCCAGTGCAAGTTTCCTAGCACTTAAATCGAGCAATCCAGTTACCGTTGTGCACGGTTATCTCACCGGTACTTCATTTTCATCTTCCTGGTACGAAACACCCTTTTCTCACCCGCGGCCGCTACATATATGCTGTCTACTGCAGGCCAAGAGCTTCCTCTTACGATGAGAGGGTAGGTCTATATGCCATAGTCCACCACAATAGCTTAATGCAAGTTGGCAGACTTCACACGCCATTTTTGGAGAACTATCAGGCATTCCGGTTTGCTCACGATGTTTCTTTTCTCCGTGTAAGATGCTAACAAAAAGCATTTTTTATGACATTGGATACAAGCAATATAGATTGTGATAGAATATCCGTGAAAGAAAATCTGTCATAATCTATACATATAATAAATTCGTAGGAAAGTCAAAATTGTACATTCTATATTTTTTTTAAAGGATACTTGAGGCGTGATCTACAATCTACATCTGTTGATGTGTTCTGTTGATGCCTTTTGGCGTGGTTGTTAGATACGCTGCCTTCACGCTGCAGGTCTTGGGTTCTATTCCCACCTGGGACAAATATTTGTATGCATGAACATGTCTGTTTGTCAATCTGGGTGTAAATGATATATACAACATGTAACTTAATTAACGCACATCCTGAAAATTGTTTGTTCAGAATCGTTTACTTAATCGATTTATATCATTTTAAATATAGGTATTATTTTATTCCAAAATTAATTAAAACTACGGAAAGTATCATATTAACTCTGTACAGTCAATTAAATTGAAATGGACCGTAAGTCAAAGTAATAAGACTTAAGAATCGCAGTTTTATTTGTATTCATACAAATTCCATCATTCAATACAAAATAAAGAAAACTAAACTTTATTCTAAGAAACTAATTTAGTAAATAGCAATACATGTTAAATTAAAAGTTCAGTGTATGTATTATGATTACAACATAATATTGTAATTAGGGTGTTTGAGGGTGTACGTTAATTACGTCACATGTTGTATAAGTATGTATTTACAAAAGAAAAATAGTATCTATACATATAATAAAATCGTTGGAAAGTCAAAACTATATATTGTTTTTATTTTAAAAAGATAGTTGGGGCACGATCTACAATAGATATAGTAGCCAAAAATATAGGTTTTAGAATTTTTGACTGTTTGTCTGTATGTATGTTGGGGCCAAACTCAAAAAGTACTGCATGAACTTATTTCAAATTTTGCATGAATATTACTACGAGGTCGGGTCAACATATAGGCTACATATTATCACGCTATCACCTACGGGGGAGCAGCTGTGATGATTTAAATCAGATGATTTATTTAACGCGAGTAAAACCGCCCGGCACATCTAGTTCAACTATATATTTTAAATACTTTTAATTAAGGATGGAGAACTGGTCATAACAAAGATTTTCTGTTTTTTTTTCTTATACCTTGAGCCACAATCTACGACGTTGTGCACCGTTGTCTGCAATGCGGGAATTATGGCCCTCGGTCATAGTAGGTACTAGTGCTTATCCAGTGTGGATCCTGATACAATCACACACTAAATTGCCACTAACGTGAAAAACATGTTGTTCAAATTGTTAAACATTGGTTGCGTATTAAAGACGAAAGCTGGAGTGCTTTTACGATAACTCGGGGCAAATGCATTAAAGAAATAGAGACGGCAAACAATGTATTACGTTTTAGTTAGCTACATAGCTTTAGACAAGGCAATTTGGACACAGTATTATAAAGTCTACTTTCTCTTCGTTCTACTACTACAGTTGAAAAGATTTTTCGAAACAAAACACTCTATATTCCTGCATCCAAGCTATTTTTAATCCGTAGTGGTTTATCATAAATAATTTCTTTATAATAATAAAATAAGTTTTCATGCATGTACAGAGACAAATTAAGAATCTATAAAAATGTTGACTAAAATTGTTTTATATATTCCGTTCGTGTTTTAAATAAAATTATTTCTTTTCTCTTCTCTTCTCTTCTCTTCTCTTCTCTTCTCTTCTCTTCTCTTCTCTTCTCTTCTCTTTTCTTCTCTTCTCTTTTCTTTTCTTTTCTTTCCTGTCCTTTCCTTTCCTTTTCTTTTCTTTTCTTTCCTACCGTTAAAAATGGCAAGTTTTATTGCTTTCACCCTGGCTTCACTTTCCAATGAGACCTGACTCCTGTCCTTATTTAATTTATTCTATAACGAGTGTTTTTTTCAACTTTTAAGTCATGTTCATTCTGTATTTATATTAGATCACGTGGCTTAGTAACGAGTGAGTGAGTTCAGTTTTGAATTCTTTTTCCTAATTCCAAAATAGAGATTATGTTGGAATCTCAAAATCTTCTATCTATCTAATATCTAAAACGAAAGTAACTTGATAAATAAAATTTATTAGTCGAGTTGATAATTATTTCATCAAATAAGACGGAGCTTATCTCCGCCTTATTTTCTATTTTTAGAGCGAAATGAAATAATACTTTCAAATCTTCACGGACGCAAGATTGCAAAGTAAATGAAACATAATTTGCAAAATGGAATGTAGGTGGTATTATGCATATTACACGTCAAATTTATTTTTAATACACGTAACAAAGGAAGTCGTTTATTCTTTATTTGAGAATAAATCTCCGAATTTGTTTCGAGAGGAATCCAATTCTTGTCGACGCTTCAAGTGTTCTGTTTTATAAACATATCAGTTTCCTGTTGATCATGTTTACGATTTGGGGTTACTTACAAATACAAATAATAATGGTATGGAATTAATGAATATTTTTTTAAACTACGTATTTTTTTTATTAATTATCAAAAAACACATTACAATTTAGAAAACCTTATTTAAATACCTATCAGTTAAACCGGTTTGAGCGTGACACTTCCCAATGTGGGTCAATCTAATATCAATCTATTTAATAAGTATAAACAAATACCTACTTATACGAAAACAATTTACTAAACTAAAAAATAAATACACTTAATAAGTTACAAATAGATTAGGTCTTTATACATTTTAATGCCTACAGTGACTTACAATATATTTTAATTTAACTATTACATTTTTAATAATTTTAACTCTTTCTAAATTATATTATTAAGAATTATAAGACATCCATCCCATTATATATATATATATATATATAACTTATATCAAACTAGCTGTACCCCGCGGTTTTACCCGCGTTAAACTTAATAAATTATAGCCTATGTGTTTATCTAGGGTGTCAGCTAATTCCATACCAAATTTATTATAATCGCTTCAGCCGTTTAGACGGGAAGAAGTTACAAACATACACACTCCTATAGTCACAAAATTTCGCCTTTATAATATTAGTATAATAAAAGTAAATCACGGACAAATTAAATAGTAGTGATAGTAGGTGATTAACAAATCAACAAATAAGCATTGTTAAAATTAATGCATATTACGTAAACCCATCAGTTACTTTGCTAACGTTTAAATTGGTCATTTGTTTAGAACAATATTTTATACAAAAACGGGAACATCAAAAACAGAACAACTTTTGACGTTTACTGATAACGCTAAAGGTTAAGTCAGTGATTAATTGTATCTAGCATTAAAGTATTCAGTCACGACGTCCCCTCCCTTCACCATAGAATATACATATAAATAACAGCAAAGTGATTTCATGTATCTGTTCATCATCATATCAGCCGAAAGACGTCCACTGCTGGACAAGGGCCTACCCCAGATCTCCACAATAGCCGGTCCTGCGCTGCCCACATCCAACGGCTTCCCGTGACCCTTGCAAGATCGGCGGTCCATCTTGTAGAGAGCCTGCCCACGCTGCGTCTTCCGGTTCGTGGTTGCCACTCGAGAACCTTTCTGCCCCATCGGACATGTATCTGTTACAGATATTAAATTATTAATTACAAGAATTAAGGAAAACTGTGTGAGGTAGGCGAACTGTGGAGGAACCACATTTATTTTAAGAAAGCAAAGTCATGGAGACCATGCTCTGTGACAGGGATTAAGATGGTGCTGCTCACGTTTTGTTCTCTAGGGACACAATAGCGCCGTACCCTCTAATAGAGAAAAAAATGGCTTTGGAGGAAACCTCCAATAGTATATCTTTGTATTCCCGAGGTAGCACCAGATTCCAACGAAATCAAATTTGAAGTATCTGGAAGTATCTGCAGCCGTAGATCTGTGGGAGGTACAGAAACTATGAGACCGCAACGGCTTTTACTACCGTCAACTGCGTTGATGTTTTGGAACCAATATGTTTAACGCATGACGATGGTAAGAGTGCCGACGAGATGACCTTCGTTGTTTGGAGGATGGGGTGGACCTTTGGTGTGGGACGCTACCAGCGTGGACTCGCTTGCGCCATCTCATCTTCCCGGTTCGCAAAATAAGTCTGATTGAATAGACTAAGACTCATAAGACGCGCAAATATTACGTTAGAACGTAGTTACGCGAGAACCGTGGAGACTGGGAGCCAAAAGTAAAAAATTGCCGCACTCCTGTTGAGGCGAGCCATTCCTGGAATGCCAGCATGTATTATCTAAGTTAAAAATAAAATATAATTTTTGACTTACATAATAAAAATATATGATAATAATTCATAAAAAGTAATGGAATCAGGCGTTACTTTGCGGAAATCCATAACAATTAAAATACAAAATCAATATTTAGTGTTAATTCCGCTAATTGTCAGTTTAATCATGCTGGGATGCAATTTGCACCGCCCTCCCGCCCGCAAAAATGTGCACATGCAAAGAAGGACAATATAAAAAGCAAATTACATGCGCCAGTACGATACCCAACACGTGTTTCGGTCCTCCACGGACCATTCTCAAGGGCTGCTAACTCGTCGAGTGCTCGAAGGAGACTAAAAGTCAACGAGGCGAGCGCTCCTTTATATACTACCAACCGCATGGACAATTATTTCTAACTACCCCCAAATATTCGTAGTAAAGGAGATGAAACTAAATTTGTTTGGTCATTCAACAATGCAAAACTATTACTGCTATGTTTTAATATTTCTAATTGTTCCAACACACATAACCGGAAACTTTTATCACAATTATGTAAAATATTATACGTATTATTGTCGCCCAAGGAATGGCCAGTTTCAATTAAATGTTTGGCGTAATGAGATTTATCAGGATGGCCATTCCTATAAGCAGCTACATGCTCTTTATACCGTATTTCAAAATTTCGGCCTGTCTGACCTATATATACCGCGTCACAATCATCGCAGACCAACCTATACACACCGGATTTCTTGCAATTTTCCAAATTATCTTTTCCATTACAAAGACGTCTTATAGTTTGGTCCGTCCGAAATGCAACGTGAATATTATTTTTACGGAGTAAATTGGCAATTTTATCTGAAATTGGGCCCATATAGGTCAGACTACCAACATATTTGTTAATACGGTCAGGGGGGCATGCATACAGTAAAGAGCGAACCCTACATCTCTGATTATTTTTAATCAAATTATCAATAATAGATTTAGGATAACCGTTTGATAACGCGATTTCATAAAGAATATTAAGTTCTTTTATGTAATTCTCATTAGACAAGGGGACCGACATTAACCTATGAACATAGCTGCGGAAGGCAGCTAGTTTATGTTGATTGGGGTGACAGGATGAAGCTGGAATAGCTATATCGGTATGTGTTGGTTTCCGATATATTTGAAATTCTAATTTATTATGGACATTAGTGATGGTGAGGTCAAGAAAATTAAGGGATTTTTGTGATTCTAATTCCAATTTAAATTTTATTTTAGGGTGGAGATTATTTAATTTAGTAACATATGAATCAATTTGACGTTTGGTACCAGACCAACAGATTATTATGTCATCAACGTATCTATAATAAAATAAAATGCTGGGTTCGCCCACTATATATCTACGTTCAAAATTATCCATAAATATCTATGCCATTAGTGGACTTAACTGTGAACCCATGGCCAACCCTTCTTTTTGGCGGTAATATTGATTGTTAAAACGAAAATAATTTTGTTGCATGCATATTTTTGTGAGTTTAAGTAGATCATACATCTCTCCAGGATGTAACCGTTGTCTCTCAAAGTGTTCACCCAGAATATGTAAACATTTCTCATGAGGGATATTGGTAAATAGACTATCAACATCTAGGGACAGTAACTTAGCGGAAGATGGAATTTGAGTATCTTTAATTTTTGAAATTAAGTCTAAACTATTTTTTAAACTGAATTGAGGTTGAAAGGATGATTTTTTACTTAAAAGGACGTTAAGATATTTGGCTAAATTATACGAGGGGGCACCAATATGAGAGACAACAGGGCGAATAGGAACGTTTGCTTTATGTGTTTTTGGCAACCCATACAAAACAGGTGATCGTGGGTTCATGGGGATAATATTTTTTAATTGATCTGGAGAGATGTAAGACGTATCCTTAATAGCATCTTTTAACTCAATCGTAAACTTTTTGGTGGGATCGGAATCAAGGCATTCAAAATCGTCACCCTGGATGACATCATTAACCTTCAGATTATAATCAATTCTATCCAGAATTACGACTGAGTTACCCTTATCAGCTTTTGAAATTACTAGGTTATTCTGGTTTATTTTGTCATTTAAAGAACGAAAAAGAATAGCTTCTGACCTACTGTGTCGTGTGTTTATGAAATCGCGTTATCAAACGGTTATCCTAAATCTATTATTGATAATTTGATTAAAAATAATCAGAGATGTAGGGTTCGCTCTTTACTGTATGCATGCCCCCCTGACCGTATTAACAAATATGTTGGTAGTCTGACCTATATGGGCCCAATTTCAGATAAAATTGCCAATTTACTCCGTAAAAATAATATTCACGTTGCATTTCGGACGGACCAAACTATAAGACGTCTTTGTAATGGAAAAGATAATTTGGAAAATTGCAAGAAATCCGGTGTGTATAGGTTGGTCTGCGATGATTGTGACGCGGTATATATAGGTCAGACAGGCCGAAATTTTTAAATACGGTATAAAGAGCATGTAGCTGCTTATAGGAATGGCCATCCTGATAAATCTCATTACGCCAAACATTTAATTGAAACTGGCCATTCCTTGGGCGACAATAATACGTATAATATTTTACATAATTGTGATAAAAGTTTCCGGTTATGTGTGTTGGAACAATTAGAAATATTAAAACATAGCAGTAATAGTTTTGCATTGTTGAATGACCAAACAAATTTAGTTTCATCTCCTTTACTACGAATATTTGGGGGTAGTTAGAAATAATTGTCCATGCGGTTGGTAGTATATAAAGGAGCGCTCGCCTCGTTGACTTTTAGTCTCCTTCGAGCACTCGACGAGTTAGCAGCCCTTGAGAATGGTCCGTGGAGGACCGAAACACGTGTTGGGTATCGTACTGGCGCATGTAATTTGCTTTTTATATTGTCCTTCTTTGCATGTGCACATTTTTGCGGGCGGGAGGGCGGTGCAAATTGCATCCCAGCATGATTAAACTGACAATTAGCGGAATTAACACTAAATATTGATTTTGTATTTTAATTGTTATGGATTTCCGCAAAGTAACGCCTGATTCCATTACTTATCTACAGTCAGCAAGTATAGCTGAGCAGGCAAAACTTTACATCAAGCTAACCAAACTCCACCGTTTGGCAGCACAAAACGTATGGTTCAATCAACAATGTAAGAAATTGAATGTAATACCTCATTATATTAATTTGCGTACCAACACACATAATCGAGCTAGTAGTATAGCGTTGAGGAAGGCTAAGCAGATATGGTTGAATGAGGAATGCAAGTATTGGTTTTCTGTTAGAGATGGTATCAAGCTCCACCTCAAAGTTTTATATACCGAATTGAGTTTCAAATTACATAACGTGGAGTTTGATATTTTAGATAACAAGGCTAGGGATCTGGCTTCGAAAGAGGTGCATGAAAAATATGTAATACAATCGCGGAAGTTGGAGCGATTGTCTCGGGAGAGCCACAATGATAATTTCTACCATTCTGATAATTTGCCGATTTCAACGCATACATTTTATCCCCGCGTCAAAAATTATTCTAATACTCAGTTTTCACCAAATGAAATTTCTTTGTTAGAAAAAGGTTTGAAATATAATATTCAACCTAGGCCTTCCCAGAAATCCCTTGAAACTTTGGCGGTTGACTCGGAAATTGCTTGCTTTAGAAGTAAACAGGACGGCATCATTAAGCATCAGATAGCAGTTCAAATCAAAAAAGCTTTAAAGACACCGGTTATACACAGTAGGTCAGAAGCTATTCTTTTTCGTTCTTTAAATGACAAAATAAACCAGAATAACCTAGTAATTTCAAAAGCTGATAAGGGTAACTCAGTCGTAATTCTGGATAGAATTGATTATAATCTGAAGGTTAATGATGTCATCCAGGGTGACGATTTTGAATGCCTTGATTCCGATCCCACCAAAAAGTTTACGATTGAGTTAAAAGATGCTATTAAGGATACGTCTTACATCTCTCCAGATCAATTAAAAATATTATCCCCATGAACCCACGATCACCTGTTTTGTATGGGTTGCCAAAAACACATAAAGCAAACGTTCCTATTCGCCCTGTTGTCTCTCATATTGGTGCCCCCTCGTATAATTTAGCCAAATATCTTAACGTCCTTTTAAGTAAAAAATCATCCTTTCAACCTCAATTCAGTTTAAAAAATAGTTTAGACTTAATTTCAAAAATTAAAGATACTCAAATTCCATCTTCCGCTAAGTTACTGTCCCTAGATGTTGATAGTCTATTTACCAATATCCCTCATGAGAAATGTTTACATATTCTGGGTGAACACTTTGAGAGACAACGGTTACATCCTGGAGAGATGTATGATCTACTTAAACTCACAAAAATATGCATGCAACAAAATTATTTTCGTTTTAACAATCAATATTACCGCCAAAAGGAAGGGTTGGCCATGGGTTCACCGTTAAGTCCACTAATGGCAGAGATATTTATGGATAATTTTGAACGTAGATATATAGTGGGCGAACCCAGCATTTTATTTTATTATAGATACGTTGATGACATAATAATCTGTTGGTCTGGTACCAAACGTCAAATTGATTCATATGTTACTAAATTAAATAATCTCCACCCTAAAATAAAATTTAAATTGGAATTAGAATCACAAAAATCCCTTAATTTTCTTGCCTCACCATCACTAATGTCCATAATAAATTAGAATTTCAAATATATCGGAAACCAACACATACCGATATAGCTATTCCAGCTTCATCCTGTCACCCCAATCAACATAAACTAGCTGCCTTCCGCAGCTATGTTCATAGGTTAATGTCGGTCCGCTTGTCTAATGAGAATTACATAAAAGAACTTAATATTCTTTATGAAATCGCGTTATCAAACGGTTATCCTAAATCTATTATTGATAATTTGATTAAAAATAATCAGAGATGTAGGGTTCGCTCTTTACTGTATGCATGCCCCCCTGACCGTATTAACAAATATGTTGGTAGTCTGACCTATATGGGCCCAATTTCAGATAAAATTGCCAATTTACGCCGTAAAAATAATATTCACGTTGCATTTCGGACGGACCAAACTATAAGACGTCTTTGTAATGGAAAAGATAATTTGGAAAATTGCAAGAAATCCGGTGTGTATAGGTTGGTCTGCGATGATTGTGACGCGGTATATATAGGTCAGACAGGCCGAAATTTTTAAATACGGTATAAAGAGCATGTAGCTGCTTATAGGAATGGCCATCCTGATAAATCTCATTACGCCAAACATTTAATTGAAACTGGCCATTCCTTGGGCGACAATAATACGTATAATATTTTACATAATTGTGATAAAAGTTTCCGGTTATGTGTGTTGGAACAATTAGAAATATTAAAACATAGCAGTAATAGTTTTGCATTGTTGAATGACCAAACAAATTTAGTTTCATCTCCTTTACTACGAATATTTGGGGGTAGTTAGAAATAATTGTCCATGCGGTTGGTAGTATATAAAGGAGCGCTCGCCTCGTTGACTTTTAGTCTCCTTCGAGCACTCGACGAGTTAGCAGCCCTTGAGAATGGTCCGTGGAGGACCGAAACACGTGTTGGGTATCGTACTGGCGCATGTAATTTGCTTTTTATATTGTCCTTCTTTGCATGTGCACATTTTTGCGGGCGGGAGGGCGGTGCAAATTGCATCCCAGCATGATTAAACTGACAATTAGCGGAATTAACACTAAATATTGATTTTGTATTTTAATTCATAAAAAGTTAAAAATAAATATATGTTCTGAAAAAATATTCAAATATAGTTAATTACTTATAATAATATGACATGATGATATCTAACGTTGCACGCCATTTTTTAATTTAGATGTTCTGAATCTATATTCTGTGTAATAAATTGTATAGACATTGTAGTCATTTCGGGGGTAAAGATCTTATGAAATTTGATGAACTTTATTTTTGATTACTCACGTACGTCGCTTAAGTTTGATTAAGAATTCCGATCATTGCATTCTAAGCATCATCATATCAGACAAATTACGTCAACTTCTGGATAAAGGCCTCCCCCAAGGATGTCCACAATGACCAGTCTTGTGCTGCCCGAATCCAGCAGTTTCCCGCAACCCTAACTACGTCTACTAACGTGAAAAACATGTTGTTCGGAATGTAAAACATTGGTTGCATATTAAAGACGAAAGCTGGAGTGCTTTTACCATAACTCGGGGCAAATGCATCTAAGAAATAGAGACGGCAAATAATGTATTATGTTTTAGTTAGCTACATAGCTTTAGACAAGGCAATATGTACAAACTATTATAAAGTCTCCTTTCTCTTCGTTCTACTACTACAATTTAATCCGTAGTGGTTTATCATAATTATTCTTGTTATCATAATAAAATTAGTTTTCATGCATGTACAGAGACAAATTAAGAATCTATAAAAATGTACACTTAAATTGTTTTATATATTTTTTCATGTATTCTCTTCTCTTCTCTCCTCTCCTCTTCTCTCCTCTCCTCTCCTCTCCTTCTCCTTTTCCATCTCCTTCTCCTCCTTCTCCTTCTCCTTCTCCTTCTCCTTCTCCCTCTCCTTACATGGATTACGCTTAATACATAGATAATGGAAGGGGATAATTCTGTACTCGACATATATTTAACGTTTAAAATCCGCCGTATTGCGATCGGCCTTTTACGAATACACGAACAACAATCGACGACTTTGAAGAAACAATTTGAAAGGCATGTTTTTTTAGGATGTTCTCATATTGCATGTCTTCATACGGTACATTGTAAAAAACCGTATCTTAGATGCAAATGGCAAATTTATATTAATGTTCGTTCTGTATTAATATTAGATCACGTGGCTTAGTAATGATCGATGTCTTTTCAGGTTGGATTCTCTTTTCTAATATCAACACACGTCGACTCACGCCTGTTTCCTAGAGGGATAGGCAGAGACAACGAATTTCCATTTGTCATGATCTTTACACACCTTTTTTGCCTCGTTTACTGCCATTATATTCTTCATACATTCCAGTCCAATTTTGATGACCGAGCAAGGATTCTAAAATCGAATCACGAGCGCAGCGAGTGATTCATAAATTAGTATCCTAAGCATTAGCAAGGAAATCAAAAGAGCACAAGGTGAAAAAATCTTTGCACACGAGTACAACACGTAACTTTTCATCAAACCTCAGCGAGGAAATGACTAAATGCGAAAAAAAACCTTATTATAAATACTTTTATTTCAGATTACTATATATGATATGTAAGTATTACAGGACAATCTTTAAATTACAACAAATAATACTTAGGCATAATTAAGAAAAACTAAAAGTAACGTTGCTGCAGTTTGAGTGTAATAGAACAGTAATATTGCTCAAAACAAATTAAAATAAGTACACCAAGAAGGTTCCGAGTCTTAGTTTTTAATAAATTAAAAAAGTCGTATGATTAATTTGGCGTCATAGAGGTAAAAGTAAATGAGTTTAATGATATTTTGCATTCACAAACTTAGTGTACACGATGTTCTAAATTCAAATTTACTTTACCCTCTAGAGGATAAAAACTACTTATCCACTCAGGTCTCGAAGAGTAAAAATACTCTTTCCGAGATGGGGTGATGAAAATAACATATATTACATTTAGTTGATAATTTTATTTTTCAACAATTGTTCCGTCAGATTTTCTATTTTTAGACTGCAATAAAATTATATTTACTTTCAAATCCTCACGAAAAGTAAATGAAACATAATTTGCAAAAGGGAATGTAGATGGTATTATGCATATTACACGTCAAATTTACTTTGATTTTTAATACACGTAACAAAGTTGTTTATTTTTTAATTAAGAATAAATCTCCGCATTTGTTTCGAGAGGAATCCAATTCTTGTCGGCGCTTGAAAGTGTTCTGTTTTATAAACAGATCAGTTTCCTGTTAATCATGTTTACGATTTGGGGTTACTTACAAATACAAAAAATAATAGAAAAGAATAAATGTTTTTTTTTAAACTACGTAATAATTTGAACTCTTTCTTAATTATTTTATGTATTTATCTAAGCACTTAACGTGTGTCGCAGCACTTAAGACAACACCTCGCCTCTTCGTGTGCCCGGTTAGATCTCCGCTCAGGACAATTATTTATGTGACCCAAAAACAGTCGTTCTGAATCTAGATCCGGTTATTGGAGTTGGTAAATACTTGCTTTCCACGTCGCAGGTCTTGGGTTCGATTCTGACCCAGGACAGATTTTGGTGTGTATAAACATGTCTGTTTGTCCTGGGTATGGGTTTTATCTATAACAGTATTTATTTACGAAATAAAACTATATATTTAGTGTATCAATTATCTGGTTTCCAGCGTACAAGCTCTGCTTAGTTTGGGATTAGATGGCCGTGCGTGAATAATGTCCCAGGATATTATTGTTTTTATTAAAGTTATCCGCACCAAGAGAAATGTGTCGTGAACACGTAAAACATGTGTAACAGGACAAACAAACATGTTCATGCACACAAATATTTGTCCTGGGTGGGAATCGAACACACGACCTGCGGCGTGAAAGTCAAGCATTTACAATCCTGTCCGTGTAAGTCTGAAATGGCACCATCTCAGCATTTGCTAAAACATTTTATTGTTCTAGCGCTGGTAATTCAGATGGTGCTGAGTGACTTTCACGGAACATTAACTTATATCAAACCAGCTGTGTCCCACCGTTTTACCCACGTTCACGTTAGACGTGAAGAAGTAACATACACACTCGCACACTAACACAGTCACAAACTTTCACCTTTATAATATTAGTATGATACAAGTAAATCACGGACAAATGAAATAGTAGTGATAGTAGGTGATTATATTTCGTCGCTGCATCCTCGAGATTTTCATATTACACAGTAGTACACTCTTCAATGTACTGGACATCGAACACTTTTTAGAGCTTGCAACATTAAAAAGACAAAATGTCAACGTCATTTTTCCGCCGCCACCTGGATGTCACCTCATTCACTTTTCGTGTTGGGCATCGAAACATCAATTCTTTTTATTTTATTTTATTTTCAGTAAACAAGTGTTATAATTATATTATAGTGACATTTAATGTGAATTACTGTATTGGCCTATAAAAATGGGCTAGTTTAAGTGCACGAAGAAGGAATATGAAGAAAAATTTGGTGCCGATTGAATCTACGCAAATGCCGAGTGTCAGCAAAAAATGTAAGTACATACTTACTCTCCAGCAAATATACAACATATTGAATCTTAAGGTGACCGACGGTTACAACGATACTATCATTTTATTTTATTACCAATTATGATTACATTACACACCCCTGGCAAACAGGCGTGAGTGTATGAATAATTAGATTTTAGTTTTACAAGCTGAATGTTTTCTGGCATTATTAGATTATTCTAACCTATTTTACAGTTAGCCATTCTATGGAATAAGATCTGCCCTTTGTGTCAGATAGTACAAGCCCTGTTTTTACAACAGGTATGTACCTGTTGTAAAACCCTAATAATTACAATGCCCTGGGGCAATGTTTGGGTTAAAATCATATGGAGTTGTGATGATTTATTATTAACAACCTGATTACTTTACTTACAAAACTAACCTAGATATCTGCCACGTGTTCTCTGAACAATGGGGGCAAATTATAATGGACGCACTTAGCAAGGAGAATACAGGACTGAATCCTGAAATAGAAAATTTTCAGTTCCAGAAATTCATTAATGCTATAGAGGTTATTTTCATTCAACCATTCAAATAGCTTAATTCTAAATAATCTGCAATGTAGTTTCTATTTAGATTAGTAGGTAACAGAAACGTACGCACATAGCCAGAATGCTTTTATTATATTTGATTAACCAAGTACACGTACAACTCAAGTACAAGTCCCGATGTTGATCCCGTCTACTTCTAGAACATGTATTAGTAACATGGGTTACCAGTATAGCGAATATTTGATTGATTTGCTAGTTTTGCAGACATGGTTTTTTCCAGTTAAGTTGACTGTGATTGTTGTAAAAAACCTGTGGAAAATAGAATTCGTTTATGGTAAACGTGTATTAGTTTTGTTTGATATCCAGTATAAGATAAAATGTTGTTCATTGCTTGTCTATCAATTTGAAATGGTATTAGTCATTTGCTACGTAACTACGTAACAAAGTAGCTATAAATATTCGATCTATTAATTTTAATATTATAAGTTAATTATACAGTATATTATATACATAATAACAATAAATAAATGTCTTGCCATCTCATCGCAGACTGGGCAGAACCAGTACTGTTGTCATAGTGGGGCCAACAGACAACTGATAAATATACTTGTATATCAGTAATTACATACAAATTATAGATGAATTGCACCCAGGTACGGAAGTAATAATCGTGCTAATCGAACAAATATTTGTCCCGAGTGGGGATCGAACCCACACCGTATGGCTTAGCAGTCAGGAATATTAAAATTTTAATAAAACCATTAGAGGCCAATATTAAAATTAAATTTAAGATTATCATGTAGTTTCCTTATTTTGATACGGTTACTCGTATTGTTAGATGCATACATATATTTACTTTAATTTAGTATGCTATGTTTAGCAGAGAGATCGGGCTCCCCAGATCTAGAAAACAAGTTCAGGCCTACTTTTTAAATGAAAAATGACCTTGATATATTTACTGGAAGAAGGATACTAACGCTTTCAATATATATGTTTACCCTTAATTAGAAATAGGTACTTTTTCTTTTGCTTGTTTCCTCCGTTTTTCACCAATTTTAAAATGATTATGCAAGATAATAGACAACCTGGCAGTAGATATTACTGTCGTTCCTAACTCGCCTAGTGAGATGTGAATCTAATCTGTGTGGCAAAGCCAATAAAGAGGCCTTTTTTTGTAACAAGCACTCAAAATGAGACAATTGAATTAATGATTGCATCTCTGTCAATAAAACGATAACGACGCAGCGTGTAAAATTTATAGAATTTTGGTCATAATAATAACATTGATGATTAAAAAAAAAAAATTAAATCCTGTAGCATTAAACTTCATTACATAACAGGAGCTAATTTCTCATCTGAAAATACATTCCGTTCAGCACTTTCTCCCATATTGAATAAACGATTTAGTTCATATGCTAATATCAGGATATGGCTTATAGGTATTAACAAAACTCAATACTGTGGTACTTGTTTTGTAAGTAGATGCTACCCAAATGTAGAAATACCATTGACAACTAAATAATAATAATAAAAAAAAATTATAGCACCTGGTTGTGCTACCAATGTTCTTACATTCACTTCTAAAACCATATTTATTTGTAAATAAATCGTTGAATTTGACTTTATTATAATGTATATTTTAAAGAGTCGTGATGTGATTACGACCGAATATACGAATACCACACCAATGAACCATGATGGCATTACGGTTATTTACTCACATATGTATTGTAGCCTAAGCTGGCGTCTAAAAATATATATATTAAAGAGTAGTGATGCGAATATAATTATTGCACCGTAATGCGATTACGGTCATTTACTCACATATGTATGTGTTTTATCTGACGCAGATTAGCAGAGGGTTTGCTGGCGTTTAAAAATGTATATTTTTAAGAGTCGTGATGCGATTACGACCGAATATACGAATACCATACCAATATATTTATTGAACCGTGATGCGATTACGGTCATTTACTCACATATTTACGTGTTTTATCTGACGCAGATTAGCAAAAAAGTATTTCTGGCGTTTAAAATGTATATTTTAAAGAGTCGTGATGCGATTACGACCAAATATACGAATACCATACCAATATACTTATTGAACCGTGATGCGATTACGGTCATTTACTCACATATGTATTTGTTTTATCTGACGCAGATTAGCTGAGGGTTTTCTGACGTCTAAAAATGTATATTTTAAAGAGTCGTGATGCGATTACGACCGAATATACGAATACCATACCAATATACTTATTGAACCGTGATGCGATTACGGTCATTTACTCATAATTATATGTATTGTATTTGATGTAGATAATGAATTTGAGCATTCATTTTCATCAAATCTGTGAATAAGCTCCGTCATATCGATACTGTTGGTCAAGATTAATACCCATAAAATTAAAGAGTCATGATTTGATTACCGAATATACGATACCAATATTATTTCTGAACCGTGATGCGATTACGGTCACTTACTCGCATAATAATATGTATTTTTCCTGATACAGATAATGTATCTGAACATTCATATTTATTTAATCAGTGAATACGCTCCGTCCGTCCGTCCTCGGTATAGTTGGTTAAAGCTAATACGGATTATATTAAATAGCCGCGATGCGATTACGACCGAATATACGAACACCATATTATATCAATATTATTTCTGAACCATGAAGCGATTACGGTCACTTCCTCATATATGCATTTTTTTTACTAATGCAGATAATGTATCTGAGTATTCATTTTCATTAAATCTTGGAATAGGCTCCGTCGTATTTATACTGTTGATCAAAGCTAATACCTATAAAATTAAAGAGTCGTGATTCGATAATGACCGAATATACACACACATTACCCAATATAATTATTGAACCATGATGTGATTATGGTCACTTACTCGCATATTAATATGTATTTTTTTTTCTGATGCAGATAAAGTATCTGAGCATTCATTTTCATTAAATCTTAGAATACGTACCGTCGTAACGTTGGTCAAGGCTAATACGCATAAAATTAAAGAATCTTGATTCGATAACGACCAAATATACAAACATCATAACAATATAATTTCTGAACCGTGATGCGATCCTTGGTTTAGTCGAAAACCATCCAATGATATTGCTTGATCCACAGTTCAACTGTAGTTTAGTTTTAGACTTCGTTTTTTAAATAAGGGTGATAATGTATATTTTATTTTATGTGAATAATACATCTGAACATTCATATTTAGCAAATTAGGGTATACGCTCCATTTTCGCCGAATAATATTGACCCGATTACACATACTCTTGATAATGTTGTCGCTACGCAGGATCCTACCGCTGATATTGCTACCCCGACCAAATAATCTAATAAAGATGAACTCTCAGCACCCGAGCTTTGGCCGCAGGCCTTTTGGGATGCCTTAAGTGTATCAAAAATTAAAGTTGTCATTTATGAACCTAAGATAAGAGACGTTGTTTCAAATATTAGGAATAACGATTCCAATATTTAAAATTCTTGTAAGCGAGGCCTCAATCGCATCTAATTCTTTTATCACAATTAGAAGGAGATATGCCCAGGGAAAACCCTGATAGCATACATAGAACTAATAGGACCGTTTAGAGACACGTCTATCGCAGAAAGGTTAATTCTGACCACTAAAAAAAAAAAAAAAAAAAGAAAAAGAAAATATATATATATATACCACAACGCAACTGTGTCCACAATCAGCCGCTGTGTCCAGCAAGTATTGCAAGAGAGCGGATATTGACGCAAGCGTATACTCTGCGCATAGTGCTCGCCACGCAGAGACGTCCGTCGATGCGTTTCCATTGAAGTGATTAGGAAGGCAGCAGAATGGTCATGAAACTCCCACGGGTTTAGTAAATTTTATGACAAATCGAATAATGATCCTGTATTTAAAAATTCCAGTTGATTATGGTTAAGTATAGTTAAAAATGGTTAAGTTAATAAGATAAAGTAAATTATTGCATGTATTAATTCGTTTATGGGTATTGGTTCAATACTCTTACTAACGATTTCCCTAAAGCTCTAAACATCTACTGTGTAATATGAAAATCTCGAGGATGCAGCGACGAAATATAATTGAAGGTTAAACAAACTTACCTTAAGTGAAGTTTGACCATAATTATATGAGTCGCTGCATCCGAAGAGATTTCGATCCCTCCCTCCCTTAAAGTATTCTTGTGAATACTTTCTTCCCGTTATTTGATTTTAATGCTTTGCCTTTAGTGAAATCTAAAGTAGATGCTGTGTTACTCTGAAAAGAATGAGGTGACATCCAGGTGGCGGCGGAAAAATGACGTTGACATTTTGTCTTTTTAATGTTGCAAGCTCTAAAAAGTGTTCGATGTCCAGTACATTGAAGAGTGTACTACTGTGTAATATGAAAATCTCGAGGATGCAGCGACTCATATAATTATGGTCAAACTTCACTTAAGGTAAGTTTGTTTAACCTTCAATTATGTTTAACAAATCAACATATAAGCATTGTGAAAATTAATGCATATTACGTACACCCATCAGTTACTTTGCTAGCGTTCAATGGTCATTTGTTTCGAACAATATTTTATACAAATATGGGAACATCAAAAACAGAACAACTTTTGACGTTTACTGATAACGCTAAAGGTTTAGTCAGTGATTAATTGTATTTAGCATTGAAGTATTCAGTCACGAGTTCGACCATAGAATATACATATAAATAACAGCAAAGTGATTTCATGTATCTGTTCATCATCATATCAGCCGATAGACGTCCACAGCTGGACAAAGGACTCCTCCACAGATCTCCACAATAGCCGGTCCTGCGCTGCACACATCCAACGGCTTCCCGTGACCCTTGCAAGATCGTCGGTCCATCTTGTAAAGGGCCTGCCCACGCTGCGTCTTCCGGTTCGTGGTTGCCACTCGAGAACCTTTCTGCCCCATCGGCCATGTATCTGTTACAGATATTAAATTATTAATTACAAGAATTAAGGAAAACTGTGTGAGGTAGGCGAACTGTGGAGGAACCACATTTATTTTAAGAAAGCAAAGTCATGGAAACCATGCTCTGTGACAGGGATTAAGATGGTGCTGCTCACGTTTTGTTCTCTAGGGACAGAATAGCGCCGTACCCTTCAATAGAGAAAAAAAATGGCTTTGGAGGAAAACCATCCACCTCCAAAAGTATATCTTTGTGTTCCGGAGGTAGCACCAAATTCCAACAAAATCAAATTTGAAGTATCTGGAAGTATCTGCAGCCGTAGATCTGTGGGAGGTACAGAAACTATGAGACCGCAACGGCTTTTACTACCGTCAACTGCGTTGATGTTTTGGAACCAATTTGTTTAACGCATGACGATGGTAAGAGTGCCGATGAGATGACCTTCGTTGTTTGGAGGATGGGGTGGACCTTTGGTGTGGGACGCTACCAGTGTGGACTCCCTTGCGCCATTTCATCTTCCCGGCTCGCAAAATAAGGCTGATTGAATAGACTAAGACTCATAAGACGCGCAAATATTGATAATTGATAAAGGATTGCGCCTTTTGGGGTGAAAAATTGCCGCACTCCTGTTGAGGCGACCCATTCCTGGAATGCCGGCATATATTATCTAAGTTTAAAATAAAATATAATTTTTAACTTACATTATAATAATATATAATAATGATTCATAAAAAGTTAAAAATAAATATATGTTCTGAAAAAATATTCAAATATAGTTAATTACTTCCAATAATATGACATGATTATATCAAACGTTGCACGCCATTTTTAAATTTAGATGTTCGGAATCTATATTCTGTGTAATAAATTGTATAGACTTTACTATAATGTCTATACAAGTCATTTCGGGGGTAAAGATCTAATGAAATTTGATGAATTTTACTTTTGATTACTCACGTACATCGCTTAAGATTTATTAAGAATTCCGATCATTGCATTCTAAGCATCATCATATCAGACAAAATACGTCAAATACGTGTATTAAATAAAATTATTTCTCTTCTCTTCTCTTCTCTTCTCTTCTCTTCTCTTCGCTCCTCTCCGCTCCTCTCCGCTCCTCTCCGCTCCTCTCCGCTCCTCTCCGCTCCTCTCCTCCCCTAATACTACGGAACTTTATAATATATTGTTAGAGATAGAAATATATCATAGATTATTCCACGTAGTAAATAAAGATAATATTAATTAAGATAGAAGAAACTATCGTTGTAAAATCTTATTGCCACAATAATAAGTTAGTTTTCGTGCTAGAGGTTCCTTTATTGGAGAAAGACCCATATAACTATTACAAAATAATTCCCATTCCTATATATAACCCTAATTCTAATATCTATTATTCTTGACAATAACTTGATACGAGCTAGCTTAATATCATTTCTGTAATAAAATAAATTTTATAAATGTTTTCATACAAGATGTACCTAAATATCTATGTTACTAGAAATAATATCTAATGTATACAACTATATTACTACAAACATGTTCTGACTATTTACAAGCGCTTTTTTAAAGTCTACGTGAATAAAAACCTTTTTTATTTATTTTTTATTATTTATTTTATTCCTTAAAAACCTGAATTATTATACCTAGATACCCATACCGTATAGTGAATGGATTGAAATATAAACCCCTAGTTAGCCCATGTAGAGCAATCGAAAATGATCGAGTTTTATGTCAATAAGACAATATAGTTCAATATGTGGATACAACATGCATCGACCAAATAATGTTGCTGAAAAATAATACGGCGTGTCATCGAAATATTATAGAAATTGAAAATGTGAGAAGTCATCAAGTAGCTGATGGAAAATGGTTACACCATATTAATGAAAGAAAATGAAATTCTTTCTGAAAACTGCAACAATCAAATAATGAAGTATAACCTCAAAGGAACATTTTTAGTAGTTCCAGAGCATATTTGTGAAACGCAAATTGGCGACAAAATAATAAGTAAGGAAACTGAAACTAAGATGTCCGAGGCCAGCCTGATGCTGAAACCAGTAATGATGCCAGAGCTGCAAGAAGAAATCAAGATAGAAAATAATCAAATAGATCTACGCGGCTTGGACCTCAGCGATGTAAAGGACCATTCTAAATAGTGCAAAGTTTAACAGCGAAAGTGTTACTGAAACCAGTGGAATTTTGGTAACCAAGGACATCAGTGTATGGCAATGATGTTATAAGTAAAAAGGTGTAGATAGGTTAAAAGCGCTCCGTGAGCGGCACGTTGAAATGTGGCTAATTAGCCAGAATTTACTTCAGTCAGTATCGCGTCGCTAGTGTCAACGACGCACTATCGCAAATTACATTTGTCTCGTTTACGCTCACGATTATTCAATCATGCCATCTTACTTTACCGTCTAATCGTAATGTAGTGTGATATTGCAATATTAAATTATTTATGTGTGCGTTGGTGAAGATCGAATGTTGTGTTGGAAACCTATGTACACCTTTTTACTTATAACCTATTTACTTATATCATTGGTGTTAGGACAATAAGTTTATTGATTTTTATTTTTGTATTTTTGATTGTAAAATTAAAGATTTATAAAAAAGTTTATATACTTAAACGAAATTATCTGGACCCTGAAAAAATGTCTTTAGCTGATTTCTCTCTTAGGGGGGGAGGAGGGGGGGGGTGTTAAGGATACTACCCCTATAGATATTAGTATAATTAAACCTAAGTCTAATTATATTGGATAGTAACAAGGATGATGCAATAATATATTTAGTTCCCACGAGAAACTTAGAATCGAATGTTCTAGAACAAATTATGCTGACTCCTTCCCTATAATAGGGATATATGAAACCTTTGTTGTTTCCAACCTATCTTTCATGTTAATTCAAATTCTATTTAACGTCATTCTGTTGTTGCTCGTCTTCCTGTACACTAGTTTTGTTCAATAAATAAATTGTGGAACTGGAACTACAGGAGTGGGGATTTTCTATAAAAAGGCGATGCCTCGCCGGCATCGCCCTCTTTCCCGTCCAACAGTTGTCGAGACTGTTACTCTGTCCGATTGTGGGTCGATTCGTAGTCTTTGTCTATAATTGTTAGCCTAGTGTAGTGCGGGTGATTTTACTTCTTTTGTTCGTTTTCTTTGTTTGAATTATAATGATTGGTTTGTTATTTGTGATTTTTGTTTCCGTAAGTTGTATTAAAATTTGTTTTAAAAAAGCTACTCCTGGTCTCATTCCTAAGATCAGAAGTGAGATTCTTCTTTCGCCCACACAGTTATTTATGTGTTTCGCAATTATCGGTGAGGTCAAATATTTTTGTTGTTGTTGTGCGGATTATGTGGTTAATTGGTTGGCTTTTGTTGTTGTTTAGTGGTATTATTTTCGTTATGTCGAATCGTGAGCGTGATTATAGTGTGAATCGCCGGGATAGGTATAGTCCTGGGCACGGTAGTCGCCACAGTGAGCGTCGCGAGCGATCGCCAGACGAAAATTTTGGGTTACGGCTCGGAATGCAGGCAATGCTTACTCGTCTTAAGGCATTAGAAGATGCGTCTCGGACTTCACCTAGGCCGGGGCGTTCGGGTGTTTGTGATACGAGAGTGTCGGAGGGAAACCCAAGCCGTGTTGAGTCGCTATCTCGAGTTGAGCATGTTTCGCGTACACCTAAGCGCAATACCCTGAGATCGCCGGTTCAAGCAGATTCGCGTGATGCGCGTCGCTCATGTATGAACACTGAGGTTAGTGTCTCGACGCTTAATATAGTGCCGCGACCGAGAGATCAGTTATTGTCGCCTACGACTTAATCACAGACAACGTCCATGCACTCGGTCTCGATCACCGCCACGTAGTTCGGAACCCACTCGTAGCAGCGTCCCAGAGCATTTCACAGTCGTGTTTGCCTGAATGAACATTTTTACATTTCCAATTTTGACTCAAATTTACATATTTTCGATAATTGGTGCGCTGTGGTAGATGCGTGCAAAATCTTTAAATAATTCGAGTGATTTTGACTGCCTAGTTTGTGTGTTTTACTTTTGTATAGTGTCGACAGTGTGTTCCTGTAAGCAAAATTTATTTGTATTTTGGTATCGGTTGCTTTTACAAAGTAAGTACCACGTGCTTGTTGATTTGTTTTTGTGTGCGCCCTAAAGTATAAAACCGTTAGTTAATATCTAAATTGTGATTTGTTCAGTTTCACTGGTGACTAAAGTAAATAGAGCGCACACCACGCAATGATTCGCATAGTTGTCACGATGATAAGTGTGGAGATTATTGCCGTGATACACGAAGTAGATCTAGGCGTCGCGACAGACCGGATAGTTTTGAAAGTTCACGTAAACTTGTTCGTTCGCGGTCAGATTGTCGAAAACATGACGATCCGTTTACGGTCCTTGAGCGGTAGCAGTTATAATAAGTGCGAACGTGATTGCAATGCCTTCTAAGGCACAAGAAAATCTACACCGCACGTTAGATTCTATCATGAGTAAGTTAGAAACGATCGAAAGTAATTTTAAAATCTACCACTATAAAATGAAAAATGTGGGTAGTTTGGTTACTCAGGCAGTTGTTGACACGATTCAGTCGATAGTTGAGTCGTGCTAGCCACTATTATGTCCGTCTCTTCCGATATACAGTTATAGTGCGACGTGGTCGATCGCCCACAAATACTGAATCATTGGGACGTCAGGGAATGTTTGTTTAAACCCAGTTTGTTGCAGAGTGTATTAACAGTGAACAGTCTACGAAGTGTACAGTAAAGTTTGTTTCATTTTTGTGTTGTGTGATTTACGTAAGTACAATTTTATTGTTTTGTTTGTGAGATACCGCGATGTATTTCACGTGGCTGATCAAGACTTTTCTTGAAAGGTGAATCCCATATCAAGGCGTGAAACCATTTACTTAGTTTGTCGCACGGTAGTTTGCGATATTCCGGTGAAGCAGTGAAAGCCTCTTAGGCTAACCGATTCGTCATGTGAAAATAAAAGGTAGTTTGCGATGTGTGTTACGAATTACGAACTAAGCTCGATCAGTAGACGTCGTAGTGTTAATAGCTGTCGCCAGCGCCGCTCAGTATCGTGTGCATTGCATGATAGCCATGGTATATAGCTGTAGGTATTGACCACCGCTGAGGAATGTAACCTCAAACGGTTGACATCACGGTGTTGTATAAAATGTCATGCCGTTGTTTTGCGCCTAATGGTAGTGAGAGGATTGAGTGAGGAGCTGAAAAGCCTATGCTACAAGTCCACAGGGACCCGGATATGCGTGGATCCTAGAAGGTGTTAAGCAAACTATGAGCGCAGACTGCGGCCAGTACATGGCTTGCGTGGCAAGGTTTGTCAAGCGAGTGGTGTTGGAGAGAAAAGGCGAGTGTGTCACTTGCTATTTGGAGCAGGCTGTCAGCGTGACCCGGTGGCTACCTTCGGGGCTGGGGCCCTGAGGCGCCTGGTCTGGCGGGCGTGCGCCTGCGCGCTGCTATGGGAGCTTAAACGCAGTTAAGTACATGATCCCGTGGCGTGGTGAGTGGACTCCCGATGTGTGTGGAGTCACTTTCCATGGTGCGTGACTTTAATTATTTAGGCACTTTGATATTATGCTTAAACTAATTTTGTAAAGTTTTTGTGGAAATGCTTGTGTGCCGAGCATTGTGTTGTTTTGAGAATTACAAATTGATTTAATGATTCTCTATTTGTGCAAAGTGTTTTTCGCAAAGGGCAAACACATTAAGGGAAGTTCTATCTTGCGGTTGGGATAGTCTCTGTCTTGGAGGTCCTCGTACTCGGATATGCTATCCTGGCTGACGGATACACTTCAAGTAAGGTAGAGTTTCATGTTATTGGATTCTGTCTTGGAGTGCGCTCGGGCATGCGATCCTAGTATATGGGACATGCCTGGTGTGGTTTTGTGTCCCTTCCTTTATGCTCGGACGTGTGGTCCTGGAGCTGTGTTACACGTAGGGTCATGCCACGGGTTGGCCGCTGACGAGACGTGGTGCTGTGTATTACACGTAGGGTCATGCCACGGGTTGGCCGCTGACGAAACGTGGTGCTGTGTGTTACACGTAGGGTCATGCCACGGGTTGGCCGCTGACGAGACGTGGTGTGAGATATGTTTGTGTTAAATATTGACTGTGTTTTATTGATAATTTGGGTTGAAATATGCTTTTATCTGGAACTGATTAACACACGCAAAGTTATGTCTCACGTAAGTGCGCGTAGATCTCTAGCGAGTCGTGAGGGGGCACTCCCTCGACGGGAACTGCCCCGAGTGAACGTACAGATATCAGTTTATTTTATACTCTTGTGGTTAGGGTGAGTTAGGATACGCTTTTATCTGCGACTGATTAACACACGCAAAGTTATGTCTCACGTAAGTGCGCGTAGATCTCTAGCGAGTCGTGAGGTTGCACTCCCCCGACGGGAACTGCCCCGAGTGAACGTACAGATATCAGTTTATTTTATACTCTTGTGGTTAGGCCGAGTTAAGTGTGCTAAGCCTACATATGTGTCGAATTGTTGTTTGATTTTTGTGCGACACAAAGATTATGTTTTGAAGCTATCTCTTATCATTTATGGACATGTTTTTGTGCTGTAGTTTTGTGTCATTACAGAGTCTGACAATGACACAGAGGAGTCGAGATGCCTGATGAAGTTGATGAGCCACAACCCAGCACGTCCGCAACACGTGCTGCTGAAAGTTCGAGGATGTCGTTGCCAAGCCTGAAGACTGATCGCCAGAGTTAAAAGATGGAGCCCGTGGCCGGCCTCCTGTCAGGAAGGGCCGTGTGGAACTGGAACTACAGGAGTGGGGATTTTCTATAAAAAGGCGATGCCTCGCCGGCATCGCCCTCTTTCCCGTCCAACAGTTGTCGAGACTGTTACTCTGTCCGATTGTGGGTCGATTCGTAGTCTTTGTCTATAATTGTTAGCCTAGTGTAGTGCGGGTGATTTTACTTCTTTTGTTCGTTTTCTTTGTTTGAATTATAATGATTGGTTTGTTATTTGTGATTTTTGTTTCCGTAAGTTGTATTAAAATTTGTTTTAAATAAGCTACTCCTGGTCTCATTCCTAAGAAAATATATTTTTGGCAAACCATATTATCAATACCATGACTCACGCCATTTTTAAATTAAGATGTTTGGAATTCTGTGTCATAAATTTATCTATATAACATAACGTAATATATATTACGTACATGTTTTAAATAAAATTATTTCTCTTCTCTTCTCTTCTCTTCTCTTCTTTTCTCTTCTCTTCTCTTGTCCTCTCCTCTCCTCTCCTCTCCTCTCCTCTCCTCTCCTCTCCTCTCCTCTCCTCTCCTCTCCTCTCCTCGCCTCGCCTCGCCTCTCCTCTCCTCTCCTCTCCTCTCCTCTCCTCTCCTCTCCTCTCCTCTCCTCTCCTCTCCTCTCCTCTCCTCTCCTCTCCTCTCCTCTTCTCTCCACTCCTCTCCTCTCCCCTCCTCTTCACCTCTCTTTAAGTAAGTTAATTAAATGGCCAGTTCTATTGCTGTGAGAGACCTGACGCCTGTCCTCATTTAATTTATTCTATAACGTGTGTATTTTACGACGCTACGTGGATAACGTGGAATACGTTAACATGGATTACGCTTAATACATAGATAATGGAAGGGGATAATTCTGTACTCTATATATCTTTAACGTTTAAAATCCGCCGTATTGCGATCGGCTTTTTACGAATACACGACCACATACATACATCTTTGAAGAAACAATTTGAAAGGCATACTGATAGCTCTTTTTACCTTTACCAGCCATGCATGTTTTGTTAAGATATTCTCATATTGCATGTCTTCATACAGTACATTGTAAAAAACCGTATCTTAGATGCAAATGGCAAATTTATATTCATGTTCGTTCTTTTCAGGTTGGATTCTCTTTTCTAATTTCAACACACGTAGACTCACGCCTGTTTCCTAGAGGAGTAAGCAGAGACAACGGATTTCCATCTGTCACGATCTTTACACACCTTTTTTGCCTCGTTTACTGCCATTATATTCTTCATACATTCAAGTCCAATTTTGATGACCGAGCAAGGATTCTAAAATCGAATCACGAGCGCAGCGAGTGATTCATAAATTAGTATCCTAAGCATGCAATGCATGCTAGCAAGGAAATCAAAAGAGCACAAGGTGAAAAAATGTGTGTTTTCATTTATTTTTCGTACTGTCAAGATGAGTAAATGTAATGAAGAAATTAGATACATTTTAAAATTTTACTACGAAAAAGGTAAAAATGCAACGCAAGCCCCGAAAAACTTTTGCGATGTTTATGGACCTAGTGCAGTATCTGTGAGAGTAGCACAAATTTGCTGATAACTGGTGCTGAAATGTGGATCACGTACGACAAGAACGTCCGAAAAAGGTCGTGGTCAAAGGCCGGTCAGGCTTCACAGACTGTGGTGAAACCCGGGTTAATTCGCAACAAGGTGATGCTGGGTGTGTGGTAGGATTGGAAGGGCATTATTCATTATGAGCTGTTACCACCAGGCGGGACCATCGATTCTGAACTCTACTGCGAACAACTGATGAGATTAAAGCGAGAAGTTGAGTGAAAGCGGCTGGAATTAATCAACAGAAGGGGTGTGGTTTTTCATCATGATAACGCTAGACCTCACACATCTTTAGTCACTCAGCAAAAATTAAGGAAGTTTGGCTGGGAGGTGTTAATGCATCCGCCGTATAATCCTGACCTTGCACCTTTAGACTTTCACCTGTTTCGGTCTCTTCAGAATTCTTTAGCCTCGGATCTTTTGGCTTTAAATGACTGTCCACAATACGCTGTCAATTCTTGTTACGAGTTTTTCGCATCGGTGGGTCAAAGTTATGCTAATAAAATACTAGATAAGCTAAACACAACCCAAAAATCTCTAGCACAAAAAAGTTATAGCTCAAACTCACCTCTAAGTTCTTTCTTTTTCGAGCCAACCGACTGCAAAGAGGTTGAGGATATTATAGCTAGCTTGAAAAACAATAGCTCATCGGGAATAGATGGTATTTCTAACCTACTGCTTAAAAATATAAGTAATTACATTGTACAGCTTCTAGTGACAATAATAGATCAAAGTTTATCGACTGGTACTGTCCTACCTGACTGGAAAACTGCGGTTATAATCCCGATACACGAAGAAGGCGACTCTTCCCTACCGAATAACTTTCGCCCAATATCTTTGCTTCCTGCTTTTTCAAAGATTTTGGAGAGAGTGGTCAATCGACGCCTTGTAAAATATCTTGAGGAGAATCATTTACTATCTGACGCCCAGTTCGGCTTCCGAAAAAATAAGTCAATAGAAGACGCCGTGAACCTGAAAACCGTGAAATGAAATAGTGTCACATCTAGATAGTAGCCGGGCATGCATTGGTGTATTTCTCGATCTGGCTAAGGCGTTCGATACCGTCTCCATTCCAATCCTTTTACAGAGACTAGAGAACATCGGTATTAGTGGAGTGGTGTTAGACTGGTTCCGCAGTTACCTTACAAATAGAAAACAGATTGTCAGAGTCGATTCATGGCAAAGTACTACTCAAGAAACCTCTTTCGGCATTCCGCAAGGCAGCGTCTTAGGCCCAACGTTATTTCTGTTCTATATCAATGAGCTCTCGTCCCTACCATTGCATAATGCTAAAGTAATCTGTTATGCTGCAGTAATATTTTACGATACTCCTTGGATTAGATGTAGTTCTAATGCTTCTCTAAGTATGGGAATAATTGCCAAATGGCTTACGCCCGAAATTAATAAACGATCCGCAATCTGTCAGTCAGTCCTATCTCTAGATTAGCTCTATCGCTATCTTGATCTTTACCTGCGTGCCAATAACAAAACATATCAATCCATCCATTTTTTGCCCAGAGATCGGGGTGCGATCCTTTCCCTCTGCAGCGTCCCGTTTTATGCAGAACTCGGTAACTCAGGACACAATTATACCATTTAATTTAAGATGAAAATTCATTTTTAAATATATTAAAGATAAGTCATCAATACTGACTTATTTATAGCTAGGTTAAAATGTTTTACTAGACGACTAGGGTATATAATAATAAAATGAAACTTAATTGGTCAAACATTATGTTTTGGTGGAACGGAACGTATCAAAATTTGACAAGCAAAACGCACGCCGGCGCCGTAGTCGCCGATCGGATCAAGAACAAAAAAGGAGTAAGTTGGTTGTTTGTTTTTGTTGCAAAGCATTTATAACTAATATACAAATAATTACTTATTAATAAATATAATACCTATAATGGATTCTGATATGATAAGCAATAATTTTATTATTGATTTCTGTGTTTGTTTTACAAAAACTTTAAACAGTGACGTGAAGTTGTTGCCGCCTATTTTGTAAACTAAAAAAATATTCTTATTATTTATTATTTATATGCAAAGCTACTTTGAAATATAATGAACTATTTCACCAATTTTATCTTTAGAACCAATTGTCAATCCACCCAATTTCTAGGATTGCAACTTTAGATTGTTTTGGCTATCTAAGCTTATGTCAAAAGTGCGCTAACCAATTGCGCCACTGGAGCTAATGGATTGGTTATTGGCACGTGCAACCTGTCATTTTAGTACAGAGGCCTATCTTTTTCTATGATCCGTCCTCCCAAAGATCGCTCGTTCGGAAAGATTGCTTTTTCAATCTGTGGATGCTTTATTGGCACGGTTTAATAGACAAATGGATCGAAATTGCTATCGTAGATAGCATAAAATGGATTAGGATCGTTTATTAATTTCGGGCGTAAGTGATAACCTGCTCACACTCAATACAAGTAAAACGAAATTCATATGTTTCCATAAAACTAGTGCATCTGCACCCTCTTGCTGCCCACATATACAGATACACACCTGTAACATCGAAAACAGCACTTGTGGATGTAACGTGGTTCAAAGAACACAGTCCATAAAATATCTCGGCATAACACTCGATGAGAAACTCACATTCCGAAGCCATATTATGGCGTTATCTGCAAGAGCCAGGAAGCTTATTTACGCTGTAAAGCAACTTAGAGATTTTGCAGATAAAGATCTACTGAAATCCATTTATATATCACTCTGTCAGTCGATCCTCACCTACTGCATTAACGTATGGGGAGGCGCTTACACTTCACATATGATTAGTGTTGAAAGAGCACAGAGGTCGATTCTCAAAGTTATGCTTAAGAAACCCATGAGATTCCCTACTACAGAATTGTATAAGCAAGCTGGTGTCCTCAGCATTCGTAAATTGTGTCTACTGAATGCAGCCTTGTGCACACATAAATTTGTAAAAACTTCATCGAATTACCATAATAATATGGTTTTATCTAGAACATTTAAAGTCCCGAAATGTAAAACCAAAACTTTCTGAGAACATCAATTTGACATAACTTACCAGTCTACTCGATTTGCGCAGTCGGCACTCACGCACACACACACACACACACACACACACACACACACACACACACACACACAAACACACACACACAGCAGTATTTTGATCCAAAACTTCTATAGCAATGGGATCATGTCCCTACCTACAAGATGGCAAAAAAGTTATCGAACAAAATGGTAATTACATACTTTAGTTAAATGTAAATAAACGATGTTAAAATGTGTTTGGATTTTTTTTTTAAAAATGCGGAGTAACTAGTCATTAGAACTATTGCCTCCTGTATCGTGTATTCTATATATCGTAGGTCTGTAATCGCTAGCTCTATCAGAATCATCACATTCTTCTTCGGGTTCAAATCAAGGTGGTTTACTAGTAGAAGCTGTGAAAAAAGATAAAATGGTAAAAGTAAGAAATTATCCTATAAATTAATTTGTATAAATTCTTGGCGATGACTGTGCCATTACCCTGCAATGACGCAATTTGCTTTTGAGTGTTTCTGTTCTCAAACTCCGTTTCGTCTTCGCTTGATGTACTAGATGAATTAAATGAACTTGAATAATTAGAGCTGGATGAAACACAGGATTATGCCAATGTCTGGGCAGTTGTGGTGTTGTTACTTCCGGTAATGAAATTTATTTCTCCATGTCTGTGCTTTATTTTGCCTCATTAAGATAAGATTAATAATCGCCCGCGGGACGCCGAAAACAAATAGGAGGGAAACAATTAACATCAAAATAATATTTTGTTTGTTGCAATAGTAACATAACTCATAATAATACTTAAAAATTCTGATTTTTTTCTGTTAGAACGGTATAATTCACAATATGACTTTTAGTTTTCAATGTTGAAATGCATTGTTTTTATTACAATAATGATTTAACGATAAATAATAAAAAAACACCCCTAGTTTTACGTGCAATAGCGTCATTTTGTTTAATAATACACAATAATTTAATTCAGTTTATGTTGCAATAGTGTCATAATACAAAATAATTCCATATTGTACAAAATGATTAATGTGAGAATAGCTCTTACCATATGTTGCAAGAACGTATTAACTCCAAATATGACGTCCTTGAGGAACACGATGCGTGCTTCTGCGTCGACCACTTTTGAGTAACTGAGATGGCACTATATTGAAACAAACGAAAGCCGCCGCTATGAGCGTGCAAAAACGACATGTATGCCACCTACCAGATTCGTGTGGAAGGATCTTTATGACATTTTAGTAGATACTAAAAAATATACTAATCAAAGAGTATTTTTTTCACATAATCAGAAAATTCCGTGTTTTTGACATATGTCACCCTTGCAATAAACAAGCGAATTATATTGTCATGTAATTTGAGTGAATTCGTAAAGATCCTTTTAAATGCAGTTAGTTACATGACCAATTCGTTTTAAAATTTTGTTAAATAAGGATTTTATAATTTTAATACCAACACTATCGCATTAGGTCAAGACCTGTAATGATAGATGTTAAGGCGAGAGATAAATAAAAAATAATAAAAAAAATCAACATATAAGCATTGTTGAAATTAATGAATATTGCGTACACTCATCGTTTACTTTGCTAACGTTCAATTTGTTCAGAACAATATTTTATGCATAAACGGGAACATCAAAAACGGAACAACTTTTGACGTTAACTGATAATGCTGAAGGTTAAGTCAGTGATTAATTGTTTCTAGTATTGAAGTATTCAGTCACGACGTCCCTGCCCTTCACGATAGAATATACATATAATTAACAGTAAAGTGATTTCATGTATTTGTTACAGATAATCAATTGGAATATATAAGGCGGTGGTCTTGCCGACCTTACTGTACTCTTCTGAGCCATGGACAGTCTACCGCCGCCATATACTTACGCTGGACAGTTTTCACCTGAGATGTCTGCGCAAAATACTCAACATCCGTTGGTCTGATTTCATTCGGAATACAGAAGTGCTGCGGACAAATAATATTATGGGGACAACTCCGTTGGTGTGGACATGTGTTGCGAATGTCAGATCAACGTACGGCAAATTACATCTTTTTCTCTGAACTTGAGAAGGGCAAGCGCAAGCATGGCGGACAACTTCTCAGATGCAACATTGCGCCTTCAGATTGGGAGAAAACAGCCGCTTGACGACCAGTATGGAGTAAAAATTCCGATGATTGCATTCTAAGCATCATCATATCAGACAAATTACGTCAACTTCTGGATAAAGGCCTCCCCCAAGGATGTCCACAATGGCCAGTCTTGTGCTGCCCGAATCCAGCAGTTTCCCGCAACCCTAACTACGTCTACTAACGTGAAAAACATGTAGTTCGGAATGTAAAACATTGGTTGCATATTAAAGACGAAAGCTGGAGTGCTTTTACCATAACTCGGGGCAAATGCATCTAAGAAATAGAGACGGCAAATAATGTATTATGTTTTAGTTAGCTACATAGCTTTAGACAAGGCAATTTGGACAAAGTATTATAAAGTCTACTTTGTCTTCGTTCTACTACTACAAATTAATCCGTAGTGGTTTATCATAATTATTTTTGTTATAATAATAAAATAAGTTTTCATGCATGTATACAGAGACAAATTAAGAACCTATAAAAATGTAGACTAAAATTGTTTTATATATTCCGTTCATGTTTTAAATAAAATTATTTCTCTTCTCTGCTCTGCTCTTCTCTTCTCTTCTCTGCTCTGCTCTGCTCTGCTCTTCTCTTCTCTTCTCTTCTCTTCTCTTCTCTTCTCTTCTATAAATTCGATATACTTCAGTTAATATCTGTAATAATAATTATAGAGGCTGCATAAAGGAAACCTCCTCGTACCTCGAACTGAACTCATTTCGGAACATACACGTTTCTAAATTGTAATATTATAACTTATTGTGTATTTTCATTGGGGTAGTACATTTTTTATAAGGATCATTGATCTATTGATAAAGCAAATGAATATAAAAACACGACGTTTTAGTTATGTATACCAAATGTGTAAAACCGTCATGTGTAAATGTGTCAATCCGTCAGACAGACAGAGGTATATCTCAGCTAATGTTAACGCTTCCAAACTTTTTATTGCTTACCCTATCCTATTGCAAATGAAAAGATAAGAAAATATTTAAATATTCTTTGCAATAAAGTCGGAAGTGGCGGGTCAAGTATGAACTCCAGTGATTTAATTTATTCATTTTAAAACATTTTTGTATTTACTTTGAAACTGTTATATATTTAAGTTAAGATTAATAATGTGTAAAAATATCTAATCAATATCTAAAATTCTATCATTTGTTATCTAAAATTCTAAAATAACTACGGTTGATAAGTATTCTCAGGCCTTTTCTTTTTATAAAAAAAGGACTATTCCCCACTAGTGTAATTAATGCATGTGTCACGGGGTATTTTACAAACATTAAATTTATGGACACAAAGTACTGGATGTGTCCATCAATTTTATACTCAAAATTTATGAGTCATAAAATAAGTTGTGCTGTGCGGGAATCGAGCCCGGAACACGGAGTGGCCAGGCTACTGTAATAACCACTGCGCCAATATTGTGCAGTTTTTTAATATTCTATAAATTTAAATTGATTTTCTATTGATACATTAACATAAAACCATATTTTTGAAAAAGTTTGGGACGTCTGAGGAAACTTAACTTTCCCTTTTAATGCTTTCAGATTCAGTAGACAAACAGGTTACAATAGTTAGATAATCTTGTCAGTGTGTTCATGAAAAGTGTATCGCAAGCCACAAGTAAAACGTAACACATGTAGCTTCGAAAGGTAAAACGTAATATGCATGGGCACACATACTCGTAAAAATATTTCTCCTACAGCGAAGCTCCGCAGACGCCTAAATAACAGAATGTATTAGTATCCGTTACTTGCATAGAATATTCATCGTATTACAACGAAGTACAGACGCCAGCACATCCAGCTACCCCAATCTGTCAAATTTCTTTTATAGATTTTCAATTTTATCACATAAGCATAAGGTTCACTTTCAATTGGGGAAATTTGACAGATTGGGGTAGCTTGCGTAAATAAGCTTATAACGCAATACAAAGCTTGAATATATGAAGATGATACATTCATAAATGTGGAATATGAGCTCACTTTTCTCAGCACAGTCCGCCCAAAACTTAACTTAACAGGTATTTTTACGAAATACACAAATGTTTAGAATATTACCAAGTCAAAGTACGTCCACAACTGGACAAAGGCCTCCCCAAAGAATGGGGGGATGAGCCATAATCGCCACGCTTGGCAGACGGGTTGGCGATCGCAGTTTGATTGTCATAGTTCACAGAAAAACCCTGCTGCCCGTCTCTGGTAGGTATTCCCTCGGTCGATTTCTACGCCCCCTCGGGAAGATGGGGTGATTATATCCAGGTGATGATATGCCATCACAACACAGCAATCGTGTCGAGTAGGAACTTCATATTAATAAATTAATTTTAGAAAAATAAAAAAAAAATCTCGATTGCTGACACAGTATATATTTGATAGTACAGTTTCACATTTCAGAAATTTGAATATTAACGTTTGAATATTTAAAATTTACAATACTAGTATATTTATTATCACATCTATTAGAAAAAGCTATCAATAATTTTAATTGAAACAGAGATTACATTTCAATATTCAATTGGATTTTATTATTGGACATTTTGTTGGACATGTTGATAAGAAAACTTAAAATTAGTATGCACCTAAAAAAAGGTCTTGAAAGACAAACGGACGGACGGACAAGAATTTGATCCTATAAGGGTTCCGTTTTTTTTTCTTTCGACGCACGGAACCCTAAAAACCAAGCAAAACCACTAAGTTCGAGAACAAAGCAATCCTAACAGATCGAAATCGCTACCAAGCTTAGCGGACGTCTGTATATAAAAATTTAAAAAGTTTGGAGTAAAATGGCGCCCCTTAATTCCCACTCAAACAAAGTAAAGTCTAATGGAAGCCGGTGAATTTTAATCCTGAGTGACCTCAGACTGAGGCCTCAAATAGAGCGGTGTAAAGAATTATGTGGGTAAATCTATCTCCTCAAAGTGTATCAATTATTTTCCCCGTCAGAATATCATCACCTCAGCTCATCCTGTGGGGGGTGTAGAAGTAGACCCGAGGGAATATCTACCAGAGGATGTGTAGCAGCTTCTTTCTGTGTACTATGACCATCTTACCGTGATAGCCAACCCGTCTGCCAAGCGTGGCGATTATGGCATATTCCCCCAAGATGATTCTTGGGGGAAGCTTTTGTCCAGCAGTGGACTTTTTACAGCTGTTATGATGATGACGATGATTATATGAATATTCATTTATATGATGCATTCGCAATAGAAAAATAAAATTAATATGTAGTGTTACTTCCACTAATTGTCAGTTTAATCACCATTTGGAAAATCTCTGGATGTAGATCTAGATTTTAGGTGATAAAATAGTAATTTTAAAATAAAGTAGTAATTTTCTTCACATTTACGTCTGTAAAATATCGAGTAGAAGATGTCAAGAAATATAATTAATATATAAAAAATGGAATATTAAAGCTATGAACGCGCTGTATCCTCGTACTTGTTGATGGTAGGTCAGTCACCGCTTTGATGGATTGCATAAATTTAATTAAATTCCATTATAGGCAGTGGTAAATACGTGACTGGACACAGTAAACCGCTTGGTTCTTAATGTGTGAAGAGGGTAGCTAGTCTACCACGTAAACCTATATAATAAATAATAATAATAATAAACCAGTTCGCGAAAGCGGTTGTGCCAAACTCTACTAGGACCGGTCTATCATTACAGACAGGACTATTGTTGCCAATAAGCCTGATATCGTTTTGGTAGACTGGTTGGAGCGCCGGGCATTTATTGTTGATATCACTGTCCCATTTGACGATAACCTCCTAAGAGCCTAGAATAACAAGTTGTCAAAATACTTAGATTTGGTTCACGAGGTTACCACCATGTGAGATGTGGACTCAACAATAATTGTCCCGATAGTCGTCTCCGTAAACGGTCTCATAGCGAAGAGCCTCGACCAACATCTTAAGAGGCTTTCGCTAGATCACTGGGTCAAGGGTCGGATACAAAAGGCGGCAATAATGGGAACGGCACGCATTGTGAGAAGGTTCCTTACTCTGTCGCCCTGACCACCGGCGGCCTAGGGCGTCAAACCTCGCCGCTGGAGGAACTCTATTTTTTTCATATTAATTCATATATTATTATTTTCTTTTTTATTTCAATTTTATAGATATAAATATGTTAAAAATAAGAACTTTAAATAAATAATTTGGAATAATAATAAATATCCTGGGACATTAACTACACATGACCATCTGATCCCAAACTAAGCAAAGCTTGTACTATGGAAACCAGATAACTGATATACTACATATACTACTTTTTCTTTTGTAAATACATACTTATATAGATAATTACGGATGCGGATAGCGCAAGACCGGCAATTGTGGAGATCTTTGGGGGAGGCCTTTGTTCAGCAGTGGACGTCTTTCGGCTGATATGATGATGATGATGATAGATAATTACATCCAGACTCAGGACACACAGACATATTCATGCACACAAATATCTGTCCTGAGTGGGAATCGAACGGACGACCTCCGGCGTGAAAAGCAAGCATTTGCCAACCACGCTAACAGGCCCGTCAATACACACCAAACTTCATGATTTTTACAACATTCAGTAATTTTAATCCGTACTACCCCAGTCTAAATACTATAAATAATATAAAATTATCGATTATCCTCAGCTATGAATAGCATTTAGTTAAAACAATTCTTTTATATATCTTATCTTTTTCGTTGGAGAATATCTCCTCAGATTTGTATATTCACCAAAGTTTTCCGTAGTCCACATAAAATAGCTTAAAACTGACCTGGGAACACTTATGAAATAAATATGCATACTGTTGAATAATCCAAAAAGCATCAAGGCAAATTCTTGTACTGAATAATTGATGGTTTGGGCAGAATACTGATCGAAAAATCTTACGTGGTTATTAAGGTGGCTTTGATCCCCTGATAATAATTAGATTTCCAAATGACTAAACTGCTACTATACAGTTACATACTACGAGCTACATTTTATATTATATACATAATAATAATAATACCTTAACATAGACAGAACCATTGACAATACGTAGTAAAAATATTAGACTTAAACTAGATAATTAAACTTAAACATTATCTCTTGACAATAACTTAATAGCGTAGCGTAGCGTAGCGTATCCAACGTTGCATTACTACGGCGTAGCAGCTATAGCCACCGCGTAGGTACAACGCTAAGCTAGGAGTATTCTATTATTTATAGCATCAGTAGTCTCGTAGCCTGTTTATATTTTGCTAAAACGAATCTCTACCGCCAACATGTGTGAATAATACGAAAATCGGTATCGTAAATAGACTACGCCCGAGAGGGTTACTTTATTACATGCCATCATATTTGATTAGATACTAGACAATTATATTTGGCAGTTTAAAAAAGGGCTGTTTTATAGGATTTTTAACAAAAATTTACAAAAACGAACAGGCCATAAATAAATTACTTAGATCTGCCATCCATATACTTTAAACATCTGTAACTACTGCCATAGACAGAAGCACTGTTATTATTTACATAAGTATTTCAAAACAGACAGACTGAACGGACGGACTCAGCCATTAGCTTAAATGTTGTATCTGCTTATGTAAACTTTATATTTTAATAGCTGTGCCCCGCAGTTTTACCCGCGTTAAACTTTATAAATTATAGCCTATGTGTTAATCCAGGGTGTCAGCTAACTCCATACCAAATTTTATTGAAATCACTCCATCGGTTTAGACGTGAAGAAGTAACAAACATACACACATAATATTAGTGTGATTAGACTTTAATGCTTATTTATAAGCGTGACAAGTACTTAGCGCATGTTAATAAAAGAGTTTGAGTTTGAATATAAGAAACTTTTTAAATGCTCTAAATTCCAACTTTGTTACCAAATGTTTTCTAAAGTAATCAGAGCCAGGTATATTTTAATAATCTTATTATATTTACCTGCAAAATTTAAAATTTATCACTAGATTCGCTGGTTTAATAGCCTTATCTTATTATACAACGTCGTTCCTGAGGATTTATCGCTAGAATTTTAACGCGTGATTTTTCTTAATAAATCTGGACCTTGATTGTGACGGTAAATTTTAATACTTCCCTTTTTTATTTTTTTGGGACAATCAATGGAAACATATACTACTAATATTATAAATGCGATAGTTAGTGAGTATGGATGTATGTTTATTCCGGGTCGGGTCAAAAGTGATTTTGGGATTTTTCTGTAAAAAGATAAAATAAATTCATAATATCAGCCTGAAGTCTGGGAGTTGGTGTTATTACACCCCCGTGCCTTAGAGAACGTAAAGCCGTCGGTCCTGTACCTGACCTCTTTCCGGTCGTGTCGCTAGTCGTGTATCGGATCATGAGAGTGATGGATAAGAAAGTGCTCCTGTGTTAGCGCACACACTTGAGCACCATAATATGTCCCGCACAGATGGCTAGCCTCCATTGAGACTGGCCGCCGTGGTCGATATTCGGCTAGGAGTACATTTTTTTATATACTGTGGACACGGGTCTCAGTCGCGATAAAGATATAGGCAAATCATGCCGAAACGTCGGGTAACCAAGGTAATGATTTGCCTATATCTTTATCCCGATTAAGACCCGTGTCCACAGTATATAAAAATGTGTACAGATCGCGAAAGTTTAAAAACATTCATAGGAGTACATTACTGTTAATTTTTATAGATGTATTGATGTTTGTAACTCTTTTTGATAAAACTTGTAGTACTAGTAATGTAGCTTATAGATCCGAATAACACATAAGCTATAATTTAGTTATAGTTGTAGTTTATTTATTCGTAAACAGGTTTACATGTCATATTCTTATTAACAAGTTCATGTAATATAAACAACACATAAATACATATTATACATAACATACATAATAAATAATTTATATAGTTTAACCCGGCTGAAACCGCGGGCACAGCCAGTACTTAAATATATCTAGCACTAGCTGTGTGGATGACAACGATGATTATCATCACACTATTTCATTCGGTGGGGAGCGTCGAAGTCGTTCCAAGTAAATACCTACCAGAGACCTGGTAGTAACATCTCTCTATGAACTATAATAATCTGACAATACTAAACGTAAATATTGGAATCATAAATTTACGCCTGGCGAGAATCGTACCCACATCCTCTACTAAGTTTATGAAATATTATACGATCTTTCATATGCAACATATTAGCATTTTTGGTTGGCTATAATTTTAGATCCAATCCGAAAAATAGCATCATGGCGACATCCTCCGTAAGGATAGTAAGTGAACTGAGAATTTCGATAAGTAATGGAATCAGGCGTTACCTTGCGGAAATCCATAACAATCAAAATACAAAATCAATATGTAGTGTTAATTCCGCTAATTGTCAGTTTAATCATGCCGGGATGAAATTTGCACCGCTGTCCCGCCCGCAAAAAATGTGCACATGCAAGAAGGACAATATAAAAAAGCAAATTACATGCGCCAGTACGATACCCAACACGTGTTTCAGTCCTCCACGGACCATTATCAAGGGCATGATTAAACTGACAATTAGCGGAATTAGCATACATATTGATTTTGTATTCTGAGAATTTCGATTTACCTGGTGTGTATCGTTCGAAGCTTAACGGCAGACCCTGCATTGGATTAGGTTGATGTTACTATGCTAATGCTATCTATGTATCGGCGCAGATCTGAAGCGGACTGCTTGTCATGGATTTGAATGTAATAATAACAATAATAATAAATCTTTAATTGCTTTAAACACAGTATATAAAGGTGTCAAAGTTACAATACATGCGGTTTTTATGTCCACATGTTTAGCTATGCAAGTCAATAGCATGCAAATATTACTTAAAAAGTAAGAGGCGATTCTAAATACTATATACATTTTAGTGGTTATTATCGATATAATATAATCATAAATTATTATAATATAATCATATATAATATAATCATATTTTATATCTGAAATAAATTAATAATAATAATAACAACTTGCTTTAGATCGCCAACTTCTGCCGGGCCCAAGGGTCATACTTCAAATATAATCCTGAAGCGGTCTTTGAAAATGACAGGTTTAAAATATACTGGGATCATCCCGTGCTGACTGACCGAATGGTAGGTGCCAATCGACCCGATATTGTCGTCATTGACAAACAAACGAAAAAGACATCCTTTGTGGATATAACAATACCGTATGATGAAAACATATCTAACGCAGAAAAAGAAAAAATTTCAAAATACCTTGATCTGAGTTTTGAATATGCGCAAATTTGGAGAACCGAAAGACCTGCGATCATACCTATTGTTATATCCACAAATGGAGTTATTCCTAAATCCCTGAAAATCAACCTTGCAAGTTTAGGGCTTGATATCTGGCTGGAGAGTTACATGCAGAAGGCGGTTCTGCTGGCGAATGCCAGGATTGTGCGGAAATTTCTCTCCATGTAGCCCAAATATTGTATAAGTTGTATTTGTGTTAAAATACCCTTGTATGATATCTTGTAAATAATATTGGTAATAAACATGTGATATAATAATAATAAACATCTTAAGTTAAATTAAATTATACATTTGTTCAAATTAAATATATTAAATATTGCACATTTTTATGTCTTGTGATTAAATAAGTCTTTAATGTCATAGAAGTTATTTACAGTGAGCCATTCGTATAACTTCATTTTAAACAGGAATTCGTTTAGCGATTTTAAACCGAAAATGTATCGACACATCATACGACACATGTAATAGCATCTCATATCCGCCAACCAAAAATTCTATTTAATTAAGCAGTGCTGCGCAGCGAGATACTATGGAGACTTTTCCTGCCATTGGCCAAGTATGGTAAAATGCCATCTTTTAAAAAAAATAATTGGTGATAAAATTAAACGTACACTTTTGATCATTTAAAATGCTGTACAAAATCTAAAATAATAACGAAAAAATGCTGTGGTTATGTGAGGGCGTAAACGGCCAGTGTGAATTAAAAAAGACCCCCCGTCTTATAAATATTCGATCTGGTAAAGTGTCCTGACGTAAGTTAAATATTTTTTACCCATCCCAAATAAGTGCACAACGCCGCTAAAGAAGATGTTTCTTCAAAGGTAATCATTATCATGAAGAAAGAGGGGAAATATATTTAGCAACTGTCCTTTCTCGCGAAAATTCATTTATCCTTCAATCCCGCACCTGCAGTCACAGTTTAATATTTCAATGAATAATTTAACGACTTTTCGAAGCAAAAATTTGAGCCGAGCCTTTCCTCTTCAGCTGATTACGTAATTATCGCAGCAATAAAAGTTTCCAGCAAACTTTTACCATTCCAGCCGCAAATTCTCAATGCAAGCTTTTACTCAAACACAAAAGTTGTGGAACCTAGCAACTGATTTAAACGGTTTCAATATAAGGATTTTATCCGCGGACTTATAAAAATATGGAGACCGATCATAATTTGACAGTCATCGTGATCGTGATCGGCATTCAAATAAATAGGTAAAGGTTAAAAATGACTTAATCAACATAAAGGCCTAACCTTAGCCGGTAGAGCCCCAGGGGACTGATAGCTATTAGAGCTCACGGAGATGTAAAACTACCAACTTAAAAGTTTTGACTTGGAAAATTGATATAACCCCTTTAGATTCGACCTGGGAATCGACCTGCGAGTATCTGCAGACAACACGCTATCGCTAGACTAAAGAGGCACCGCTATATTATTTGGTCAATATTTTTTCTATCATTCCAAAATCATCATTCTTTCCCTTAGCTTATGTTTTATTATAGGTATTATATATATATATATATATATATATATATATATATATATATATATATAATACCAGCTGTGCCCCGCGGTTTCACCCACGTTAAACTTTATAAATTATATCCTATGTGTTATTCGAATAGATAAGCTATATTACTACAAAGTTTCATCAAAATCTGTTCGATAGTTTTTGCGTGAAAGAGTAACAATTAACATTCATACATCCATACTCACAAACTTTCGCATTTATAATATTAGTAAGATGTAACTATAATAATAATGCGATCCATATGCGATAGACTGCCTCGTTGGTCTAGCGGTAGCGTGTTGAACCGCAGATAATGAGGTCCTGGGTTCAAATCCCGGGTCGGGCCAAAAAGTGATTTTAGGATTTTCCCGTATAAAAGAAATTTCTCAGTAACGGCCCGAAGTCTGGAAGTTAGTGGTATATCACCCCCGTGCCTCGGAGAGCACGTAAAGCCGTCGGTTCTGTACCTGAACTCTTTCCGGTCGTGTCGATATAATAATAGGATAGAAAGTGCCCCTGTGTTTGCGCACACACTTGTGCACTATAATATGTCCAGCGCAATTGGCTAATCTCCATTGGACTGGCCGCCGTGGCCGAACTTCGGTCGGGAGGACATCAATGCGATCCATTACTGTTCCACTGCATGGACATCCACTGGCCATAGTCCATCACGCTGGTCTAGTGAATAGTAGTTAATAGACTACACATGTCATCTAAAACATTTTGAAACTCAAATTTCCTAAATACCGTTTACTTTTTCCATGTATTGATTTGGAAATGACGCAGTATGGGCCTCATTCGTTCATCTTTATTAGATCCCCATTAAACGTGTCACTTAAATTAAACTAATGGTCGAGTGCCTTCTGCGTTCGCCATCTGCTTGGTATTTCAATTTATGATGTAGTACTAAGTTTAAATATATTTAGTACGAAATTAGCTTGTTATTTATTTAAGGTATCTCAACATTTCTAGGTGATAAGACAGACTCAGTCCATGCGGTTGGTCTTATTACATAGAAGGCCTAGAATCTAATTTCTTTAATATAATATCTAGGACATTGTACACAGATCACCCTAGGCCCAAACTAAGCACCGGCGCTGGGATCTAATCTCAGCGCGAGAGAGAATGCGGCGTCCGGCTGGCTTCTCCTCGGCTTGACGTCGCCCCTGGGACCGCTGGCGTTTGGAGGAGGGGAACTCCACTCGTCTTACATAAGCGGCCCCGGGAAGAGGTAACCTGCTGTAGCTCAGGTTGCCTAAACGCGCTTGTGCGTGAAGGGGAGGGGAGGAGGCATTTGGCCCCCTCCCGTCCCCGGAGGAGAGTCTCAGACGCTCGGTGTTCAGCGGGGGTACTGGCGAGATCGTTCACGAGTACCCAGGCCCCCCGCTACAGGCATTGTGAGGCTGGCTACCATGGTGGTTTTAGTGCGTATCCCGGGACTAGCCCGAGTGAGTCCCACATAACCCGTCGCCTCCCCAAGCGGCGGGTATGCGTAAGATGTTGCATTTCCACCATGTAAAAAAAAAAAAAAAAAAAAAAAAGGCCCAAACTAAGCAAAGCTTGTACTATGGGTACCAGGCGACGATGTACATACTTATATAGATAGATAAATACTTAAAGACATAGAAAACATCCATGACTCAGAAACAAATATTCGTGCTCATCACACAAATATTTGCACTTACCGGGATTCGAACCCAGGACCACCAGCTTCGTAGGCAGGAGCACTACCAACTAAGCTACGGTACATAAAGGGCTTTTTTTTTAAATTGTATCCCTATTTTATATAGTGTTTGTACTTAGCATCAGGACAGTAAAACTCAAGGTTTATTCCATATTGCGGAGGATTTAAAGAACTAAGTTGACCCATAGAACTATACGTCTCGAATAACATCAGCTTGTGATACAAATAAAATACTTTCTAGGTAAGCGGCATATTTTTTTCATCTATATTTTTTTGCGTATTTTACAAATAACTGGGCTACTATTTGTACGGTTTATTGAGCTAGCTAGAGTTTTATTGAGTTCTGATGGATGTCGATGTAAAATTATTATTTGAACATGTCGGTAGATTGATGTCGGTGATCGTCAAAATATAATATCAGAGTATATACTGCTACATTGTGTGCTTGACAAGTGATACCCACATCACATCATTATCATCAGCCTGAAATCGTCCAGTACACCTTCCAAAGGTTTCATTGCCATTTGGAGGGGTTTGCCTTAGTCACCGCCGCGCTTGGCATGCGAGTTGGCGACCGCAGTTAGGTGGTAGCTGCTGTATCCCTTAGTCTCCTTTTGCGACGCCGACGGGATGATATGTCAAAGTCAAAGGTACTTATTCCGTAAAAATTTTACATTTATGTGGAATCGTCATATTTTTTTTACCCTACCGTGCAGTGCATCACGTGGCAGCTACTGAGAAACACTGACAAAAACTCAGTAGGAATCCTTTTTAAAATAAAATATACTTAAGATTAATTACAATCATGTGTGTTGACTCAGAACAACTCAATCCCAAGCACTTTTATCACTTATATAATCAGAAATTTTGTAATATGCCCTGCTACACAATTCGGCTTTAATAATTCTTTTAAACTTATAATATACAATATCTTTATTTGCAATAAATGGTACAGTTTATTGTACTGTCTGTGGGAGGACACTGTATTCTGTAAGAATACAGTGTCCTCCCCGCTTTTAGTATGACAACAATAATTTATGCAACAAAGTAAAATCAAAATTAATTAGATTAATAATTACACGTAAAGAAAGTTACAATTAATATTAAAACATTATTACAATTAAATAAAGACCTTGTTCAAATAAAATTAAGACATGATTACAATAAAATTAAATATAAAATTTATAATTATGCGTAATTTAAAATTATGCGTAGACAATTCTCTAATATCATTGGGAAGTTTGTTATAGAATCTTATACATTGCCCCATAAAAGAGTTACTTATTTTGTGGAGACGAGAAGTATGCAATATGAGATTATTCTTATATCTAGTATTTACATTATGTGTATCGCTCCTTTTACAGAAGGAATCGATATTTTTATGCACATATAGTACGTTTTCATATATATACTGAGATGGTACAGTTAGAATGTTGACCTCTTTGAACTTTTCTCTTAGAGACACTCTCGGGCCAAGATTATAGATAGCTCTTACAGCTCTTTTATGCAATATAAATATGGTGTTAATGTTAAGAGAAGAAGTCCATAGAACATTACACTATGAAAATAACTGAAATAAACCATTCTAGCCGTGTCAACATCAGTCAGCCGTCTAATAGTTTTCACAGCTTATGCTGCAGAACTTAATATGCCGGACAGTTTTTCTTTTTGTGGGCTCCATTGTAGCTTTGACTCAATAGTGATACCCAAGAACACAACGGGGTCCAACCTAGCTCCATTAACTTGTACAGACGCCAGCACATCCAGCTATCCCAATCTGTCAAATTTCTTTTATAGATTTTTAACTTTATCACATAAGTATAAGGTTCACTTTCAATTTGACAGATTGGGGTAGCTTGACGTGCTGGCGTCTGTACATTGGTTGTCACCTGTTTCACATTCGGTGTAGTGAATTTTATGACCTTAGTTTTCTTATCATTAAGCACAAGATTATTGGCATTAAACCAATGAACAACTTTAGAGATTGCATCATTAACATCATCAAAATTGCTTAATTGCATAGTAAGGTAAGTAATTTATATAAATTAAAAACAAAAATGGGCCAAGAATTGACCCCTGTGGGATGTTTATTTCGACCTTCTGAATTCTATTGCCCAAGTAAGAAGTCAGAAGTTCGAGAGCCTTGTTCCTAATACCGTAGTGGTGTAATTTTCTGACCAGAGTACAGGTCGAAAATTTGACGGGTCTGAAGTATCACCAGCTTTAAACAAAGGAATGATTTTACTATACTTCATCAAGTCAGGAAATACATCTGATACAACACAGCAATTGAACACAGTAGCTAAGTGTGGGGCGATTATAGTAATAATTGATGAAACAGTCTTAACAGATAGACCCCACAGATCCTTTGTGTTTTTCATATTAATACTCTTGAAAGCATTTAAAATATCTTTAGGGCCAACCACCGAAAACTATGAGGTGGCCCTGTTAATGCCAAGTGCTAAATTTTGGCCCGACCTGGGATTTGAACCCAGGATCTCGTTCTCTGCGGGTGACCGCGGTGCTAGACCAACGAGGCGGTCAATGCAAGCTATATGTATACTGTGTATATATTTGTACTTAAAAGTGTGAAACTCGCGTCATTGTCACGTCACGCTATCGATGAGCTACACGTATTACCATTATTTAGTTGATTATTTAGATTTAAAGTGTTTAAATTAGTTTCCACCTCTATCAGCAGTCTCCATAGACTACATGAACAGAAATATTTATCTTCCGCGAGGATCAAAGCCACTATAGATATTAGGTTTGTGTTAATGTCGTTTTCAATATTTTTATAATTTCCCATGCTATAAACAACAGTGCTGTCATCAGCAAATAACAAGATTTGATGATTGGTGACTTGGGGGAAATCGTTGATGTAACAAATGAATAATAATGGTTCCAATACAGATCCCTGTGGAACATACGTTATAGAGTGGAGTGTGGATCATACCTTTGGTTCAGAATACAGATGCACTACCAACTAAGTCATTGTGCGGCATTTCCCCAAATTGAACTTCTAATACTGAGAAAATGTGCTATGCTCTATCTAGCTTAAATAAGCCTCACTATTATATATTGGTTATTATTTAATCTTATCCCTTTCTCACAATTTAGGCGAGATTCAGTAAAAAACTAGATAAAGCCGTGAAACGGATAGCGTTAATATTTTATCCGGGTCGAGTACATAGTACCAATCGGAGATACATTCAGAAAACAAATTGAAATCCATTATTCTATAACGAGTGAGATTTACTCGGCGCAGCGGGATTCAATTGTTCAAGAAGTACCTGTATATATGTATATGTAGGTATCTATTGAAGGTACAGATATCCCTGGTTAGTATATATGTCCCCTTGGTCTAGCGGTAGCGCGTTCACCTGAAGATAACGAGGTCCTGGGTTCAAATCCCGGGTCGGGAGAAAAGTGATTTTGGGACTTTTCTGTAAAAAGAAAAATTTCTCAGCATCAGCTTGAAGTCTGGGAGTTGGCGGTATTATACCCCCGTACACGAGGGCACGTAAAGCTGTCGGTCCTGTTCCTGACCTCTTTCCGGTCGTGTCGCTAGGCGTCCCATCGGATCATGAGAGTGATGGAATAGAAAGCGCTCCTGTGTTTGCGCACACGCTTGAGCACTATAATATGTCCCGCGCAGATGGCTAATCTCTGTTGAGAATGGCCGCCGTGGTCAAAATTCGGCTAGGAGGACATTTATTCACAGTAAAAACTTAGCCTATATTTATTCTTATTCTTCTTCTTTATTGCACACAGAAACATACATTTAAATAAATTTTACAATAAAAAGTCATGTACATAGGCGAGCTTAATTCATTAATGAATTTTCTTCCAGCAAACCATTAGGAGAGTGAAATTATTATATAGTGGGTACAAGCAGTGTACAACAAAATATTAAATTAAAAATATTGATAAAATACACACAAATATTTACATACAATACCTAATAATATGTATATATATATAGATATATATATATATATATAAAGAATAAACTACATAAAACCTACATATCTATTATATAATAGGTCTTTACCTATGAAATTGCCGTTTTGTATGAAAAAATTTAAACGAATTTTTTTCATGAATTTTTTTATTTGTATTAATCGAAGTAATCACCCATGCAATCAATGCATCTTTGCCATCGCAGTGGCAGTTTATTGATGCCCTTCTTAAAGAAATCAGCTGGACGGGAGGCAACAAATTCTTCAAAGGCATTTTGTACTGCCTCTCGGGTATTGAATTTTTTTCCCGCCAAGAAGTTATCCAAATTCTGGAAAAAGTAGTAGTCTGTAGGCGCAAGGTCTGGTGAGTAGGGCGGATGACGGAGAGCTTCCAACCCCAGTTCTTGCAACTTGGAGACCGTCTGCTGTGCAGTATGAGGTCGCGCGTTGTCGTGCAGGAGCAGCGGAGACGAGCGATTGACCAATGCTGGTTGGAGATGCGCCAGCTTCTCCATCATTGTGCTCAGTTCTTCACAGTACACATCTGCAGTAATGCTCACCCCGTTTGGTAAGAAGCTGTGATGAATCACACCGGCGCTAGACCACCAAACAGTGACCATCACTTTTCTAGGGGTAAGTTTTCGTTTAGGGCATTGTTTAGGTGCTGAACCAGGATCCAACCAACTTGATGAGCGCTTGCGGTTATCAAACAGAATCCATTTTTCATCGCAGGTAACAATGCGGTTCAAAATTCCTTCATTTGTGTGTCTGTTGAGCAGTGCAAGGCACGTCTCGACGCGTACTTCGCGCTGGCGATCATTGAGTTCGTGGGGCACCCATTTGTCAAGCTTTTTTACCTTGCCAATTTGACGCAAATGGACCAATATTGTTTTGACGCTAACGTCGAAAGCTGCTGCTAATTCAGCCGTAGATTGTGTATCATCAGCTTCCACAACCGCCTTTAATTCGTCATTGTCGACCAAAGTCTTCGGACGACCGCGAGGTTCATTTTTCAGGTCGAAATTTCCAGAACGGAAGCGAGCAAACCAATAACAGGTGGTGCGTTGGTTTGTAGTGTTAGCTCCGTAAACGTCGTTGATGTTGCGTGCCGCTTGTGCCGCGTTGCTGCCACGACGGTACTCATATTCCATAATTACTCGAATTTTTAACGTATCCATGATGACGAAAAAGATTGAAATGCGATGAAAATGTAACACTAATCAATAAAGAAATGACTACTTTTGGAAAAAAGAATCCATGTTTTTAAAATAAAATTAATTTGAAATTAGAATTCTTAGCCAAACAAAAATTATTTTGATTTGAAATGGCCAGTACTGCAGAACGGCAATTTCATAGGTAAAGACCTAATACATAAATTAAAGAGATAAGAAATGATTCTTAATTCTGTTCTTAAATATACTTAATGACGTCCTTAGAAGAAGGGAAATAGCTGTGCGACAAGGTTTGCCTCTAGGCACCAGATACTCAAAGCGTTCACGGAGATAGATGGGAGCAACAGAGTTATGAAGAATGGAATAAAGTAGAGAAAGGATATGACAGTCCCGACGCCGCCGAATAGGCAACCACTTCAAATGAGCCCGGAACTCCGACACGTGGTCGTACTTCCTTAGGCCGAAAATAAAGCGTCAAGTCATTATCGTCCTATCTCCATCCTTCCTTTCCTGTCTAAAGTGCTCGAGTCCTGTGTCTACAAACAGCTGTCCCATTTTGTGCTATCTAATGAGCTGATAAGCCCCTTACAATCCGGATTCCGACCAGGGCACAGTACCACCACGGCGCTTCTTAAAGTGACTGGCGATATTAGAACCGGCATGGAGGCGACCAGCCTCACTGTGCTGGTGTTGATCGACTTTTCAAATGCTTTTAATACCGTCAGTCACGATATCCTTTTAACCATCCTCTCCCATCTTATGATCTCAGATGAAGCGCTGGAATGGTTTTCATCTTATCTTCGAGGGCGCCAGCAGTCAGTTTTCCATGGCAAAGCGTCGTCAAATTGGTGCACCTTAGAAACTGGTGTCCCTCAAGGCGGTATTCTCTCACCTCTTTTGTTTTCAGTATTTATAAACCTCTTAACTCAGGATCTTCAGAGTGCGTATCATCTATATGCTGATGACCTGCAACTGTACACCCAGGCGAGTGTTCATAGTTTATCAGAGGCAATTGATAAAATAAATCGAGACTTACAATTTTTAAAAATCTCTTCAGATAAGTTTGGGTTAACCGTCAATCCGTCAAAGTGCCAAGCAATCATAGCGGGTAGCTCAAGAATGATGTGCAAGGTAGATGTTGGCACTTTGCCCCCTATTATATTTGACAACTATCACATACCCATTAGCCAAAAAGTCAAGGATCTGGGATTGGTAATTGACAGCAATCTAAACTGGCAAAGCCATATTTCTGGCATCAGTCAGAGAATCACTGGAATGTTAAGGGCATTTTATAGGCTTAAAAATTTCCTTCCATCCAGAACAAAAGAAATGCTTGTGCAGACTCTAATTTTTCCCATTGTCGACTATGGTGATGTGTGCTACTTTGACCTGAATGCAGATCTTCTTAACAAACTTGACCGACTTCTAAATAACTGCATTCGATTCGTTTTCAATCTACGTAAGTATGATCATGTGTCTGCTTACCGCACCCAGTTAAACTGGTTGCCTATTCGCCAGCGAAGAAATTTAAGAGCGCTCACCACACTTTTCTCCATACTGGACTCTCCTACTGTTCCTTCTTACTTAACGCCTCACTTTCAATATCTTTTTGCTACTCATAGTAAAACTCTCCGCTCTAGTCATAATCGTCTTTTACGATGTCCACCACATAGCTCTGACTTTATTCATTCCTCTTTCTTTGTCCAATCTATCCTTCTTTGGAATGAGCTTCCGGTTGGAATCAGGATGGCTAAGACTCGCTATGCGTTTAAAAAGAAAGTACGTGAGCATATTTGCAAGAAGCTTCACGCCGAAACGTCTCATCAATAATTTTATTTATTATAGTATATTATGTTATAGTATAGTATTCATTAGATTAAAGCATATGGTATTTATTGTATAGTATGTATTGTATATATTTATAGAATATGTATAGTGTTCGTCATTATTATTATTTATAATTATAGTAAGTAAATACATTTTTTTATACCTAAGTGCACCTGCCATGATCTCTCTGCACTACCCTAAGGTTGACTGTTAGAAAATGCCTTTGGCATTAAGTCCGCCTATGTACATTTCAATAGTACTGAAGTATAAATAAATAAATAAATAAAGCGGATGCATAAATTCTGCAGGCGTTCGAGCTTATCTAGAAGTTCTTCTGTTGCATCAAGAAAACAGACATCAGCATAGTTAAGAAGAGGGAGTAGAAGTGAATGAGCGAGAGTAACTCTAGTCTGAAATGGTAAGAATTTTTGGAGACGTTTGATAGATTGAAAAGAACAGTATACCCTCCTGCTTACCTCTGCAACGTGATTGTTCCACGAAAGGTTACAGTCGATTAAAACACCTAAATTTTTAGCAAATTTTGAATAAGGTATCGGCACATCATCGAAAAGAACAGGAGGAATGGCTGAAAAATTTAAGGTGTTAAACATGTGTCTGCCACCAATAATGAGAACTTGAGATTTAGAGGGGTTGACCAAAAGTCCAAAAGATTTTGCCCACTTGCTTATGTTTTCAAGATCATTATTGATGGCAGCAATGGCTTCCCTAGTGTCATTGGCCTTGAAGTGCCGATAAAGCTGCAAGTCGTCTGCATAGAGATGATAGTTAGAAGTAAAGATTTTAGTAATGGCGTTTATAAAAACGGAGAATAAAAGAGGAGAGAGTACGCCACCCTGAGGAACACCCGCAGTAAGATCACACCATTGAGAGAAAGAATCTTCGTAGTGGACCGACTGTGAGCGACCTCGAAGATATGAATCAAACCACGCAATCACAGGCGCTGAGACATTCAAAGAAGAAAGGATAGCAAGAAGGATGTCAAAGTCGAACCGAATTTAACGCACTGCTAAAATCCAGTAGGACTAAGACGGTGAGTAGCTTCTGTTCCATAGCCAAGCGAATGTCGTCTGTGATTTTCACAAGTGCAGTGACAGTGCTGTGGCCAGGACGAAAGCCGGATTGGAAAGGACTTAAAAAGTTGTGAGTACAGAGATAATGAGACAGTTGCTTATGAACAATGCTCTCTAGGATCTTAGACAGGAAAGGAAGGATTGAAATTGGACGGTAATGAGTTAAGGAAGAACGATTAGTGGTTTTAGGAAGCGGTAAAACGTGAGCTTTTTTCCAAGCGGAAGGGAAGAAACTTGACTCTAGAGAACAATTTATTATATGAGTTAAGATAGGAGCAAGTTCCTCCGTAATGATAGTAATCATCAGTGGTTGAAGTCCGTCATTGCCTACCGCTTTGGTGGATATGGATTTTATGGATAGTATAATGTCTTTCTCGGTGATTGGCGTGAATGAGAATGAAGTATTTAGTGGCTTTGAAAGGTTAAGAATTTGTTCCAGAGTAGAAGATTTGATGTCGGCACTCATAGCAACGGGTGGTCTAGAAAAATAATTATTAAGATTATTAATATCCACGTTTACTGTGTTGTCACTAGAAGTCTTGCCGATACCTAGAGATTTTAAAAATTGCCATACTTGTGCTGTGTTGAGGTTATTAATAGAACTGTAAATGTGGCGTCTCTTTTCATCTCTACACATACGACTGCATCTGTTACGTAGCTTTCTATAAATTTCCCAGTTATCGTTAGTTGCCGTGTTTTTAAATCTTCTTTTGGCCTTATCCCTTTGAGACATCAATTTTTTTATTTGGTCATTCATCCAAGGAGCTGGGGCCTGTTTTACTCTCACCCTTTTGAGTGGAGCATGTTTATCAAATAATTGTGTTAGTCTCTGGTTGAACATGTCCACTTTGGAGTCAATATCGTTGCAGATGTAAACAGGTGACCAATCAATACTGCCCGCTTCAGCCCTCAAACGTTCCAGACAAATATTTTTAAAACTGCGAAGGAATATAAACTGTGACTTACGTCGAGGGCAGCGAATTTTATAAGAGATATAGATAAGATCATGATAAGAGAAGGAGGCTGGAAGTTGTCCATGAGTTGCCACTTTGGTGGAATCCGAAACGAGAATAAGGTCTAGAAGAGAAGGAGTGGAATGTGGAGCATGGTGTGTGGCATTTAGAGGAAGTACATGCATATTGACAGAAGAAACAAGAGAGAGGAGTCGACGACTCCGTGCATCATCTTTAAGCAAACAGGTATTGAAGTCTCCCAGTACAATGACATGTTCATATAGAGAATTAAGATTTACAATATTGATATAAACTATAACGCAATGCGATACTAGATTACGGGCTATGTGCCTAGCCCACACTAGGCACATAGCCCGTAGCCATTTCAGTTTGGCAATTCTTTGGGCTATGTCGGCTACTTCGGTTCGCCGGCGGATTGCGACGTTTTTGATTCGATCGCGCAAGGGTACTCCGAGCATAGCCCTCTCCAATGCTCTTTGGGTGACCTTTGGATATAGCGCATGAACTAATTTCCTTAGTGATTTTTTATTATCATTTGTGTTACAATTTCACTTTCTAGTCTACGAGTATATTAATAATAAAGTTTCGTAACTCTCTCATATCATAAATTACATAATGGCTTCTTAAGCAAGACTATTCAAATACCTAAAACACTACACTCAGGCACTCAATCATCATATGTCATCTCGCTGTGTATACACACAGCGAGACATTTCCAAATACTGCTCGATAATTACCAAACAACAAAACAATCATCAAACACTCATGACGGAACATTGTCACTTAAGTAACAGGTTAAGTAACAATTAGGTAGCAGGGTTTAAAATTGAATTTATACTTGGTTGCCTGTTAGTTTAGCAGCTAGTGATTTTGACTGTTAAGCCAGAGGTTCCACCCAAGACAAATCTTTGTGTGATGAATACGATTATTTTTATGTGTTTGTTAATATATGTATGTATTTAGAAATATATGAATATTATGTTCATCAGTTGTCTAGTTGCTCCCAAAGGTGTGCACACCTAGTGTACTCTGACTACTTTGGGATCAGACGGCAGTGTGTTAGTAGTCCCAAGGTAATAAAAAAGTTATTAAAATGTATCCGCTTATATAAATTAAAATCTAGAAATTGTAAACAATGTAAACTTATTGGCAATAAATATTTAATATTATTATCTCTCCCTCTCTCACTTACGAATGTTTTTTTCTCAATTTGCTAATTCATTTAAATCCAGATAATACGCTATACACAGACACGAAAGACTAGCTAAGGCAAGCTCGTTTACTGTCTCATATAAAGTACTCTAGTAATAAGCAAGTTAAGATAGAAGATATCTTGAAAATTCGAACTCTGAATTTGAATCTCCATAAATCCTTAACGAGCAATTCATATTAAAATTGATTACAAATACAATAATTAATCCGCACGTACCGCACAAACGGAGATTATCCTTATGAAAGGAGATTTGGAGCCACCCTTACAGAAATATTTGAGCAAAATGCTTACAAAATGGGCAAAATGCTCATAGAATGAGCTGCTTAATTTCTCAAGGCTCTTTCAACGTCGAGTTGTATATTCCAAACGTTATATTTTGAATGAATGTTTTAGGGCGGCGACGAGTTAATTAGTAATTTGACAAGCATTTAATTTAGGGATATTGAAAATTTATTAAGAAAATTGTATAAGAAGATCGCGCTGAAATATCACCTCATTGATTGATTGAAATTGACTGGTGGAAAATACTGGTAAGTTGTGCTAAAAATATTAGATTATTGATATGTACGTATAATAATTGAATATCATAAGGCTCATAATAAGTATTCGGAAAATGTACCACTCAATTAAAATCATACAGTATTCACATCTTAAAATGAAATTAATTACTGTGGCGCAGCGGCTAAGACAGTCGCCTCGCCGCTTCGTGTCGCAGGTTTGAGTCCGGTGCCCGACAACTATGTGTGACCCATAAATAGTTGTTCTGAATCTGGATGTAATTTGTGTCCGTCTATTATATGTTTGTAAAGTATCCCACGATACAGGGATTAGTTCCCTAGTGCGGGCGTTGTCGTTAAAAAAATATATTCAGCACTTGGGCATTTGTAAACCCATGTCAATTTGATAGCCTCATTGATCTAGCGGTAGCGTGTTTAAGCGCAGATAATGACGTACGAGTCTTAGGTGAGAATGTGATTTTAAGATTTGTGAGAAAATTTCTCAGTATCAACCCGAAGTCGGTGTTGGCGGTATCATACCCCCGTACCTCGAGCCTCGTGCCCTTCTTATTATTTAAGTGACTAAAGTTCTTGGGATTGAGAGGAAGAGAAGAGAGAGCAGAATATAAGTCGAATATTCGTTTCTTATCTCACTCATTTACTTGATTTAATTATGTGGCGGCACTTCCGCGCCCCCTACCCGATGAACTCTATATATCAGTTTATAGCCGCCGTTTGTTTGCAAACTTTCATCTACTATTCAAAAACCAGACTACGATGAGGGTAGTTGCGTAGAGAGTTTCGACGTCAACTGCAAATGAAGTTCATACGCACTAATATTGTGAAATGTCCTATACCATAAACTTCTTTTAATTCCCCATGCTTTTCAGTTATCTGAATAGATTAAGATACATAAAAGTAGTTCTATATCGATTTAAAGGAATATTAAACCTTAGTTATTTAGCGGGACATTTAATAAAATTTCTGATTATTTCAGTGAAAAAAGAGCTTGGGATTGAGAGGAAGAAAAGAGCGAGAGTAGAATAGAAGTATACATTTCTGTTTTGTGTCTCATTCATTTACTAGATTTAATTATGTGGTGGCACTGCCGCGCCCCCTACCCGATGAACTCTATTGTATCAGTTTATAACCGCCGTTTGTTCACAAACTTTCATCTACTAGTCAAAAACCAGACTACTAAGAGGGTAGTTGCGTAGAGAGTTCCGACGTCAACTGTAAATCAAGTTCATACGCACTGATATCGCGAAATGTCCTTTTACTTTAAATACCATAAACTTTTTTTAATTCCCCATGCGTTTCTGTTATCTGAATAGATTAAGATACATAAAAGTAGTTGTATAGTAAAATATACCTGAAACTATAAAATTATATTTCCATAATTAAACTTAAACATAATCACTTTGACAATTACTTCAAACAAGCTTGCTAAATATTATTACTATTATAAAATAAATTTTATAAATGTTTTCATACAATCCGTGTACCTAAATATCTTATATGTAACTAGAAATAATTATGTATACTTAATTATATTACTACAAACATGTTCTGACTATTTACAAGCGCTTTTTTATTTATTTATTTAAGTGACTAAAGTGCTTGGGATCGAGAGGAAGAGAAGAGAGAGCAGAATAGAAGTATAAATTCTGTTTTGTATCTCACTCATTTACTAGATTTAAATTATGTGATGGCAGACCGCGCCCCTATCCAATGAGTTTTATTATATCAGTTTATAACCGCCATTTGTTCACAAACCTTCATCTACTAGTTAAAAACCAGAATACTATGAGGGTAGTTGCGTAGAGTTCCGACGTCAACTGCAAATGAAGTTCATACGCACTAATATCGCGAAATGTTCTATGTTACTCCAAATACCATAAACTTCTTTTAATTTAAAATAAATAATAAGAAATAACTTCGTTCCATCCGGGTGTCCCTTGACACCTCTCAAGTTTTTTTGTTAATTACTTCCATAAGTTAAACATATATTTTACTATGATAGCAAACCCAAAAACCACGGAGATTTGTCCGGGTTGCTATTATTCTGCAGTACATTAAATTCTTATAACTAATTATATTTAATGTTTACCTACTATCAAATTAGATTAACAATATTAAATATGTACCTAGATAGGTACATATTTAATATTGTATTGTTCTAATAGATAGATAAAATGCTCTTTTTTGAATTTCACTCATAAACTAGATTTAATTATGTGGTGGCAGTAGCGCGCCCCCAACCCGATGAGTTCTATTGTATCAGTTCATAGCCGCCGTTTGTTAGCAAACTTTCATCTAGATCATAAAATAAAATTATTTTGGTAAATAATTAAAACTTGACTCTTTTACCTACCGTTATCTTGCCAACTTGGATCTTAACCCTGTACGGAATAAACGTGGCTTTCGGAAGTTTCATAAAAGCAATTCAGAAAGTCTTAACTGCTATTAATGTCAAGCGAGGTAGGTATCTTTAAATTAATGTTTTAAAACAACAGTTTTCAAAGTTCTAAAATGAGAAGCAAAAACAATGTTGCAGATACTATTACACGTTGTTATGGAAAGTTGGAGATATTAATTACGCTTTATAAATTCTCCAGATAATTAGAGAAACACTTTAAAGTAATTTTAAGGTTTAGACTAAATTTTAGGATTCATTATAAAGTTATTAATTACGTACAACCGACTTAACATCAGTGGATACCATTCTACTACGAAAGTAGACCTCATTGCTTATAGAATAAATACGCTTTTAACCCATACGAAGTAATTGTATTTTCCGGCGGTTTATGCTCTGAGCGATTTACTGTTCACAGACAATCTTTTCATATGGTCCTCCGTCGATAATACATGTTATTATGTGATGCTAATTAGGTTTATTGAAATATGTTATTCATCGTTAAAATCCTCAGTAAACTGTCATTACCTACGTGTAAGTTAGTGAATTATTGCGCTACCCTCACCATATTGTCGAAAATCTGCTGTATTTTTTCGTATTATGTTCATTCTTTTTTCAGACGTCACATTTTTCATTCGTATGGCCCAAACAGTTAAAAACACCTGGCCAAGTGCGAGTCGAACTTGCACATGAAGGGTTCTGTAGCAGCAAGTATTTCAGTTGATTAAATGAAAGCAAATTGCGGTTTATCACGTATTAAAAAAAACTACTTGCTAGATCTCGTTCAAACCAATTTTCGTTGTTAGTTTCCATGGTAATGTACATCATATATATTTTTTAGTTTTATCATTCTCTTATTTTAGAAGTTACAGGGGGGGACACTCATTTCATCCCTTTGGAAGTGTCTCTAGCGCAAACTATTCAGTTTAGAAAAAAATGATATTAGGAACCTCAATATCATTTTTGAAGACCTATTCATAGACAACCCACACGTATGGGTACGATGAAAAAAAAAATTGAGTTTGTATGGCGACCCCCCAAAATTATTGTTCTTTTTCTATTTTTGTGTAAAAATCTTAATGTGGTTCACAGAATACATCTATTTACCAAGTTTCAGCAGTACAGCTCTTATAGTTTCAGAAAAAAGTGGCTGTGACATACGGACGGACAGACAGACAGACAGACAGACATGACGAATCTATAAGGGTTCCGTTTTTTGCCATTTGGTTACGGAACCCTAAAAACCACATTACATATCTTATTATGACAAATTCATTTTTCACATTTTGACATAGAACAATGTAACTTCAAAAAGGTTTTATTACAGGACAAGTGAACAGTGACGCCATTAAGTTCGCGGCTCACCGGTAAACTGACGAAACGAACTTTTTATTGTTTTTCATCTATGACGCCATGTTAATCTGTGGATATCAATCCTATTGGTGGTTGTTTTTTGCTGCATGGTTAAAGAACCAATCTACATACTCAGATTTGAATTCGGCCATCGTTTTACAGCAGTTTTAAGACGTCCAATAGAAGCGAATTCTTAATGCACAGGCATGCGCATTGGATGCAAAAAGCATTGAAATGATGCGCCGACGTATGTGCATAATATTTATTTATTATTTATCAGACGTACCCACAAATACCCAAAATAATGTTAATTTTAGAAAAACGTTTAATTAGGCACCTGATTTCTAAACATAAAGTAACTCCACAAGTATCCATACTTACCAAAAGTAATTATGTATGATTCTATATATAGCTGTAATTACCTGACTTCTAAACATACCGCAACTCCCCAAGTATCTATTCTTACCGAAAATAATTATGATTTTCGTGGAAGCAGCAGGCATCATGTCTCGCTTCCATCTTAACGGCTTACACAAAGCATATCTTAGCGATGAGAACTTGTGCTATAAAATCAACGCTATTGATGTATTACGAGGCACATGTGGATGAGGAATTTGGAAACTTTGTAATTGTTTAATCACCGATGTAGAAGTTTGAAGTGCTTTGCATAAATATAGACTCTTGTAAGTATGCGTAAGGTGGTAGAAAACTTTTATTATTCTGATACCTAATATAAATGGGATACAAATTTTTATAAATACAAAAAAATATATATTCTTACCCTGTATTTATAGGTGAGTATGTCAAATAGTGCGGCGTGGGAACATTTTTATTAAATTCAGAAATCTCTTTACATAGGGGGACATTAAAATTGTTTTTATTGCGTTTTGAAAATTACATATTGAAGATTTCTTTTTATCTTATTTTTTAAGACAACGCCCGCATTAGGCAATATAATCCCTGTGTCGCGGGGTACTTTACAAACATATAATAGACGGACACATATTACATCCAGACTCAGTAAAACTATTTATGGGTCACACAAATAGTTGTCCGGCATGGGACTCAAACCTGCGACACAATGCGGCGAGGCGACTGTCTTAGCCAAACGTTCAGTCATGTGCAGTGATTGCCACCGTTCTGCTCAATACATTAGGAAAATCGAAATCTGAAGTCTTTGTACACGTTGTCTAGTATATCTGTGCAGATTTTGGCGCTAACATCACGAATATTTTTGTCACCGAGGGTTTCAAATGAATTTATTAATTTTCATATAAATGGAATTACTATGATTTAAAAAGTATTCAAAAAAGATTATCTATACATAGCTAGAATAAAATCGAAGGAAAGTCAAAACTGTACATTGAATATTTTTTAAGAAGGATACTTGGGGCGTGTTCTACTATTAATATCGAAGCCAAAAATATAGTTTTTAGAATATTTGTCTGTTTGTCTGTATGTATGTCCGCGCTAAACTCAAAAAGTACTGCATGGATTTACTTTAAATTTTGCATGAATATTACTAAGAGGTCGGGTCAACATATAGGCTACATATTATCACGCTATCACCTACGGGGGAGGAGCTGTGATAATTTATAAAGTTTAACGCGGGTAAAACCGCGGGGCACAGCTAGTAAAACAATAATTTTATTCCATTTGAGTAGTTTGAAGCTTAAATTAAGTCTACATACTTCTCTTTATACTAAAGTTCTGTAGCTCAGCATTTGTTTCTTAATATATAATGAAAACAATTGCGGTTCTTTAAGTGCCACCTACTCTTATGTACATATATGCTTTGTATTGTTGTAGGGACTTAAGCTCACTCGTAGGCTTTGACGTAGAAAACTTAGACGATCCGTTTACTCTCTGAACAAAATTAAGAGGTAGGTAAATTGCGTTTACTAAACTTATTTTATTTCTTATGTTATCACTAGATTGCCGTAACAGACCAATGAGATATTAAGGTTTTCACTTTAATACGCTCTCATAGAGTAACATTTACCATGACAAATTTCCATTTATAACGTCTTTTTAGCATAATGCCCGGCAGTATAATATTTTATCGTATGAGTAGTGGTTACTAGTGGGCATCTGTCATGGCTTTATGTCTGTTGTCTGATGACTTCAACCGGGAGTGACAGTTTACAATCAGTATCTGATATCATCGAGGAACAAATCCACAGTGTGTGTCAATAGAAATAAAATATTACTGAAACGTTGCCTGTCTAATTAAGGTTAATTATAAAATTATTATTAAGTATGGTTAAAAAAGTGTAAAACAAGCGCGTATCGCCATTAAACGTAAAAGTTTGGCGAGTATATAGTGTTAATAGTAAAATTGTTATGTCTGTATATAAATAATACAGACATAACAACACACCGTAGCCTAGTTGGTAGTGATCCTGCCTACGAAGCTGGTGGTCCTGGGTTCGAATCCCGGTAAGTGCAAATATTTGTGTGATGAGCACGAATATTTGTTTCTGAGTCATGGATGTTTTCTATGTATATAAGTATTTATCTATCTATATAAGTATGTATATCGTCGCCTGGTACCCATTGTACAAGCTTTGCTTAGTTTGGGGCTAGGATGATCTGTGTGATTTTCCCTAGATATTATTATTATATTATAAATAAATTAAAAAAAAACTTGCCGTCCGAAGCACAGTATTAGGAAAATTAAATCAGCAGGGCAGTCAGCCATCTATAGGTACTAGTAAGAGCAACTGACGCTTGCTTTTACATATTAAATATTCCGTTTATGAGCTAGAGGCTCGTGTTCTAGGTCTGGTAATCACTAAAGACGAGAACAATCAAGAATTGTCTAGTGCGCGAATGAGCATTGGATCATAGGAAATTATAAATAGTACTATATCAAAGATAATTCATTCTTTTTTACACTCTTCTATTAAAATTTACATAAAATATCGTTCTTCAAAATGTTTTTATCGCATTAGATAATGAAAAAAAACATAATTGATTAAATGAATACACAAAACTAGAAATAAACATAAATTGTGTGCCGAATCTCATCGTTCACAAAAGGTTCATTCTTCTTTTGTCGGACAGAGTATCCGAATTTATAACAAAATTCCAACACATCTCTAAAAATTGCCCTACGGTACATTTAAATCGGAAGTTAAGAATGTTATAATGAGAAAAGCCTAATATAGTAGTCATAGTATTTGTCGCTTAGGTTAAGCTACTGGTTGTGCTGTGGTTCTTCGTTCGTCAATAGCTGCTGCTGATCGCTGACGCTGTCTTTAATTTTTAAATATAGTAGTACTAAATTTTAAAACAGTTGCTTTTTAATGAAGCTTCACAATTATATGTCACTAACATATATTCTTTTTAATGATTTCTTAGATTTTTTGTCATAAATTATAGCGCGCGGACTAGTTCTAAAATGTATTTGTGTTTATTATTTGACTAATAATTTACTTTTTGTCAATTTTCATTATTCTAGGAAAATGGGAAGTACACTACAGGTTTTAACTTCCTTAGAAGTGGCAAACAACATAGGTAAGAATTATCATATATTTTGATTGCGCTGATTTTTCACAGCTCTAGGATATTACCAACTTGAGTAGGTACATGATTTTCATTTCGATTTCGAAAAATGTCTTGACAGAGAGAAAAGGTGAGTATGGGTTACTTTTTACTCTTTGCGGTTCGCAAATTAAAAAAAATCAGTAATACCTTTCTTATGGCATGGGCAGTGGTTACCCTGGTATCAAAGTTTTCCAAACCGCCCAGTAGGCCTCTCACATCGCTTAACGACTGTTGTCTAACGACAACAAACGGGAACGACAGCTAGTACAAGTACTTCTTAACACTATAAATAAAATGCACACAAATATAGACATGTCCAATGAAATCATTTTTTTTTTATTATCTCTCTTTCTTTCTTCTATTTATTCTATTTTATAACTCTTATATTTATGACGGGGTTATAATCTTTTTTATTTTAAATAACTCCAGTTAATATTTATAGCCGGCGTACTCCAAGATGCCTTTCCAGAATTGATTGTCAGCTGTCTCTGGATCATTAACAACCGTCCATTGTTTCCCAATATGCATGCACGAGTGACTTAGCTCGTTATGTTGGGGCCAAATTACACCCAATGATGAATCAGGAGTCGGGTTTCTGGAATAATATTAAATAAAATTTAAAAAGTATTTTAGTTTATATGAATGATTTAAACATACACGTTTAAATCATTCATACAAACTAAAAGGCTTTCTAGGTATGCTTATCGACCGGCGCTGGGAGCTTAATCCTAGTGCGAGAGAGTATGCGGCACCCGGATGGCTTCTCCCCGGCTGGGCGCCGCCCCTGGGATCGCTGGCGTTTGGAGGAGGGGAACTCCACTCGTCTTGTATAAGCGGTCCCGGGAACAGGTAACCTGCTGTAGCTCAGGTTGCCTAAACACGCATGTCCGTGCTGGGGAGGGGGAAGGGACTCATGGCCCCTCCCCTTCCCGGGTGAGAGCCTCGCAGAGGCTACAGTGTACGATGGGGGTACTGATGTGATCGTTCACGAGTCCCAGAACCCCCACTACAAGCACTGTGAGGCGGCTACCGTGGTGGTTTTAGTGGGGAGCCCTACATACCTCGTCGCCTCCCTTTTGGGAGACGACGGACATACGATTTGAGCATTTCCACCACGTAAAAAAAAGGTATGCTTATCAAGTTAAAAATACACGTGCAGCTGTCACTATTAATATTCTCACTCGTTGGGGATTCAAATCTCAGTACCAGTAAGGGTTTTTAGTGGATTTTTAACATTTCGAGAATGTTCTAGTCAATACTAGAAATAAATAAGAAGGATAGCTGATGAAAAGGGCATACAAAATTCTGAATGCAAAACTAACGTTAGATAATACTGAAAATTAAAAGAAATAGATGGCGTGAATTTCCTTAGAATAGAATAGCAGAAGAAATTAGTGAAGACAAGGACATAAGTATTTCAATGAGTGTGGAATATTAGTGAAGGTTCTAGAAAGAAAACATTGACTTTTGTGTTTAAAATTTGGTACAATTTAGGGGTATATAATCAGTATCTAGAAACAGGACGGTGAGTTTTAATTCAAGTGAATTTAAAGGCGAAACAAGATGAAAACATGAACAAGAAAACAACAACAACTGTACTGAGTACGTCTTGACTCTCACACGACGTCAATAAAGCTTCCGTTTGTAAACACTAGTTTTCTTTCTAATGAACTGACCCACCGCTCACCACAATATAACATGTAGATTTCATATTAGACAATTCATATTTTAAGGCAACGCAAAATAACGATATTGATGGCAATTTATTAATTCTCAGAATTAACAAATCATTCGGATACGATACGTATGGAGTTTATTTACCGGATATTTGACATACTTTTTATCATAGCTTTACTTGATTGGTTAACTTTACAACTGGAAACAATATATTAAGAACTGCTCTTTAACAAGTTAATGTGTGTATAAATTGTTTCTGCGTTCATTTTATGATTCGATGCCAGTACGAATAGTGCCAAATATTAAGCACAATACTACTTCATTTACGACTCTTTTGACGATGTCTTATTTGTAAGTGTTCAATAAGCTACCGCTTCGAAAACTCCAGGATCACTAGGAAATTCCGTTGAAGGAACTTATTCCCACTTAGTTGTTTGAGTGGGGATTGAACCCGAAACAAATTAGTGCTCAGTTACTGTATTATGACAAATGAGTAATGCGTACTATTTCAATTTGAAATTTATTTTATTTAAAATAGGTCAATTCGTGATGTTTGACGATAACGATCCTTAGCCGGGTGTAAAAAAAAATAAAAAAGGTTTTTATTCACGTAGACTTTAAAAAAACGCTTGTAAATAGTCAGAACATGTTTGTAGTATTATAGTTGTATACATTATTATTTCTAGTAACATAGATATTTAGGTACACATTGTATTGATTGTATTAAAACATTTATAAATTTATTTTATAACAGCAATGATATTTAGCTAGCTCGTATCAAGTTATTGTCAAGAGATTATGTTTAAGTTTAATTATCTAGTTTAAGTCTAATATTTTTTTTTTGTAATAGGGCTATACCATGCCGTGGTACCAAGAGACACACCAGGTAGTCGGGCAGCAGCGCCTCCCGTGTACTAACTACCACCTAATTGCGGTCGACAACTCGCATGCCAAGCGTTATTACTACGGCAAACTCCTTCAAATGTTTCCCAAAGTTTAGACAGCCTTAGTAATAACGAATATCCTCAGGGCATAAAATGTCCTTTATCAGTGTTACATTATAACTTGTATGCAAACCATAATCAAGTTTAAAACTTATAGCTAAGTTTGAAATTATATATAAATAGTACTTACCCATACTTTACAAAGTTAGTCAGACCTTTCACTATAGGCTTTATATGTGCATAATACGTTGTATTATCCAGGGTAGTGCGATGTTTTGTAGGGCCAAGTTCAGCAGCAGGGTTCTTTGCATCAAATGTAAATGCTATGTCATCATAGGCTGAGGCACCATCCATTCTGTACTCGTTGCCTAATTGACTAAAGTAATTCCTGCCTTCTGCTACTAACGATATTTTTGTAAAATAACTTTTTCCAAATCGATGCCATTTCCCAAAAAACCTATTCATATCGTAAACAATACTGGAATTACCAAAATAATTAGTGAATTCAATTATATTAGTAGCGTTAACTTTTTTGTCTCCGAAATAGAATTCGATAATTTTATCGGAAATTTCTAAAATTTTATCAGCTCCACATTTTGTTAAAATTTTACTAGGAGCAAATAGTTCTTTATATCTGCCATAAAGATCCACATATTTAATCAAACTGCTCATAATGATCACCGTATCTCTAGCATTATATCCCCACAAAAGGTCGGCTTTGTTGACTCTTCCCATGGCTAAACTTTCATAAACATCTTCCGTGATAAATCCATTATTGTCTCCAAAATCTTTTTCAATGACATATGAGAAGTCTTGCATTTTAAAATATATGCCATTTGCTTCGTTAAGTAGTAAACTAGTTGGCGTATTTACTAATTTCTCATTTGGGACATTTTGCAGAAAAGTAAGGAGTTCTCCTTTAGACTTTGTATCAAAGCCTAATGTTTTGCCGAGTAAGAATGCTCTTTCTACTGGCTTATAAGACAATGAATTGTCGCTCAAAGGTGACCCATTTGATACAATGGCTCTTTGAAATAATTTTGCTGATAAAGGGGATACCATATGTAAACCAACGGACATGGCACCCGTACAGTGTCCATATAAGGTCACCTTATTGGGATCACCTCCAAAGAATGCAATATTCCTATTTACCCATTGCAATGCCTTAAGTTGATCTTTTAATGCTGCATTTCCGGGGACTTCTTCGCTGTCCATGGAAAGGAAACCTAATGCATCTAATCGATAATTCAATGTCACCACTATAACATCTTCTTCAACCAGAAAATCAGGTCCGTAAACATCATCATTTCCTGAACCAAATTTGCCAAAACCTCCATGAATATAAACTATGACTGGAAGCAGTGGATCCGCTATAATATTTGGTGAATAAACATTTAGGAAAAGACAGTCCTCGCTTCCTTGTAATTTGTTGGTTAACAAAGTGACTTGCGTACACATGGATCCATGTTCAATGGCGTTTCTGATTCCTGACCAAGAGGTAGGATCTTGAGGTGCCTACAAAAACCAAGCCAACATTACAAATCTGTAGCTAATTGACTTGTAGTTAACATCATTAAACACAGATGAATATAAATTTCATATTAAATCAACTATGACCATACATAGCAGCAGTTGCTCTACCCAAATCCCAAGATTGTAAATGATAAGCTAGATTAAGCAATAAGGGACGCGGTTACTCTATAGATGAGTTACCGCCAAAGTTCTTTCATTTTTAGTGTCTCCATGCTTCTCAGGTCACGTTAAGCATTCGGTCTCAATCGTAATCGTTATGCCACATTAGAGGCCAACTGAGTTGATAAAACAACTCTGACCCTAGGGTAACCAATGCCCATACATCAAAGAAGATTAAAGTAGTTATTTTTCTAGAACTCCACGCTAATATTAGCTGATATACAAATTGGGAAAATCATTCTAAAAAGCCGAGTCGGAGTGAACTCCTAGAGTTTGTCGAATATATATTATATAAATAGAATTTGCTGTCTTGCTCGCTCATTGTATGTTTTAAAGGATTTTGATACATTGTATGCACTTTCGAATTGTGGTTCGGTCATGTTGTAAAATTAATATTCCTGTATATGCAGATTTTTTTAATAATCCAGCAAAATGGGAACAACAATTTTCCATATATTTTGGTAAGTAAACGAAATATAGAAATAAAACCTGTTTTGAAATTTTCTTAATAATAGGTCTTTACCTATGAAATTGCCGTTTTGTATGAAAAAATTTAAACGAATTTTTTTCATGAATTTTTTTATTTGTATTAATCGAAGTAATCACCCATGCAATCAATGCATCTTTGCCATCGCAGTGGCAGTTTATTGATGCCCTTCTTAAAGAAATCAGCTGGACGGGAGGCAACAAATTCTTCAAAGGCATTTTGTACTGCCTCTCGGGTATTGAATTTTTTTCCCGCCAAGAAGTTATCCAAATTCTGGAAAAAGTAGTAGTCTGTAGGCGCAAGGTCTGGTGAGTAGGGCGGATGACGGAGAGCTTCCAACCCCAGTTCTTGCAACTTGGAGACCGTCTGCTGTGCAGTATGAGGTCGCGCGTTGTCGTGCAGGAGCAGCGGAGACGAGCGATTGACCAATGCTGGTTGGAGATGCGCCAGCTTCTCCATCATTGTGCTCAGTTCTTCACAGTACACATCTGCAGTAATGCTCACCCCGTTTGGTAAGAAGCTGTGATGAATCACACCGGCGCTAGACCACCAAACAGTGACCATCACTTTTCTAGGGGTAAGTTTTCGTTTAGGGCATTGTTTAGGTGCTGAACCAGGATCCAACCAACTTGCTGAGCGCTTGCGGTTATCAAACAGAATCCATTTTTCATCGCAGGTAACAATGCGGTTCAAAATTCCTTCATTTGTGTGTCTGTTGAGCAGTGCAAGGCACGTCTCGACGCGTACTTCGCGCTGGCGATCATTGAGTTCGTGGGGCACCCATTTGTCAAGCTTTTTTACCTTGCCAATTTGACGCAAATGGACCAATATTGTTTTGACGCTAACGTCGAAAGCTGCTGCTAATTCAGCCGTAGATTGTGTATCATCAGCTTCCACAACCGCCTTTAATTCGTCATTGTCGACCAAAGTCTTCGGACGACCGCGAGGTTCATTTTTCAGGTCGAAATTTCCAGAACGGAAGCGAGCAAACCAATAACAGGTGGTGCGTTGGTTTGTAGTGTTAGCTCCGTAAACGTCGTTGATGTTGCGTGCCGCTTGTGCCGCGTTGCTGCCACGACGGTACTCATATTCCATAATTACTCGAATTTTTAACGTATCCATGATGACGAAAAAGATTGAAATGCGATGAAAATGTAACACTAATCAATAAAGAAATTACTACTTTTGGAAAAAAGGATCCATTTTTTTAAAATAAAATTAATTTGAAATTAGAATTCTTAGCCAAACAAAAATTATTTTGATTTGAAATGGCCAGTACTGCAGAACGGCAATTTCATAGGTAAAGACCTAATATTAATCTCCCAGAATACCCGAAGCATATTTTTGGAAAGTGCATGAATAATTTTATATCCTATAAAAGTGTGAGCGAGATAGCTTTGCAGTGAATTAAGCTTAAAGAGGGGTTGTGACTAGTAATGCCTTAAGGGGCACATTTCTTTTAACCCAGACATTACGGACACAATAAGGTCTGCTTAAGCTATTCTGATGTGCTTTTCAAAGTACTCCTACCTATCCTCTTAATAATCCCGCTGTATGTTATGTAACCCAAACATTACGGACAACTTAAACTCTGCCTTAGCTATACTGCTGTGCTTTACAAAGTACTCTAGCAGGTTAACTTTCAAAGTGAGTGACAACCTATCTTCGTATTTGACGGTCACCGTAGCCTAGTTGGGAGTGCTCCTGCCTCCGAAGCTGGTGGTCCTGGGTTCGAATCCCGGTAAGTGCAAATATTTGTGTGATTAGCACGAATATTTGTTTCTGAGTCATGGATGTTTTCTATGTATATAAGTATTTATCTATCTATATAAGTATGTATATCGTCGCTTGGTACCCATAGTAGAAGCATTGCTTAGTTTGGGGCTAGGATGATCTGTGTGACATTGTCCCGAGGTATTATTATTATTTAGCTCACTGTATATTATGAAACCTAGACATTACGTTCAGCATAAGCTCTGCTCTAGTTTATATATAGGTTGTCTTCAGTCGCTTAAAAAATACTCTGGTAACAAGAAGGTTAATAAAAGAGTTTACCTTTGAAGTGATCCTATGTACAAATTTACCTTAAATCGGAGGCCACCTAAAGGTGGTGCAGCGTAAGGGATTCCTTTGAAGCTGGCGAACTTCGTCTGTTTGGTAACTGACGTTACCAGTTTACCGCGCAGCCATCCCTGCTCTACCTTCACAAGTACTTCTTTGCAGTTTATACAGTTTATTGCACTGAAATCAAATAAAATAAAAAAAATTATAACTTTTGGCGGTAGTTCTAACAGTAAGTAGCACACTATTAGTATTAAGTAACTATCTTCTTCATATCCTATACTATATAGTACAACACCCATTCTCCTAATTCTCTACCAGATACAGTCTGACTAAAGACTGTATGGAAGAGATAACTGATAGCGATAGCACTGCCAATTGTACCTTTACTAATAAAAAAATATCGAAATCTACCTATACATATAATAAAATCGTAGGAAAGTCAAAACTGTACTTTGAATATTTTTTAAAAAGGATAAGGCGTGATGTATAATCAGTATCGTAGCCAAAAATATAGTTTTTAGAATTTTTGTCTGTGTGTCTGTTTGTCTGTATGTATGTCCGGGCTAAACTCAAAAAGTACTGCATGGATTTACTTCAAATTTTGCATGAATATTACTAAGAGGTCGGGTCAACATATAGGCTACATATTATCACGCTATCACTTAGGTACGGGGGAGGAGCTATGATAATTTTTAAAATTTAACGCGGGTAAAACCGCGGGGCACAGCTAGTGAATTAATATCTTGCGACAACTAACACATTTCCATCTAATCCCAAACTAGGCAAAGGCTGCTTAATCAGACAACTGATGTATACTTATATATATTGACGGTCCTGTTGACTCTGTTGGTGTAGATGGCAAATGCTTGCTTTTCACGTCGGAGGTCGTGGGTTCAATTCCACCCAGGACACATATTTTTGTGCATAAAAATGTCTGTTTGTCCTGAGTCTGGGTGTAATTTATGTGTATAAGTATGTATTTACAAAAAAAAAGTATATGTCGCGCCCCATATCCTGGGACATTATTTACACACGGCCATCTGATCCTAAACTGAGCAGAGCTTGTACTATGGAAACCAGATAACCGATATACTACATATACTACTTTTCTTTTGTAAATACATACTTATATAGATTAATTACACCTATACTCAGGACAAACAGACATGTTCATGCACACAAATATCTGTCCTGGGTGGGAATCGAACCCACGACCACCGGCGTGTAAAGCAAGCATTTGCCATCTACTCCAACAGGCCCGTTGAAAATATTTGTGCAATAATTTTCTACAACTTTAGGAGAGGCCTGACATGGCTTCAGTGTTACGAAGAGCTAACATCTGTGTTCAGTGATGAAACCCCATGCCTGCGGACTGTCGAACGCTGGTATTTAGAATTCCAGCGTGGACATACTAGTGTTAGCGACAAATCTCGCGAAGGACGCCCAAAATCCGCCTTCACCGAAGATAACATCATCGCTGTGAGACAACTAATTCTCGAAGATCTTCACGTATCGAGAGATAAAGGCTCTATTAGGCATCTAAGGGACAGCTAGAAAGCTAGTTTGCCGATGGATACCGCATCTGCTTTCCGACGATCATAAGGCGACCCGCGTCAGATGGTGTAAGAAAACTCTGCAAAGTTTCAACCGAGGAGACCCAAATCACGTCTACGACATCATCAGTGGTCACGAATCTCGGATCTATGCCTACGATCCTAATTCCAAACAACAATCTACAATTTATGTCTTTCAAGACGAGCCAAAGCCGAGGAAAGTTGTTCATTCGAAACATTTCAAACAAGATGGTGGCTACATTCCTTGGCCATGTTGCGAATATTGCACTTGAACAACGTGAAACGGTAAACGCAGAGTGGCATACCACAGTCTGGTTACCACAAGTCATCGTTGAACTTCGAAAACCTAACTCAAAGCGACCGACACCACGATAATGCAAGCTCGCACAAACGATTGAGTATTTGAAGCAGGAAAAAGTAGAAATTCTTGTTCCTTGAATAAGGTGAGCGTTTTATTTATTCTGATAAGGACATACTACTTCAACCCAGTGGTACAAACGCACTGAGACTCTACCCTCTGGTATTTCAAGTCGATAGTTTAATCAAAGCATATTTTTAAACACAGGTTAATCTTTACTAATAATAATGACTTCACCTCAATATAGACAGATCAAAACCAACCCGATATAGTACCAATATATCATAATACTAAACTACATTTATAAAAACAAAATGATAATTAATAAAATGCTATATTACATACGTACATAAAAGCCAACGGAATACGTTTAAGCTTTAAATTAAATGTTATTATGTGCGTATCCTGCAAAAAGGTTGATTAACGATAACGAGTTTTTGCCATTAAAAGTAATGAAATATTATTAAAAAAATGCCTGATTGTATATCTATATGCTATTTTTTATTCTCATTTTCAATCATGAAAATATTTATCTTATTCTACTCGAATAGATTTTAATATGATTTATTTTAAATCATGTTATTACTCCGAATATAATTTAATAATAGTATAGTTATATGTGGACCTCAAAGGAATAGAAATATCAAAAAAGTTACAGTTCCTAATGATATCAAAATGTACGAAGGTGCAGAAATTATAGTGCCGACGATTTTAAAACAAAAAATGTATTAAAAATCAGATTATATCATTGCTGATTAAGATTGTTAGCAATAATATAAATTTAATTCACTCATAATAATTTATGAATGTTTAAGATGCATTGTCACATTTAGTCGGTTTTAGATAGGTTATGGGAATAAAATACAGGTTTAAGTACAGTTGCCAGCTGCCAAACTGTACAACAAACTGTTTTACAGACACCGCACATCAAGCTACCCCAATCTGCCAAATTTCCCCAATTGAAAGTGAACCTTATGCCTCTGTGATAAAGTTGAAAATCTATTAAAGAAATTTGACAGATTGGGGTAGCTGTATGTGCTGGCGTTTGTACAGCTTGCTAGGAAGAGGTGCAGCGAGCTAGCGAACTCGTAGAACAAAAGTTGTTGCTTATGGTGTTAGCTATCTAGTCCTTCAAGTTTGTTGGTGTTTTACACATAACCCTGCATAAAAAAAAAACAAACATCTTCCTAAAAATACCTAAAATTTACAGGTTACAATTGTCATGGATGACAATGACAACAGCCATCAAGGCCCCGAAACAATATTCCTTTTTTCACGACCACGATCAATCCCGAACGGGGCAAAACCGGGTTGACCCTTAGCTACAGAGGTGGTAAGGATTTCATTTTAATAGGATACAAGAAAGGTTCTCGAGTAGCGACCACGAACCGGAAGACGCAGCGTGGGCCCCTACAAGGTGGACCGATGATCTTGAAGGGTCGCGAAATGCCGCTAGATGCGGGTAGTATAAGGCCGGCCATTGTGGAGATCCTTGTCCAGCTGTGGACACCTTTCGGCCGATATGATGATGAAAGTATAAAATGCTACAAAAATAGCAACTCACCAAAATATGAAAACCAATTTGTACACAAAACTCATCATAACAAAATGTTGTTTTCGACTGTGACTTTTTAAGTCCTGAGCGACCTTTTATACTATTTCTTTTAGTGCTTAAATATAATATTTTTTATATTGGTAGCTCCATCATAACTTTTAGTTATTTTTGGGTTCCACGACATCTCAAGTAGTGAAAACGGAAATATCGTTATGATCACGAACTTTTGAAACATCACGGGTATGCACTACATACCACCGCCATTTAAAATGTTCAAGATATATGGTATTTTACTAATTTATATATATATATATATATATCTAGTTGAGTTAATATAACAATAATCCTCTTATAATAGTATTACTGGCGGTTCTAATTGAAGTCAACGATAGGGCACAAGAAAAAAACAAGTGCCATCATAAGAGGAATTATTCAATTAGTGGACGTATCACGGCCGATTAAAATATGTACAGACACCAGCACATCCAACTACCCCAATATGTCACATTTTTGTAAAGATTTTCAACTTTATCACTTAAGCATAAGGTTCACTTTCTATTGGGGAAATTTGACAGATAGGGGTAGCTTTATGTGTCTGTACAAGGTTACTTGTAAAACACAAACAATTTGCCAGGTCTATATACCTAACACCACAAGGAACAACTTTAGTTCTACGAGTTCGGACATAACTAAATACATGAAAAAAAATTACACGGACGACTGGCGACTAGACAAATGGGTCAAGTTCAAAGGTGCTAAGTACAGTTACAAACATTCAAGCGGGAAATTAAATTAATACTAATTTTTGTACGAAAATAAAATCTAACAAATTATGAAAAAGTTGTAGAGCAAAAGTGGTTGCTAATGGTATATTATTTATCTATGTTATTGGTGCGAGGTTATTGGTGTTTTTTTTACAAGTACCCTTGTATATTGTTTTCTTTGATCTAATATAGTAATAAAATATTAATCTTTATATCAGAGGTCCATATATAATAATTATAATATCTAGGGACAATGTCACTCAGATCATCCTAGCCCCAAACTAAGCAAAGCTTGTACTATGGGTACCGGGCGACGATATACATAGTTATATAGATACATAAATACTTATATACATAGAAAACATCCATGACTCAGAAACAAATATTCGTGCTCATCACACAAATATTTGCACTTACCGGGATTCGAACCCAGGACCACCAGCTTCGTAAGCAGGAGCACTACCAACTAGGCTACGGTGACCGTCATATATGACATCAATTTAACAAAATTTATAAATGTATTCAATATAATTACAATATGATCTATGTTCAGGTTATCTATATAAATAAAAAGAGAAGTCCTTACTGACTGACTGACTCATCAACGCCCAGCCCAAACCCTTGGCCCTAGAAAGCTGAAATTTTGCACAGATGTTTTCTTTATAATGTAGACAAGGAATAAGGAAGGATTTTTCGAAATTCAACCCCTAAGGGGGTAAAACGGGGGTGCGAAGTTAGTATGAAACTTTGCCGTTTTTGAAGTTAGAGGCATGAAAGTTGGTATTTGGCCTTGCAGTTAAAAATAAAAATATATATTTCAGGATTTTTGGAAATTTCACCCCCAAGGGCCAAAAATAGGGGATAGTAAGTTTGTACGAAAAACGTCCCAATTTTTAAGTTAAACGCATGAAAATTTGCATTTGGCTTTTTTGTTAAAAATAAAAAATAATTATTTCAGGATTTTTGAAAATTCCACCCCGAAGGTCGTAAAATTGGGGATGTAAGTTTATATGAAAAAGTGCCAACAAGTTTTAAGTTAAACGCATGAAAATTGGTACTTAGCATTACAGTTAAAAATTAAAAGTATGTATTTCAGGATTTTTGGGAATACCAGCCCTTTAGGGTGACAAATAGGGGATGGAAGTTTGTATGAAAAATGTGACATTTTTTAAGGTAAACGCATGAAAATTAGTATTTCGCCTTTCATTTAAACATTGTATATATATCATCAGGGCTTTTGGAAATTCTACCCCTAAAGACGACTAAAATAGGGGATGTAAGTTTGTATGAAAAACGGGTTTTTTTTTGGAGTTAAAAGCATCTAAATTGGTATTTCAGTTAAAAATAAAGCAATCAAGGGAATAATTTGTTGTTAAAAAAGGTAATCCATAACTGATTCAATAGGTCAATACCAAAAATGTACGCCAACTTAAATTATAGAGAAATTCGTTTTTTATTGCTTAACATGTTGTGTTTGTTGTCGTCCAAGTAAAGATTTAGCGTTTTATAAGATTTGTAACTTCTTTTTTTTTGTATTTTTCATAACATATTAAAAAAACGTCAATTTAATAAAATTGGGATAATAAAGTCATTGACCCAAAATTCGAGTTGGCGTAAGTAGTATAAATTGTTCGTGTCAAGATGATCGCACCCAAAAAATATCATCTTAATTTTACTGATCTACAAGTTGACAATTTTGTAACTCGATGGCTTTTATATCGTTTCAGATCGCAGAACTCATTTGACATATCGGTTAAAATAAATAAATGCTTGAAGTAAAAGGTAGTCCAAAACTGAATCAAAAGATGATCGCCTAAATCTCACCCAAAATATATGCCCACATCTTAATTTTACCGCTTTACAAGGTTATATTTTTGTTAGTAGATGGTGTAATCATCGTTTTAGATCGCGCTATGGTTTCGTTCACAAAATGTGATATTAGACCTATCAATGCCGTGGTCGCAACCTAAGCTAATGGGAGTTACCTTGGTGATTAATGCATCGTTGATTATTATATTTCTTTATTTGACTTACTGACTTTACTTAAGGACAATTGATATGTATTCTTTGATATTTTTGGGTTTATGATATCGGGTCTTTTTTTTAAATAACAGTAGCAAAGTAGTCTTTAGTTTATTTCGTAACTACTTACTTCTAGCTTAATCTAAAAAAAAATACTTTTAAAAGAAATAAGCAATATAAATTTAAGAAAACCTAACCTATAAATAACCTAGATTTATAGGTTAGGTTTTCTTAAATTTATATTGCTTATTTCTTTTAAAAGTATTTTTTTTAGATTAAGCTAGAAGTAAGTAGTTACATTGGTAATCATTCAAAATTGTCGCGGACGAAGTCGCGGGCACCAGCTAGTATTGAATAATTGTAGTTAAAATAAATATGCATATTTTAGCATTAGTAGCAGGATGAAAAAATATATATTTTAATTGTAATGTTAATCAACTTCAAGATATTTGATTATTCGAAATAGTAACTAATTCTGAGAATACTGCGGGGCTCTTTTTGAGTTATTCAGGAGTCACATTGACCGTTCTATAGCTACTGCGTTTTTGTGTGCGAGAGTAGCTAAGGCAACAAGTCTTATTTTGCATACTTTTGTGCAATTACAAACACGTGTTTGTGTAAAAAATATACACGTGCACGTTGTAGATTAGAACTGGAAACGAGTTTGGATCAATAGAAGTAAGGCGTTTTACATCGAAATGCCAGCCTACTAATCACAATTTGTTACTCGACTACAAAAAGGATATCCGATTATATTTATACAAATTAATAAGTATGGAGGTTTGCAACGTAGTAATGTCTAGTCGTTGCATCAGTTTATTCTCAAAAGCGTTTTTTGCGCCTCCTTCAGAAATCATTTACTGGTGTATTTATGTGTGTGAGTCAAAAGAAAAATAAAAGAAACAATTTTATTAACAAAATTAAGGTAATAAATATAGGCTGATTTTCTGACTAAGTTATATAAAAAATAAAATATTCTTTAAACTTTTAGCTTTTTTTTTCAAAACTTCTTATCAATAGGTCTTTGTCAAAAAAAATATCATTTAAAATATTAGTGGACTACTTATTTTAAGTTGAATCCTAGTCCGAATGCTAAGTAATACAGTTGATAAATGGACAAATGATATTTAATGTATACTACATCAGAAAAGGTTGTTGAGCAGTACAGATCTTTTATGTCAATTGCCATTTAGCTAGGCTCTTTTACGTTATTTGAAGTCACGTAGAAAAGGCTTTTACATATCTTCTTTCTTTAAAATATCTCTGTTAAAACAAACGAATTTCCATTTCATCACGCACTGAGAACAGTGTATTCTGATATTTATAGTAAGTGCTCATATATTTATAGATACGAAACCCGTTTATAAGTGCGTACATGATATCTCACGTTTGTGGAAACTCGATAGCGTCCCAAAAATAGAGAGCATTTATTGACGTTTGACAAACGGGGAGTGTTTGTTTTACTCTATGAAAGCAGATATATTGGTATAATATGAAATGAAAGTAATCGAATTATCTACTGCCATAGACCTCGTTCAGGGAGAAGCGCGCGTCAAGCGGCGCGGTGCGCGGAACGAGCTGCCGAAATGCTTGCCTTTCATGCCGCACCCAGAGTACCCAGAGCCCCCGTTACAACCACTGTGAGGCTGGCTACCGTGGTGGTTTTAGTGAGTCGGCCCTACACAACGTTCGAATGGCAGTTCCACCACGTAAATAAAAAAAAAGAACAGGTGGGCCAGCTGGGTGGGCCAAGGACAGATATGTGTGTATGCGAGAAGGCTGTGTGTCCTGAGACTGGGTGTAAGTATCTATATAAATATGTATTTACAAAATAAAAGTAGTTTATGTAGTATATCAGTTTCCATAAGCTCTGCTTAGTTCGGGATCAAATGACCATGTGTGAATATCATGTATCAGAATGTCTCAGGATAGAGCGTTCAAGGAAGGCGTTTTTGCAAGCGTTTATTTGAATTGTAGCGTCGCATGAAGCCCAGGTAGTGACGGGTGATGCAGCAGGGGATTCGGCGGGTGATAGAACGGCCATCTCTGTCTACTCTGCAGTGAGTTTAGTAGAGTTTGTGGTGGCAGGATGTAAGAAAACTGCGGTAGCCGCGGGCATGGCAGCAGAAGACGATATGTGTGCCTGGGCGTACGACATGGCAAGTGCAACAACGGGTACCAATATTCCATTGTTTTTTTTAAACCCGCACTAATGTATCTAACCCTTTGTCGTGGGGTTCTTTACAAACATATAATAGTCGACACTACGGGCACAAATAACATCCAGACTCAGAACAACTTTTTATGGGTCACGCAGTTGTCTAGTGCGGGGATCGAATCCGGGACACGAACGCGGCATCTGCTGTATCCGCTGCGCTACACGTGCTTCTTCAAAAATGAAACCACTCGTTACCATATGTTTTGATTTTGTGCGTGAAATGCGGTGGGCAAAAACACATGTTGCGTCACCATAAGTTGACCAAACCTAAAAGTGTGTGAATTTATAAGAGCAAGATTGCAACTTTACAAATATTTCCGATAAAATTGAAAGCTAGTGTACAAAGCGAAGCTTAAACAAATGGTAATCCTTTGAGACCGGTCGTCAGCCACACAAAGGGTATCGGCGTAAACAAGCCTGCCCTGTTACACGAACACTTCTCTTTTTAGGTCTTTTGCATACTAGTTAATCGTTAGATAACTAACCCAAATTGGTTTTAAAAGTAATAATATTATTTGTTCTTTTGTTATACACGTTGTATAACAAAACACCAAAGATAATTGTCTGTACTGACTACCTCTAACGATTATTTATCAAAGATCTTCTTGACGTAGTCTCCAATTAACTTTTCTATGCTGTTTCAAATTGTTTAAGGCATTTATATGATACAGGGTGTCACCCTGTATAATACACACTTCAGTTATTATTAACATACCAAACAAAAGTGAAACGTAAATGCAGGCTTATAAGATCGTAAGTGCTTAATTCTATTTCAGCTTCAAACAATGATTCTAAAATATAGTAGCAAGGTTAAATAAGTCGTAACAAAAAGTAGGACACATTAACGGACACATTCCGGATAAGTGTCAAGGCGACGCGCTAGGGTATCCCGGATGTGGGGACCGCATGCAGTGTGACCCCACTCTTGGCTTACATAGATTTACGGGTATTAAAGATTATAATACCCTCGTTGAACATGATGACGTTATCATGTACAGTCTGCTGAATAGTTTTTTAAAAAGAATAAAGAAAGGTCCAGTGCCTTGTTATGTGAGATGGAATCAGCTAGGAGCTAAACATTTGTGGGCGAAAGGACAACAATCCTAGATTTTACTGCCCCTGTTAGATGTGGAGATTTTTATTAAATATAGGCTTCGAAAAAATTCTCTACAAAATACATTATTAAAACCGGCCGAGTCGGACTCAAGCACTGAGGGTTCCGTGCCTTAATTTAGTAAGAATAAATTAGTAGCGCATTATTTAGTTATTGAGAGAGTTTGGTTGAGTCTATAGTAGTATTGACGAACAGTACTTGTAAGAACATTATCTAACGCGTGTAATACGCATGCTCGTCATGCTTTTGTTACACTATACCACCTAGCCTCCTTTCTTTAACACGCAATGCAGTATTGGAATTATTGGAAGGATTGGAACTAAGTTCCTTATCGCGCGTTGTGAAAGGGGGCTAGACGGAAAAAAATCTTACGAAAAGTTGTCACGACACTTTTTGCAGCTGTGCGGCGTGCGCATGTTTCTCTGTCTGTCACTCTCTCTCTCTCTCTCTCTCTTATAGAAAGCAAGCCAGATATTTTCATTTATATTTTGTACTGAACAGTGTGGAGTCGCGATGATTATTTTTGTTGAGTGTATACAGGTTTTTTGTACATAATAAATAATAAGAAATAACTTCGTTCCATCCGGGTGTCCCTTGACACCTCTCAAGTTTTTTATTTATTTAAAAGGGCAAAAAACTGTTAACGTACTTGACATTTTTATATTAAAAATGGACGTATTTTTAGATATTATTATATTTTTTTTTATTATTAGTATTCTATTGTACATCATTGACATATTTATATTATTTGACATTGTAAACAATTTATATAATAAAAAATTATGAATAAAGTATTTGCACGACATAAGTGGCAGAATATGCGGAATCTATTATTGTAAAATCATTTTTTTTTTATACCAGAGGTCGACAAACGAGCAAGTGGGTCACCTGATGGAAAGTGATCACCGCCGCCCATGGACACTCGCAACACCAGAGGAGTCGCGGGTGCGTTGCCGGCCTTAAGAGTCAGCAAACAAGTGTTGCTGACCCTTCCGCCCCACCCCGATGAGCTCTGGTGACCTAACTCACACTCAGAAACACGACATTAAATTATTAATGTTATTATTAAGGAATGTCTTCTGTAAGGTGGAGGTACTTCTCCAGTCGGGCTGCTCTTCAAGCGAATGAACGCTGTGCCCTACCTCTCTTCTTTTGTACCATATTCTGGCAAATAAATAATTTGATTGATTGATTGATTGCAGCTCCGTCATACATATTCCAAATTGAAAACATATATTGGAAAAAGAACCCTAAAAATAGACAAAAAGTCTATCGAAAACTTTGCACTTGACAAAAAATACACTGTTTTCTTACTCCTAAACCAAGTAAAATCAAGATGAATGCGTTTGAATGAACTCCCAACTACCTTAATTGAAAGCGACGCGACGATAACTTAATATTATTTCACTAAGCCAACTTGTTGCTATAAACTGTAACCCGTAAGGTGGGTACACATTGGGAAAGTTACTGGCACCAGCGCTGGCGAGGAATTAAAGAGAATCTACTTTCTCACGCTACAATGAAGTTAACCGCAATAGCAATCGATCTGGTGAGTAAACATATAATTTACTAGCTGTGCCTCGCGGTTTTACCCGCGTTAAACTTAATAAATTATATCCTATGTGTTAATTCAGGGTGTCAGTTAACTCTATACCAAATTTTATTTAAATCGCTCCAGCTGTTTAGACGTGGTGCAGTAATAAACACACACACGTACAAACTTTCGCGTTTAAAATATTAGTGTAATTACGAAATATATTTTCCTACTGCTGCCATAAATACATTCAATTCATATCATACATTTGTCTCACCGTTTTCTGTCAATACAAATATAAATGCTAAAAAATATCAGACCACGTTATCTATCCCAAACTAAGCAAAGCTTGGTCGGTGAGAAAGTAAGATATGGATACTTTACTGCCGAGACTGTCTCACTCTCGAAACCTAATAGTAGAAGACATAAATATTGCATATAAAAATATAGTCTTTATATATTAAAAAAAATATACGTGTGTATGAATAAATGGCGGTTAGTTCTGGCTTTTAAAGATCTAGAGGTTACTCATCTATAGAAAATAGATAGGTCGGTCTATATGGAAGTAAACGGAAAAGTAGGGCAGTTTTGATCGTCATTTTATAAATAAATAATTAAAAAATAAATAAAAAAGGTTTTTATTCACGTAGACTTTAAAAAAGCGCTTGTAAATAGTCAGAACATGTTTGTAGTAATATAGTTGTATACATTATTATTTCTAATAACATAGATATTTAGGTACACATTATATGAAAACAATTATAAAATTTATTTTATTATAGTAATGATATTTAGCTAGCTCGTATCAAGTTATTGTCAAGAGATTATGTTTAATTATCTAGTTTAAGTCTAATATTTTTACTACATATTGTCAATGGGTCTATCTATATTAAGGTTTATTATTATGACGGACCTTGTGTTAAGGTGACAGTTCCTGTTATTATTGTTAAACAACATTCTGTATAACTTACGTCACAGAAAACGGATTAATAAAAGATTGCATGACTGTCACGAACTTACTAGCGCCTTTGACGATACCTACATGTGGGCAATCCAAAATAGTACTATGTGCTGTCAGTGCAATTTTCTGTTTCACTCGTTCCAAGCTACAACCCCTCTCTCGAAGTTTTACTATCTATTCAACATTTATCGAGCGGCAAATCTTTACGATACTTGACTAGGCAAAAGCACAGGCTAGTCAATCTCTAAGTTGTAGAGTAAACGTACAGCGTCGCAGTTTAACTTACGTTTTAGAAATATTCTATAGAATAGTTAAACAGGAGTTATACATTATTTTCAAAAAGGTTTTTAATGCCTAAAGGTATTAAAAACATATTGTGTTAAGTACAAATCACACTATCACACTAATATTATAAAGGCGAAAGTTTGTGAGTATGTGTGCGTGTGTGTATGTTTGTTACTTCTTCACGTCTAAACGGCTGGAGCGATTTTAATGAAATTTAGTAAGGAGTTAGCTGACACACTGGATTAACACATAGGCTATAATTTTAATGCGGGTAAAACCGCGGGGCACAGCTAGTAATTTATAATTCCGGTTTAAGAAAAATCATGTAAATAAATATATATTCAGTAGCACTCATATGATTGAAGCGTTCGCCAGGCGTTAAGAGTTTCCTTTGAAGTCGGCAAATCTACAAATCGCTTGGCTTGATTTTGATATAATTGGCTTTAAATGCATTTAATGTTATTTATACAAGCTGTAACATAAATATCACGGGTAGGACCATAAAGTGTAATTGGGATTTTTCTGGCAAGAAAATTTCTCAGTAGGTATCAACCTGTAGCCTGGAATTGGCGGTATTACACCCCCGTGCTTCGGAGAGCAGGTAAAGCCGTCAGACCTGTACCTGACCTATTCTCGGTCTCGTCGCTAGTCGTCTCGTCATGTCATGAGAGTGATGGAATAGATAGTACCTATCCCTGAGTTTGCGCATACACTTGTGCAGTAATAAATTCGACCAGGAGGACATTGATTTAAATAGCGAAGGATATTTAAACACCCCACAATCTGCCTGTGAAATTAAACAGATTTTTATTCTTAAGAAATAAGTACTACCTTCATGCAATGGCATCTCTTGTAATTTTTTTTCTTTAAGTGTATACATAAATTGTAAATAAAGAAATAAAATTATAGAAAACCATTTTGCGAAATAGCAAAAAGAAATGGCGCCTATACTTATAGTTAGTTAGTGATTTCTTAGGTTAACTATGCTCTCTCAGTTACTTCACTATTTAGACTACACTTGCATATATGGACATTACTATTTAGCGATGCAAACTACGCTCACTGTATAAATAACCTATGTGCTATAGACAAATCAGAAAATAAACTGAAAAAATTATCTTCATTTCTATTTATTTTTCATCAAAGCAGCCGAAAGACGTCCACTGCTGGACAAAGGCTCCCCCCTAAGATCTCCACAATTGCCGGTCTTGCGCTATTCGCAACCAGCAGTTTCCAGCGACCCGCACAAGATCATCGGTCCATCTTGTAGGGGGCCTGTTCACGCTGCGTCTTCCAGTTCGTGGTCGCTACTTGAGAACCTTTCTGCCCAACGGCCGTCGGTTCTACGAGCTATTTGCCCTGCCCACTGCCACTTCAGTTTTGCAATTCTTTGAGCTATTTCTTTTTATGTATAAATATTGCGCGGCGGCTACGGTGTAGTCCTCCAAATTGCAACGTTATAAAAACATTTAGGGGAGACTTATGTCCATTAGTGGATGATATCAGACTGATGATGTAATATTGCGACATAAAACCATATAGTTTTCATAAATAATTTCACAATAAACCAGGTTAGCTCTCCTAATTGTGAAAAAAAAAATATTTAGAACCAAACAGCAGCAGATACCACTTATTAATTAGTAACTTAGCCTTTCATTTGAATTACTGATTCAAATAGGTTATTGTAATATTTATGGTCAGCAGTAATCATACGTATATAAAGAAGAAGAAGAAAGATTTTCACAAAATCGCACAAACAATAAAATAAAAATAAAATAAAAACGAAGACTCTTGTTGTCCGTACAAGTCCGAAATGGCATGAACAGACTGCAACTTAGGCTAACTTACTCTACGCACGGTTTGACTGCCCGTGTGGTGCAGCGGTTAAGATAGTCACCTCACCACTTCGTGTCCCGGGTTCGATTCCCACACAGGACAACTATTCATGTGACTTAATGTAGTGCTTCTGTGTCTGGGTGTATTTTATGTTCGTTAATTATATGTTTTTAAAGTACCCCACGACACGGGGACTAAATACCATGGTGCGGGCATTGCTTTAAAAAAATATTATGGAGCGACTTTTGCCTGCTACCATCATCGTCTTCCATGGCTCTAAGTTTACATTTGTGTCGATGACATACCTTCACGGACCTTCAATTGGAAGAGCTGACCGCATTTACGCGAGTAACAGTAACCCAAAAATCCGGTCGTCTCATAACGCTAAGCCGAGTTTACTTTGTGGGGGTGTTACCACCGAATTGCAGGCTATAATATAATAATAATAATAATATACATGCGGTGATCTGATCCCAAACTAAGCAGAGCTTGAACTATGGAAACCAGATAACTGATATACTACACATATTACTTTTCTTTTGTAAATACATACTTATATAGATAAATTACACAGACTCAGGACAAACAGACATCTTTATGCACAAAAATGTCTGTCCTGGGTGGGATTCGTACCCACGGCCTCCGGCGTGAAAAGCAAGCACTTGCCAACCATGCCAACAGTTATAGGTTTATACTGAATATTTAATTTTTTTGTATCAGAAAACCTTTTAAATACATTTAACGCCAATTATATCAAAGTCAAGTCAAGCGCTCATTAGATTTGGTGACATAACGTCAAAGATCTAAACAGGCGCATTCTTTTATGAAAACAGCATGTCATGTCCGAATTCCGGAAAATGAAGATATTCGTTAATTCAGATACTACGACATACAGAAAAGACAAATAAAGGCGTGCAAAATTAAGCCTTCCAAACGAAATCTCAAACAAGCCTGTAAATCTGGCTGGTAATCCAAGCTGTTTTACGCAAATGTCTTCCACTATAAGAGCTTAATTGCGCACTCTTTCTTATCTTTTTTAGATTTCCTTGTATCTGAGAAGATGACCACCTTTTTAAAACGCGCCAGCTGGAAGACATTTCATAACGACAAACGTTATGCTCTCAAATCTAGACAACCTGTAGGCACGTGGTACAACTATGTTGATAGTGATCTAATCTGCTCTTTATTTATTTTTCATTTTGCTTAACAACATGAAATAACCACGCACAATTAAAAAGAACCGGCCAAGTGCGAGTCAGCCTCGCGCACGAAGGGTTCCGTACCATTATCTATAAGAACGAGCAAAAAATTCCCATTTGTTGTACGGAAGTCCCCTTAAATATTTATTTTATTATGTTTTTTAGTATTTTTTGTTATAGGGGCAACAGAAATACATCATCTGTGAAAATTTCAACTATCTAACTATCACGGTTCATGAGATACAGCCTGGTGACGGACGGACAGACAGCGAAGAGCTTAGTAACAGTGTCCTATTTTATCCTTTGGATACGGAACTCTAAAAAGGCCAATTTCAGCTATCCACGGGGCACAGAGCTCGTAGAACGGACGCCCACTGGAGCAAGAAAGTTCTTGATTGGCGACCACGAACCGGAAGACCCAGCGTGGGCACACCCCGCACAAGGATGGATTGACGATCATTCATGAGTCATGGGAGGCCGCTGGATTCGGGCAGCGTAAGACCGTCCTTTGTGGATATTCTTAGGGGAAGCCTTTGTCCAGCAATGGACATCTTTTGGCTGATATGATGATGATGTTGATTTTTTGCTGGATTATCTATATAAGTATGTATTTACAAAAGAAAAGTAGTATATGGGTACGGGTTTCCATAGGACAAGCTCAGCCTAGTTTGGGATCAGATGGCCGTGTGTTAATAATGCCACAGGATATTATTATTATCTTATATAATTTTATTACAGTTAGAAACACTGGGTACAGACGCCAGCACATCAAGCTAACCCAATCTGTCTTTGGTGATAAAGTTGAAAATCTATAAAAGTAGCTGGATGTGCTGGCGTCTGTACATAATACAGTACAGTTCTATAATACAGAAAAGTGATTGCAAGAGCAAACGTTATTTCAGAAATGAGTTACCCTTTTTCTTTCTTTTCTTTCGTGCACATTTTAATATTACCCGCTCGCTTTCATACTCAGAGTCAATAGTAATATTTCTGTAGTACCTCAGTGAAGATCTCAGGGGTAATCAAGGGGTACCAATGTTTAGCCAACAACCTAAAATAAAGTGTTCTATGTTTTCAGTGGCCTTGGGTATTCGATTCGGATATTAGAAATGAACAGTTATATTTGTTTCTCGAATAATACCAGTTAAATAACGTGATATCGCCAAGCCAAGAACTTTTTACGAAAGAGCATACCTTTTTTCTAACTCTAAGAGTAGCTCTCTCTTAAAAAAAGGTATCATCATTTGGGACGTACCTTCTATCTATTCTATCAATGGAAACTTGTAAATGGCTTTCAGATTTCTATGAGTTATGTTTAAGGTACCTGTTAGCTGTAAGTATCCCAAAAAATGTAAAATAAAATAAAATAGTACCTTGAGGTATACCTCCGTACCTACAGTGCCATAGGTAAAATAAATAAAAGATATTTTAACTTGAGACTACAGTACTAAGTGCATTCTATACACACACACAACCGGAGGCAATGTTTTCTTCGTATTTATTTAAATACAAAGTAAAGAGTACACAGAAAAATACATAATTATAGTGGGAATCCATTAAGTTTGGGCTTTAATGCTCTTTGCTTTAGAATCCGTTCATGCTACACACATATATATTCATTTCATAATAATATATATCACACTAATATTATAAATGCGAAAGTTTGTGACTGTGTAAGTGTGTATGTTTGTTACTTTTTCACGTCTAAACGGCTGGAGCGATTTAAATATAATTTGCTATGGAGTTAGCTGACACCCTGGATTAACACGTAGGCTATAATTTATAAAGTTTAACGAGGGTAAAAGCACGGAGCACAGCTAGTATAAAATATAACGCTATCACTGCTAACTATTACTGTTTCGTTGGGTACTTTACATAATACAATTTATGAGGACTCTCACAAGATCATCGGTACATCTTATAGGATGCCTTCCCACGCTACGTCTTTCGCTTCATGTTCGCCAGTCGAGAACCTTTCCCCCTCAGCGACCGCCGCCGGTTCTACCAGATGAGCCCTACCCGCTGCCATTTCAGCCTTGCAGTTCTACGGCTAAGTCGGTTACTTTAATACGCCAGTGCATTTCAACATTTCTGATTTTATATCGCAGGGAAACTTCGAGCATAAAACTTTCGTTTGCTCTTTGTGTGACCCTGAGAATTCGTGTGAGGCCCAGACAAAATTAAAAAAATATCATAAATCTAGGAAACAATACTAACTAGGGGTCCATATATGTAAGTATGTATTGATTCTTAGATATATGATATTTTTAGTGAGTTCTTTACAGAATAACAAATAATAAACTATGTATAATAATAAAAATTACACTCGTAACTCATTCTGATGCCGTTTCACTAACAATTATAACAGAGACTTCACAGATATAGATCTTTTCGATAATTCGCTCAATAGTCTTAGATTAGAATTAAAACGTAGATTTAATATTACTTGACATCTTATATATAATTTATGTATCCTTTCTTTTTATCATTTTTTTTATTAAACTAATCTTATCATACGCGTCCTTCCAAATTAAGAGTAAAAATTTGTATCATTACTGAATTTTTTGTTCGGCACTGTAGGTTTATTGTAAAAAGCCATATATTTATAAGTGTTGTAAATGTATATAACTGTTTGTTGCCAAAATAAAAGAAAAAAAAAATCAAAATAACAATACCCTGAGACATTATTCACATAAGGCCATCAGATCCCAAACTAAGCAGAGCTTGTAGTATGAGACCAGATAACTGATATATGACATATACTACTTTTCTTTTGTAAATACAAACTTATACAGATAATTACACCTAGACTCTGTATAAGAGCCATGAGTCAAGAAATGTATGCCATCAACGCGATGTAACAAAAATGTTACTGAAAGGTGCCGCTTCCATGTGCTTGATATATAATAACGATATAATGATGTATCTGTGACCTATTTCTAACACGTAAACCATCAGTTACCTCAAAGTAGGTTACGGCCTCAAACTGCAGAATTAAAACGAAAACATTGATGTGTATAGTGATACAATCAGGCTCTTACCTGCACATACGGGACCTAATACAAACTTCTTTGTGATAAAATTACATGGTAGCTAACGGATTCGGTATAAAACCATGGATACTAGGTTTTATTGTCTCTTCCAACACAAGTTTTTTTTTTATTGTACACACTTTTCTATCATACATTGTATTTTTTTGGAATAGGTAACTACTGAAAACTCTTCTTACTACACTGTAAACTGTTCGTACTATAGACATACGTTTAATTTTTTTTTGAGACGAAGCCCTAACTTTAAAAGTTAATCCCTGTATCGCGGGGTACTTTACAAACATAAAGTTATAAATGACGGACACTAAGTAAATCCAGACTAAGAACAACTATTTACGGGTCACACAAATAGTTGACCGGCGCGGTAATCGAAGCCGGGACACGAAGTGGCAAAGGAAAATTATTCCCTTGTCGCGGGGTACTTTACAAGCATAGAGGTATAATTGACGGACACGAAGTAAATCCAGACTAAGAACAACTATTTATGGGTCTCACAAATAGTTGTCCTGCGCGGGAATCGAACCGGGGACACGAAGTGGCGAGACGCCTGTCTTAACCGCCGTGCCACACGTGCAGTCATTTATTTAGTTATTTATTGCCAAGTGTAAAAATATGTTCCAAAACAGGCAAACAACCGTTACATTGCCCCTGATTCTATAAAACCTAATTTTAATATCATTGCATCTCTCTCTACCTTAGGTCTTATGAAAAGGAAAGAGCATCTTTAGTTTTGGCGCCTGATCGGCGATTGGCGATCTTTAGAACCTGTCGAACACTTACAAGCAGCGCGCGCATCGATGTCGAGTCAACGGTTCTAACATCTATACATATAATAAAATCGTAGGAAAGTCAAAACTGTACATAGAATATATTTTTTAAAGGATACTTGGGGCGTGATCTACAATAGAATATAGTTTTTAGAATTTTTGTCTGTTTGTCTGTATGTATGTCCGGGCTAAACTCAAAAAGTACTAGGTCGGTTCAACATACAGGCTACATATTATAACGCTATCACCTACGGGGGAGGAGCTGTGATAATTTATAAAGTTTAATGCGGGTAACATCGCAGGGCACAGCTAGTGCCCTGTAGCTAGCTAATCATAAGCAGTTTTAGTAGTTTGAAAGTTATACATACGTATTCCCTGTTCTTTTCAAACGAGCCACATTAGACAGAGAAGTAATTTAATTTAAATTAGTGTAGTGGTTTAAAAGACAGAAACGCCAGAAATATTGAGGTAATGAAATAAAATCAAAACACAACACTTTTTATCAGACTAATAAAATATAGCGGTAATTATTCACAATATAGGTATCTTGTGGGCAGGAAATCATATTTACTTGCTGACCCATTTAAAACGTTGCCTTAATATTCCATAGCCTGAGGCCACTTAACCTGTGCGCTGTAGCAATCGCTCCCGGTACCCGAAACTCGTAACGGGTTAATTGCCGTAGCACCTTCGCGTAGCATCTCATAGCAGGCGCTGAAACCTGGGTAAGATTAATTATTTACAGTAAATAATATTATAACCTACTGTTTCCTAAGAATTTTGATACACTATTGCCTATATTTCAACTGGGTTTTTATAAGGGAATAGAAAGAAGCTATGATATTGGCCTTATTACCTGCTTATCGTATGGGCCGTGGTTACCTAAGTGTCAGAGTTGTTAAGCCTCTGACTAGGCTTGACGACTGTTGCTTAACGGCTACAACCGGGACCGCCAGCTTAATATGCCTTCCGAAGCACGAAGACGCTCAGAAATTAAAGCACATTGGCGGTCACCCATCTATGGACAGACCGTGAGCCTAGTGGGTATCCGCGCCCACCACTTACGGACCGGTGAGAGCTTCTGACTATGAATGCCTCGCCTTATTGAAACAAAGTGGAAATGTGCATAACTATTTGATTTTTTATGGTATGGGTATGGTACGAACATGGTATACAAAATAAAAATTTGGCTAGGCAAACTATAATAAATAATAATAAAACGTTTATTTCAAGTTTTTAAAAACTCATAATTGTTAGTAAAACTTAGCCTAGGTGTTAGTAATAAAAGATAATATTATTTGCATTCCGCCGCTACGATATGCATGTCGCAGCACCTTCTTATAAACGGACAGTCAATCCTGTCCGATCATTTTCAGCACTATGTTGGAACTAGCTCGCACCCTTCGCACCAGAGATGTGCCGCGCTTGCGTATTGTTGTATAAAAAACAATCAGTTCGCGCTTCGGCGAACATAGCTGAGGCACTGCAGTAGCGAGGTAGTCCCAACATAGCCCTGAACTGAAACTATGCCAGTTACATTATTTTGTATAGGATTTTTTATTTCTCATATTATTTAATTAAGTTTATAACCGCACTAAATTACACAAAAACGGATGCTTCTTTCTTAAGCCGAATTCAATAATTAGATGAAGGTTATCAAATGGTTTTTTTGTATTTATGCTATGCAATTTCTCATTTATTTGTGTTTTGAGTACGGGTCTACATCGGTAGTCCTATACGAAAATAAAGTCGGTTATATGTTTTTCAAGCAACTATTATAAGAAACATACATAAATAGAATATGATAAGATCGATCACTACCTTATTAAATTTTAGTCGTATTTAATTATATTTATTAGGTTTTAATGTACATAACATTCATATCAATTTATTTGAATCCTAAAACTAATTATTGTTAAGAGAACTAAATGTAAAATTAAATTAAATAAGACATTTTGACTATAATGCTAATATAAACTAATTAAAGGTAATCCTCGCCTCCGCATCGGCGTCAAGGATTTTTTATTGCGGACTAATTGTTACAGAAGGTCTTAAAATTACGATCGAACTTATAACTTAGTCGCCTTATCAAAGGGTATTGTGCCCAGAAGACTGGCAGCATTGCCACTTTGCATGGCAATGCTTATTCTCTATGCAAAAAATAGACCAGCCCTCTGGTCGTATATGATTAAACTGAAGAAATATTAACACATTACTTTAGCTTACAATATTGACAAGGTTAATTTTAACCAGGTTTCATATTTTAACTGTGTACTCCAGCCCTTGTTTTAACATCTTGTAGTAGGCTCAGAGTATAATTAATCACTTGATAGACGATGAGCTCCGCATGACGTTGTTATCTTCGTACCATACGCTTCAACTTGGTTACATATACGTTAGACTGAAGGCAGGTAACGTATGATAATTTGACGTATTAAATAGATCAAGTAAAATAGGGGAAAGTGGCTCTACTTAACCCGTGTAAAGGTGGACTAGAAAATGATATATCGTTATAGTACGTTGTAAAATGTATGCAGTCGTTTTTATGGTTCCGTACCCAAAGGGTAAAACGGGACCCTATTACTAAGACTTCGCTGTCTGTCTGTCTGTCTGTCCGTCTGTCACCAGGCTGTATATCATAAACCGTGATAGTTAGACAGTTGAACTTTTCACAGATGATGTATTTCTGTTGCCGCTTTAGCAACAAAGTCTAAAAAAACAAAATAAAATAAATAAACAAACGTGAATTTTTGCTCGTTTTTATAGATGGTGAGTGAGAATGGGACGGAACCCTTCGTGCACGAGTCCGACACTTGGCCGGGTTTTTTTATTCTGTAACTCAAAGAACCACTGTATTGCTATAATATCGTACTGTAGTCATTGATATAAACTATTAGATTAGTAATTACCGCGCCAACGCGTAACCACTCCACATAAGGCCACAGCCTTATGTGTAGCTAATGTCAGTTCAGTGCTTAGGGAGACGCCACCGTGTTCAACCAAGAGAAAAATGGGTAAATGCGTAGTCAAAGAATGCGTTTCAAGGTCGAAAAAACATCACAAATCAAGCGGAATTACTTTCCACACGTAAGTTAATTGTTTATGTATTCATATTAACGCAAATAACGCCAAAATTGAATTAAAACATTTAATATTCTATTTAAGGTTCAGTGTTACCACTAAAATATTGGTTAGTTTTCCCACAATATTGGAGGAATTTGTAATTTATGGAATACGTAACGTTTTTACCGTTTTACCGTTACCTCTGTTTTTTAATTAAATAAAAATAATTAATTTAAGTGGGTAATAATCAATTGTCTAGTATATTTTATAACCAATTTTATATTCATTGCAGTATACCAAAAGATGCATCACGCCGTGAGAAGTGGGTGGAAGTTATTCGATTGCTGCGAAACCGACTAAATCGTCTGTTATTTGTCCAAAGCACTTCCGGGCTCAAGACAAACTAGGACCAAAAAGCGATTGTGGCTGAGTTTATTTGTCTAAAGAAGCAATTCCAATGCCTCTTGTAAGTAAAGGTTTAATTCGGTAATAAATATTGTCAGAACTTAGGAAATATTGGTCTAAAAATACTTCTTATAAAATTCCCACAGCCACAAACTGCTTTAATACAACTCAAACTAAACTGTGTAGCAAGTGTTTAATGTAATTATTCCATTGTCTTTGTAATGATTTTAAATTGGTTATATGTTCTTATATATATTGCTATGTATAATAATATATAATGCATATCTTCATCAGTTACCACATTTAAATATACTTTTCCACCCTTTTCACCATTTTGAAAACTTTATAATCCAACATTCGATTTTTTGGTATAATAAAAAAATATTGAAACAAAACCTGTCTATTATTGTATTCGTCATGCTTACTTAATTTAATAAGAAATACTAACTTTAAATAATTTATTTTATTACAAATTATCTTTAAAATAAACTTGACTTAAAATATTTTTTTTTTGGGGAATTTTTATATGGTAAGCAACCCCAACCGGCCGATGCCAAAGATATTATTATAATATCTTTGGCCGATGCATGTTTTGCATTTGTCTTTCTCTAATCTAAGCGACGGTATTGTCCTTGCGCCCGGTGTAAGTAAGATAGATATATGTTTACTTTAAAATGTCTAGCGGTTTCAAAGCTACGTCGTCACTGTTAACTAGTGGTTACACTTTTTGCGACTCGCTGTAATGAGGTTTGCTTCTCTAGTTATTTAACTCAATGACTGTAGTTGTATGTATTTCTGTAACAGGAAACTGATTCTAACAAACGCTCTTCCTATTGTGTGGTCTCAGATTCAATCGAATCTGCCCAGGAATTTCAATAAGGTTTAAAAGAAATGTCCACGCGTTTGCGTATTGAAGTTATAGAACTATAATGGTAAGGTGGCATATAGTGTTGGTCTATCTGAATGTCGATACTCGCACGCACAAGCACACACACTTGTATGTAATTTATAGAGACACAGACAGTGCAAAACTTGCATGGAGAGGTAAACGACTTTTCTTTACATGACTTTTTCTATCATTCATACTGTGTTCCCGAGTGCGGCCAAAATGTGATTTTGGGATTTTCCCAAAATAACTTTTTGGTTGCACTCGGGATGTGAGCCTGGACTCCTATATGTGGTTGAACACGCTACCGATTGACCATCGTGGCAGTCAAGTAATAAAAGTAGTTCAGTAATGCTGCACGTGTGGCGCAGTGGCTAAGACAGTCGCCTCACCGCTTCGTGTCCCACGCTGCACCACTATTTGTGTGACCCATAAATAGTTGTTCTGAGTCAGGATGTAATATAATACAATTATATAATATAATATAATCTAATAATAAATATAATATAATAAATTTGTGTCCGTCATTATATATTTGAAAAGTACCCCGCGACACAGGGATTAAATTCCATAATGCGGACATTGTCTTTTAAAAAAAACTACTTATATATAAACAAATAACACTAAACGGTGAGGCTCATGTCCAGAGGATGATGTATATATATATATATATATATATATGAGTCACAATTATATATGGGTAACAATTATGACAAAAAAAAATACTTTTCCACTTAAACAAAGTAATAATCCAGTACATTCACTGTATTTTAACGCCTTACAATATTGAGAAATGATTGTCATTTCCCAAATTGATACTGATTTGTCCGCAATATTCAATTTCCGGATCATAGTGGAATGCTACTCGTTCCAGGATTACAGGAGGATTGAGTCTGCGGAATGGCTCAATTTGATTGTCTCGAGCTCACTGTTGTTGTGTTGGATGTGCACGAACTCGTTGCATTTCTAAGTCCCTCTAGAAGGTTCTACTATTAACATTATTTGTCTCTTATTGTTGAGATAGCTCGTCGCAACATTTGTTTGACTTTGCCGAGATAAAAAGAAATTTGGAAATTTCTGAACGCACCCATCAAATTACTTAATAGGGAGGAATACATACCTACATATCTAATTGGTATGGAAAATATATATATAAATTGTTGTTTGTAATATTTTTATCGCTATTTTGTCGTCGTTTAACCTTTCTTGGGTATTCCACAATAGGTTCAAAACTAAAATTTGCTAAATCACTCCAGCCGTTCTCGAGTTTTACCGAGACTAACGAACAGCAATTACAAAGGAACAAGCATTACTTACTTACATAGAACTGTCACACTTATGTCAAAAAAACTAAATTAGTCGACAGGTCCTATAGGTAACTAAAAATAAAATTGCGTCCTCTGACAATTGCAACCCCAAATGGAACTACAATGGACTAGTCCTTTCCCATGCATGGTTATGTAATACCGACAATTTCCAGACTCCGAGATAGTAGTGGATGTGTTTCTTGCCTGAAAAACCCCAGTCAAACGTTTTTCCATCAACCGGGAATTACCTACAACTCAGAACCTCATTATGTCTAGCTGAACATAGACATTTATTACCTCGTTGGTCTAATGGAAGCGTAATTAATGTCCATGTAATTAATTTATTGCTCATAATTGTTACGGAAGACGTAAATAAAGATAATATACGTTGGGGTAGACGCTGGGTTCCAACCCGTATGAAAATCACCACGAATTAGGCCATTTACTTGAATTATGGCAACATTTTAAACAACGCCAATAGGAGCTGGGCACCAAATTTTGCAAGCTTGTCAAACATGTGGGAAATTGTAGTATATAGTTGCTCCATCCAATTTACGATAAACATAAATAACTTCTGTAAGAATGCAGGGTTTATATATATTAGAAAACTTTTAGAAAGAGAACAAAAATTTAAGCATATAGATGTTATAAAACAAAAGCGAACTGCCAAAACCACTAAAACCCACACAGGTTTATGGTTCCCTGAAGTATTAAACACCTGTTCGGTATAATGTGTTGGATTTAGAAAAAGAATAATATCCCCTTAGAAGCGAAGTTTAAATCCTAGGGATTTTAACTCTCACGACTAGGATTCTATCTGATGTGTTTTTGTGAAAATACACCAGAAGCAAGTATTAATTTCATCCCGTACGGCAAACTTTTTTGTCTTGATGGTTCCGTATCAAAACATGTTGGTCCATCAGTCCATACAATGTATTACACCACATCCCAATCATTGTGCGAATGACAAAGTTGTAAGTAGTATAGACAGAATTCAGATATATTTAATCCTTTCCCGGGCAGTGGGAATATAGTAACCACCACATTTTGAACTCTATTAGCTTACAATAAGGCCTAAAACCAATAAATTAGAAATATACCTACTGCCTTGTAAAGGGTTAAAATAACTTGATATGTAATTCATGACGATTGTCAACTGTTCCATCAATCCAGGCTGTCCATTTTAAATTTAGATTTATTATAAATATATTGTCTCTATATAAAAAAAATATATATTATAATAGACGTATTTAATCAATAACTAAATAATAATATGCCCATGCAGTTCATTTTAAATTTAGAACAATTTTCAAACATAATGTTCCCGCTTGTATCGATACACAAATTGAGTCAAAGAGTTATAAGCGATTATATAGACAACGACGCTTGCGACCCGTAGCATCTCTCACCCCGGCTGAGCCACCCCTTTCACGGTAGACTGTGATGATCTCCAACGCCAAAAAATGTTATCTTACCTTTGTTCTCAATAATCAGAACTAACTATAAAGGCCCTAGCTTTTATAATAGTGATAATTTTATCTATCTCACCTCGAAACTGCTACTGAACTGCATAACATGATTGTAAACTGTTCCAATGATATCAAAGAAAATCCCAATTTAAAAAAATAACATGCTGGTCAGTTTTTGGGACTGCCGATAGAAATTAAAACAATTGTTTTTCGTCTTCTGATCTACAAGTATTAGTTATAATACATAAAGCTCCCATGGTCTCCATGGCCCCATGGCTCGCGTCATAGTCACGTCATGCTCCCATGAGCATGACGTGACTATGACGTGAGTTTCACGCTTTTTGTACACTCAAAAAGTACACAGTATACATATAGCCCTCGGGAAGCGTGACGTGACGAAGGCGCGAATTCCATGATTTTGATTGCGCTTAATGCTGCAATAACAGATTTTGCTTAGTGCAGCTTTAAGTGCAGACCACACCGCAAGCTAGTAAGAGAGCAAGCGAGGTGGGCAAGCAAAATTTCACCTCTTTTCTTAAGCGTTTAATGACCATCGATAATCAAACCATCAAAACAAGTGGCATCACACAAACACTAACAAAATAAGCATTTGTTTTTACCATAAAGTTAGTATACCTACGGAATAGAGCAACAAACAAGAGCTGTCAAACGAAACCGAAATAGGATGCCATTTGTGTGTGTACAAATGTTTATGTGTCAATGATGTATCTCATGTCGATTTTTGCATTAATATCGATATCGATAATATTAATCAGTAATGTGTGGTGACGGCATAGAATATCATCACTTCATCTTATTACTGCGATCGCCAACCCATCTGCCAAGCGTGGCGATTGTGGTTCAGCAGTGGTTGTAATTTGGCTGACATGATGATGATGATGAATCAGTCCCAGTGATAGTACTAAAATAGGATGGGATGGGATTTTGCATGGCTGAATCCACGATTCGTGAACTGAAGTAAGAATATTTAAGTAAAACTCCGAAGAAATTTTAAATAATTTATTTTTCGCATTAGAGTGGTCGGTTGTCGCTTAACTCTTTGCTGTTTGACAATTTAGTGAGCTTATATACTTTGAACGATTAAAATGAAGATTCAATTCAATCACTGGATAGGTAATGATACACACGGGTATAGTTAGAAACGCGCGTCCGTCTCAATAAATTCAAATTCTAAATTCATTTATTCCGTAAAAAAATACATTTATGTGGACTCGTCATTTTTAACCCTACTGTGCGGTACAGGGCGTAGACGGCAGCTACTGAAAACACTCCCAGTAAAGTCAGTAGGAAAACTTTTCTTCAATAAAATTTACTTAAGTTTAATTACATATCGTTTGTGTGTTGACTTAAACCAACTCTATCCCAGGCATATTTGTCACTAAAATAATCAGAAATGTTGTAATATGTCCTGCTATACAATTTGGCTTTAATAATTCTTTTGAACTTATTCCTAGACAATTCTCTAATATCATTGGGAGGTTTGTTATAGAATTTTATATATTGCCCAATAGAGAGTTACTTATTTTTTGGAGATGGGTTCGGATTATGTTGGATAATCTTATGTTGCAATGCTGTATGTATGTATGCAACATAAGATTATTCTTATATCTATATTTATACTACAGTAAGGATGTTAACTTCTTTGAACTTTTCTCTTAGACATTCTCGGGTCAAGATTATAAATGGCTCTAACAACTTTTTATTGCAATATAAATATGGTGTTAATGTCAGCAGAGCTACCCCAGATAACTCCATAAGACTATATACTATGTCAATAACTGAAATAAACTATTCTTGCTTCTTTTTTCTTTCTTGCGCTGGGCTTGCGTTCCGAGTAGGACTCGATTGAGACATATTTAGGAGAATTTGGGAATACTTCCATTTCCAGGGGATTCACATCTAAACATCATAATATCAGTAATACATATTAGTTTACCGCGTGATAGACAGTGGACACGAAATATCGATAAGTTGATTCAGCCCTAGTGTAAACGGAAAATTATTTCTTTACACAAAATATTCGTAAATTCTGCATTATGTGTATTATATCTTTGCTTCTTACATTAATAAATGTTTATAGAAGACAATGAACACACTTAGTGCCTAAAATTCTAAGCGCATCGGCAAAAATAAATCGTAAATTAGGAGGTGTCGATTTGGAATAATATACCTGTAAAATGAACAGTTTTCAGGGTCATATCTCTGTGTTGTACAACAATCTGTTACTGAACAATTCACCATACTTCTGAAGAAATATTTTTGAAAAATATCCACGATTACACGTAAAATCAGAAAAATTCTCAGGAGTCAAATTCGCAGCGTGCCGATAAGTGCCGAAGAACTGTCAAACAGATTCCAAAAACGGTTCTGTTGCGTCGCATCACGCATCTCTTTTTATCATACAGTGTTGCAGCTAGTGATATTTCGCTCCCGCAGCCCTTTGGTGCTCTATTCCGTAGGTATACTAACTTTATGGTTTTTACCATAAAGTTAGTATACCTCTTTATGGTTTTTACATAATAACCCTGTACCCGCTCCTCACCACAACCTATTTCCCGATTCAAAGAACACTTAACATTTTATTATTAATTTATCAAATTCAAATTTCGAATTATCATATAACTTTTTTTTACCTAACTGACAGGTGTCTTCAGTCCCGCAGATCAATATTTCGCTACCTATGTTTCAAAATTAGAAGTTTCACGTCACTTGAACATGAGATACAAACAAGGTACTCATATTTTATCATTATCACAAACACGCACCTGTCACGGAGAAACAGCTTCAGTGTAAGTACCACCATAAGTATTTAGTAACGCTCCAAACGATTTTAAACCTTAAGGCTTGTAATAATAGGTATAAATTAGGTTAAAAGCAGATATAACTACTTGGTAAAGCTAATGTGAAACATGGAGAAAATGTCGAAAAACAGATTGGTTGGTATTTATCAATGCCTGCTTTACTGTGTGGGCTGAGAGGGTTCCGTACGTCAATAACTCATGTTGGTTACGAATCTTGTTAGGGCTGATAATTAATTTTGACCTAGACTGCAAGAATGGAAAATTTTGCAGCCAAAAGACTCACTGAGGAATAAGACTAAAACTATAAATAACAAAAGAAGTTAATAAAATAAATAACAAAGTTAAAGATAGAAAGTTTGGCAGATACCTAAAGCTATATAAATCTTTTATTAAATTATAATAAATATCCGAGACACACATTGCCATCTGGCCCAAACTAGGCAATGCTTGTACTATGGATACTAGACAACGAATAGAAATACCTGATTATTTACTTGTGTTATAAATATATGCATGGGGGGTTATATATACATATGCGGGTTATTTAAGGCAGGTCAGATAATATTTATTAAAATAAGAACGACTTTACGATAATATCGATAGATTTTATAAGATTTATTTATATGGCAACACCAAGCGGTGACGGCGTATGATACGAACCGAATGGATAAGCACTTTTTGTGTTGGGCACGCTACGAGATACATATATCACAATAAGGTATTGGTACATATGTGTATTTATCGTACTCAATTTTTTTCTTTTATCGTTTAGGGAGTAGTTACCTTGGTGTCAGAGTTGTTCAAGCCGCCCAGTAGGCGTCTGTAATGGCTTATCGACTGTTCCATGTCCATGACGATGTCCATGACATGTTGATCCATGTCTAATGACGGCGACCAGGACCGACAGCTTAACGAAACACGGAGACGCTCAGAAATTAAACCACTTTAACGGTCACCCATCTATAGACTGACCGCGATGAGTATGAGACCATGAATACGGATGGTAACTATGATTTAACTCAGATATGTTTTCTTTCGAAAAATAATTTTCTTGGTATAAAAAGAAATCATTTATTAATACCTAGTTGACCACATAAATTTATAGCAAAAATATATGTTACTTTAAGAAAATATCTTAGTCAACATCATCATATCAGCCGAAAGACGTCCGCTGTTGAACCAAGGCGTCCCCCAAGGGTCTCAGCATAGGGCGGCCTTCACACAACTATTTTCTTATTAGAATGTGTTCCAAACTGTATAAATGCATCACATAAAAGTATTTTACCTTACCTTTACTATGATATTTTCTTAGTATAATAAAATTAATTTCTATTTTTTTTTATATCAGAGGGCGACAAACGAGCAAGTGGATCACCTGATGGTAAGTATCACCGCCGCCCATGTACACTCGCAACGCCAGAGGCGTCGCAGGTGCGTTGTCGGCCTTTAAGAGTCAGCAAACAAGTGTTGCTGACCCTTCCACCCACCCTGATGAACTCTGGCGACCTTACTTACACGCAGAAACACGACATTAAAATAATTATTCATGTTATTATTAAGGTAATGTGTGTTCACTAAGGTGGAGTTACTTCCCCAGACGGGCTGCTCTTTGAGCAAATCAACGCTACGCCCTACCTCTATTAAATTATTCTTATTTCATTCTATGCGGTACGAAAAGCTTTTCGTTGGTACTTATAGCTTACATTTTAGTTACGTCATTAAGTCCTATGGCAGCCCTAGCCAACGAATATGATGTTAATGAGCAACAGAACTTTACACTTTTACGAGGTAGACCGTTAATAATGCGCTTAAGTGCTTAAAGACTTAATTACTCTAGGTATAACAACCATGGCAAAAGATTAACAATATTTATTTCAACGAGTACTTAGCTTCTACAGATATTTACTCCCCAGGGAAGAGGAGTAGCTATTATACTCCTTTGACTGCCCCGTTGATCTAATGGTAGCGTGTTCAACCACAGATAATGAGGGTTCAAATCCCGGGTCGGGCCAAAAAGTGATTTTGGGCTTTTTCCGTAAAAAGGAATTTCTCAGTATCAGCCCGAAGTTGGCGGTAATACACCCCCGTGCCTCGGAGAGCACGTAAATCCGTCGGTCCTGTACCTGACCTCTTTCTGGTCGTGTTGCTAGTCGTCCCATCGGATCATGAGAGTGATGGAATATTAAGTATGTCCTGCGCAATTAGCTAGTCTCGATTGAGACTGGCCGCCGTGGCCGAAATTCGGTCGGGGGGACATTATTATTTATTATTTTATACTCCTGAACGTCCATTATCAGGTGAGTCCAGTCAATGACTGGTTGAAAATTGTTCTTAGACAAAAGTGTGTATGTGATTTATCGACAATCACATGTAGTATGTAAAGATATCTTAAGGTAACGTTAGAGCTATATATAATAAAATTTGTATATTGAGTTAGTCTGGTTTTAACTCGATATACAAATTGGACAAATACCTTGGGACTTTAGAAGACACCTTTCTGGGCGACATTTTGATAAGTATTTCATCACTAGCTGTGCTCCGCGGTTTTACCCGCGTTAAATTTTACAAATTATCATAGCTTCTCCCACGTAGGTGATAGCGTGATAATATGTAGCCTATATTGTGACCCGACCTCTTAGTAATATTCATAGAAAATTTGAAGTAAATCCATGCAGTACTTTTTGAGTTTAGCCCACATACATACAGACAAACAGATAAACACTATATTTTTGGCTTCGATGTCGATTGCAGATCACGCCCCAGGTATCCTTTTAAAAAAAATGTACAATGTACAGTTTTGACTTACCTACCTGCGATTTTAGTATATGTATAGATTAACATCATGTCACCCGAATGACGTCCACTGCTGGACAAAGGCCACCCCAAAAGATTTACACAATGGAGTTGTATACATCATTTGGAGAGATATGCCATATACGCCACGCTTGGTCAACGGGTTGGCGATTGCAGTATGATCGTCAAAGAACACAGAGAGACGCTGCTGCCCGGTCTCTGATAGATATTCCCTCGGGACGAGTTCTACGCCATACACCATGGGGTGGAGATATTCTATGACGTCAGCCACACAGCACAAAGTAAGTATTTAAAACTTATTAATACATCCACAAAACGCGGACAAGCTAGTCAAGATGGGGATTTTCCAGTGGTCTCTCTCTAATTCCGTCAATCCATAAAGTAAGTATTTAAAACTTGCTAATACATCCGCAAAACGTGGACAAGCTAGTCAAGATGAGGATTTTCCAGTAGTCTCTCTCTAATTCCGTCAATCCATAAAGTAAGTATTTAAAACTTGCTAAAACATCCGCAAAACGCGGACAAGCTAATCAAGATGGGGATTTTCCAGTAGTCTCTCTCTAATTCCGTCAATCCATAAAGTAAGTATTTAAAACTTGCTAAAACATCCGCAAAACGCGGACAAGCTAATCAAGATGGGGATTTTCCAGTGGTCTCTCTCTAATTCCGTCAATCCATAAAGTAAGTATTTAAAACTTGCTAAAACATCCGCAAAACGCGGACAAGCTAGTCAAGGTGGGGATTTTCCAGTGGTCTCTCTCTAATTCCGTCAATCCATAAAGTAAGTATTTAAAACTTGCTAAAACATCCGCAAATCGCGGACAAGCTAGTCAAGATGGGGATTTTCCAGTGGTCTCTCTCTAATTCCGTCAATCCATGGAAGGAATTAGGTTATTATATGGTCCATGTCGGCCATGCCTTTACTTGAATTTATCAAACACGGTCGGTAACGCGTAAGTGAACGTATATGGTCAAGGGACGCATAATACAAAATAATATTGAAATATTTGTCCTAGGTCATAGTAAAATTTTTAAAAAATACTTTGACTTTGTGTACTAGCGTGATAAGCTTTGGTGACCCTCATACCAATGATACGTCTCACGTTTGTTTTCTTTTTATATCAGAGGGCGACAATCGAGCAAGTGGGTCACCTAATGGTAAGGTGGTCACCACCGCCCATGGACACTCGCAACACCGGAGTCGCGGGTGCCTTGCCGGCCTTTAAGAGTCAGCAAACAAGTTGCTGACCCTTCCCCCGCCCCGATGAGCGCTGGCGACCTTGCTCATACGCAGAAACACAACAATAAAATTATTAATGTTATTATTAAGGAATGCCTTGTTCTATGTTTGACGGCATTAAAGTATAAAACAAAAATAGGAGGCAAACATATTTCAATTCATTTTACTTAGTAAGTGTTAAGTTCAGCTTTTCCAAGTATAATTGTAATTAGATGAATAACTGCTCATTCGTCTAATTAGTTAGTAAGTAGGCACAATTAATTGCTTTGTTGACTTTGTAAATAAATCTTACTTACTAAATACCATTATAGTAATTACAAATAGCCAATTTATATATTAAGTACACACATTTTTTTCTTAGTAACATTCGTGTCTATATATTATTTAAATGTATTTACATAAATATAGTTTCTTTTTACTGGTGACTTTGCAGTTTGTTAATTAATCAATAAGAACAGAACATAAATATCATTTTATGTACATATATAATATGCTGAGACATTATTCACACACTGCCATCTGATCCCAAATTAAGCAGAGCGTGTACAATGGAAACCAGATAACCGATATACTACATATACTACTTTTCTTTTGTAAACATAATTACACCCAGATGCAAGTCAAACTGACATGTTCATGCACAGAAATATCTGTCCTGGGTGGGAATCGAACCCACGACCTGCGGCGTGATCAAAACATAAAATTTTATCAGGCCCAAATATTAAGATGGATTTATCCGTGAGCTCAGTGGAGTTGATTTGTAACATTAATGGACTTGCGTTAACAACGTGAGCCATGCGGATGACATGCTTCTGCCAACGCCATCGACCAGTGCCCTCCAAGTTCTGTGAGAGTTATACCGTGGCACATGGATTCAGGTACAATGCAGTTAAAAGTAAGTTGTTGGTATTCAAATCAGGCACTAAAACTTACGACATGTCATCTGTCACTCTTAACGGCACGCCCCTGAATAAATTATCACAGTTTAAGGATCTGACTTAAAGATTTATGGAGACTCTAAACAATGACTTAGATATTCAGAGGAAAAGCAGAGTATTGTCAGTAAGGAGTAATATGCTAACCCGTAGGTTTGCAAAGTTTGGTAGAAACGCCAATATAAACTTGTTTAAAGCGTACAGTTACAGCATACACACACCAAGCCTATGTATAATGCTCCTAGTTTTCTATGACATATATTTTACACCCGATTAAAAATACCTTTACGTATTTTTATTTTATTTTTGTTTCTACCCGATTAAAAATACCTTTACAGAGAAGCACACTTGCCGTCAGAAATAGCCATTAGACCAGGGTAGAAGCGTTTGAAATTAATAAAAAGTGTAAAAAAATAATAGTAGGATGAAACCCATTAGAAAAGGAGGGGAATATTATAAAAATGAAAGCAAAAATAATTTACGGGCGATCTGAGGTCGGGAAGGGGATGGGGGTGAGTTTTTAAGGGTAAAACACGGTTTTTCTCGATTTCCGGCAAAACTAAAAGTCCTATCGAAAAAAGTCAAATGGCAAAGTTGTAGGTAATAAAAAGATCTAAAACTTTTGTATTTACATTTTTTTCACATAACCTAAAATTTATGTGAAAACTTCAAAAAACCAAGCTTTTGGTTTTTTATTTTTATCTTTTACATAAATTTTTCTTTTTCAACTAAATTTGGTGAAATCTTACCTTTTTATGTCCCAAATACGCTGTAATCTATTCGATTAAAAATATTTATTTTTTCACCTTATTTTGAATTAATATCGAAAAAACACCCTAATTTTCAATCGAAAAGTCACCCGTCAAAATATCAGCTTTTTTCAAAAAGTTGGTATGTTTTCTGTTCTTTGAAATCTCTTCTTTCCGATGGTGAAAACAAATATATATGTTACTGTAGTAAATTTTCTCAGAAAATGCAAAAATTCGAAAATAACTCTAATTCGATTTTTTTTTATTTATTATGAAAAAAATCATCTAAAAATGTGATTGCTGCAATTTGTTTCAATTAAAAAGTTGATTTATTTAATGCTAATTACATTTATGTCATAGAAAATCTCATTATATATAAATATAAATGTAAATCGTACAATTAAATGTAGATACTTTATTCTGATTACGTTATTCATTACAATATTTTTAAACAACAAAATATTAAAGAAATAAATGTCAAAATGTATAAAAAATATATTATAAATATATCAAAAATCTATTTAAATTGTATAAATATATATAAAAAATATGTATAGTAAATATATTTTTAATAACTAACTTTTGGCTGATTTTCATGTATATTTCATATATTTTGAATATATCTGAAATATATTTGAAATGTATAAAATATATTTGAAAATCGGCCAAACGTTTGTTATTAAAAATATATTTACGATATATATTTTATATATTTTTTATAGATTTTTAATATATTTTTATGTATTTTGAAATATATTTTTTTAATGGGATTAACTAAATTTGTTTGTGCAAAATTAAGGAGATTATTATTAGTATGTATGTAGTAAGACCCAGACCCGCCTAGCCCCTTCCCCACTTCTCCATACCTTTTGATGGGCTACTATTTTTCTTAGGTCACTCAGGTATATAATTTATCTTAAAATATAAATAGACATCTACGCATATAATTTAAAGAAGATTCGACAACTTACTCCAAATATTGTAGATGTCTTATTAAATATTAATTTGATTAACTTATTTGTTTGTTAATTATAGTCGTATATTTTTATTTGCAATTTTTTTTTATCAATGTTACATGTAATCTAATGGTTTTTGAGTAATTAAAGTGTTAATTTTAATAAATAGCTCAATTTTTTTTATAGTAATTAAAATAAGAATTCGATTTATTTTTGCATTTTCTGAGAAGATTTACTATAGGTACATATTTTTTTTTTTCACCATCGGAAAGTAGAGATTTTGACGAACAGAAATCATACCAACTTTTTGAAAAAAGCTGTTATTATGACGGGTGACTTTTCGATTGAAAATTAGGGTGTTTTTTCGATATTAATTCAAAATAAGGTGAAAAAATTAATATTTTTAATCAAATAAATTACAGCGTATTTGGGACATAATAAGATAAATTTTCACCAAATTTCGTTAAAAAGAAAAATTTATGTAAAAGATAAAAATAAAAAACCAAAATCTTGGTTTTTTGAAATTTTCACATAAATTTTAGGTTATGTGAAAAAAGGGTAAATACAAAAGTTTTAGATCTTTTTATTACCTACAACTTTGCCATTTGACTTTTTTCGATAGGACTTTTAGTTTTGCCGGAAATCGAGAAAAACCGTTTTTTACCCTTAAAAACTCACCCCCATCCCCTTCCCGAACTCAGATCGCCCGTAAATTATTTTTCCTTTAATTTTTATAATATTCCCCTCCTTTTCTAATGGGTTTCATCCTACTATTATTTTTTTTGGTTTTAAAAATTATCGACCCTGGTCTACATGGCGCGACAGTTCGAATATTTAATAAGATCCCTAAAGACATAAGAATACTGCCACGAAAACCATTTAAAACAAAATTAGGTATATGGCTGCAAACTAAATGCTTCTACAATATGAAAGACATGACATATATGATATAAAATTATAAATCAAATACTAAATTATTAATATATATTGAATAAGTGAATTTATAATATTTTATATGCAATATTATATAAGTTAGGACGAACACTTACTTATATAATATTGCATATAAAAGTCATTACAGAAAACTACGTGATAAGAATAAACTGGAGCTTGAGACCACATATGGCGCCGGCACAGCACTGCTGAGTAAAAGTTTTCTTTGCATGGCGCAAAAAATATTCAATAAATTACCAGATGACATTAAAAAATTAACTATAACGCAATTTAAAAAATGTCTAAACAAGTTTTTGGTAGATAAATGTTATTATACCTACAATTAATGATTTCCTAATAGATAATATCGGCATGAATAATTTTATTGACATTTTGCACTGAATTATGTGTATTATATTTTAGTATTGTACCTAATATTAAATATTTGCACGCCTTGTTATGGCAAAATATAGAGATACCTACTAACCCTATTCTGTAACAACATTATGTACTGGCCTATATTGCAAATAAAATAATTTGATTTGATTTGATTTGAATTCTTGACATTTAATATTCATAATAATTATAGTTATATGTTTAAACAATAAAATGTTATTATCCATGCTGTATTATGATTTAATTGTGATGTTTATTAGGATATATTTTAAATTTGTAAAGCCTAAATATTTGCATGCCGTTAAATAGGCAAAACATGCTGAACTTTATATTAAGATGTACCATCCTGTAACCATGTTTTATCGCAAATAAATGATCTTATCTTATCTTATCTTATCTTACATACATGACTTGACATGACATATATACATTGTAGTACTACATTTTAAATCCTCATAGCCTTGAATGAAACTCCGGGTCCTCCCCAGTAACTTGGAATCATGGATTGATACTAGGTTGAGAGCTTATCAATATAAGCTTTTTCCTGTAAGCTTTGATGCCGCTTTATTCATGACACACGACAATTTTGGCATGAATAAAGCGTAACGTTAAAGAAATCTTTGGAGGAGGTCTACGTCTAGCAGTGGACGATATCAGGCTGCCAACGGGTGCCAACGGAACTATATTGCAAAGCTTCCGCTGTCCGTCTGTCTGTCAGCGGGATAAATCTCATGAACCGTAATAGGTTAATAGTTGAAATTTTCACAGATTATGTATTTGTCAGCGACCCGCACACGATCATCGGTCCATTATGTAGGGGGCCTGCCCACGCTGCGTCTTCCGGTTCAAACTTGAAATGTCATCCGCTGGAAGCGGATAGCGCAAGACCGGCAATTGTGGAGATCTTTGGGGGAGGCCTTTGTCCAGCAGTGGACGTCTTTCGGCTGATATGATGATGATGTATTTGTCATAGTTATCGCACTTGGCATTTGAGTTAGCGACCGCAGTTAGGTGGTAGCTAGCACACAGGTGGCGCTGCTGTTCGACTACCTGGTGTATCCCTTACGCTTTTTACGACACCCACGGAATGGTATGGGGTGGCCCTGTAATTCTTTCTAGGCCGAAAACCACACGACTAAATATATATTTATTTGTACATACAAAACAAGCAAAGTCGAATTGATAATGTACTTCATTAGAAGTAATTTCTCACATTTCATTACATTAGTCTTCACCACAAATCATACAGTAATATCATAAGAAACATATTACTCCTCTTATGTTCCAATCTCAGCGCCAATCTATCAAAAGTTGTTCCAAATCAATTTAGTTCGGATACAGATGATCCTTTATTATTTAGAAGCTCTCCCTCGCGGCCATCCAACTTCGGTATTGTTCAACATCAGGGATGGATTATGATCTCAACCCGGTTTTATAGGAGATTAAGCGGGGGTGAAATATTAAGAAAGTTCCAAGTGAAAGCTGCAAGCTCGGACGAAGGTTTTAAATTAAGAGCGGGGTGAATGATACCATTGATGAGTTGTCTGTATAAGACTTATATACAAAGGGTAACTCAAAGGTAATTAAATAACCGTAACGTAACTAAGTAACCGTAAGGTATTAGGGCGTTTGTGCACCAACGGTGATTTCTATAATAGACAACACAATACTCTAGTCGCAACATACTAATTTATATACAACATGTAACGTAATTAACGCATACCCTCAAACCCCCCAATTAGAATATTATGTTGTAATCATAATACACACACTGAATTTTTTATTTAACATGACTATATGCATTGTTATTTACTAAATTAGTTTCTTGGAATAAAGTTTATTTTTCTTTATTTTATATAGAATGATGAAAGTATGAATACAAATAAAACTGCGATTTTAAAATTCCATTTCAATTTGTTTTGACTGCTCAGAGTTAACATGACCATAATTTCCGTATTTTTAATTATTTTGGAATAAAAAAATACCAATATTTAAAATGATATAAACCGATTCAGTAAACGATTCTGAACAAACTATTTTCAGGATGTGCGTTAATTAAGTTACATGTTGTATAAGACTACAACGATACTTAAAAATAGTACTGACATTTTTTAAGAGAGGTGGGACACAGAGTCACACTTTAAGCTAGTTGGGCTGCTCTATGTGCGAGCAGGCCCACTGGGAACTAGCTTCATGTTGTGTTTCTGCGTGTGAGTTAGGTCGCCAGAGCTCATCAAGGTGGGGCGATAGGTCACCAATACTTATTTGCTGACTTTAACTACTCTGTTGTTGCGAGTGTACAGACGTCAGCACATCCAGCTACCCCAATCTGTGTACATAGGCGGTGCTGATCACTTAGCATCATTACCTCAACTATATATGGCCTTTGCGTCTGTTACAGACGATTTACGGCGCATTGTCTGAGAGACATTTCTTTTGGTGGCTAAACAAACCGGTGCGAGAGCGACATGGCCTGCCGCAGGCCTGACAAGAGAAGTTTGCGGTGGTTGGTGCCGAGCCGCTTTCATGTCGCTTCTGTCTCTTATCAGCAAGTACTCCGAACCAGGCTTCATCACAAATCTTACCTTACCCTCCACTACACGTTTGCGACATTCAACTCTATTTTCAGCGAGCTTTTCCCAGCCACAGTGGTCAATTTTAAAAGCGGCCATAACCCGCTTGGTGCAGTCTTTAAAGCGAAGCAGAGGTCTACCGACATCGCGCTTCGCATTAGCTACCGCACCCAACAGAACACATCGTGGTATTCAAGTGGGTTCCATTCTGTGCACATGCCCCAACCAACAACGTAAACGCTTCTGTTTAAGAAACGCTGTCAGGCTAGGTAGCTGTTCTATTTCTAGAACTCCCTCGTTAGTGACCCTATCTTGCCACGTAATGCCCAAGATCTTACGGAGACAAACGACACCATATAATGTACTTACTCGATGAAACCTTTTTTTCAGTATAGACATTTAAGTTCATTGAAGATTCCGCTAGTCGGTCATATGTTTTTTTAAACGGTAATTAAATTCACGTCTTCGTTCGGTGCACGAAAGCTCTTACAGTTTACCGTCCAAAGTTGTTTATTATAATAGAAAGATTGCCAAAAAAAACACGTAGAATACCTAATTTCAATTAAAAAAACTGAACCATAGCCAGCATCCTATTAATACTCTAAATGCGAAATAGCATGAATGTATAGATGTATGGATGTTTGTTACTCTTTCAGGCAAGAATTACCGAACAGATTAGATGAAACTCTGTAGTAATATAGCTTACCTTTAAGTGATAAAGTTGAAAATCTATAAAATACATTTGACTGATTGGGGTAGCTGGATGTGCTGGCGTTTGTGCATTTTGGGTAAACAAAAAGTTAACAACACAGTCCATCTGTCTAAACGCTAAGCTATTTCATTCTTTACAATTATCAAGAATAATAATATATCTTAATAATTGTTAAGAAAGAATTATTTTTCGTATCGGCATTGGTTACCCTAGTGTCAGAGTTGTTCAAGGCGCCCAGTATGCTTCTAACATGGGTTAACGACTGTTGTTTAATGACTACAAATGGGTCCGATTGCTTAACATACTCTCCGAAGAACAGAGACGTCAGAGAATTAAACTACTTTAGTGGTCACCCACCTATGGACTGACCGCGAGCTTAGTCACTTAACCTCACCGATCGCTTACGGATCGGTGAGAGCATCTAACTATGAACGCCCCAAGACAAATAGTGGATCTGCCATTGTGATATAATGTACTTTATATCTCAAAGGGATATGCGTATGACCGTATAACACATGTAATTCAAACAACGCAATAGCTTAAATAGTATTATTATCTATTTAAGGTATTACGTTAAGTAACTATTTAAGGTATTGCGTTTAGTATATTTGCGAGACATAACAATGTTATCTCTTAAATAGCAATTTGGTATGATACAACAATGTTACCTCGTAAATTGCTATTTACGAGATAACTTTGTCGGAAATGAAAATCTCCTCTCTAATTTCAAGAGATAACTACAATTAAAATAAGCGAACCTTGAAATAGGTCTTTATTTCGCGCTTGGGCATTTGATTTACCTGTCATATAACATTTCTCTGTGGCAAAGGCAAAACCAAATATTCGGCTAATTCATGATTTAAAAGTGGAACGTTACTACCGCGTTCGAAACATAAATATGACAGTAAATTAAACATGGCGGCGTTATAGTATTACGTTCGGAAACAAGTTTACAATCTGGCACCGCAGTCTGAAGCATTAAAAAACTAACTAAGTTGAAAACGAAACAGAATATCTGAGTGGAACGATCTCTGAGGTTTTACTAGCGGAATGCTCGACCAAGCACGTAAGGCTACGTTTATAACACGGCTACTTTCCTATAACTAAAATAAAAAACACGGATCCTATTACAACTTAACTAATCCTATATAGTTCTAGCTACATGTAAATATTTAGATATATGCATAACAAATGTAAATATAATGTATTTCATCATAATATCAGCCGGACAATTGCCGGACTTGCGGTATCCGCATTCAGCGGTTCCCTACGACCCGCACAAGATCATCGGTCCATCTTGTAGGGGGGCTGCCCACGTTGCGTCTTCTGGTTCGTGGTCGCCACTCGATAAACCTTTATGCCCAGCGGCCATCGATACTACGAGATATGTGTCCCGCCCCCTGCCACTTTAGCAATTCTTTGGGCTATGTCAGCTACTTTAGTTCGTCTGTGGATTTCGAAGTTTCTGATTTGATCGCGAAGGGATAGTTCAAGCATAGCCCGTAATGTATTTAAATATTATAAACAAAAACAAATTTTCAATATTTATAGTTTCAGATCTCATTTACTAAATCGTCTCGGAATACTTGGTATATGACGAGCTAGGAATTCAATATTATTGGTATTACGGCAGGCGTTATATTTATAACGACACGACGGTCGCACTTTGATGCTACCACCGCATCGGGTCGTTGCTTTTTACAGATTTTCTACATATTAAGTGGTACCTACTCTCTTAAACTGTAGAGAATTTTAATTACATCGTCAGCTGTCTTTTATAGCTGGTCAACACTATGATAAATTGGAAGAGCTATATAATTAGGTACTCGAGGTAATAAGTGTTATAAGTTACACTATAGTGTAAGAAAAAATTTACTGCACGTGTGGCGCAGTGGTTGAGAGTGCACCTCACCACTTCATGTACCGGGCTCGATACCCGCACAGGACAACTATTTGTGTGACCCATAAATATCTCAGTCTGGATGTACTTTGTGTCCGCAAATTATAAGTTTGTATAATACTCCGGGACACACATGGTTTAATTTCCCTAGTGCGGTTGTTGTCTTTATTAAAGTATATAACCGGTTAAATGCCGATCATAAATGCGTACCAAGGGTTAAAGGTAACTTAAAGGTGCATGCAAGTATTTCCAGTGCCCGAAAGCTTAAGTAAAAGCCCTGAGCCCAAGTATCACACTAATATTCTAAAGGCGAAAGTTTGTGAGTGTGTATGTTTGTTACTTCTTCACGTCTAAACGGCTGAAGCGAATTTAATAAAATTTTGTATGGAGCAGACACCACAGCCCCACCAGCAGGGCACAGCTGTAAGTGTTATCATAAAAGCGATGCGGGTATCCATTGCCCATACAATTTAAAAAAAAAATCTAATTTACTGTTGAATCTAAAAGTCTTTCAATTATTATCTACACTACTCATATACAACCAAGCCGACGATATTGATATAATAGAGCCTTACAATTTAATTAAAAAAATGTGTTTTTCTTAACAGCCTATTTTGAAAACGGATGCTTTAAAAGTTGTTTACACAAAACGTGAAATCTGACTTCTTAAATTTTGTTAGACATGATAATATTTTTTTAACAATAATTAACCACAACCTTCGGGCCGACCTATGCGCTTTTCATTTCTTGCACCAATAAAAATAATAAAGGTAATTTCAGTTTTAAAAAATCTCAGTATTACACCCTCGTATCTAACACGGGGATGTAACATCGCCCATTTTCAGACTCCGGGGTGATACTGACTTACCAACAGTCATCTCGCGTAAAGCTATCGGCATGTCCCTGAACTCTTTCCAAACATTTTAGTGAATGGTTTCAGATGATAGAATCTAACATCTAGTCTACCTAATTTAGATACTCGTTTCAAAAACCTAATAGAATCTTAACACTTAGACTAACTACTTGAGTTACTTGTTCCAGTTAATCGTTATCAGTCGTCAGAAGCCTAATAGAACTCCCAGACTAACTATTTTAGTTAATCGTTTCAGATGCCTAATATAATCTAACATCTAGTCTACCTAATTTAGTTACTCGTTTCAAAAGCCTAATAGAATCTTAACACTTAGACTAACTACTGGAGTTACTTGTTCCAATAAATCGTTATCAGTCGTCGAAGCCTAATAGAAGACATAGTAACATAACTATTTTAGTTAATCTTTTCAGATGCCTAATGCAATCTAACATCTAGTCTAAGTATTTTGGTTCCTCGTTTCAGAAGCTTAATATAATCTTAACATTTAGTCTATTTTAATTCCTGGTTCTAAAAGAATCTCACACTTATTCTAATTTTTAAGCTTCTGTTTCCCCAATGGGTTCCGACGTCTGATGGAAGTTTGTCGATTAATTCTAGTAATTAACTGCAACAGATTAGGCACTCAAACCCAAGAAAAACAGGAAAAGGCAACGAAAACGAAGAATAAAGTCAAAAGTAAAATAAAGCATGAATGTAAATTGTACCGTAAAATATTAATATCGAAATACCCTTTGCGTAGTTAAACGTTGATGAAATTTTAAATCAATTAAGGTGCTTTTAAATTCATTATAAGGGTCTTTCAAATCATAATCGATTTGTTAATAATTTTCGTTTAGGTGCGAAAGGTCTCTGCCACAGATAAGATTTAATATTATATTTTGTCTTCTCAAATCTGTACTTACAGAAAGGGGTTCAAACCTGAGTTGGATCTAAAAGTGATTTTTTTGGATGTAAGAAAAAAATCTCAGTATCTGCCCAGCGTCTGGGGGAGAGCACGTAAATTCGTCGGTCATGTACCTAACTTCTTTCCGTTCGAATCGCTAGTCTTCTTATAGGATCATGAGAGTAATGGAAAAGTAAGTGCCCCTGTGTTTGCGCCCAGACCATTGTACGCTATAATATGTGTGAATGGGTCGATTAGCAACACATGATGCGCCATGATACGCCAGTTGCTACAGCATCCATATGCTACAGTGCCGCTGTAGCCTACACAGACTAGGTTACCTGTAGGGCACTTTACTAGCTTATTATTATTTTTTTAAATAATTTATGTACACAATAAATAATATAAGGAAAAGATTGTGCAAAGGTACTGCTTTCAATAGAAATCTCTTCCAGCAGACCCGTGAGAGGAGAAACTAACTAGAAAAGAGTATATCGTGTGTAGTTTACGCTACTATATATGACATACTAAGTGTATGTATACACTACATACTAATAATACACAGATACCTATAAGGGGTATATATATATAAGGGCTATATAATATACTACATATACATAATATTATCAGGATGAGGCTTAGTATAAAGGCTGCCGGTAAAATGGCGACTATTTTCCCTGTTCGACGGGCTGATTGGCGTGGTTAATAAATGCTTGCTTTTCACGCCGCAGGTCGTGGGTTCGATTCCCACACAGGACAGATATTTGTGTGCATGAACATGTCTGTTTGTCCTGAGTCTGGGTGTAATTATGTATATAAGTATGTATTTGCAAAATAAATATCAAGTAGCTTTGCTTAGTTTTGAATCAGGTGGCCGAGTGTGAATAACGTCCCAGGATATTATTATTATTAAACTAGGTGTCTTTAGGCCACTTTACTGACGTAGTAAAAAGGCTGCCGGTAAAATGGCGACTACCTTTACTCTATAAGTCACTTTACTGACGTAGTAGAAAAAAACTTTTTTCAATCTAAACCATTTTGCGGTTAGATTGAGTGTTGAAAATTTTTCTCTTTCAATAATATGACCGTTAATCTTGATTAACCCAAATTCCCGTCAAAAGGTCACGCACCTGTTAGCTCGGGGAAGCTTAAGTGGCCTTATTTCCTGATTTTCCTGCATTACCTTTGACTTTAACGGGTACCTACTGTAATAAATAATTCCACGTTCAGTGTTCCAAGTTAATTATTACTATCCAATTTTAGTTCCATAGCATTTCCAGCGCATTAGTGAATCTCAACTCAATAATGGGAAAACATACATTTAAATCGACCGGCGGGTGTGTGCATCGTTCGTAGCTTAAGGGCAGAGCGCCTGCCCCGATTTCATAGAGGGCGTTGGATAGAGACCCGCGCCGCGTGGCGATTAAAATTTATGATTATCCATTTTTTAGTTCAAATAGTTTTAAATAACATAGAACCACATTCAACCCCTTTGTTTGACAACTGATTTGAACAACATTGATATGGGACCATACAATTAGATAAGATTCTTTGTTTGCATTAAATGCGATAGGTACAGAGGTGGTAGGTTTTATTCTAGTTCACACACTAAGCCGATTTCCGGCATACAAATATTCAATATGTAATTTACGATACTAATAATTATTACTTATTACATACACCCGCTTTGTTGTATGTTATTATGCTTTTTTTTTCGGGACTAGTCCCTCCCTCTTACCCACCACTGCAACTCCTGTAAGCCAGGATCAACAGTGGCTCACAATGAAATGACAGGGATGTCCCGGGGAATCGCTTTAACTGTCTTGGATCCCGCAACGAATTTAATCAGAAAGAGAAAAAAGGAGGAGTTATGCTTATTGCTATATATGAAGACTACATAAATCTTTTCAACAACCCAGAAATCATGTAGTCCAGTAAAATTTATATTGTAAAAACTCGTCAACCGAATTAACACATTTCTCAGATAGGAAATTTTATAATTGGTTTTTGAGTTCAGATCTAGGCACAGTTTTATAAATTTCTGGTAGATGATTGTAAATTTTTCCCGACATACTTATGATATGAGTTTCTAGCTGAAGTTTCAGTTTTTGTTCCTGGTAATAATAACTTGTTTGGATATCTATAGACTAGCTACCGACATGCTTATTGTCGGCGAGACGAGAACCGGTGAGAGAATTTACTACCTCGGACTAAGTATTCCAGGTAAGAAAGTATCTATCTATCTATCTGCAAATTTACATGCAAATCCATTCAATCATCGAAGTTTTAATCTTCACAAATGTATAGTAGGTACGATAAAATGAATAAGTAAGTTAAGATTTCAAGTAGAAATAATAATGAAATAAGCATTATCCTACAAATATTACAAATTTGAATGTTACCTTTGTAATATTTGTAGGATAATGCTTAATTCAACATTATTTCCACTCGAAATGTTGCCGTATTCATTTTACAGTTTACGCACCAATGTGACCGAGCCTTGTTACGCCGCCGTAAACTCGATTTACATCAAGCTTGCCAACGAAATATTTCATGGAATATTAGCTATTACTCGTATAATTTCCACCCGGGAACATTTTATTACACCCGCCTGGTTTCACAGGCCTGTATTTATAATATAGCTACAGGGATCCCTGGACATGTCTATCAAAAGCTGAAATTATTCAATTCCGGACGAAAGAAAATAATTATTATAACTTAACTTAACTGCAAGTAGTGTTTGCCTATAATTGGTTGTGCAGTTAGACTTAAGACCCAATGCATGTAAATTATTTATCTCTATATAAATCTGTAACAACTGTTGGTGAACTTTAATTAAATAAATAAATAAACTTTGATGCCTTAATTTCAAACCTCTTCGGTCAAGTAGTAGCGTGTTTAACTCATAGCCAGATGCTTTCACCCGTTCGTAAGTGGTTTGTGAGGTTAAGCAACTAGGCCTGCGGTCGGACCATAGATGGGTGGCCGCCAAAGTGGTTTAATTTATGAACGTCTCCGTGTTGTCCCGTTTCATCAGGCAATAGTCTTTAAACCGTATCAGATGCCTACTGGCCGGCTTGAAAAACTCTGACACTAGGGTAATCACTGCTTCTACGATAAGTAAGTAAGTAGATATTGAGGGTTTGGGTTTGAGCCAAAAAGCTTTACTGAGATTCCGGTAGCTAGAACGCGTAGTAGCAGCCCTAAGGGTGGAAGTTGGCGGTGTTGTATCGCCGTTTCTCGGAGAGTAGGTACGTGAAACTGTCGGATCCCTATACTGACGGCCTAGTCTGATGAGCCGATTGGCGTGGTTGGTAGATAATAGCCTTTCACGCCGCAGGTCGTGGATTCGATTCCACGACAAGGACATAAACATAAAAAAAATAAAAAAAATATCATTTATTAGCAGTCGAGTAATTGTACAATTTGATTTACAGTGATAGCCTCACTAGGCAAAGCCTGTATCGAGGCTGTCGATGTGAATGAATATATCGGTTTGTTCCGACTCTGGTTGTAATTAACGAAAACGAACTAGTGGTTTCCTGATGATAAGTGGACAATCGCAACACCAGAGGAGCCGAAAGTGAGTTGTGGCCTTCAAGAAATTAATAGGTTTGCTCCTTGAAGGTGATGGTAGGCTTGACTAGATAAGAATCATTGGAAATTCTATAAAAAATTACCAAACATCACTAAATCTCCCTACCACGCAAATACATAAAAATAATAAATTCATATATTATTATGGTAACGGTAATTTAAAATAAAACCAATAATCTGAAATCGAAAGCAACTTAATATTCAATTCAGGATCTTCACAAAATAATTACCTGCCTACTTTTTCTTTAAATACCGGCAAAACCGTTTGAGTAAATACTTTCTAATAAAATCGGAAGCTTTTGTCTAAAATAAACTTCAGTAAAAGATAAGTACCAAGAAGTATAGTCACGCGCATTAGTAAAATAAGTTTACTCAAAATAGCTAGAAAATATTTTAAACCTCAGGAGAGTTCTTGGTCTTGCGTTTTGTAACCTGAACAATAGACTGTCCTAGAAAAAAAATGATTTGATGACCACAAATTCTTCCATCAGATATCTCGACACCAATAAGGTATTCGTTCCCATATCCAATGATACAGGTAACTCCTCCTTTCTTCTGATTAAATTGCGGGATCCAAGACTGTTAAACTGATTCCCTAACATGCCTGAGCCTTCCTGCTCAGTGTCATTTCAAGGTGTGCCATTGTTGATCCTGGCTCACAAGAGTTGCAGTAAGAGAGAGGGACTAGTCCCGATACAAAAAATAAAGATATAGTTTCTGAGAAACTTCTTACCAAATGCTCTGAGGCTGTGAGATTCGCTGACATGGTTTTCTATAGGGACTATACTACGGGCCCTTCAAAAAGGAATGAATATGTTTTACCACTGATTCTAATCGCTCTCGCATTATAGTCATCGTATTACAGTATTGATTATGTTCTTACCGAGTGCATCATACATAACTGTGAAAGAATTAACAGGACTAAAGATCAACTTTTCGTTATCAGCAGAAATCAATTCACAATAACTAACGTGAAGAACTTCAAAGAAATGGGAAAGTGTTCGTTCGCCAGACTATGCGATACCAATGTGAGGCCCTTTTCAGTTTGAGATCAATCAAGTTTGGAGTATAGAACGTTCCCATATTAAAAGCTTTATTGTAGAGTAGGAGCAGAAATAAATTAAAGAGACATATAAGATTTCTCAAGTCTTATAAAGAAAAAGGAAGAAAAGATTTATTATAATAAACAATATAATAAGCGCTCGTAATTCTGATGGTGTCAAGTGACTATCACGGAACATTAACTTAAAAACTTAAGATACAGGTATGTCACGTACAAATCAATGATAAAATAAGAATATAACAAACACAATTTTTAACAATAAAACGAAACAAAATACTTTCTACGCCCTAAATAAATAAAATAATTAAAAACTGTTGTAATGCTAGTGGCGAGTAGGTGTAAATTGGGGTTTCTGGATCAGAGGAGATCCAGAAACACCCAATTTACCCATCATTCATAGTATTCAAAGAATGAACAAATAGCTGTTTATTATTCAGAATATAAATATGACAATATTTTCTGTGATCAGAATAAGTTTTTGTACTAGTTAACTTTATGTCTATATTATTATTAACATATTATAGATATCATGAGAAATTTAGATATTCAATTTAAATGCGTACATTTATCTTAATTCGACATTCATGTATGTTGTATGATATGTATATATGTGCATTCTACTTTTCATCGCCGTCAAATAATTACATCTATTCAATACTTCATTCAATAACAGTTAATCAAAAGAATGATGGAGTAGTCAACTTTAAGTCTATTCATTCATCATTAACTTTCAACATTAATATGAAAGTTTCAAATTTTTCATCGTTAAATTATTATATTATTTCAACAATTCAATGACACGCGCATGAAATGTCGAGCAACAGTCGGGATCTGTTCCACACGACAACGAAAATGGAATGGGCCTCACTATTGTCCATCACGCCGCCTTATATATAGCGCAGTGGCTACTTACTTTAATTATAATGACGGAGAAATAAAAAGCAAAGTACCTAATATTGATTTATTTATATAGGATGATTATATTATAAATATCAAATACATGATGTTGAACTTAATTTTTTAACAATTTTAGTAACTAAATACTCAGTTTCACTCATAATTTCATCAACATCACTTCGCACTAAATATTGTATATTCACGCTTGCACTATCAGGGTCACTATCTACTTCTTCCATACGACGACCATCCACATCATGGACAATTATTTTTATTATTCGGTGAACATGCCCGGCCTCTTTACGCATTATATAGGATTTATTTTTTAAAGATTTTGATATATTTTTTTTCCTCTTCATTTTTTTCTTTTCTATTTCTTGCTGTCTACTCTCTTTACATGCATTCGCCGCTACTTCAGCGTACCAGCCCTCTCGGTCTTGAGCATAGTAAAATGGATTAAGAACTGGATCTGAGCCCTCTATCAAATTCTGAAATATAAATATTATGTATGATTTTGTGTTATTAAACAACATCAAATATGAATTCAATTGTTACAATCGATGGTTACTGAGGTACTTACGTTACATTGTTGGTCAATTTGATCTAAAACAGGACTGTAGGATGGGGAGCGTGACATACTTAATTCTATGTCTAGACTTTTGTTAAGAACCTAGAAAAATGCAAAAAATGTATTAATATTTTATTTACTTTTAATTATTTAGTTATTCTATCTCAATTCTCGTAACAACTATTATGGTTGAAACAAAGTGTCATGTAGAAATAAATACTCACTTATGTAAGTATGACACCTAGGTACCTATATTAAATAACGATTCTACTGCCTGATAGTAGTATTGGTAATATTTTATTTTTAATTGTAAAAAATACTGAGGAATAATATTAAAACTTACCGATATTACACAATAAAGACAGTTGCCCTCAGTCAGCTGTAGAATTTGAATAGATATTATTTTATTTTTTTATTTATATATCCACATAATTTTAATCTATAGAGTTCAAAATCGTACGTTTTTATAGATATATTATATCCTATACAAACATCGGACGATGAAATTGAATCTCGACACGTGTCGATTAACTTATTGTTTACTAAAAATATCATATATAAAATAAATACCACAATGTGTTTGTTCATTGTATTTTTTTCATACATGCAGTTGAGAAAAATCGACAGGCAAAGTCATTGTATATAGCTAGTATGTCAAACATTATATTTTTTGCAATGTATGTGGTTATTTATAAGGAGAAGATCAAAACAATATACTTAGCAATATCGACATACTATTGTTACGTTCGGTTTCGTCTGCTATTATTGTAATATTTAAGCTTATTTAATTGGTACATCACAAATAGAATGGTAAGTAATGCTTTTTATTCTTATTTGTACATACTATTACGGTTTATAGATATATCTATACTTCTATCAAGATTTGCACGGATTAAACATATTTTATATAATACTTCGAAAACTATCTTTCAACTTTGCTTTAAACAATATTATGGAACATAACAAATCTTGACTTGACTTGATTAAAAACCCTCTATAAAAATAACCCTATAAAAAGTACCCTGAACCGGCGAGCATGTATGAAGAATATAATGTCAGTAAAGGAAGCGTGGGAGGTGTGCAAGGATCGTGACAAATGGAAGTCCGTTGTCTCTGCCTACCCCTCTGGGAGACAGGCGTGAGTCTATGTATGTATGTATGTTGTTTACTAAAAATATCATATATAAAATAAATACCACAATGTGTTTGTTCATTGTATTTTTTTCATACATGCAGTTGAGAAAAATCGACAGGCAAAGTCATTGTATATAGCTAGTATGTCAAACATTATATTTTTTGCAATGTATGTGGTTATTTATAAGGAGAAGATCAAAACAATATACTTAGCAATATCGACATACTATTGTTACGTTCGGTTTCGTTTGCTATTATTGTAATATTTAAGCTTATTTAATTGGTACATCACAAATATAATGGTAAGTAATGCTTTTTATTCTTATTTGTACATACTATTACGGTTTATAGATATATCTATACTTCTATCAAGATTTGCACGGATTAAACATATTTTATATAATACTTCGAAAACTATCTTTCAACTTTGCTTTAAACAATATTATGGAACATAACAGATCTTGACTTGACTTGATAAAAACCCTCTATAAAAATAACCCTATAAAAAGTACCCTGAACCGGCGAGCATGTATGAAGAATATAATGTCAGTAAAGGAAGCGAGGGAGGTGTGCAAGGATCGTGACAAATGGAAGTCCGTTGTCTCTGCCTACCCCTCTGGGAGACAGGCGTGAGTCTATGTATGTATGTATAAAAATAACAGTTGATAAGCAAATTACCGTCTTTTGCTTCACGCAGTCGGGTAAAATTAATCATAACACAAATCGTCTGGATGCGGATAGCTGACACTGCATTTTCACAACACGTGCCTCTATCCATATTTGGGATACTGTGACGTAGATTTAGCACTATTTAAGGGTCCTGCTGCTGAAGTTGGACCACAAAACACTTCTTCAAGAGCTAGTGTCATCATCGTGTACGAGTTAATCAGTACCTAGTTTATTTCTATTACAAGTACCTACACCAGTTCTTCGCTGCGCTATTTAAAAAATGTAAGTGACGTTGTTTTATTGCCTGTGTATTCGTATTACCTATTCAAGTATTCTAATATATTCTCTTTTGTCGAGTGCTAGCAATCTTTACAATTGATCATGAAGCCTTGGGTTCGATACCCAGATCGTACAGTGTTGCTAGTATTTCACATTTAATGAGTAGATATAATGTAGTGAAGATATATTATCATATTATGTTATGTAACCATTCTTATATTCAATGATTTATCATTATTCAATCATTCATCATTTAATTTTAATCAAACGATGAATAATTGAATAATGAACTTGAATTAAATAAATGATTCAGAATTCAATATAACGATAATCATTTATCTGTTGTTAAGTTGTTCTATTAATGGAAGGAAAATAATGAGAGGAAATCTTCATAGGTACTCTTACAGATATTCTCAATCATGTTTAAAGCCATTACACACTTACATGCAGGGATTAAACTTTAACAGAACGCTAGCTACTAGATAATCGATAAGAAGATTGATAAATTGTCACTATTATTTATAGTTAATAAAACTTTCTATTTTTCTTTCAGGTCTAAGTGTAATGCAGAGCAGCTTTTCCCGTCTGAGGATGAGTCGGTGTCGGAAACCGTGGCGGTAAAGGCAAAGCCGGAGAAAAAGAAGCGCAAGTCGTCGCATGAGTCCACCAGCCAGCCATCATCCAGCAAGAAAACGAAGCCAACCACTAGACCGACAGCCCACGATTTATTCGGAAGCGATTCTGATGACGATAACTTGCCGGCAACAACGGGTAAAAGCTTTCAACCAATCTACTCTTATATTACACGTAGATTGGCGAACGGTTTTTCGAGGCAAATGGATGAAAACAAATCAGGCAGTTATTACATAGAATTAAAGATATATAAGTGTGATGACATTGAACGAGTGCCACCGCTAAATAGGTGGCGCCACTCAGTCATAACAATTAAAAATAAGTGTGAAAAGGAATCTGAGTCTTGGAAACACTTAACTGAATATGTTAAGAGTGTTAGAAAAGAGTTTCACGACTGTCCATGCACGTTTATTAATTCGTATCAGTAATAATAATCAATTATTTGTCCTACGAACTTATATTATACCTAAAAGTACATGTATACCCAAATGTAGTGTTACTTATTTGTACTTACTTAAAATAAATACCTATGTTATGCTCTATTATAATATAGTTAATCATTATTTACAATCATTATAATTAACACATAATCAATATTGTTTAATCACTATTATATCTTTTTCTATTTTTTCATTAAATATTCCAAGTTACTGTATTTTTTCTTTTCAGTTCAACCACCTGTTAATTCATCATCAAGCGCTAATATTATTTATTGTGATAAATGCAAAATTGAGATCCCAGTACATGAATACAGATATCATAAGAGAACTAATATTCATAAATCAAACTGTTTAATTAAATCGTCATTTTTGAATGTTGATATTATAGCCACAGCGTTTAAAAATAGAATAATGACTTATCGCTTAAATCCATCTCAAGAAGACGAATACCTTCTAGCGGAGGCGTTTTTAGATGGTAAGCGAGACGATGTTTTTAAAATTATTGAATTGACTTTATTGAAACATGACTGTATCAAAGTGAACTTCGAGTTGTTTGCTTATTTTGTGTTACCCGTATCAGGTGAGCAGCAACTGAAGTCATTTAATACAAAATATAAAACCATATACGAAAATACTGATTGTGATGAGTTATATTCAAATATAAAAGAGATTTATATAACGAAATTAACTGAATTTGAGCATTGCAAATCTGGATGGGCATTTATGTCTGTAAGTCATTTAGAAATTAATATTAATAAGTATTCACCCATGCGAGGTGGATCTTATATCGACTTGCCAGCTAAAATTAAGAATACAAATAGCTGTTTGAACATACAAAATAGTGATAATTGCTGTTTTTTGTGGAGCATAGCTGCAGCGTTATTTCCGGCTAAAAATAACGTCTGTAGACCTAGCTCGTACCCAAATGTGAATTCAATATTTAATACACAGGGTATGTCATTTCCACCATCACATAAAGATATTCAGTTGTTTGAAAAAAATAATTCCGAAATAAGTGTAAATATTTACGGATTAGACAAGCATCATACTGTTACTGGTCCTTTATATGTTACCAATAACAAGAGAATTAAACACGTTAACTTGTTGTATTTAGAACAGAACTGCAGCGCCCATTACTGTTTAATTAAAGACCTTAAGCGTCTAGTCAGAAGACAGGTATCACATCATAAAGGTGCAATGTATTTATGTGAAACATGTCTACAGTTTTATACTAGTGAAACAAAATACGCTTCACACAATTGTTCTAAGATTATAACGATATTACCAGAAAGAGATAGTTTTTTAAAATTCAAACATTATGAGAGACAGCAAAAAATTAACTTTGTTATATATGCTGATTTCGAATGTTTATTATCTGATTTTAAAGAACCAAATCCCGATAAAAGTACTGTAAGAAATAAATGTCACCAACCATCTTGTTTTGCATATTATATATGTTGTTCCCATGACAGGAGCTTGAATAAATTTGTTTCATACAGAGGAATAGATTGTGTACAAGTATTTATCAAAAAAATTATTAAGGACGCACAGTTAATTCATAAGATTTTAATAACAAAAAAACCCATGAAACCAATGACTAAAGAACAAATTAACGATTATTGTAGTGCAACTATATGTCACATATGCAAGCAGTTGTTATTTGACGATAAAGTCCGTGATCATGATCATATTACATCTGAATATAGAGGTGCAGCTCATTCGCATTGTAAAATTTCATTTAAAGTATGTCCATTCATACATGTTATATTTCATAATTTATCTGGTTATGATGCCCACATATTTATCACGGAATTGTCTCAATACGAAGGTGAAATAAAAGTTATTCCCAAAACAAAAGAAAAGTATTTATCCATAACGAAAATTATAAAATCAGATAACAATAGAATGCCTGTACAAATTAAATTTATAGATTCTTTTCAGTTTCTTAGTTCGAGTATTGATACATTGACTAAAAGTTTATCCGACAATGATTTCGTGCATTTGTCCTCCCATTATTCTGACAAGGACCAATTCGATTTAATAAGAAGAAAAGGTATTTATCCGTATGAATATATTAATTCATGGCAGAAATATAATGAAACCGAACTACCATCAAAAGATTGTTTTTATAACAGCTTGTTAATGAAAGATATAACAGATCATGAATATAAACACGCACAAACTGTTTGGAAATATTTTAATATTGGTTCTATTGGCGAGTACACTGATCTATATTTAAAAAGTGATGTACTTTTGCTCTTTGATGTATTCGAAAATTTTAGGAACTTATGTTTAAACAATTATAATCTTGATCCTGCATATTATGTTACTTCACCTAGTTTAAGTTGGGATGCTATGCTTTTTTACACAGGCGTTGAACTAGAGCTGATTAATGATTTAGAAATTTATCAAATGTTAGAAAAAGGAATCCGTGGAGGGCTGGCACAGTGTACCATTACTAACATTTACTTACCTCAATTTGATGATTCCAAACCTTCAACATATTTAATATATCTTGACTGTAACAATCTTTACGGTTATGCTATGACAAAGAAGTTACCCACATCACATTTTAAATTTATGGAACAGAAGAGTATTGAGAATTTTAATTTGTTCGATATTCCTGACGATGCTGACAACGGTTATATTTTAGAAGTTGATATGATGTAGCCAGATTATTTACATAATTTACATAGTGACTTGCCATTCGCTCCCGAAAAATTTATACCTATTGGAGGAAAGACACCTAAATTAATTGCTAATTTGTATGACAAATATAATTATATAATACACTACGTTCATTTGAAGGAATGTCTTAGAAATGGTCTAGTATTAAAAAAAATTCATAGAATACTTCAATTTCGACAAGACAACTTTTTAAAAACATATATAGACTTAAATACTAAATTACGGCAAGCAGCATCAACACCATTTGAAAAAGATTTCTTCAAGCTATTAAATAATTCAATATTCGGCAAGACAATCGAAAACAAACATAAACAGGTTGATGTTAAATTAGTTACTAGATGGAATGACAGCTCTAATAAAACTAATAAGTCACTGGGAGCAGAGAAATTGATTACGAAACCAAATCTAAAAAGTATTTCTATTTTTAACGAGAATTTTATCGCAGTGCAACTGAGTCATGAAAAGCTTATTTTAGATAGACCGATATATATTGGATTTGCTGTGCTTGAATACTCAAAACAACATTTATATAATTTCCATTACAATTTTATAAGACATAGGTATGGTGATAATGCCAAACTATGTTATACTGACACTGATAGCTTACTGTACTTAATACAGACACCTGATTTTTATAAAGATATGCAAGATAATATAGATGAATTTGACACTAGCAATTTTGACGTTAATAATCCTTACGGCATACCAAAAGTGAACGAAAAAGTACCTGGCTTATTTAAGGACGAATTGGGAGGTGATATAATCATGGAATTTATTGGATTAAGAGCAAAACTTTACTCTATTAAAACGCTGAATACACAAATTAAAAAAGCAAAAGGAGTGTCAAAGCCAATTACTAAAAGTTTGGATACATCCAACTATAAGGAAGCATTATTTAACAATGTTGAATTAAAGCGTAAAATGAATATGATTAAATCCATTAAACATATATTGTATTCACAAGCAGTTGATAAAGTAATTTTGAAAAGAGTTGATGACAAAATACAAGTTCAGTCGAATCAAATAAATACGCTACCTTGGGGTCATTGTGACGGTGTCATGTAAAAGCTTTAGATATAAAATATATACTTAAATCTAATTTGTAAATGTAATATCTGTATGTCTTTTTTTCATTAAATCGATGTAAACACTATTTTTATTTGTAAAATGTTCCTAAAACCCTGTTTAGACTAATATGTTCATTTTGTTTTTAATTAATTTTAGGCATATAAAACGATTATAATTAAATAACATATATTTATCTTTTAAACCTGTTTTTTATTATTGTTATTCATTATAGTGGTGCCCTATTTAATCTATAAGATGAGTATAGTTTGTTTTTGCACTCAAGACATTCTTAAATATATTTTATTTTTAAATTTCTAACTTAATTTATTTGCATAAAATGTGGTTAAAAAGATGGTACATATTTAATATGAAGGTCAGTCACATACGCTAATAAGTTGCATATGCAGGTAGGTATATGGTTAACCTACATCCTCTGTGAAAAATGGCGTGAGTGCATGTATGTAGGTATATATATATATATGAATGTTAAATAACATTTGAATTAATCGACAAAATGAAGTTGATCAAGCAACCCATATCCCTAAGTGTTAATAATATAAAATTAAGTGACTCTGTTCACCACATCAGACATAGCACTTTGTTGCCGAATAACATTCGCTGTATAATATGCGGTCCGTCGAACTGTGGTAAAACAAATGTTATGATTAGTTTACTGCTGCATGAAAATGGGCTCAAATTTAGAAATCTATATCTTTACTCTAAGACTTCTTTTCAACCTAAATACCGTTTCTTGACTGAAGTATTGAAAAGAGTACCCCAGGTTAATTTCTATGAGTTCAATGATCATAAAGATGTCATTTCTCCAAGTGAAGCTTTAACAAATTCTGTATTTATATTTGATGATGTTGCATGTGAAAATCAAGTGAATATCCGCAATTATTTCTGTATGGGTCGACATAAACGAATCGATTGTTTCTATTTATCTCAAACCTATTCTAAAATTCCGAAACAATTACTACGTGACAATGTTAATTTAATTATAATATTTAAACAAGATGATGTGAATTTAAAACATATTTACGAAGAGCATGTTAGTTCTGATCTACAATGGAAACAGTTCAAAAACATTTGTCAAACTGTTTGGAGTAAGCCTTACAATTTTTTACTTATTAACAAAGAATCATCATTAAATAATGGACGGTATAGGCAGAACTTTGATATATTTTTTAAATTTGACTGATGTTATATAAATATAAGTGTGTTACACACAGAAAAAAATCAGTATTATTTATTCTTTAGCTGAAAGTGGTTGTTATAATATTAAATAGGTATGGAGAAAAATATTAAAATAGAATTAATGAAGTCTGTAGACTCCATAAAGAATAAAATAAAACAAATGAAAAACCAGGAACACTCAATGAATTTGTCACTCGATAAAATGTTAAAACCTGTCACAGATCCCCTTAAAACCCTAGTTGATTCGAATAAAACCATAGAAAAAATACAAAATTTAGAAAAAACACACTCTAATTGTGACGACATCGAATTGGATGACATTAATACTAGCTCATCTACAAAGTTTGAAGACTGCTATGATCCGAAGCTGAAATCGGCACAGTTCACTGAAAAGTCTCCCGCAACGGAATTACTGGAAGATTTAGAAATATCATTAGAGGGTCGTGATATCCATGATATTTATGATGGTGTAAATATACCATTTGGAATAAGAAGTGAAAACAAAAATTTACTAATGGGTAATTCAATAGTTTCATTTTCTAAAATGGATAGTTTGAATGACGATAATGCCATTTTTATTAAAGTTGGTGACAAAAACTACATTTTAACCCCTGGTTTAAAAGAACTTTTACTTCGAAGAAAACCTGATTTAAAACTAATATCGAGCAAAGATAAACTTGTCTATAAGGATATGTTATATTATACAAATGCACATAAGAGAGATTTTAATCCTAATGGGCAAATTAGAGGCGATAAAGGTATAAAATATCGTGAAATAATCAAACCACTGTTTTCCGAATCCTACAATAATGTTATCACTAAAGGAGGAAGCTTACCAACCCTGAAAAAGTACAAAAATAACACTGACTTGGTATATTGGGATAATCCTAACGAACTGGTTGACAGATTGAAGCTATTAATTGCTTCCAGAGATGCTGGTAATACAAACCATGATAATGAAATTTTATCTATAATCGAAGAATTAAAAGAAGCTGACATAATTAAATAATAAATAAATAGTCATAATAATATCCTTTTTATTCAGTATTATAGTTGAATTCAAGACAAATATACCGAATTGTAAACATGAGCAAAGCTAACGTGATTAACGAAATTCATAAAAATGTGAGGGTGAACTATCCCCGAAGACATGTTATTATGAAAGATATAGATGACCTGTGGCAAGCAGACTTAATTGATATGCAATCAATTTCAAAAGAAAATAAAAATTACAGATATATTCTAGCCGTTATTGATACATTTTCGAAATATGCTTGGACCTTTCCTATAAAAAGTAAATCCAAAGAAGACGTGTGTAACTCTTTCAAAACTTTGTTGGATAAAGGGCGTATTCCTAAAAATCTGCAAACGGATAATGGAACAGAATTTTATAATAATAAATTTCAAAAACTTATGAATTCTTATAATATAAACCATTATTCAACTTTCTCAGCAAAAAAGGCATCTATAGTTGAGCGATTTATCAGAACATTGAAATCTAAACTGTATAAGGAGTTTAGTTTAAAAGGTGACTATAACTGGGTAGTTAACACCCTTAATAATGTTATTTACGAATACAATCACACCTATCATCGGACTATTGATGAAATCCCCGCTAACGTGAATAATATTAATAAAGAACGCATATTAGGGAGATATTTCAGGTTGATAAAAACCAATAAGATAAAAAACAAATTTAAAGTTGGTGATTATGTGCGTATCAGTAAGTACAAAGGAACATTTGAAAAAGGATATACCCCCAACTGGTCGACAGAAATATTTAAAATTCGAAAAATACAATATACAACTCCTATCACCTACTTAATTGAAGATACAATCAGAGGTCAGCCCATTTTAGGTGCATTTTATGTACAAGAGCTGCAAAAGACAAAATATCCCAATTTATATCTAGTCGAGAAAGTTCTTAGAAGAAAAGGAAATAGGGTTTTAGTAAAATGGTTAGGTTTGTCTTCTTCTGAAAACAGTTGGATTGACAAGTCGAATATTTATTAAGTGTTCATCCCATGATGCATCAGTCTTATGATGTGTTTTGGAGAGAGTAGTCTTCTCAATTGGCTTATAAATAATTTACCATTTGAATTACATTTACCAAGATACAATTATTGTGGACCTGGCACTAAATTAATAAAAAGGCTTTCACATGGAGATAAAGGCATTAATAAATTAGACGAATATTGCAAAGATCACGACATTGCCTATCATAATTCTTCAAACTTAAAGGATCGCCATAAAGCAGATTTAGTTTTGTTAAATATGGCGAAAAAGCGAGCAGTTGCCCTGGATGCGAGTGTAGGGGAAAAACTTGCAGCACGTTTAGTAAGCAAAGCTATATTAACAAAAATTAAAACTGGTTCTGGTCTAAAAAAAGGTAGCAAAAAGTGTTGTCCAAAAATTACATCTGGAAATGGTTTGAAAAATAAATTTAAAAATGTTATTAGCAAAACAAAAAGACATATAAAAAAATTAAAACCAAAATGCAAAAAGGTGGCGATAGAATTAGCTATGGCCGCTACCAGAGAATTAGCTAATGATTCGTCCATTAAACTTCCTCGTGTTATTCCTATACCAAAATCTGGTGGAGTATTACCTCTGATTCCTATTTTTGCGGGATTATCTGCGGCAGGCGCTCTAGCAGGTGGTGCAGCTGGTATTGCTAAAACCATAAATGAATTCAAGATGGCAAAAAAGTTGTATGATGAATCGAAGAGGCACAATGAGAAGATGGAGGCTCTCTGCATCGGCAAAGGACTACACCTTAAACCACATAAAGATGGGCTCGGAATTTTCGTATCGAGAGAAAAAAACTAAAATACCGGCTACCTAAACGAGCTTTGAGTAATTTGGACATTTTGAAGTATGGAAATAATATTCCCTATTTTAGAGGTGTCTTTATGAGAGATGAGCTCCCTAAATACCCTTTTAAAAAAGAATGTGGAGTTATTAATTTAGATAGCTCTAAAAATCATGGTTCTCATTGGGTAGCCTATGTAAAATACAATGATTATATTGAGTATTTTGACAGTTATGGAAATCTTAAGCCTCCAAAGGAATTTATAAAATACGTGGGTTCCAAAGTTCACTATAATTATGATAATATTCAGCGTGATCATCCTTTTAATTGTGGACATCTTTGTTTAAAATTTTTGAAGAATTTTTGGTATAATGAAAGAATAAAATAAACAGAATCTTGCAAAAGAGTTCAGTATACGAGCATGCCTACTACGGTTACCATCTCTGGAAATAAATCGGAACTGGTTACATACTTTCAACCACCACTACATTTATCTGATCAATACGAGTGCGGTTTGCTATACTTTTCAGTATTAAATTCAACACCAAATATTCCCATTGATAACAGCAGTCTATCTGTGATCAGAATTGAATGCGATCTTGTTTACGGTTCCTACTGCAACGGATTACCAACTCATTTCATTCATGAATTTGTATCTGATATTACTCCAGCTCATCAGTGCATAGAAATACCGCAAAACGTTATTTACTATCCAATAAACAAAAATATAATTTCATCTATATCTGTTAGGATTGTTAATCAATTTGGTCACTGTATTAACTTTGGGGGCGAATATATTCAACTACGTCTTCATTTAAGAAAATCAAAATGATAGTATACTATAAAAACATCCCAGTGAAAACAAAACGTCTTAGTTCTTGTACGATTGCCAAAGTGCAAAGACCTAGGAAAAAAGTTAAGAAATTGACTGAAGCAAATAAAGATTTTCTTATAGCTCTAGGGTTTAAAGTATGAATATACTACAGATTACCGAATTACCGCACTTCGATACTTCGATTGAAAGTTATGAAGTCCATTCATACAATCCCTACAATAACAGCTTTAGAGAAAATGATGAAATCAGAATTCCCATACACCAACAAGACATATACGTGCTACCATCGGCCAGTTCAATTTACATCGAAGGCCAAGCAAAGCTTTTCGGTAAAGATGGGAATCCGATCAAGAAAACTGTTACGTTCACTAATAACCCTGTTATGTATCTGTTTCAAGACATCAGATATGAAATGAATGGTATTGAAATTGACCGTATAAAAAATTCTGGAATAACATCAACAATAAAATCATACATATCATTGAATGAAGCAGAAAATAGAGTCGCCGCCTTATGGGGTTGGAACTTAGAGGGGTTCCAAAGTGATGGGCATTTTAGTGCTGTGATACCATTAAATAAGTTATTAGGGTTTGCAGAGGATTATAACAGAATTGTAATAAATTGTAAACATGAACTTATAATGAATAGAAGTAACTCTAACCTAAACAGTGTTATTCTTACTGATGATATTACTCATTTTGAAATAGATATACAAAGAGTTCAATGGAGGGTTCCCCACATAAAAGTTTCAGATCGAGAGCGACTGACACTTTTAAAACATTTAGAAAGAGATAAACCTATTCAAATGGCTTTTAGGAATTGGGATTTATATGAGTATCCATTACTTCCTAAAACCACAAAGCATTCTTGGTCAAATAAGACTGCTTCACAATTAGAAAAACCTAGATATGTTATTTTTGGCTTACAAACTAATAGAAAAAACAATAAAACTAAAGACAGTTCAATATTTGATCATTGTGAAGTGACAAACGTTACTCTCTTTTTGAACTCACAATATTATCCATATGAACCTATGAGTTTAAAGTTTCTCGAGAACAAATACAATATATTATATGAAATGTATGTGTATTTTAAGAGATAAATGTATCTATACTAAAGGTTTAGAAAAAGTTTTATGGCTAAAAACTATTTTAGAAAATAATAATAAGAATATATATAATTTAGAAGACAGGGGTTGCCCTAATTTCTTAAGCTTGTATGATCAATATAAAGGTTGTAATGATTTGTATAACTGTATTTATCATGACTCTGTATGTGCTTTGAAGAATGTATTGTGTTTAAATAAATGGTGTTATGATAATAAAATTTTTAAATAAATATTTTCTTGTTTAATTATAAACTTTTTAAATCCCCATCCATATTTTTATGTTAATGCAAAGTAACATTCAACAAATTACCCACCCACATCGTCAGGTGTGCATAAAAATTTTATGGTTTCTGACAGATCTAGCAAAAGTTTTAAAGTTTTCTGAGAACAGATACAGTATATATTATGCGCAGTCGTATTACAACTGTCTAGTGGACCCGTTGCTTAACTTAAAGGACTTCAAGAAAAAAGACCCCTCTCTTTATATTAGACTGCTCAAGGCAAAACGACAGTCTAAAAACAGGTCCAGTTGACGTGCTGTTGGAAATTGAATGTTCTACACCTACGATACGATAAGACCTCTACGATAAGACGACTACATATTATTTAATTACAAACGATCGACTTGTGGAATACAAACCTTTGAGTAATATTGTGAGAAAATTATCATGAACGTTATTGTGGATGTCCAAGGGTTTAAGAATGAAGGAAACGAATTTATTCCCAAAGAAATTGCATTAATATGTAACGGTCGTATACAAGTACTTTTAATAGAACCACCACGACCATTTTATGACTTAACGAAGAAGGAAATGTTGCAAGTAGCTTGGGTAGAAAAAGACAGAGGAATAAAGTGGGATGAAGGTTTTATATCATATTTTAACTATAAATCTATGCTTTATGGTATGTGTTTAAGAAATAAATCGTTATATACAAAAGGTGAGAAAAAAGTGTTATGGTTAAAAAAAATCTTACAAATAGATAATGTTTATAATTTAGAAAATAAAAACTGTCCTAGTTTAGTAACATTGTATAAGAATTATTCAACTTCTCCTGATATTTTAAGCTGTTTGCAACATAATAATATATGTGCTTTAAAAAATGTGTTCTGTTTAAATAAGTGGTGTATAGAAAATAAGATATTTATTTAAGACTTTTTTAAAGTAAATAAAAACTCTATTTGTATTACTTTGTAGTCTTATTTATGTAAAACCTATAATTTGAACATTAAACAGTGTCAACCGCTCTTCGAACACACATAACAGCCCTTGTCTGTTACCATGAAACTCGATTAATAATAAACAGCTACTTGTTCATTCCTTGAATATTATGAATGATGGGTAAATTGGGTGTTTCTGGATCTCCTCTGATCCAGAAACCCCAATTTACACCTACTGTGGCGCATCACTAATATGCGTTCCCATCGAGCATTATTATTGTAAAACCAAAAAAAATGTGCAATGAAACTAAATCAAAAGTATTATAGATAACATTTGTTTTCAGGGTGCCAGAGGGTTGCGTGACAAGCCCGAAAACTTATCTTAATAACATTATGCCGTGTAACAAAAGGTATAAGTGTATTTCGGAAGGAATTGCAATGACTGGCGCTTTACAAAACAGATTAATGTTGCCTGTATATCGGTTGCTCATCGTATATTCCGCGTCCATACTAGATACCGCTGTCGATATTAAACCAGCGCAGCGCGAAATGATAACTGGCATGAAAAACTGTCAGGGTATCCTGCTACATGTGACAGGTGTCAGATGACAAATAAGTGCCTTATATGTGACTTTTAATAAACGTCTCTAAATCTCTGTTAAAACTAGTTCGCAGCACGAGCAATAGCCAATATAAAAAATATTGCAGAAATATTTAAACAACAGTTTTATATAACTTCACCCTTAGGCCCGTCGACTTCGAAGGTGCTGGATACTGGGTTTCATAGTTCCGGGACGGTAAGAATTACAGCCAAAATGGTGGCTCACGCTATCAAGCGTATAAAGAGAGGCAAATCTCCCGGCCACGATGGCCTCAGTATCGAGCACCTTATACATGCTGGACCCCACATTGCACGAGTACTGGCCATATTTTATTCACTCTGTTTAAGCCATTCGTATTTACCTCTAGATTTAATGAAAACAATTGTCGTGCCAATTGTGAAAAACAAAACAGGTGACTTGTCTAGTAAAGCAAACTACAGGCCCATTTCATTAGCAACTGTGGTAGCTAAGGTGCTTGACAGTGTGCGTGATGTTCAATTGGACCAGTACGTAAAGCTACATGATAATCAATTTGTTTTCAGACCACAATTATCGACGGAAAGCGCCATTTTGTGCTTGAAGCACACTGTTAAGCACTATACGAAGTTAAGAACTATATGAGATTTTTTATATGAGTTGTATGACAGAAGGTCCTATAACCCTGATGTCAATTTTATTAATTATGTTAGAAATTATTCAAAATTTTTTTAAAAGGTTTGCATTCAAGCTAAATCTTTATATATAAGAGATAAAATTAAAAAATCTGATAATAAAATAAAATCAGCTTGGCAAATAATTAATACTGAAACTGGTAAAAGTAGATCAAGAGATCAAACATTAGTATTGAATATTGGTGATGAACTGGTTTCAGACAAGCTTACCATTGCCAATTTTTTAGCTGCCTTTTTTGCAAATATACCCGTGGATATTACTAAGTGTCTCGCATCATCACCAGATGTGGCTGAACTCTTTTTAAATCAAAGCGTAAAACAAACTGTGCCTAACTTTAGTTTTAAATCCGTAACAAGTGATGATATTATAAAAGCTTTTAAGAGTATTAAAAGGAAAGGCACAGAAGATTTGTGGGGACTGTCTGTTAAAGCAATTGAACCAATCATACTAAACATTGCTACAATCCTTGCAGCCATCTTCAATGGCTGTATAAGTGATGGTGTCTTTCCCGATTTAATGAAAATAAGTAAGATAATACCCATTTTCAAGGCAGGTTGTTCAAAAAATGCCACGAATTATAGGCCTATCTCAATACTGCCAGCTTTAAGTAAAATATTTGAAAAGCTGATGCTCAGCCAAATGTTGTCGCACTTTAACGTGAATGATATATTGCATAACAAGCAGTTCGGGTTTACAAGGGGCCGCTCTACTCAGGATGCAGGTTGCACATTAATTAGGTCAATATTGGAGGCTTGGGAGGGATCACAGGATGCGCTGGGAGTTTTCTGTGATCTCTCTAAGGCTTTCGATTGCGTTGATCATCGTACGCTCGTTGTTAAACTGAAGTACTATGGAATATCTGGCACATCTCTTGATCTTGTGATGTCCTATTTATCGGGGCGACAACAGATGGTTTCGATAGGCGGTGTCACTTCGGCACGTCATCCTGTGAAAATGGGGGTGCCCCAAGGATCTATATTGGGCCCATTTTTATTTCTAGTTTATATAAATGATCTCCTTTATCTGGTAGAGAAAGTATCAGACATAGTTTTGTTCGCTGATGATACGTCGCTCATATTTAAAGTAAATAGAAAGGATAAAGATCTTATTGAGCATAATAAAACACTCAGCTTTATATCAGAATGGTTTTCGGCAAATAATCTCTTGCTAAATGCAGGGAAAACTAAATGCATCAGGTTCTCATTGCCGAATGTGACTCAAATTGTACCAACAGTTGCACTTAATGCAAAAATATTAGATTTAGTCCCATCGACCGTATTTTTGGGATTGACACTTGATTCAAAATTGCAATGGGGTCCTCAGATTGAAAAGTTAGCAGGTAAATTAAGTCCGGCTTCCTATGCTGTCTGGAAAATAAGGCAATTGTCAGATGAACAAACTGCTAGATTAGTGTATTTCGCGTACTTTCATAGCATTATGTCGTATGGCATTCTGCTGTGGGGTTCGGCGGCTGACATAGGTACTATTTTTGTATTGCAGAAAAGAGCAGTCAGAGTCATTTATGGTTTCGGCAGTCGCGATTGTTTGCGAAATTTGTTTAAAGAAATAAATATACTTACTGTGCCATCGGAATATATATATCAGAATATAATGTTTGTTAGAAAAAATATTCATAATTATAAAAAGAAAAGTGAACTGCATAATATAAATACTAGGAATAAAAACAAACTAGCCATGCCAGGCTTTAGAGTAAGCAAAACTAATAAATCATTTTTAGGAAATTGTATTAGGTTTTATAACAAGCTTCCTACTCAAATTACTGATCTGCCTGACACAAGTTTTAAAACACATATTAAACGTATACTTATGGCTAGGGGTTATTACACCACTAAAGAGTACATCGATGACAAAGACGTCTGGCTCTCACTTCCTACCTGCACATTGCTCGCTGGAGATCTTGTAGCCATATAGACATGACTGATCTGCTGTGTTACGTGAACTATCTGTAAATGATTGCTATCATATACTTAATTTAAAATTATTGACTCTGTCTCAAAATGAATAATGTTATTGTTTCGAAGTTTTTCTTTTGTATACCTAAATATAATCTAAAATAATAAGCATTCAGACAACCGATCGAGCATATATTGTGTTTGCCTACTAAATAATTACTCTAATTGGACCAAATCCCGTGTTCATGCCCGCTTGAGTATGTTTCGCCGGACCGTCTCAACTGGGTCGTGTTGAAACCGGTAGTAGATGAACCCACTGAGTTTGTTTCGCTGGGTCTTCTCAGTTGGGGCGCATTGGATCCGGTGGTAGCATTAAAGCGCGACCGTCGTTATTAACACAAGGTCCGTCATAATAATAATACCTTTAATATAGACAGAACCATTGACAATATGTAGTAAAAATATTAGACTCAAACTAGATAATTAAACATAATCTCTTGACAATAACTTGATACGAGCTTGCTAAATATCATTTCTGTAATAAAATAAATTTTATAAATGTTTTCATACAAGATGTACCTAAATATCTATGTTACTAGAAATAATATCTAATGTATACAACTATATTACTACAAACATGTTCTGACTATTTACAAGCGCTTTTTTAAAGTCTACGTGAATAATAACCTTTTTTATTTTATTTTATTTTATACCGATAGACGAACGCCGATCTACGGCTGTTTTCTCGATATGTCAAAGGCTTTCGACATGGTGTCATATGACATTCTGTGGCGGAAGTTACGGGACATAGAACTACCTTGTGACTTGATTAATATATTCAAGTACTGGTATAGAAATCAAATAAATACTGTTCGTTGGGCGGGAGCTCTTTCAACTCCTTATAAACTAGAGTGCGGAGTGAGGCAGGGTGGGCTGACCTCACCCCGCCTTTTTAATTTATATATCAATGAGCTGATTGTGGCGCTCAGTAGCTGCCGTGTTGGCTGTCACATAGAAGATGTGTGTGTTAATAATATAAGTTTCGCTGATGACATGGCATTATTAAGTGCTTCGGTTTGTGGCATTAGAAAGATGCTAAACATATGTGAGGGTTATGCGGCGTCCCATGGTCTAATGTACAATACAAGCAAAACGGTGTACATGGTGTTTGCGTCAGGAACTAAGTGCCCCTCTAATGTTCCTCCTATCAAGCTAAATGGCAATAACTTGGAGAGAGTAAATCATTTGAAATATCTGGGACACGTATTGACAGTAGACCTAAGAGGGATGACGCGGATATGGAACGTGAGCGGAGAGCACTATCCGTGAGAGCTAATATGATACCACGCAGGTTTGCACGTTGTTCAAACGAAGTGAAAATAACCCTTTTTATAGCATATTGTACGTCCCTTTACACGTGCAGCCTGTGGGCAAATTAAACACGGAGAGCGCATAGTGCTCTCCGTGTTCAATACAACAATGCATTCAGGACATTGTTGCGGCTGCCCCGCTACTGCAGTGCATCGGGCATGTTTGCGGAGGCGCGCATCGATTGCTTCTACGCTACTCTGCGCAAGCGGTGCGCGTCCATGCTAAGCAGAGTGCGGGCCAGCCGAAATTCCGCCTTGGCTGTCATAGGAAACAGGCTAGATTGCCCTTACGTCAGTCTCTGGATCGGTCTGAATGTGCAGCTTGATACACTGACTCACGCAAGAAGCCATTGCTGTTAGAGTTGTGAATGCAAAATTATATTGTAGATACTAACATAATTTTTAAGATTTAAGTTTTTCTAACAAAATGGATCCTTGTTATCTGATTGAAAATAAATTTATTATTATTATTATAAAGTTTAAAACATAATTTTAATAAGGATCAACCATGCGGTCGAATTATTATGATAATGAACTAATTGATAGCAACAAATATATTCAGTCTTTTCTAGAAATAAAAAGCGGGAGCTGTCACTGCTGTTACATAATTTTCCCAGTACTGGAATACCATAGAACTTTTTCCTACTATTATCTTAATTTGTTCAAAAGCTTTGTACTTACTATTATATGTTCCTAATAAAATGTATGTGCTAAGACACGCACAACCACTCCTTGGAATTAATTAACAGGCCGGTTGGCGTGGTTGGTAGATCTTGGCCTTTCACGCAGCTGGTCGTGGATTCGATGCCAACCCAGGACAGATATTTGTGTGCATGAACATGGCTGTTTGTCCCGTGTCGGTGTAATCTATACATATAATAAAATCGTAGGAAATTCAAAACTGTACATTTAATATTTTTTTTAAAGGATACTCGGGGCGTGATCTACAATCGATATAGAAGCCAAAAATATAGTTTTTAGAATTTTTGTCTGTTTATCAGTTTGTCTGTATGCATCAAAAAGTACTGCATGTATTTACTTTAAATTTGCTTGAATATTACTAAGAGGTCGGTTCAACATATAGAGTACATATTATCACGCTATCACTTACCGGGGAGGAGCTGTGATCATTTATAAAGTTAACGCGGGTAAAACCGCGGGGCTCAGCTAGTTATCTATACAAGTATTTATTTACAAAAGAAAAGTAGTAGTTATATCAGTTATCTAATTTACATCTGTTCAGATGGCCGTGTGTGAATTTCCCAGGATATTATTAGTAAGTATTAATGAACCGCGGAGGTATTTCCGATACGATATGTCATGAAGAATTGATTGATTCAAGAAGCGAGCCAAAGTCTTTAAAGGTTTGCACACACACACTTGCGATCCTTCTGATGTTACGAATGTCTATGGACGGCGGTGATCTCTTACCATCAGATTACACCATTCCCCGTTGCCTTACCTAAAAAAAACAAAACAATAATTTTGGCCGCAACTGTACCAACTATTTCAAATTCCAGAAAAATAATATTTGTTCCGGTTTCTAGGTACTCATGAATAATTCGCTGAGTGTAATAAGCTTTAGATAATACTTCCTCTCTTTGCGAAAGATTTGGGCTATTTTCGTTGGATAACGATCGAGGAGATCCTTAAGCGAGGTAGATATTTTTTTAGTCTGATTTACTTCCTGATTTATTGTTTACGGTTTCTCAGAACTGTATCGGTATTGCTAACGTAGTGTGGGTAAATAAAATAATAAAAAAGGTTTTTATTGACGTAGACTTTAAAAAAGCGCTTGTAAATAGTCAGAACATATTCGTAGTAATATATAATTAATTTATAATTATTTCTAGGTACATATAGATATTTAGGTACACGGATTGTAGGAAATAATTTACAATAAGATCTATTTTATAACAGTAACGATATTTAACTAACTTAAATTAAGTTATTGTCAAGGATCATGTGTAGGTTTAATTATCAAAATTTTAAATTTTAGCTATATTTTTACTACATATTGTCGAATGGTTCTGTCTATATTAAGGTACGAATTAAATGTTATTATTATGGCGGACCTTGTGTTTATAACGACGGTCGCGCTTTAATGCTACCACCGGATCCAATGCGCCCCAACTGAGAAGACCAAGCGAAACAAACTCAGCGGGTGTCTCTACTACCGGTTTCAACACGGCCCAGTTGAGACGCTCCGGCGAAACATACTCAATGTAGGTATATAAAGTTCCAATGATATGATATTTTTTAAACAACGGGCGTGGTTGGTAAATACTTGCCTTTCACGCCGCAAGTTTATGGTGTCGGTTCCCACCCAGAACTATTTTCTTAAAGGCCGGCAGCGTACATGCGGCTGCTCTGGTATTGCGAGTGTCCGTGGGCGGCGGTGATCACTTACCATCAGGTGACCCACTTGCTCGTTTGCCTAGCTATTATATTATAACAAAGGACAGATATTTGTGTGCATGAACATGTGTTTTTGTCCTGAGTCTGGGTGTAATTGTCTATATAAGTATGTGTTTACAAAAGAAAAGTAGTATATGTAGTATATCAGTTATCTGGTTTACATAGTACAAGCTCCGCTTAGTTTGGGATCAGATGGCCGTCGATCGCAGTTTGATGGTCATAGTTCAAAGAAAAACGCTGCTGCCCGTTCTCTGGTAGGTATTACCTCGGTCGATTTTACGCCCCCACGGGATGAGATGAGGTGATGATATTCTATGCCGTCACCACACAGCGTTATACAAGTACCATAGTACAAACTCTGCTTAATTTGGGAGCAGATGGCCGTGTGAGAATAATGTCCCAGGATATTATTATTATTATAATATCCCTCTTTAACGTTGAAGTTTAAAAATAAAGTGGATTAGTAACTTGGAGTGGCTGTAAACCAGGTTTCCCTAACCAGAAAAAAAATCCCGGCGATTTATTCACCGAGCAGCTTTATTAGGGTGGTCGCTTGACGTATAGCTTAATTAATCAATAGGGTATAGTGTTGTGCTCCTACAGTTTTAACAACTCGGTTTTAATGTTCTCTTCTGATGGTTTAGTAAATTTATCGAACACCTGTTATATGTGGTAGGTATAACAATCGAATAAATTTTAAAATTAAAGAAGTAATTAATTTTACTCCAAATTGGGTAATCATAAATTTTATCGTCCGGCGAGTGTCGAACGTGCTCCCTCTACTAATCAGGGATAGGCGCTCTGCTGTTAAGCTACGAATAATCCACAATGGTACACACGGCTACATATCAAGCTATACATTTCCAATATAAGCTGACCTCTCATTGTATGGAGATCCTATACAACGCCATATCAGCTTATACTGGAAATGTATAGCTTGAGATGTAACCGTGAGTACCTAAATCAAATTTAGTATTCCCTTGCTAGCACCCTTCCAGACGAATTTATGATTTCCCATTTTTGGCTTAAAATTTACGCTTTGCTTTGCAAATAACACTACAAAACCATAATTTTGGAAATAATAAATTATTTTTATTACAGTGAGATGTATGTATGTATATTGTAATGAATGTCTATCTCTCATACAATCTATTTGGATGATTAATATTATTGTTGATCCAATTATTTGATTCAGTATAACTAATTTAAAACTTAGTAACTTTTCATCGGTGGTACAATTACCCTATCCTAAAAGCCATATTACAAATATTGCTATTTTCACCATCATCATATCAGCCTAAACACGTGTTGGACAAAGGATCTCCAGAATGGCCGGTCTTGTTGTGCTACCCGCATCCAGCGGCTTGCCACTGCTCTGCTGGGATAGGATAATTATTGTATTAAAGGTTAATAATATCTTCCATCCAAACAGTTGACATAGTTTGAGGTTGTAATCTTTTAAAATTGCTCTTACAGGTAAGTTTATTTTAAACTAGCCGTGCCCCGTGGTTTTACCCGTGTTAAACTTTATAAATTATAGCCTGTGTTAATCCAGCGTGTCAGCTGACGTTTAGACGTGAAGAAGTAACAAACATACACACACGCACACGCTCACGTAGTCGTAAATGGAAGTTTCAAAAATAAAATTAGAAAAGCAGAGATATTTCTTATGGTTTTACCCCAATTTAAACGTGTGTAAAATTTTCGAATAAATTCGATATTATATCTGTTTACAGACAAGAAAGATCAATACCAATAAATAAAAAAACCGGCCAAGTGCGAGTGGGACTCGCCCATGAAGGGTTCCGTAGCAGCAAGTATTGCAGTTGATTAAATGAAAGCAAATTGCGGTTTACGATTTATGACCTATTAAAAAAAACTATTTCCTAGATCTCGTTCAAACCAATTTTCGTTGTTAGTTTGTATGGTAATGTACATCATATATTTTTTTTACTTTTATGATACTCTTATTTTCGAAATTACAGGTTACAGTTATTCTAAACTGAATAGTTTGCACGAGAGACACTTCCAAAGTGGTAAAAATGAGTGTTCCCCGACACTCATTTTATCACTTGTGGGCTGTCTATCGATAGGTCTTCAAAAATGATATTGAGGTTTTTAATGTCATTTTTATCTTAACTGAATAGTTTGCGCGAGAGACACTTCCAAAGTGGTAAAATGAGTGCCCCCCCCCCCCCACCCCTGTAACTTCTAAAATAAGAGAATGATAAAACTAAAAAAAATATATGATGTACATTACCATGCAAACTTTAATTCAAACGAAAATTGGTTTGAACGAGATCTAGCTAGTAGTTTTTTTTAATACGTCATAAATCGTTAACCACAATTTTCTTTCATTAAATCAACTGTAATACTTGCTGCTACGGAACCCTTCATGGGCGAGTCCAACTCGCACTTGGCTGGTTTTTTTATTAGTATTTGTTGTTATAGCGGAAAGCACAATACATCATATGTATATAATTTCAACTGTCGAACTATTACGGTTCATGAGATACAGCCTGGTGACAGACGGACAGACAGACAGCGAAATCTTAGTAATAGGGTCCCGTTTACCCTTTGGCTACGAAACCCTAATAATGGCAGTAAAAGTTTTTGCCTTAATGAACTTCGCTTTCGAGATCAGAACGTTCATTGAAGGTCAATGAGGCTAGTTAATTGGTTACACGTGTGCGAGCCATCTGGTCTTGAAATCTTCGATCCGAAATTGTTAGAGACATTAAGTTGATTGTGAGGAACACCACCCATAAAAAACTCACACCCATAAATCAAAATTTATGATGCATGAGTTACAGCTGACGCACCTGTCTCACCTGAGCACTGACACCCTTATTTAAAAACGAAGTCTTAAGTTAAACTGCAGTTGAGTAGACCAAGCAATCTCATTGGATGGTTTTCGACTAAACCAAGGATCAACTGCAGTTTAACTTTAGACTTCCTTTTTAAATACAAAAAATACAAAATACAAAAATGATTTATTTCATCTCCACAAATTACATGATATTAACATGAAAGAAATAAAGTTGACAAAATGTATGAAGTTGCAACTTGTGGGAGATCTGGAGTCCAAACTAAGCCAAGGCCTGTATTTTGGCACTCCAGGCCCCCCCGAAACCTAGTACATTATATAAATTTGTCAGCAAGATACTTTTTTATTTAGCTATATATAAGTAGTAAATAAACCTGTGTAAGCGTGTGTGTGAGTGTGTGTGTGTGTGTGTGTGTGTGTATGCGCGTGTGTGTGTTTTTGCATATAGAAAATTGAGTAGATACATCTTTAGTTTAATTATGGGATTGAATTTAATTATACATACATTAGTATTGATTATGATAAACAATATTATGTAAATAGTAGTTTTAAGATTTTTAAGTTACTGCAGCAATTTGATAATGTTTTCGGTATCAGAGTAATCCATTTTAAGCAGCCAATTTCTTACCACATTTCTACATTCGGCTCTCCGGTAGTTTGCTAAGGAAATTTCCTTGTTTAGTTTATTATAGATCATACTTCCTCGAAATGGAAAGAACTTTTGTGCAAAGGAAGTATGTACAACTGTGGGTTCACATATTGCATAATGCCTTCTTGTAGATGCCATGCGTTTTCTGCTTTCTTCAGGAAGGTTAATATGTTTACGTAATACTGTTTGCATGATGTACAGCTGGCGAACAGTCAGCACTTGTGCTTCCTTATAGAGTTGTAAGGTAGAGAACAAACGAGGTTTAGATAAACTTACTTTTAAAATCATTCTCTGAGTTCTTTCCAGAATTATTATTTTAGTTTTATCAGCACCTCCCCATGTGGTGATACAGTATGAGATTATTGATATGAATAAGAGTGTTAGTGCTCAGGTGAGTCAGGTGCGTAAGCTACTAACTCATGCATCATTAATTTTGGAACGAAGTTCCTTATCGCGCGTTGTGAAAGGGGGCTAGACGGAAAAAATCTTACGAAAAGTTGTCACGACACTTTTTGCAGCTGTGCGGCGTGCGCATGTTTCTCTGTCTGTCTCTCTCTCTTATAGAAAGCAAGCCAGATATTTTCATTTCTATTTCGTATTGAACAGTGTGGTGTCGCGACGATTATTTTTGTTGAGTGTATACAGGTTTTTTGTGCATCATAAATAATAAGAAATAACTTCGTTCCATCCGGGTGTCCCTTGACACCTCTCAAGTTTAGATTTATGGGTGTGAGTTTTTTATGTGCGGGTTAATCCCGCTCTCCTGTGTGAACGCCCACCTGCTTGCCTGCACTCAGCTATGGCCAAGAACGTACAGCCGAGCGCTTTTTTGCAATAAACAGATTAACTGGGAAAGTACTGGGAAAGTCCCTCCAAAATACACAAAACCATGCAGCATTATTATGTTCAGGTCACTAGAGCTCGTCAGGAAGTGCGCACCCGCAATTGATATCATGTGTATTGCAAACGTGATGTCTTAAGTTCTAAGAACCGTTTATATAAGTATAATGCGAGTGTTCTGTACATACATACAAAGACTCGCGCCAGTTTCCCAGAGGGATAGGCAGAGTCAACGGATTTCCATTTGTCACGATCTTTGCACACCCCTTTTGCCTCGTTTACTGTCATTATATCCTTGATGTAAGAGAGGGTGTAGTCACAAAGATAGAAAAAGGTATGCTGAGATGGTTTGGGCATTTAGAAAGGATGAATGAAAGAAGATTGATAAAAGAAGTATATCTGGACTGTGTGAATGGGACAACCGGAAAGGGAAGACCTCGTAGAATTCTCATTCTCTGACCAAATCAGAGACGTTCTCAAGAAAGGCCAGGTCAGAAGTACCCTAAACCGGTGAGCATGTATGAATATTCTGTAAATGCATTTTATTAAAATCTTCTTTAGCACTGTTTAGATTTGAAATAAAACGAAAAAGGGACAGTAAAAAGAGACATAAACAGCGTGTAGATATCATTCACGTGTTTAATTTTTTTTGCATTTGCGTATTAAAATTGGCTAATGAACTTCTAATAACAGTAATCTCCTGATACTCTATATTTCACGCCGCAGGATGTGGGTTCGATTCCCACCAGGACAGAGATTTGTGTGCAATGTGCATCAACATGTCTGGGTGTAATTATCCTTATGAGTATGTATTTACAAAAGAAAAGTTGTATCTGTTATACTTATATATCAGTTATTTGGTTTACATAGTACAAGTTCCGCTTAGTTTGGGATCAGATGGTCGTGTGTGAATAATGTCTCAGGATAATATTATAATTACTAGTTGAGCGACGCGGTTTTACCCGCGTAAAATTTTATAAATTATCACAGCTCCTCACCCGTAGGTGATAGCGTGATAATATGCAACCTATATGTTGACCCGACCTCTTAGTAATATTCATGCAAAATATGAAGTAAATCCATGTAGTAATTTTTGAGTTGAGCCCAGACATACATACAGACAAAATATCTAATAACTATATTTTTGGCTTCGATATAAATGGTAGATTAAGCCCCAAGTACCCTTTTTAAAACATTCAATGTACAGTTTTGAATTTCCTACGATTTTATATAATATATTATCATTATATCATTAATACATATAAGCTTCGTTCTTAACTCATCAAAATGAAAACAAAATTATAATACTATTACGGGCAGCATTTCTGTAAAATTAAATCGAACTGCTCTGTGCTCATAGAGCGTTAAAACGCTAGCTTTAATGTCATTTTTATAAATGTATGTATGTAAGGGTAAAGATATTTTACTGATCAGATTATGTCACGCTACAGCTAAATTTATCGCCTGTTTACGTTATTATTATGCGGGTTTGCGTCTCGGTAGATAAACTTAAAGTATGAGATCCGGTAATATAATATATGCGCTCATTGATTTGGTTTTTTTTTAAATTTATATATTATAATAATTTTGAGAAAATATTTGCGCTGGATAGCCAGTAGACATGTCGTTTTTTCACGTTTCATTTGAATATAAATTACATTTTGTAATGTTTTCAAATATTAAAAACCTTTTAAAATGTCTAAGCATTATTTTATTAATAAATTACGGCTAGTCAAAATAACACTTGGTGTCTACAATTTTATCTCTTTTAGTTGTACAGTATGTACAAACACTATTAAAGGTAGGGCAGTAAGGTTCTTGAGTGGAGACTACGAACCGGAAGACGCATCCCCCCTGCAAGATAGACCACTGACCTTGTAAGGTACACTGGAATTCAGTCTGTAATATTTTTTTGTTTCTAAACACCACAAATTATAATATCAACCCGGTTAAACGGGTTGATATTATCATACCAAGAATAATGCGACAATATCCGACATTTGAATTAATTTTACGCCGTTATATACAAAGTTTCACTTGCATCGCAGTTTCATAAAACCACACAGCTTTTTTTATACGACAGCTATGCAAACGGGCAGATTTAGTCACCTGATGGTAAGTGATCACTTTCTCAATACCCGAGCAGCCGCAAGTGCGTTACGAGTATTTAAGAAAGGAATAGGCTCACTTCTTGAAGGTTGCCATATCATAACGCATCGGAAACACTTCTTAATTAATAAGTATATACGTGTAAGAAGTAGCCTTACATATGGGGATACTTATCACGCAATAAGTATCTCCATATGTAAGGCTAGTCCAGTACACGCCGAAATAAAACGCTGCGTTCGGAAAATTGTACGTCAACTTTTACCTAATTTGGCGTAAAATTTCCTGAACTGACGATGTCATGAAATATTCTTCTTCTTACAGCGACCGCAATAAAGTAATTTAAGCAAAATATATCTAACAATCATAAACGTAAAAATTGTGTCGTTATATCTTTTACTATAAGTTTTATAGTTCAATAAACTTAGGTAAACATGATTTGTTCCTTAACCGAGAACCTGTACGTACGTAGATTACATCATTCCACCTTCGTGAACACAATAAGGAACGAGGACGTAATAATAATATAAATGGATGAAGATGTACATTTGTAATGTGTAGTTTATCTCACATAATTTGAAGTCAAGTGGGTGAACCAACTCGATAAACGCGAATTAAATGAGTGAAACATCCAGCGGCTTCCAGCGACCCTCGCAAGATTATCGGTCCATCTTGTAGTGGACAAGAAATCATAGTAAATACTTAACTAGGAAATAATTTAATTGAGCTGGACAAAAACTCAACGATTTTGCAAAAAGTTGTTAGGCAGTGCATTTAGGTAAGTAGAACCAGAAATCGAAATTGTTAAACTAGAGTTACTCTAGTTAATACTACTACTTGATTTTGGAGTATCAAGTTTGCATAAACATGCAATTGATACGAACAAATGTACTTCCAATTTGCCTAGCATTCTATAACGAATACTACTTACCACATACTTATCGTATGGGCAGTGGTTACCCTAGTGTCAGAGATATTCAAGCCGCCCATGAGGCCTCTCACATGGCTTAACGACTGTTGCCTAATGGTTACCAGGACCGACAGCTTCACGTGTTCTCCGAAGCACGGAAAAGCTCAGAAATTAAACCACTGGCGATCACCCATCTATGGACTAAACGAGACCGTAATAGCTTAACCTCGCCAATCACTTAAGGACCGGTGAGAGCATCTAACTATGAGCGCATAAATCGAATCTCGATCGAATAAAAAACTACTTATAAAAATTTGTTCTCGAACAACGAAAAACATAACATACAATTTTAAAAATTTCAGTCTAATTTGAACGTACTTATTGGGTAAAAAAATTTATTATATAAAAAATAAGACGTTTGCCACTCGGTACGTTCTGTAAATCTTTTAATGTTAGACCAAAAATCGACAGTTCCCATCCCTAGTTACGTTGGCGCGGACTATACACAGGAGGGTATTTAGGGTCACACTGACCCATAAAAGTCAAATTTTATATTAGGTCGCGAGAAAAATAGTAGGATTTGTTGTTCGCAGTTCAGTGAGGTGAAATATTGAAGCAATATAGATGATAGCCGCCGAGGACGATGTATGAGGGTAATATACGGGCAGTTTACAAGTACTTATCACTGAGAACTTTTGTCTTTCTAGGTTTGTGTATTTACTGGCTAAAAACATAGCGGTAAATAAATACTTAAATAAAATAAAATAAATGAATAAAATAAAAAAGGTTTTTATTCACGTAGACTTCAAAAAAGCGCTTGTAAATAGTCAGAACATGTTTGTAGTAATATAGGTACACATTGTATGAAAACATTTATAAAATTTATTTTATTATAGCAATGATATTTCGCTAGCTCGTATCAAGTTATTGTCAAGAGATTATGTTTAATTATCTAGTTTAAGTCTAATATTGTTACTACATATTGTCAATGGTTCTGTCTATATTAAGGTATTATTATTATAACGGACCTTGTGTTAATAACGACGGTCGCGCTTTAATGCTACCACCGGATCTAATACGCCTCAACTGTAGTTGTAGTAATAATTTATTTATTCAGACTGTTTTTTCGTTTACTGACAATAAAAATACACGCTCGCACCTAGGAGTCTGGCAGTCAGCGTTGTGCCTCTTTACATTATTATAGGCTTTATCTACATGGGGTGCTAGGTCGGAAAACCTCCTCGTGGTGCACCCTGGGCACGAGCGGCAGTCTTTCTTTATGTTTTGGGAGAGATTGCTGCTCGTGGCGAATATTCCGACACAGGGGCGGGGGGGGCGGAATCTGCCAAGATCCTGTGGTCGTATCTTGGCGGACCTTCCATACATCATCCATGTATGGTAGGAATTCCGCAACGGCCACCCGCGTGTTTGTGCCGTGCGCGGGGACCCGTACGGGGGGATGAAGGAGTCCTGGAGGTTGAGTTGGTGAGGGGTCGGGCAGTAGTTATCCCTCACCCGCAACACGCCTCTTTGGTCCGGATTTCCCCTTACACGGGCGGTCGGGGTCTAGCCGGGCCCCGATCAATCGGCTGCGACGTCCGGTCGGACGGCCGTCAAGGCTAGCCATGGGTAGGCGTAACTGCAGGTGGCGTCTGGGCTGGCGCCGTGTGCCGGTCTGCAGACGAAGGCGCGCGCCGTGCTGGACTTTGGGCTGTCCAGTATCGGTTCGCGTTGGAGGTCTCGCAGATTGGCATAATCCCATGGCTATACCGCCCAATATCCCTGGTGCTTGTAAAGCATCCCCTTTGAGGGCTCGGTGGAGGGTGGGGAATTGGGTTGGTGAACGCCAATAAAGAAGTTTTCATGGACCGAAAAAATAAAAATAACGCCCAACCTATTGTTAAGGTCAAGGCCTTAACAAATGAAGAATTAGCGGGTGTGCCAGGTGTGGCGCAGCCCGTATTAGAAGAAGAGACGGCAGCAAAGGCTGCTGCCAAGAAGAAGGTCGCCAGACGGGTCAGGGAGACCTTTTCCCGCCCGGCCACTCCGGTTCCGGGGGCGTCGACAGATCAGGCCGCGGGCATGGAGAGCGATAGCTCTCTTAGGTCCGCGGTATCTATGGAGTCGCTATCCAGTCGAGATGGCCGCGCGAAGACTCCGGGTTCGAAACGATCGAACCCCGCTGGGCAGGATGGACGCCAGGTCAAGGCCGCAAAACTGTGCGAGGACGCGGATGACGAGGCAGACTTGGCGTTCATCCTGGACCCTGCACAGGGCCCGGCGGATAATAAAAACAAGAGCCGACTGCCCCGGGTCGAGGACCTGGTAGAAGAGCTACGCCAGCAGCCCTCAGCCGACCTGGGTGCAGTCATCCAAGAGTCATTGGCAGCGGTTGAGAAGGTGGCGGACACGTCCCGAAACCTGAAGGGTAGTTTTGTGCGTGTCCTACGTCTTGCGGCGCGAAAAGCTCAGGCGGCCGCCGCTGAATTACACGGGAGGACCAGCGGGAGCTCACTGGAGCTAGAAAACCAGCGGCTGCGCTCCCAGCTGGCCTCACTGGAGGCGCGTGTGACCGCCATGTCGGCGGAGATGGCGGAACTCCGCGGTAGAGAGCTCGGGGCGTTTCCGCCATTGCCTTCGCCATCCCAACCGTCACCTTCTGTGCGGTCTCCTTTAGGGTCACCGCCACAACCACCACAACGGTTGTCGAATCCGTCGCCGCCGCGAGCAACCGAAAGGGGCCTTTACACTCAGGCGGCACCCGCGGCCCTGGTTCGGCGAGGGAGCAGCGCTGGCGCTCCTCCTTCTGTTCCTGCTCGGGAAGATCAGGCCTCTCCAGAAGAGAGGTTTGCGGCCATCATGGACCGCAAAATGAGAGAGATGGGGCGCATCTGGGACCAACGTCTGGTCCAGATGCGTCATGAGGTCATGGCGGAGATCTTCCCGGGCAGGGCCATCCGCCCGCCGCTCGCTGGGAGCGCAGCGCCGCCCCAGGTGCCACCCACCGCGAAGCAGAGTGGCCGGCGTAAACAACGGGCTGCCGCTGCGGAAGCTGCTGCGGCTCGGGCTCCGGCAATGCCGGCGCCGACTGCGCCGCCACCGCACGCCGAAGGCACATGGGCCCAGGTGGTTGGCCGAAAGGCCAGGGCAAAGGCTGCCCGGCTGAATCGGCCACCGCCACCTCCACCTCCAAAGAGGCCGATCGCGCTGCCGCGACCTCCTCCGTCCGCGGCAGTGACGATCAACCTGCCATCGACCTCGGCCACTACCATGGCTGAGGTCATGAAGGTGGCGAGGACCAAGGTTCAATTAAAGGACCTTGGCTTGGAGGCGGGCCTTCGCCCTAAGAGGGCCTTGACCGGGGGTCTTATTTTGAGGATCCCTGGTCCAGAGGGGTCCGCGAAGGCGGAGGCCCTAACCTCTCGGCTAAGGGAGGCCTTAGCCGAGACAGGTGCGGTGGTGGCGCACCCAGTGGCAATGGGAGAGCTCCGGGTGATGTACCTGGACGACTCCGCCGACCCCACCGAAGTGGCAGAAACTTTAGCCACGGCGGGGGGATGTGCTGTCGCCGACGTAAAAGTCGGTGAAATTCGGTTCTCCCCGTCGGGCTTAGGATCGGTGTGGGTTCGTTGCCCACTAGTGGCCGCCCGCAAATTAGCGGCAATCGGCCGGGTACTAGTGGGCTGGATGTCGGTCCGGGTGGTGGCACTTCCACCCAGAGCTCTCCAGTGCTACCGTTGCCTGGAGAAGGGGCATGTCAGGGCTCGGTGCACAGGGTGCGACCGGAGCGCGTCGTGCTTCGTCTGTGGCCAACAGGGCCACAAGGCGAAGGAATGCACGGCGCGCGCCCCTCACTGCGTAGTGTGTGCCGACCTTGGCAGGCCGGCAAACCATCGCCTGGGCAGCGGTAGGTGCACGCCACCGAAGAGAAAGGGAGCGGGACGTCCTGCCACGTCCGCTCCAACATCGTCGCGGTCCAACGATCCGGGCTCTGGCCCCGGTGGGGTGTCCATGGAGGTGTAAACATTCTTTCCCCCCCAACTTATTTTGCAGGGCAACTTGAACCACTGCATCGCTGCGCAAGCTCTTCTTGCGCAGACGATTGCTGAGCGTTCGGTTGCCCTAGCGATAGTGGCGGAGCGTCACTCCGTTCCCGACCACCCTCGTTGGTTCGGGGCGGATGGGGGCCTCGTCGCCATTTATTGGGCAGGGGGGGAACGTGACCCCCATTGTACACTCCTGGCCAAGGGGCCCGGATTCGTCGTCGTGGAGTGGGGACCAGCAGTCGTGGTGGGCTGCTACATCTCCCCGAATTGCGGCCTCGCAAATTTTGAGGCGTACCTGGACGGGCTAACGAGCCATATTAGCTCTTACCAGTCCCGTCCGGTACTCGTCCTGGGCGATTTTAACGCCCACTCTAATGTGTGGGGCGATGCCCGGGACGACGTTCGAGGGGAGTTATTGCTGGAATGGGCCGCCGGACTGGACCTCCGTCTTTTAAATCGGGGTTCAGTCAGCACCTGTGTGCGATGGCAGGGGGAGTCGATCGTCGACTTGACGTGGGCGACTCCCTCGGCCATGCACCTGGTCTCGGGGTGGAGAGTTGCGGAAGAAATTGCCACGCTGTCGGATCACCGTCACATCCTTTTCAGCGTGGCCTTCCGTCCGCCCCGAGGCGGCCCTGACCGCAGTAATGTTGTCCCGCCACGGCGCTGGTGCCTACGCCGCTTGGACCGCGACATGTTGACGGCTGCCGCCGTCGCCATCGCCTGGGGGGCGAGTGAAGGTGGAGAGAGGATCCCGTCCGATCCCAATTCGCAAGCGGGCTGGTTCCGGGGCATCATGTCTCGCATCTGCGACACGTCGATGCCCCGGATCCGCCCGGGTGACAGACGAGGCTCGCAATATTGGTGGTCGGCCGAAATCGCGCGGCTCCGTTCGGAGTATGTCGCAGCGCGTCGCCGACACCAGCGGGCCCGTCGGAGGAGGCGAGCCAATGCCGAAGAGGCTGCCGGAGCGCACAGGGCGTACCGAGTCGCCGTCAAGGCGCTATCCATCGCGATAGCGGAAGCCAAAGCTCGGTCCTGGAACGAGCTCATCGAGGGACTGGATAGGGACCCATGGGGGCGCCCGTACAAAATGGTACTGGGCAAGCTCAGACCGTGGGTCCCTCCGTTGACGAGTACCCTGGACCCGGATTTCCTGAGGAGGGTGGTGGACACCCTCTTCCCTAGGGTCCAGGACAGTCCCTCGGACCCTCCGTCACCGTCGTACCATGATTGGGACGACCAGTTGGAGGTGACGGAGGGGGAGTTGGACCGAGCAGTACGGCGACTTGCGGCCCGAAATACCGCCCCTGGCCCGGATGGGATACCGGGCAGGGCGTGGGTTTGCGCCCTGGCAGTCCTGGGGGACCGATTGAGGCAACTGTTCACCAGTTGCCTCCGTAGTGCCGTGTTCCCCACCTGCTGGAAAGAGGCAAGGCTTGTGCTTCTGCAGAAGCCGGGCAGGACCGCCGATTCTCCCTCGGCGTTCCGACCAATCTGCTTGCTAGACGAGGCGGGCAAGCTCTTTGAGCGTGTCATAGCCGCCCGTCTCAGCGAGCATCTGTCGCGCGTTGGCCCCGATTTATCGGACAGCCAGTTCGGATTCCGGCAGGGACGTTCGACGCTGGACGCGATCAACCGCGTCCGCGCCCTGTCGGAGCCCACCGTTCGGGCGGGGGAGGTGGCGTTGGCGGTGAGCTTAGACATCGTCAACGCCTTCAACTCCGTCCCCTGGCGGGCGATACGGGAGGCACTGGTCCATCATAACGTGCCTCCCTATCTCCGTGGTATAGTCGGGGCATATTTGCGCGACAGGACGATTAAATTCGTCGGTCGGAACGGGATTGAGATCCAGAGGGAGCTCTCCTGCGGGGTTCCTCAGGGGTCCGTGTTAGGACCTCTGCTATGGAGCCTCGCGTACGATGCGGTCCTGCGGATAAGCCTCCCTCCCGGGGTGAGCGTCGTCTGCTATGCGGACGACACGCTCGTCATAGCCCGGGAGGTAAATTTCCAGCGGGCGGTACGGCTCGCCGAACTCGGTGTTGCGTGTGTCGTCACGGCCATAACGCGACTGGGCCTTCGGGTAGCGCCTCACAAGACCGAGGCGCTATGGTTCCACGGCTTACGCCGTAGGGAGGAACCACCCAGTACGTCGATGCGTGTAGGTGACGCAGAGGTCAGGGTGGGGCGGTACATGAAGTACCTGGGCCTCACCCTAGACAGCCGATGGGGCTTCGAGGAGCACTTCGAGCGTCTGGCCCCCCGAGTGCGCCGGGTAACCGGAGCGTTACACCGGCTTTTGCCGAACCTCGGGGGTCCTAGGGAAGAAGTCCGCCGCCTCTATGGAGGTGTCGTGCGATCCATGGTCCTTTATGGGGTGCCCGTCTGGTCTGAACGCCTGACGGGCGCCTCCCGCTGCAGAGCTATCTTGAACAGCCTGCAGCGTGTGGTGGCCATACGGATCGCACGAGGATATCGAACGATATCCTTTGAGGCGGCGACACTCCTGGCGCGCTTTCCACCGTTTGATCTCCTGGCGGCAGTCGACGCGACAGTTTTCACCGAAATCCGCGTCCGCCGGGAGAGCGGCGAGGCGCCAGAGCAGACGCTCGTTGCCTACAGGCGGGAAGCACACCGGCGCGTACTTGCACAGTGGCGCGCAAGGCTTGAGTTGCGGCTGAACGCGCGCCAACGTGCCGTCGGTGCTATCCTGCCTCACCTCGAGGCCTGGGTGGGAAGGAAGGGCGGTTGCGTCACCTACAGACTGACTCAGATACTCACCGGACACGGGTGTTTCGGTGAGTATCTGTGCCGGATCGGCCGAGAAGTGACGACACACTGTCACCATTGCGGGAGCGACCTGGACTCTGCCCAGCATACGCTGGAGGAGTGCCCGGCCTGGGAGGCCGAGAGACGAGTCCTGGTCGCTGAAATCGGACGGGATCTTTCGCCGCCAGCAGTCGTGTATGCGATGCTGGCTGGCGACTCCACCAAATGGGACGCCGTGGTCTCCTTCTGCGAAGCAGTCATGCTCCAGAAGGAGGCCGCCGAGCGGGATCGGGAGCGAGCCGACCCCGTTCGTAGACGGAGGAGGCGTCGGGGCGGCGGCGGCAGCCGTTAGCCCTACTCCCCTCGGGGTTGCGGTGGCAGTATGAGAAGTGTCCTCTACTGCCGCCATATGCAAGCAGCCCCGGGAAGACAGCGAACTGTTTGTGGCACAGTCGCTGTGCCGTACTGGCAGGAGTCGGCAAATGGGGAGGGCAACTCACAGTCCTCCCCGGGTGCGTGTCCCGACCATCTGGGACACGGCGCAAAAGGGGGGCACCGGAGCAGCATACCCGCGTTCCCGGGGCTCCCCCCATCAGGCGCCAGAAGAAGTCCACGGCAGGTTAGGTTTAGTCGGTGCGAGTCCGACATACCCACCCGCAGACACTTTTTGCGGGTGGCATGCATTAGCATTCCCCCTGCCTTATCAAAAAAAAAAAAAAAAAAAAAAAAGGCTTTATCTACATATATACAAAATTCTCGTGTCACAGTGTTTGTTTGCAAATTCCAACAAAACGGCTTGGCCGATTCTTATGAAATTTTTTGTGCATATTTGGTAGGTCTGAGATTTGGACGTAAACTATTTTTAAAGATTATTTTAAGATGGTTTTTCTTTTTTTTTGCCTTTTAATTTTTATTATGCTTTGTCATTAAACAATACATACAACCCCTATTTTTAATAGCGATTAGAATGTAAGTGGATCCTTCGACAATTTAGATTTACAATTGGACCTGAATATAACCTGAAATAATACCTGGTCATCGCAGTGTGACACTGCGATGACCAGGTATTATTTCTATAGGTAAGGCAGCACAACATTTGCCGGGACAGCTAGTAGGTAATTATTTGTTCATAACTTCTTTTTTTGTTCAATGTATTGTATCTTGTTTGAGTGTCTAAATTGTATTATATTCTATCGTTTGTAACACAATCTTATACAATGGGCAGCATTATGTCATTTAGCGATTTCTTCCAGACAACCTTTGGATGTAGTACAACCTAATATTTTATTTTTGTCTTCCATGCCCCTTGGCCACACCGCCCGTGATACGATAGCGTATCCAGAAGCAGCGTATGACGCCATGTATAGTGCCAAGAGCGACATCCATATTGCTTTTTAAGTGAGGTCGGGCACGGCGTTCATTAGCACAAACAGCAGCCCGACTGGGGATATACCTCCACTTTACAGAAGACATTCCTATATAATAACATTAATAATTTTAATGTTGTGTTTCTGCGTGTGAGTAAGGCCGCCAGAGCTGATTGGAGTGGGGGGAAAGGGTCAGCAACACTTGTTTGCTGACTCTTAAAGGCCGGCAACGCACCCGCGACTCTTCTGGTGTTGCGAATGTCCTTGGGCAGCGGTGATCACTTACCATCAGGTGACCCACTTGCTCGTTTGTCGCCATCTGATATATACAAAAAATAACAGCTAACATTCCGACCGCTCTTATCTCTTGTCGCTCCATATTCCGATGGAATATATTTCAGTTCCGATGTAGAAATAGTAATGGCATTGACATTTTTTGCCATTCCATTAACGACATTAACTTGGGTTCATGTTACTTTTTATAACTTTTACTAAATATAAGTAAGGAATTATAGTAAAAGCGTAAATTGCTTTAAGACTAGATTTATTGAAGTTATACTTGTTTTGGCGCGATGGAGAAAAATGATGAGAGTGAATTTTTACGATGCGCGCGCACACCGACACCAAAAAATTTAACAGCATGAAGTTAATTCTAGGTGGTATGACAGTGAATTTTTGCGATGCGCGCGCAGATGCGCGCATAAAAATAACAGCATGAAGTTAGTTCTAGGTGGTATGAAAATTGATAACCATGTTCAAGTTGTATATTAAGAAGTATAACTTCTAACGCGTGTACATAAGTACACACAAGTTTTTTTAAAATATATTAATTAGATATTTTTAATAGTTAATAATGTACTTGAGCTGCAGAGACTTTTGATGCATTACTTTCGCTCAATAGCCATGTGCACAAAGTCAACTGCAAACATTCTTAAAACACCCTCGATTCATTAAAATTCGATTTAAATTTTATGATTATACACTTTGTTGTATAAGATTTTTCAAAAAGATTATGTTTTTCTCGTAATTAATAAATTTGTTACCTATATTTCACCCTGTTTTTTACGTGTTTTAAAAGTTCACTCTATTTCGACCTGTATTGGGTCGGTAGCTTATACAGGTGAGACTGATGTGATACGATAAAATTGTGTGGCGTCATGCGTCCGCCTCTTAAGGCCCAGAATTCAGCTCACCGCCATCTCGCTAGCACATTTAGATGATTTACATGTTATGAAATGAATGTAAGCATATTTATACAAATACAATTTATACATGTGCGCTGAGTTAATATCCCAAAATATTCAAGCTGAGTTTTCATTTCGTGATATGATAATATTCTGGGACATTATTCACGTATGGCCATCTGATTCCAAACTAAGCAGAGTTTGTAAGGACTATGGAAACCAGATAACTGATATATTACATATACTAGTTACATTTCTTTTGTAAATAGGACATACTTATTAGATAATTACATCCAGACTCAGGACAGACAGACATGTTCATGCTCACAAATATCTGTCCTGGGTGAGAATCGAACCCAAATCCTGCGGCATTAAAGGCTAGCATTTACCAACCACGCCAACAGGCCCGTCATGCATATTTAACGAATGAGAGACAGTGTGTATGTGACGCGAAGACAGGAGATTATTAATATGTCTATGATTACAATGCACTATCGAAGTTAATTCCACACAATATTCGTCTGAAGTTCTATCAGCACCTGTGGCATTCAACTCGCTACGAACATAATATTAATATTATATTTTTCATCCTGCCTAATATAACAATCGTTTATTATCTCTACTAAGATCCAACAAAGCGTTCTACAGGATAATCTGTACTAGTTTTAACAAGGCTACTAGTAAATTAGATCTGCCGCTGTGTATCCTTCATAGCTTAATGGTAGAGCATAAAAGAAATACCTACATGCGTAAACTGATTCGATTCCCACCAGATTTCGTATTTTTTGTTATTCCAATACTAAACGGGCAAAATAAAGGTTGGAAAGCGTTGCGGGAATTTTGACAGCGCATGGCAGCCATCTTGATAAAGCGATAGCTGTCAGATTAGGCACGAAAAGGTACCTACATATTTACATAGGTACTTGTAAAATTTCAGCATGGAACGCTACTAGCCTCAACAACGCGTAGAATTGTTAAAATTAATTATTTTTTTATTGAATGGGGAGTGCTTACCCGGTAATCAGATTTGTGCAAGACGCCCAGGAGGCCTCTGACATGACTTATCGACTATTGTCTAACTAAAAACACCAAACGGGACCGACAGTTTAACGTACCCTCCGCAGCACGGAGATGGTCAGAAATTAAACCACTTTAACAATCACCCATCTATGGACTGACCGCGTGCCTAGGTGCTTAACCTCACGGATCACTTAACAACCGGCGAGTGCAACACGCCATGAGCGCCAAAAATTTATTATAAAAATGTTCTATTAGCTGGTTCATTGCTGTCGCCATTTTTTGGCTTAGGTTAGATGTTATGGATCTCGAAAATATGTGATCCCATTCCAACAGAACGGTGTCACTCAGTGTTGCCAGATATATATGTATATGTATATATATATATATATATATATATATGCCAGTAAAAAAGTGTGGCATATATATATATATATATATATATATAAATCGCGAAGGTCTTCTTGCGTCTTTACTAACCAACTCCGAACTTACCTGTTCACACCAGCCTGTGCCTTTTGAGCTTACCACGACGAGTGAGGTAAGTTTGTATGTAGGTACAAACAGGTAAGCTCAGAGGCTCAGGCTGATGTGGACAGGTAAGTCCGGAGTTGGACAGGTAAGTATGTATCAACATGTAAGCTCAGAGGTACAGGCTGGTGTGAACAGGTAAGTTCGGAGTTGGACAGGTAAGTATGTAACGGACAGGTAAAAAAAAATATGAGGGTTGGAAGAAATTTTGTTTCTCCCTCTCTCCATCTTCCCCGTCTTCCCTTATGTGGAAAAAAATTAAAAGATTTGACGTGGCTGCGTTCCCTGTAATCCATCAATAATTCCTCGGGAGACAGCTAAATCCTTCCTTAACAAATTGGCCGCGTCTTATGTTCCTCTGTATGGAGAATGTCCTTCTTTGGGTATAAGTCCTCCCTCCTATGATCCTCTAGATAATCCTTTTTCTCTACCTGAGCTGGAGGCTGTATTACATAATGTACAGGATTTAGCTCCAGGATTCGATGGTTTTCCCTACTCTTTTTATAAAATGATGGGTCCTCTTGGTCAGCAATATCTTTTAGATATAATAAACTTATGTTTCTCTCAGGGATGCGTCCCTAACAACTGGAAGACACAATTAATTATTCCAATTTTAAAACCTGGGAAATCACAAAATAACCCAGATCACTATCGTCCTATAGCTCTTTCTCCTGTTATATGTAAAATATTTGAGCACCTAATTAAAAACAGGTTGGAATGTTTCGTGGAAAATAGAGGTATTTTAGCGGAATCCCAGTTTGGTTTTCGTAAAGGATTTAGCACAATGGACAGCCTCGCTTGCTTTGTGACCGATGCACGCATTGCCTTTAGTAAGAATAAATCTCTTCTTGCAGTTTTCTTGGACATTTCAGCTGCTTATGACAGTGTTCTTCTTTCAATACTCAGGACTAAGTTAAGTCAGCTGAGTATCCCAGTAAGGATGATTCATTGTATCTGCAATCTGCTATCAGGTCGCCTGATCAGCCTACACATTCCTGGGGAAAGGTATGGTCCCAGGTCAGTGTGGCGTGGATTACTGCAAGGCTCTGTCTTGAGTCCTTTATTGTACAATATTTATACACGTGACTTACATAGGTCTCTCAACATCAATTGCCAAATTTTGCAATATGCTGATGATCTTTGTTTGTATGTTACTGATTTGTCCATTGAAGCTGCTAAAGAATCCATGCAGGTTTCTCTAGATTCTTTAAACAACTGGCTTTTCTCCCATGGTCTCCATTTATCTCCCCAAAAATGCTCATCAGTCATATTTACCCGTAAAAGAGTGATCCCACATGTTCACCTAGAAATTGAGGGATCTCCTATCAGAGTTGAGGATAAAGTAAAGTTTCTGGGTGTTACTTTAGACTCTAAATTATTTGGCGTTTCACATCTTAATTATATTACTAACAAATGTGAAAAGAATGTAAATATGTTACGTGCACTTGCATTTGTTTGGTGGGGTGCTCACCCTTTCACTCTGAAACTTATCTACAATGCCACAATAAGAAGCTTACTGGATTATGGCACTTTCTTACTTGAGCCCTGCAGTAAAATCGCGTTGGCTAAATTAGAGTCCATTCAGTCTAAGTCACTCCGTATTGTTCTGGGTTGCATGAAATCCACGCCCATTAATGCTTTGCAGGTGGAGAGTGGAGACGCTCCCCTTGTTATTCGTAGACAATATCTTGCTGAAAAATATGTTTTTAAGGCATATTTTCTCAAAAATCACAACATATTGTCAAAACTGTCTGAATTAGTTAGTTTATATGATCAGAGTGAGTATTGGAAGCACAAAGCAAGCCCTCTAATTCTAAATTCATTTAAAAAGATTAGTATGGTAGAGATGAAATCCTCTATTTACCAGTGCACTAAATTCCCATTGTATGACTTCCCATATGAAATTCTAAATTTTATTCCAAATTTTATTCCTCACATTGGCATAGATAAACAAACTATTCATGCCAATGATGTTTTCTCTCCTATTGTTTGTGATAAATGGAGAGACTATCATAATTTTTTTACAGATGCTTCAAAGTTATCTGATGATAGTAAAACAGGTGTTAGTGTATATTATTTAAATTCTCAATTTTTTTTACAGTTTCAGTGTCCCCCAGGGGCTTCTGCTTTTACTGGGAAGTGCATAGGTATCCTTGAGGCATCCTATCTCATAAAACTATATCCAAAGCTGTTATTTTCTCAGACTCCAAAAGTGCCTTGGCTGCTATTGTCAAAAATCCTTTTAAAGATTCCCTTGGCTCTCCTATTATACTGGAAATAAAAAAATGTCTTCATTCTTGCTCTATAAAGAATGTAGAGGTCATATTAGTATGGATCCCTGGGCATTCAGGTATAAGAGGTAATGAGTGTGCAGATGCATATGCTAAGGCTGCTATTACCAGCAATTTGGCTGATCCTAAATATTTTTCGGTGCAGGTGTATGATCTACTTCACCTTCCAAAAACTGATACGCATAAGTCCTGGCAATGCTCTTGGATCGAATCAAGTAAGACCAAGGGCCATTGGTATGCCTCTATTCAAGCAGAAATACCCTCTAAACCATCCATCTACAAATACAAAAAAGTTCCTAAATTTGCAGAATCCTTCTTGGCCATTGTTGTACCCCTGTCTTCCTTCATAAAATTAGGATTCGTGACAATTCTTTGTGTGAATGTGGATTAGATGATGGATCCCTAGATAATATTTTTCTTAAATGTCACTTAAATAAACCTTTCTCATTTGCGAATATTTCTTCTTTAAACGTTCACCATCCTCTGAATGTAGGTCACCTTCTTTCATTATTTCCTTATTTTATTTATGATAAATGCTTTTATTAAATTTATAGCGACTAACATGATAAAATTATGATATTTATGATTATTGTCTTTGTTGATACGTAATTTATGTATTTCTATTCACTAACTCATATTTGTGTTTGTCTTTTGTTACAGGCTCTAAACTAGTGCCACAAAAATAAAGTATTAATTAGCCTTTGTAGTTTCCCATGAGCAGTCAACAAACACGTGACACTGGCAGAAATTGCTGAACACATCGGCAGATTGCCACAACACAAAAAAAAAAACTTCACTTAAACTTATGTTATAAGGTGGCTTGAAAGATACATTAGACAAGGAATTATTAACATCGAGTGGTATTCCTTGATTTGGTTCAAATTCATCTGCTTTATAAGGTTGAAGAAGTTACGGTTTGCCAATTTAAGAATCCTCCTTGCACTTCTTTTCATTGTGATTAATATATTATTATAATCACTAACTATAATAATAGACCAAATAAATAACCACTACAATACAATAATTCACTTTGGTGACAAGCTTGCATCACGGCCGGCACATGTCTTTTTGTTAAAAACTTCGGCACGCGAGCGCGCTGAAGCCCGCCGCCCCGCGCCCCGTTCCATGCGTCCCTCGTGAACCCCGAATAGGCCTCTCAGACACCGTACCTAGTGCCGGTTTAAGGATATTTAAGAGACGCAAGATAGTTGTCACGAAAACATGATAAAAACTTGACAAATTAAGTACGATATTCAATGGACACGATAAGATCGGTGAACTGAACTCAAAGTATACGTGGTAAATTATACGCTGAACACTAGCGCCCCCCAAATTTCAGTCTGACGATGGCGGAACTATATTATACGCTAAAAGGCATTCTAGTGATGGAATTACGTCCATGCCAATTTTTCGCCCTTGGATTCTTATGATCATAAGGGACCCTTGGGCTAAAAATGAGGGTCGGTCAATCTTGCGTCCGTATACCGGACGCACAAAGTCAGTCGGACGCAGCATCATCGGTAAATAACGCCATGTAGGACGCAACATGTCCTTCAAGATGTATATATATATATGTATATATATATATATATATATATATATATATATATATATATATATATATATATATATATATATATATATATATATATATATATATATATATATATATATATATCTGGCAATTCAAATTACGTTTATGTTACTAAACTTGACTTCAAACCTATAAATAGGTAGCACATACAAATTATAGTATTCCATTAATATTAAAGGTATCAGGTTTGCATAAGAGATGTATTCAATTCAATCGTTATTCAGATTTTTTTAATACTTTTTAGTTTTTGAAGTCGGTTTTTTTAAACGAAGTTTTTTTTATTTGTTACTTTTTAGTGTCTATTTATGTGTAGGTCTACGAAAGGTGCCGCGCGATTTAAAAATATAGGTTCCAAGATCGAATAGCCAACGATTCTGCTGAGCAGTGGGCTCACAGACTAGGTCTTATTAATGATCTATAAGCCAACAAGTCTGAAGAGCAGAGGGCCCATAGACTAGGTCTTATTAATGATTGATTAGCCAACGAGTCTGCTAAACAGGGGGCTCATAGACTAGGTCTTATTCATGATTGATTAGTCAACGAGTCTGCTGAGCAAAGGGCTATTAGACTAGATCTTATTCATGATCGATCCGCCGTCGAGTGTACTGAGCAGAAAGCCCATAGAGTTATTGAAGTTATACTTCTTTTGGCGCGATGGAGAAAAATGATGAGAGTGAATTTTTACGATGCGCGCGCACACCGACACCAAAAAATTTAACAGCATGAAGTTAGTTCTAGGTGGTATGAGAGTGGCGCGCGCAACGTAAAAATAACAGCATGAAGTTAGTTCTAGGTGGTATGAAAGTGAATTTTGCGCGCGCATCGTAAAAATAACAGCATGAAGTTAGTTCTAGGTGGTATGAGAGTGAATTTTGCGCGCGCAGATGCGCGCGCATCGTAAAAATAACAGCATGACGTTAGTTCTAGGTGGTATGAAAATTGATAACTATGTTCAAGTTGTATATTAAGAAGTATAACTTCTAACGCGTGTACATAAGTACACACAAGTTTTTTTTTATTATTTTTGTTAAGGTAGGGGGAATGCCTATGCATGCCACCCGCAAAAAGTGTCTGCGGATACCCGCGTTCCCGGGGCTCCCCCATCAGGCGGCAAGAGAAATCCACGGCAGGTTAGGTATATTCGGTGCGAGTCCGACATACCCACCCGTATGTCGGACTCGCACCGAATATACCTAACCTGCCGTGGATTTCTCTTGCCGCCTGATGGGGGAGCCCCGGGAACGCGGGTATGCCGCTCCGGTGCCCCCCTTTTGCGCCATGTCCCAGATAGTCGAGACATGTTCCCTGGGAGGACTCTGGATTGCCCGCCACTATTGCCGACTGCTGCCAGTCCGGCACAGCGACTGCGCCACAAACAGATCGCTGTGTTCCCAGAGCTGCTTGCACATGGTGGCAGTAGAGGACACTTCTTATACTGCCACCGCAGCCTCGAGGGGAGTTGGGCTACCGGCTACCGCCTCCACCCCAACGCCTCCTCCGTCTACGAGCGGGATGGGCTAGTTCCCGATCCCGCTCGGTGGCCTCCTTCTGGAGCATGACTGCCTCACGGAAGGAGACCACGGCGTCCCATTTGGTGAAGTCACCTGCCAGCTTCGCGTCACGCGACTGCTGGCGGCGATAGATCCCGTCCGATCTCAGCGATCTCCAGCGTATGCTGGGCCGAGTCCAGGTCGCTTCCGCAACGGTGACAGTGTGTTGTCACTTCTAGGCCGATCCGGCTCAGGTACTCACCGAAACACCCGTGTCCTGTGAGTATCTGAGTCAGTATGTAGATGACGTAACCACCCTTCTTTCCGACCCAAGCCTCGAGGTGAGGCAGGATAGCACCGACGGCACGTTGGCGCGCGTTCAGGCGCAACCCAAGCCGTGCGCGCCACTGTGCGCATCTCGTCTAGGCTCATAAACTAGGACGTATTGATGATCAAGTAGACAACGAATCTGCTGGGCCTATATAAAAAATAGCAGCTATTCCGCATCAAACTAAGATTCACGTAAATCGGTTCATAAATCTCAGCGTAAACGGTGTACGTACTTAAAGGGTGCGCCGACATGCGCGTCCCAAAACGAACTTATTCACGCGTACTAAACAGACGTACTAAACAGAAAAACCCGAGGGAATATCTACCAGAGGATGGGCAGCAGCTTCCTTCTGATTACTATGACCATCTTACTGCGATCGCCAACCCGTCTGCCAAGCGTGGCGATTATGGCATATCCCCCCAAGATGATTCTTGAGGGAGGCTGGTCCAGCAGTGGACTTATTTAGCTGCAATGATGAAACAGACAATTACATCGTCCACATAAACAAACATTTCCATACAAAAATTATCATAAAATGAAAACTACTGCGCCAAACTATATAAAATTTGTATGGGACCAAATGGCAACTATTCCGCATCAAACTAAAAAAGAATCACGTTAATCGGATCATAAATCTCCGAGTAATCGGTGTACATACATAAAAAAAAAAATACCGGTCGACTTGAGAACCTCCTCCTTTTGAAGTCGGTTAAAAAGCTAGTGTTGCGCTCATCTAGCTACGTAGCTAGAACTTAATTCAAAGTAGGTAGGTACGGCACCCGAAAAATGTAAGTTAGGCATACATAAAATAAAAAACGTCATCAAGTGCAAGTTAGTAATAAGAGTGCGAAATTCTGAAAGTTTTGAATCCTTTACAATTACCACCTATTAAGCATTGAATGGTACTTCATTCAATGCTTAATAGGAGGTAATTATAAAGTATGATGACAATGAGTATGAAGTAGATGTCATTGTAAACGTCTAAACGTTATAGTTTCAGCTATGCATCATCCAAGACCTTAAATTATCATGATATCTAAGGTCTTGGACGATCAGGGGTTCAAATGAACCCCTGATTGACCTATCCTGCAAGCACCGTCGTACCAGGAACCTCCTAGATGAAACGAACGAGATCACACATTACCTACACAGAGTAAAGCAAGTATTAGAAACTCTCGTGACACTTTCACATATTATATCTGACATATTGTGAGTACAATATGTCAGATATAATATGTGCAAGTTCCGGCTTTCTATAACCGTTCGTAATTCATGTCGTCCGTTGGCGTCGTTGGTAAATGTTTGCCTTTCACGCGGCAGCTTGTTGCTTCGATTCCCACCCAGGACAGATATTTGTGTGCATGAACATGTCTATTTGTCCTGAGTCTGGGTGTAATTTTCTATATAAGTATGTAAAGAAGTATATGTAATATATCAGTTAGCTGGTTTCCATAGAACAAGCTCTACTTAGTTTGGGATTAGATGGCCGTGTGTGTATAATGTCCCGGGATATTTTTATCATAAAAAGTAGAAAGAGAAGTTTAGTTGAAGCGACGTGCACAATAGTCCATCGCTGGCAGCAGTGTCACAGGACTTTCAGGGACTGGAAACAGGGGCCACCAAGAAGAATAAGAATTTACGTTAAACAACCAACCCCATTTGTTCAGATGCGTCATATAGCACGACTTATTTTATGAAACAAATAGTATGGCAGCCTGACAATAAAGTTTTGCAAATATGGTTAGCTCATAGCGTCTAACAAAATTAGCAGTATTAATGTTTTAGAATCGTACACTAGTATTGATGACGTTCTAAGTAAAATTTTAACGACCCTAACTCTTGGCAGTGTAGCTTTCTGTTCCAAAGGTTGTAGGTTCGATCCCCATTCTAGACAAATATTTGTGTTCATGAACATACCTTCTACTTTGGCTTCTGGCTGTAACAGTGTGCTGAGCTGCCTACCAATAGAACCCATAAAATATTATCTATTCCTCGTTTCTTTATAATGTTTTTTTCTTAATCATGTTTAGTTTTATGGTACTATGTAAGTAAATATAAAATTTGTACAAACTTTATTGCAATGTGTATGTGTTCAATAAAAACATTTTCTTTCTTTTTCCTTTTTTACGTGTCTTGGTCTGGTATTACAAAAATCAGTAAATAAGTATTTCTATCCGTTGTATCGTTGTATCCATAGTACACGCTTTGCTTAGTTTGGGCTAGATGGCGCTGTGTGCTGTGGACCGGATTTTTATTAATTAGTATTAATATTTCCACGATTACATCTAATGATTGTTTACTCGTGTCGACTATCATATAGAATATAGGAAATAAAAAGTGCAATCGTATTTGCGCACACACTTAAGCACTATAATATGTTCTGCAGAGATGGCTAATCTCCATTGAGACTAGCCACCATAGCCACAATTCGACCAAGAGAATAATGTTACTACAGAGGTATATATAAAAAAAAAGTTATAGATAGGATAGGTGAGTGTAATCTAAGGTCCAATTAAAGAAACTAAAAAAATGCAGAGCTAGGGAACTATTCTAAAGAAAATAAATTTAATTCCAAAATTAGCGAAACAGTTTAGGCGAGATCAAACCTTACTACGCTACGCTACATAGGTGAACTCTCTATTCCCGAACTATCATAGACCGATGGCAGTTATCTAACCCGATCAAAAAGAGATTGGGCAAAAGACTGACATCTTTACGTACTCTTAGACACGGATTCCGGGCTATTACTGGGACACACACACACACATTACACATAATTAACTGACCAATCACTTTGGTTACGACACCACCAAAACATATTCGTCGTCACCACATCACCATAAACAAACGTGCTGATAGCTAAAACTGATCGCAGAAAAAGAGAAAGAAAACCTTTTTTTTTTGTTAATGTGTATCCTCCTAAATATTAGCAGCTACTTTTGTAAAACGTTCCATTAAATGAAACGCGCCATTAAACAACACGACGTCTCTTTATGAATGTTATATTTGTTGTCATATGCACGCAGGGGGCGCAGATAGACCCCAAGATATAATAAGGGAGATTCATTGGCGTCATTGACCGTTGTTATTCTAGTTTGGTGATAAGGTAAGGTTGCATGGAAGCTGTTTCACGGAAGCGGAGGAAGCTAGAGGAACTGTCCACTTACCCAATAGCTTTTAATCCATAATTTAACATTTAGCCTTTTTATTTTTATGTTTACTAATTTTGGTATTGGACATTAGGCAGTTGGCAGTTTGAAATAGAGTTTTAATCAGATTTTGAATGTCATAACTAACTTTTTTTAAACATGTTTGTCCATAAAACGGAATGGGCGGACATAGTCGTAGCAGATATATTGCATAAATAATTTTGTAATTGGTAGAAAATCAAAAGTAGAAAAGGAAACACTTTTGTAAGGCCGAATGAAGGCTAGAAAATTAGGAAATAATGGCTTTCCATGTCAAGTTTTCCACAAAAACGAAACCGTTGAGCATAGTCATGGCAAATATTTACATAGCGTAAATAATATTGATCTAATCGAAAAACCCAAGGAGGAAAATGAGGAATACATTTATAAACTATGTAAAAACTTATATAAAAACTTTGTTCACACAAACGAGACGGTCGGGCACTGTGCCCGACCGTCTCGTTTGTGTTCTGTTTGTAGCAAATACATTGCGTAAATAATATTGATCTAAACTAAAAATCCATGAAAGATAAATGAGGAATACATTTATATGGGCGGATTATAATAAAAAAATTAATAGAAAATAATAGATTACTTGAAAATAAGTGTGTCCACTAAAACGAAACGGTCGGGCATAGTCGTGACAGATATCTTAATTGCGAAAATAATATTGATCTTATCAAAAAATCCAAGGAGGAGAAATGAGGAATACATTTACATAGCCGAATGACAACTAGAAATAAGTTTGTCCACACAAATGAAACCCAGCCGGTTCATTTATATGGTCAAAGTTATTTCTATGTAGTCGTCATCTTTAAGGCGTGAAATATAGGTATTTGTTTAGTCTCAAAAACCAAGTAGAAAAATGATGAATATGTACAAGCTCGCCCCGCTTCGTTATGGTCCATGCTTGGCCTTATATATATGCTATTACATGCCTAATCTCGTAAACATACCTAGGTACTATGTGGCTGTAACGAGATTTACCACCCGCGTGCTATTGACGTCTTATGTTATTATTACTGTATATAAGCTTTTTCTCGCGAAATTACGAAACTTTATTAACCCACTAGTTGTACCCCGCAATTTTACCCGCGTTAGACGTTGTAAATTATAGCCTATGTTTTATTTGGATATATAAGCTTTGTTACTACAAATTTTCATCAAAATCCGTTCGGTAGTTTTTGCGTGAAAATAACAAACGTCCATACAGCCATACATCCATACTCACAGACTTTCAGACAAGCGATAAACATATCTACTTAGATATATTTCTAAATACATCCCTACATATTATAGATAAATTACATGCAGGCAGAGAACTATAGTAGTGTTCATCTCTCATTTCAGTTAATTCAAGTAATGTTTATTTTAGTTGTATTCATTTCAATCGCATTCTGTTGAGGTAGGTATCTAGAACTAGTCCCTCCCTCTTACCCACCACTATAAGCCAGGATCAACAGTGGTGCCTATACACTGAGACAGAAAGAAGAAATGACACTGAGCGGTGAGGCTCAGGCATGTCCTGGGGAATCGCTTTAACCGTATTGGATCCCGCAACGAATTTAATCAGGAAGAAAAAAGGAGGAGTTAGAAAATGAATAGATTCACTTCCCTCCAAAGCAAAGCGGGAGACAGAATGACGCAAAGAGGCTATAGCCTAATAAAATGAGATAAATGCAACTAGAGAAGCCAGCTGCAAAAGCACCGAGGATCAATTTAAGGGTCCTAAGTGGGCTGATCTATTTGATTCCAATAGTAGGTATGGCAAAAGCGCTTAAACGCACGAAAGTTGTTCCTAGTTGCTACAAGATCCGTATAATAAACTAGTCCAGATATTGGTTGCAAGCTATTTAACATAATATCACGTTGGTTTTGCCAGAGATCACACTCCTAAAGTATGTGGTGAGCAGTTTGTTCATATTTGTGAGTTGAGTTAGGTATGTTCTGTCTGTTCGATTCAATTTTATCCAAACTGCGTCTACTCGGTTACTTCAAAGGACTCTAGTTCAGTTCAATACTTTTCAGTTTTACCAAAATCGCTACAAATATATCAGCGGAATTAAAAATCAGTTCGCAGTTGTTATATACCTATATATTTTTTTTTTATTGATCTAATAACAACAATAAATAATATTAAGTACTTAATTAATAATAAATAATATAGTGACAACCGGAAGGGGAAGACCTCGTCGGACGTTCTCTGACCAAATCGGAGAAGTTCACACGAAAGGACAGGTCAGAAGTACCCTAAACCGGCGAGCATGTATGAAGAATATACCTACCTAATGACAGTAATCGAGGCAAAAGAGGTGGGCAAAGATCGTGACAAATGGAAATCCGTTGTCTCTGCCTACCCCTCTGGGAAACAGGCAGGAGGTTATGTATGTATGATCTAATAAATGTTCTGTGTAACCAATCTATAGCGTAAACAGTATTCACCTACTACCACATATAGCTCCACAGTTAACATTATTTATTAAACTTGTTAACAAAGAATGTGAACTTCGCGCGCTGAGTTCAAAGACCGAACAAAAACAGTGAAGAATGTGGGGTTGGTACGAAAATAACGATAGCATACCTTGAATGAAATGATTAATGATAACGGCTCGTTCCCCCTACAGCCTTTCTTTGAAGGTAATGAACCGTCCAAATATACCAATCGACATTCAAGCGATGATATAGGCAGGTACTAATTAAAAAAATGTAGGTAAGTATGATATGGAATGTATTTATTCATTCATATTAATGAATCACTTGGTACATGCACTTTGGTACATGTTGGTAATATGTATATTATTATAACAAAATTTAAATGGCATTATTTAAAAAAGACATATTTAACTGTTTCCAGGTTCATCTGATGCTCCAACTCGAGACAGGAGTGGTAAAGGCAGACTTGGTCTACATCCAGCTAGAACAGCACTGTTACATAAAACTTTGTATGATCTGTGCCTCTAGCACGAGTTCCTGCAGTTTACTTACTCGATCACACGTACAGTTTCCTCCCATACATTGAGCACCAGCGCCTCTCGCGGAAACTATTAAGAACTAAAACTCTGGTACTCAATGTAAGAGACGAAACTGTACGTGTGATCGAGTAAGTAAACTGCAGGAACTCGTGCTAGATGCACTGTATGCCCCGATAATCTAAGTAGGTAACTATAATAAAGTACCTACTTTACAGACGCCAGCACATCGAGCTACCCCAATCTGTCAAATTTCTTTTATAGATTATCAACTTTATCCCATAAGGATAAGGTTCACTTTCAATTGGGAAAATTTGACAGATTGGGGTAGCTCGATGTGCTGGCGTCTGTACATCAAACTAAAACTACGATCCTGTGTTTTGAGCCATCAATGGATCTTTGTTCTCACGTGATTGTGATAGTGGAAGTGTGATGTGCGTGTGTATTTAATCGAAGGTGGCCGGAATGATACTCCATTAATTGGTACGCAGATTTCCAGTGGTGTAGTAATTAAAAGGTTGTAGGTACCCATTTGTAGATTTGGTTCTGTTACCCTTTTGTTTAAAGAGTAGGTAAATGTTAAGTTGTTTATTTGTTTTGTTGTTTAAAAAGATACTGTAGAAATAGGCAGTTCTTATCGAATCTTCGTTTCCGTGTATTCAATCCGATACAATTTGTTCCTGACAGCATCTTTGCTACAGAAGTTGCTTTCATAGACCAAGTACCTACCCTCTAAAATAGTGTCGACTGTAGGTACTTACTTCGTATGGGCAGTGGTTACCCTAGTATCAGAGTTGTTCAAGCCGCCCAGTAGGACTCTGGCGTAGCTTAACGACTGTTTTCCAATTACTACAACCGGGACCGATAGCTTATCATGCCTCCAACCTAGAAATATATGGGTAAAGAGGAAGAAGACTGTATTAATAATTACAAAAGAAAACCAATTTATACGTACGAACATTCTTTATTTCCTTACACATACAGTATGGGGATTAAAAGTTTTGTAGAAACTCATTTAGGACTAAGTATTGTTAGTTTGCCTCCAAAATATTACACACTATTGTATAACCTAACTAGCGACTACCCCGACTGAACTAAAAAGAGTTATAACTATTGAAAAACATTTAAAATCAAACATAGCGAAGCTACCGAATTAACTAACTCTAGTTAAAAACGCGCTGAAAAAACGTGGTCTGCATGGGTCCTAAACTGCTTCTACGCGTTTTTTTTATGTACCAATGCATGGCTGGCGCAATTGAGATTGTAATAATCGTATACCTTGGACCGTTTGTCTAAAAATTTCCTGTAATTTAGGTTTATTATTAGGTAACATTGCATTTCCTGGCATAGCATATTTGCAACTAGCTATAGTTTAAACAAAAGAAAAAATAAATAGTACTACATATAATACAAATCATGGGATAATTTATTTAAAAAAGAACTTGTTTCGATTTTATGTTGCTAATAAAAGCCAAGCATTATCTGCCCAAAAAAATCACTAAACTTTTTAGAGGCGTCACACAAATATTACTATATGTTTTATTTATGTTCATGTTAGTTTATTTTAAATATTTTTCCAATCATCAGTATGGCATAATTGTCTATTCCCGAAAAAATGTGTCTTTGGGAATGTACTTTTTCGTGTTTTTTTTTAATTTTATTTTAAATATGGTAATGTGCCAAAATTTTTATGCGATTTATATACCATAAAACGGGGTGAAAAGGAACGGGAACAAACTAGCTAGAATGGAGATTGTCCCTATCTTTTTTCACCCTGGATATCTATTCGCACAGTTTTACCGTTTAATCAATTTTAATTGGCCAGAAGATGGATGGGCCGACTTCATTGCGTTTTATTTTATTTCAGTAGTTAGTCAATCGGTAGTTTACAATAACCCTCTTCTAGTGTCGGGGATTAGAAAGGTATCAATTTGGCTCCACACTTTGGTCACTGCTGAGCACCAATCTTAGATTTACCATATATTTCAAGACTGGATTCATTAAATGAACACATAGCCAAGCCAGGGGCTCTATCGGCTAAGTCGCCGAACATCGATTTCTTAAATAGCGTTCAAATTCATAAAGGTTAAAAATGACTTAATCAATCGTTAAATGGGCTTCCATGAGCACATGTGACGTCATAAATGGTCCGGGATCGATTGTCAACGTTAAAGACGATTTAACGGTTGATTAAGTAATTTTTAACCTTTTTTATTTAAACGCCATTTAAGAAATCGATGTTCGGCGACTTAGCCGGCAGTGCACCTGTCTGATGTTTTGTCACTGGTATTGAACGTTATTTCATAGTTATAAAGTTGAAATTGTAATTTATATTGGATTATATGGCAATAATTTGAACCATAGCCCGCATTGACTGAGACTTGCTATAGATAAAAATTGCGCGAAATTTATACGTGATGCGAAGTTAATAGATTTTAATAAGTCGGCTATAAAAAAATTGGACAAATTTTACACCATATTTTTTTATATGAAACATATAACAACGATTACGAACAAACAATTTAGAATATAGTCGGGCATAATCTAAAAATTAACGCGTAATTTATTATTAATACTATACTGATTAAATGGTTAATTAATTCGAAAGCAGTATATTTTTGGCACATAATTTTAATGACGTTAATTTTAATATTCTCGTGTATGTATCAATCCATATCTAAGTACACAACAGTATTAAAACAATGTTGGATTTTAATATAGCTCAAACATCCATATAAACCCAAAGAAAAAATATATGTACATACTCATTAGGGACTCCTTATGCACCATACAATGTGTAACAGAAAAAGAGTAGCCAGAAAAAGACTTGTGATACACATTGTATTGCAACAGGTTGATTGACAGGAATATTTTGTCATGATTTTATATCTATTTATAAGCTGTGGCATGCTTTTATATCTATTTATAAGCATGAGCCTGTCAATTAGATTGAATGCCTGAGTGTCACAGCACAATCTACATAAAATTGATTGATTGGCAAGTTGGTTCATACACTTGGCCTCGTGATTGGGCCATTGTGTGCGACTCTTTTTAGGTACTGCAAAACATTTTGACTGCGTCCAGAAGTCTCAAAAACCTTGAAAGCTTGGCTTAACTGCCTCCTGTAGCATTATTAGATCTTGCAGGAAATTTGCTAGGTATATTCTTGCAACATAGGAATATATGTGCTGCTGTATTGTCAATTTCAATGCACAGAAAGTTAATAAGTTAACAGCAAGAAATATACGTTAATTTTTAAATTAGACAGTTATAAATTATCACCTAAAATCTTGTAAAAAGTATTCTTGTTAAAACTTATTAACAGTCATAAACATGGTATATGAACTTAAATATTTATTTCTTAACTTGTTATCATGGCAAACAATCTTCACAATAATAATCTTATTTAAACTTTGCTCTACATACACAAACATTACTCCAAAGTGTGGCCATGAATAATATTAAGTATTATTTTAATCAATAAGCAGGACTCTGTTTTTGTCCACCCTCACATTTGGTGCACTCTTCAATTTCTTGATAAACTTGTCAGCAATTCTATCATCCACTTCTCTTCCAGTAGCTTCTGTATATTCAGACAAGACTTTTTTCTGCAAACGCTTGAAAGGCAGTTCATCACCTTTTTTCTGTAAGACAGACATTATAACAGCATGCCAGTTGAAATTCTCACTGACTGCCAGTTCTTCTATTTTAGCGACATTCTGATCATGGAGACAGATACTCTCATCTGCTTCTTCGTCTTCTTCGGTCTTCAGTTTCTTTTTTTGTGTCTTCTCCTTATTCACAACAACAGGTTCAACAGGTTCTACACCATTTTCAATAGCTTCAGGGTTACTGTTAGCAGTGTCTTGTCTTTTGCGTTTCTTATTTTTACCTTTACCTACAGTTTGATGTTCTTCATCACCATTGCTTATTGATTCAGTCTTATTCTTCTTCTTGCCCTTCTTGGGCTCAGTATCTTCTGCTATTTCCTCAGGTTGTGCTTCAGCACTCTTTAGTTCATTTTCATACTTCAAACGTTTTTTCTCCTCCTTCCTTTGTTTTTTAGATAGTTTTTTCTCATCTACAACTTCCTCATCACCATTCTGTACTCCATTGTCAGTGCCATTTGCTTGAATAGCTTCTGATTTTTCAACTTCACTGTTTTGGGATGATTCATCATGTCCATTAGTGACAGAATCATCTTTGTCCATATTTTGTTTCTGATTTTTATTTTGATTGTTATTAGCATTAGATAAAGCAGAAAGTTTCACAGATATCAGGTCCCAAGCTTGGTCAATATCTTTAGGGTTGGTCTTGTGTCCACACACATTCTTGACGAAGTTAATGAACTTTGGCTTCTTACGGGGAGTATTGTTATGTTTGCTAACAGTCTCAATAATTCTTCGAACATTCGGTGGAGCACCCTCTTGCTCATCAAGAACGGACTGTAACATTTCCACCCAAGTATTTTGTTTCTTTTCTCCCTTCTTTTCCTTAGAAACAAACCCTTTGCCTGAGTATCTCTCTTCTTCTGTTACGCATTTTATGTGTGTTTCATACTCTTGACCCCTAGAATGAAAATTAATAAATTTCAATGTATACATTTTTCAAGTAGTAACTATACCAAGAATGGTTCAAAATTACTATTATAAAGTTTACCTAAAATTTCCAAATATTTGAGTTAAAATTGCTAAATTGTTGCGAAGAAATCAGTTGCAAGTGGGCTTTACTGAGAGCACATCCAAAATTTAATAAATAATATAGGTCTGTAGTGATCACTATCAGATACATCTCCACTCCTATTTTTTATGATAGGAAACACAGTCCCATAAGATCTCTTGGCAAGTAAGAGTGATAAATATATTATATTTATTATATTATACAACAAGTTCAGTACTCTATGGAAGTGTACTATAGCATAATGAAACTGCTAGATACTAAAAAAATATGTAAAAAAAAAATGCATTAGCGGCCCGCACAAGCACAGAATATGCAAAGGAGTTTCCTCTGATTCTTGGCAGAATCTGCAAATTGTGCTGTCAGCCAACTTTAGGTTGAACATGTGCTTATTCAGCTTGCAGTATCCAGTTGCAGTGTGATGACAGCCTTTGAGTGTAGAGATCCAGCTGAGGATTTCCACAGTTCCATGGCTGTTGAGGTGCATTGATCGTTTAGGATAGAGTAGGCCCTTTGCTTGGGAATACCACAAAGTGTCACATAAATCAATAAGCTCTCTAATTTAAATAATAAATAACCCTTTACCTGCCACATAATTAAAATATTCATAAAATTTAAAACACACTATGATAAGTTTAAATAAACACAGTGTTTGATATAACTTCATTTATAAAATAAATTAGAATTTTTAGAATTAGAAATTTACTTTAATAACTGACTTTTCTTAAGTTATATTATTATAACTATTATGTAAGAAGTTAATGTAATCCTAGTTATTTGAAACTTAATCCTATAAAGGGGGTACATCAGGGATGAAGATATTTAAAATAAGTAAAAAATCTTCCCATAATGAACCCAGTTCGGAACCCCGGTTCCCAGCTTAGAATTATGCAGTCTAGATGTATTTGTAGTGTATGGAAATAACCAAATTTTCCTACAAACTCTATATAATATAAGTCATATAAATAAACACACGTGTACCAAAATAAATACTTACAGAAAGTCTTTAAAACAATCCATGCAAGATAAATTGGGATTCCTATTTCTGCATTTTATCATATAATGTTTTTCGACTTTTGGCTTCTGCACAGATTCTCCACAATGCCCACACGTGAATACGACCATTTCAGCAATCAAACACGTGTTATTACTAATATATTTGTTTTGGATACAGATTTATAACCTGTAATATAAAATACGCATTTATAAAATACACATGTATAGTTTCTTTAAATAAACAGCGGCGTAAGAGATTAGATAATTCATGGTTAATAAACATACTTCAATGTTCAAAATTGCTACAGATAAATTGAAAAAATTACGAGATAGCATTAAATTTTCTCAAAATTTGTCAAACAGGATTATCGAAATGTCAAAAGGTTTTCTTTACAAAATATACCAAAGAGTATAATAACTTGCCTATACAGGAGGGGAAAACGTAGTTTGTTATATTCTCTTCGGAACACATACATATAATAATTATGTCAAGACCTATTTTTAAGCCTCAGACTTCATTACCCTTTTCAGCAAATCATCATCGTATAATCGCGCAGTGCGTCTTTGTTATTCTTTCCCACATTTCATACGTAATGGCTCGTCATTGAGTATTTTTAAAAGCAGAACTAAGAGTCACTTCATAACTCTTTAATTTGTATATCAGATCTTTAATTTATATATCAGACTAGCTGTGCCCCGCGGTGTTGCCCGCGTTAAATTTTATAATTTTTTTTGCTATAATCCTCACGGAGCCCGAGCCCTTTCCAACGAATGCAAAACCGTGGAAATCGGTTCGTGAGTTCTGGAGTTATAGCGTCAGGAAGGAAAACCCGACTTATTTTTATATAGTAGACTAGCTGTGCCCCGCGGTGTTACCCGCATTAAATTTTATAAATTTTCTTTGCTATAAACCTCACCTTTCCAACGAATGCAAAACCGTGGAAATCGGTTCGTGCTGTTATACCCTAGTCCTGAAGCCCTTAATGCGGCTCTGGCCATTAATATATGCCAAGAGTGCCTAAACCCGAAGTAAAAGAGTTAACACTCGACATTCCCCAATCGGAACAGGGCAAAAACGACGAATTGGTGAAGTCTCCTGTTCTCTCTCCTCATTTTACTAAAAAAATGGCTACAAATACCGCAATGCCCGAGCTGGAGTTAAATATATTATGCAAATTTGTAAAACCCTACGATGGGAGCCGTGAAACTCTGAATTCATATCTAGTAAATTGTGACAACGCTTTTGAACTTGCCAAAGACTCTCAAAAGCCTATTCTATTCAAATATATCATAAGCCAGTTGCATGGAAAGGCGGAAACTGCTTGCTCTATCAAGGAGTTTTCGACATGGTGCCAACTAAAAGAATTCCTGAAAACTCAATTCAGTGAGCGTAAACACTATACACATCTCCTCACCGATCTCCAAGAGAGCAAGCAGGGCCCGCAAGAAAATGTCAGCGCATATTCTTTACGGGTGGAGACTTACCTCTCACAATTGTTAACAGAAATAACACTGTCCACTACTAAATCTAAAGAGCTACCCGGCCGTACCGCGGCTATGGAGGATCTTGCTCTACATCATTTTCTCATGGGGTTGCACCCCCGTATCTCAAACATTGTGAGATGTAGGTCTCCTAAATCTTTAAATGAGGCCGTTAATCTAGCTGTCTCGGAAGAACGCATTCAACAAGCATTGTATAAGCGCCCGCAACCCGACCAGAAGTCTGGAAGTAACTATAATAACCGATTTATAGGTAGCACATCGAAAACAAATATTAATACTTATTCACAAAAGCCACCAAATAGCCAACAACCGGGTTCTTCTAATCCTTTTTGCCGATACTGCAAATTACCCGGTCATGATATTTCTATGTGTAAGAAACGAGAATATAACAATAGTCGTTTTAGATATCCGCAAGGTCCATCTACCAATCAAAACCCCTATAAGCCGCCTCAACGTGTGAACTTCCTCGAGCAACCTGATGAGGACTCGGGTCAAGACGAAGTAGATCTTTCACCCGGAGATTTAAACGAATAAAGGTCTCGCCCTGGTGTCGCACGAGACAGTCCCCCAAAGCCGATACCAGTCTTCAACTTCCTCAATCTTCCAATTCTAATCCGACCAATCGACAGGGTAATCAGCCCCAAACCGACGGTCACACATTAATCAAAGCTTCAAATAATTCTATGCGACCAATCGACAGGGTAATCAGCCCCAAACTGACGGTCAAAATTCAACGAAATCGTTGAATTCTAATCCGACCAATCGACAGGGTAATCAGCCCCAAACCGACGGTCACCCATCAATCAAAGCCTTGAATAATTTTAAGCCGACCAATCAACAGGGTAATCAGCCCCAAACCGACGGTCATCAAATTACTAAATCTAACTCGACATCTATTTCTAATTCAAAAGCCTTTACTATTTCCAATAGAGTCGATCAAAATATTTATGAAATCAACTTAGATACGACAAAAAGACTTTTACCCCATATCCTACTCGATTCACAAGTTTCGGATATTCCACTACACCTGTTAGTTGACTCAGGATCCGCCATATGCTGCTTCCCAATCTGGGGGGCCCGAGCGCAGCCTGTAGGCGGCTCTACGTGGGGATCGTGCGATCGATGGACCTGTACGGGGCCCCGATCTGGGCGGCTGACCTGACGGCCGGCAGCATTGCTGTTCTGCGGAGACCGCAGAGAGCTATGGCCGTCAGAGTCATCAGGGGATATCGCACGGTCTCCTAAGAGGCGGCCTGTGTACTGGCCGGATCCCCGCCCTGGGACCTCGAGGCGAAAGTACTCGCGTCACTGTACCGGTGGCGCGAGGAGATGCTGGCGCAAGGCGAGCGGCCGATGCAGCGACACATGGAGCTGCGTCGGTCGCAACTTCGCGAGGCCCTGGTGGCGGAATGGCGGGGCAGACTCTCGCGCCCAACTGCCGGCCTCGTCACTATCGAGGCGGTCCGGCTGGTACTCGAGCGTTGGCTCGGGAGGAGGCACGGCTCCCTGTCGTTTCGGGTGACACAGGTGCTCTCGGGGCATGGCTGCTTCGGGAAGTACCTGTGTCGCATAAACAGGGAGCCCGACTCGGTTCGATGGTTGGCGGCGAAGAGTCCTGGGACGCGGTGGTTTCCTTCTGCGAGACAGTCATCTCGCGGAAGGAAGCTGCGGAAAGGGAGAGGGAGATCACATCCTCTCACCCAGCCCGCAGCAGACGCACCGGGCGTCGGCGGAGGGCAGATAACGCCCTCTTCCAGCCCCCCTAAATGGGTCCAGGGGCGACGGACTCGGGGGCGTCCGTCGCCCACTACACATCTGGACCCGAGGCGGCGGCGCGACGTGTTCCACGCGCGCCCCTCTTAGACGTTGCGGGGGGAGTTTAACACCTCACTCTCCCCGCTAATGCGAGGAGGCCCGCAAACATGGGCCAGCACCAGCCGGGGGTTGCGGAAGTATCGTTTGTTCCCGCGACCCCCGGCGCAGGTGTGAGATGGAACACCGGGGTGGTTTTTAGTCAGTAGGAGTCTGACAGACCCCTCCGCCTCCCCCAAGGCGGAGGACATCCATGCAGGATTTTCCACCCCGCAAAAAAAAAAAAAAAAAAAAAAAAAAAAGGATCCGCCATATGCTTGTTAAAGGAATCAAGCATACAGAATATGCTGAAACTCATCAAGGAACCCATTAAACTTAAGGGTATAGACCCTGGTGATGAGCCGACGTCAACAATAGGCCACTTGCAACTCAAATTAAAATTGAGCGAAAGTAAAACAGCATTATTTAAGTTTCATGTCGTTAAAGATATCAATCTGCCCTACGATGGCATTATTGGCACGGACTTCCTAACATCATTTGGATGCAAAATCGATTATACAAATGACATTCTTAAAATTGGTAAATTGAATATCAAGTTACTGTTCTCTGACCCATTTTATATCATTCCACCTCGCTCTGAAGCCGTCATTGAATGCTCAATACAAAATACCAACCTAAGGGAAGGTATCATCTTAGGCCAACACCTCAACCAAAATTTGTTAATTTCCAATTGCATAGTTAAAATTAAAGATAATAATAGAGTTAACTTAACTATTGCAAATATTTCAGAAACTTCTATGCATATCAATTCTAATTTAAATCTAAATATCGAGCCTTTTCATTCCGAAGCGTTCCAAAAAACACTGCAATTACACCCAATACGGCGAATAGAACCACCAATGTAATCAATTCACTACGAATTGATCATCTTAATCAAGAATAATCTGATGCTCTTCTGGAACTTTGTGTCCAATATTCGGATATATTCCACTTAACTGATGATCAATTAACTCATACTTCCGCTCTAAACCATCAGATAAAGACGAGTAGTGATATTCCTATCCATACTAAATCCTATAGATTCCCAGAAATCCATAAGAAAGAGGTAGAAACCCAAATCGGAAAAATGCTTGACCAGGGTATAATTGAACCTTCTTCCTCACCCTGGAGTTCGCCAATTTAGATAGTACCTAAAAAGACAGACTCCCAAGGCCAACGCAAATGGCGAATAGTCATCGACTATCGTAAACTAAATGATATTACAATCGGTGAAACGTACACTATCCCGCAGATATCTGAAATACTCGACCAGCTGGGACACAGTAAATATTTTTCGACATTGGACCTCACTTCCGAGTTTCATCAAATTCCTATTTCCCCTGAGGATAAATCTAAAACAGCCTTCTCTGTACCTCAAGGACATTATCAATTTAATAGAATGCCATTTGGATTAAAGAACGCGCCCTCTACATTCCAAAGACCCATGAACAATTGTCTCTCCGGCCTTCAAGGGACACGTTGTTTTGTTTATTTAGATGATATTGTTATTTATTCTGCCGATCTTAATTCCCACATGAATAACCTAAAAATTGTGTTTGATAGACTCCGTACTTTCAATTTAAAACTACAACCTGAAAAATGTGAATTCCTACGCAAAGAACTTGCGTATCTAGGTCACATTATCGGCGAGGATGGTGTCAAACCAAATCCCGAAACAAAATCATTTCTAGGGCTTGTATCCTATTATAGAAGATTCATTTCTGATTTTGCGAGACTTGCTAAGCCAATAACGTCTTTACTAAAAAAGGACATTCCTTTTATTTGGCAAAACGAACAACAACTCGCTTTCGAGTCTCTTAAAGCCAAACTTGTTTCTGCCCCAATCCTAGCATACCCAGATTTTACGCAAACCTTCGTCTTAACTTGTGACGCTTCAAGCTATGCGATATCGGCAATACTATCCCAGGGTCCTATAGGACAAGACCGCCCGATCGCGTATGCATCCCGCACGCTTAATAGGGCCGAGTGCAATAACAGTGTCACCGAGAAAGAATGTCTCGCTATAATATTTGGCACTAAGGTGTTCAGACCTTACCTACAGATTTTGAAACGTCGACCATACGGTCGACGTTTCAAAATCTTGACAGATCATAAACCACTACAATGGCTGTTCAACTGCAAAGATCCAGGATCGAGACTTATCCGCTGGCGTCTGAAATTAGAGGAATTCGAATACGACATTCAGTATAAAAAAGGAAAGATCAATGCCAACGCCGACGCCTTATCTCCATTCCCGGTCAATCCAGTCCAACCCGATGTACCAGATCCTAACCCTTCAACGGAAGAAGAACCTCAACGAGAATTAGACAGTGATCTTTTAGACCTATTAATACCACCCGCTTCTTTTGATGCTAATGATGTTACCTTACATTCCCCAAATCTCCTGGAGCCTAGTGAAAACTCATTACCTCAACTTGATACCAACTTACCTTCCAACATTCCGGATAACCTTAGGGAAGAACTCGAAAATGAAAGAAATGACTTACCTGGTCAATCACCAGCTCCCGACTTTAATCCAATGCCATCCACAAGCGCGTGTCCAGACTCACCTGTCGACGATTATCCCACCTTTCTAAAAGAAATGGCAAATAAAGATAAGTCCTTTAATACAGAAATCGAGGAACATAATCAGAGCCTCATGAAATGTCCATCAAAAGTAATTTTAGTCCCTACATCTATGGATCTAGATGAATCAAATTTATACATACAGGAAATCCTCGGTGACCCTATAATTAATTCAACCGTTATTAACTCTGAAAAAGAACTTTTCTTGTTCCAGAAGATCGAATGCAACAATAAAACCTATTTCTTGTTATTCACAAAAGTACATCATTTCGACGAAGCATCATACCCTGAAATATTTCAAACTCTTAAAACTATTAGAAATGAATTAATTGTCTTCGAAAACGTTACTGAAATAGACATATCTGATCTAAAAAACCCATTTGAAAAACATTCGTTTATAAAAATTTACAACATGCTAATTTACCTGTTCCATAATACACGCATTAAAGTTAATATTTACCATAATAATATAATATATCCAACTCCAATTGAGATAAAGAAGATCCTTTTTGATAACCATGATATCCCAATCGCAGGCCATTTGGGCTCTTCACGAATGTATAACAGAATAAAACAAACATATTACTGGAAGGGTATGCGCAGTGATATAGAATCTTATGTAAAACAGTGTAAGTCTTGTCAGGAAAACAAGGCACTTAGGAAAATCAATCGCGCCCCTATGCAGATTACAAGTACATCCACAGAACCATTTCAACGAGTATTCCTTGACATCGTTGGTCCACTTCCAGAGGCTGGACCAGCGAAACTTAAGTATATATTAACCGTTCAAGATGATCTTAGTAAGTTTTCTTCCGCATACCCTATACGTAGTACCACAGCGGAGGAAACATGCGAATGCTTACTTCATTACATATCCATATTTGGTATCCCTAAAACGATTCTCACGGACCAAGGGACCAATTTCACTTCAGATCTCTTTAAAAAGACATGCGAATTTCTCAAAATTAAAAATTTCTGGTCGTCTCCGTATCACCCTCAGACTCAGGGTGCCCTTGAGCGAAGTCACTCAACACTCAAGGAATATCTTAAGTCTTACATAAATGAAGAACAGACAAACTGGCCCCGATACGTCTATACTGCCATGCTCGCATACAATACGCCCATACATACTACAACTCATTATTCACCATACGAACTAGTGTTTGGACGTAAACCGTTTGTCCCAAATTCCGTCTTCGACGAACTTTCAGAAACGACATATCCCGACTATGTCCGTATGCTCCAAAATAGACTGAAGTACTCAAGAGAAAAAGCATTGGATTTCGTAAGGAAATCCAAAGAATCCTCCAAAACTTATTACGATACTCATACTCGCCCAGCTCAATACAAAGTTGGTGAATATGTCTATCTAAAAAACCACCTGAGACTGCGCAAAGCGCTCTCACCCCTTTGGAAAGGGCCTTATAAGATTGTGAAAATTAACGGTAATAATACGCTGACTTTACTCATTAATCGGCGTCACGTTACTCATCATTACGACCAGGTCAAACCGGCAGCCGATGTCGGACCTGTAACATAATTTAGTTAGATTAATGAAATTAGAATTTAAGAAAATAGTGTAGTTTTAACTTACTTTCTGAAGGACGCCATATAAGCTTCTAACGGAAATGAAATAATATATATAGATTTAAGTAAAAGTAATTTACTTACCTAGTATTAATAACTACCGTTATTTGCAGTGGAGTTCGGGTTCAAACTCTAAACAATGTTCAGTTGAATGTTTTAATACCGATAGATATTTCAAATTTTGGCCCACATATACAGAATGTTGAATCCATTTTAGGAACCACGAAATACCTATGTAATCAGACTCGCATTGCTTTAGTTGACGCTGAATGTAATAATATGATCCAACCATTAACAGGACGTTTCCAAGATTTGAATAAGGATTTTTCATCCATCTCCCATCTAATAGATAATCACATTAAGCGTAGCGCTTGGATAGGAGGAATAGGTACAATTGCAAAACAGATATTTGGTACTCTAGACGAAAATGACGCATTGCGATATGATGAAGCTATTGAAAATTTACAAGAAAATGAGAAACAGTTGACTTCACTTATGAAAGAAAATATTTTAGTCACAACTTCAACAATATCTTTCTACAATAGTACTCTCCATAAGATAAGAGATAATGAAGCTAGTTTAAATAAAGCTATCGACAACCTCTCGCAGAAAATAAACAATATTACTAAAATGACTACCGACTTTCACATTTTCGTTAAAGTTAATGAAATTTTAAACATTTTAGAAACGACAATACTTACCTTATCATTTCAACTAGAAAACATTGTTAATGCTATTCTATTCAGTATTCAAAATATATTGCATCCTGCTATTATAACGCCGAGAGATAGACACCGAGAGCTTGCCGATAACTATAGACATTTGCCTAGCGACCTCGAATTGCCTGTAACGCTAGATATTAATTCTATACATACTATTTTAAGTATTTCTAAGCTAGTTTGTTACTATAGAAATAATAAGATTATGTTTGTACTGCAAGTGCCGATGGTCACTATACAAGAATATTCATTATTTCATAGTTTAGCTCTGCCTATACCGTATAATGTTAAGAAACCACATACATTCAGCCTAATTACCCCTGGAAATAGATATATAGCAATGACCAAAGACAAAGCTTATTATTCAATTTTCAATGATTTAAAAATATGCAAAACTATCAACCCAGGAAATTTCATATGTGACATTAATAACGTGTACTCAACAGACGCAAAACCTACATGTGAAAGTGAACTATTAGCAAAAGTGATTAGTGAAAAACCTAAACAGTGTGAAACCAAAATTATAATAGGAAAACTGGACATTTGGAAACCGTTGACTAATAATAAGTGGATTTATGTACAATCGGAACCTAATAAAATCTCTGTGGACTGTGTTGGTTCAAAATTATATGAAACAAATATTTTAGGCACGGGTATTCTTAGTATCCCCGACAATTGTATTGGATATTGTAAAAGTACTACGTTAATACCAAAATATGACATTGTTAATATAACTTCACCCATTAACCATTTGCCAGATTTTAACTTAATCAACGACACTTGCTGTAATATACATAAATTAAGTAATGTAATAGATAATGTGTCTCCTATTCACTTGCGTGATATAGATTTAGATGACTTTAACACAGAAAACAAAGTTATAATGAATTCTATTTTAAAAGATTTAGAACTGATTAAACATCCTGAAGACCCACACATAGTTCAATATGGGACACACTATTCTATCTTAACCATTCTTATTTTTATTTTTATTATTGCATTTATATCATTCATTTTGTATAAGAAATTATTATCGTGTAAGTCTGGCGGCAACCGACTCTATCCTGTAAAATTTCATGTAACTAAACCGGAACTTCAGACTACCCCTACCACAACGGACAAACATGACACAGAAATAGATATGCCTACCCCTGAAGCTCCAACCCGAACCAGATTCTAATAGACGCTTTGTATGCATCCCCAAAGCCTCTTCTTAAAGGGGGAGGTGTTATACCCTAGTCCTGAAGCCCTTAATGCGGCTCTGGCCATTAATTAGCAACCTAACCAATTTTGAATGCTAGTTAGGATTAGAGGCTCAGTGAGTACTCAGTCTGTTTTAAACCTCAGTAGAGAGCGGTTGCCTAAAGAATATTTTTAAGTGTGTGTTTTGTCAGTGTTTTAAAGTATTATAAAAATAAATTCCTTCTTTTAGTTTACTTTAATTTCTTTTTTTAAAAAGACATTTGTGCCTACCCGTATAACAGTGCGTTCTGGAGTTATAGCGTCAGGAAGGAAAACCCGACTTATTTTTATATAGTAAGATATGTAGGTTTTATGTAGTATATTATATATTTATAAGGTATCGTATGTAAATATTGTTGTGCACTCTACCCATTCAATATATAAAAATCTCACTGGTTTCTCCTAATGATTTGCTGGAAGAAAATTATGTAATGAATTAAGCTCGCCTAAGACATGACTTTACTTTTTAACATTTAACTTAATTGTAAATTTCTGTATGCAATAAAGAATAAATTTTCGCACAATATGTACTAAAAGCAGGAAAACTGAACGGTTTCTTTAAAAGTGTTGATTTAACTAAAGGTGTTTCGACGAAAATTGCTATACGTTCGTTGTTCTTAACTGACTGACAACACTGTCTATCAAGTGTCAATTAAATTGTCGTTGTTGTTAGCGGTGGCGGCTGGGGTGTGTCCATAATAATTTAAAGTTTTAAACGTAATTCATAATGAAATAATATTTATGTGACTAAAATACAGAAGGAATAAATTACAATGGATACACACTTAGTCATATCGCTTATATCCATTGTCATCAGTAAGTTTTCGTACTTTTTAAATCGTTCGAAGTTAAAGTTAGTATTTATAAATCAAACTCAACTTGGTGCCGTGTTTCACTTAACTCTTCGCGAGCTGATTCCTAAATCTATATGTATCATCAACTCTTTAGCCACCGCTCCGAGTTTAGAATAGATTTGTTACTAGTCTTAAACTTTAAAAACTAGAATACCTGACACACAATAACAATTATAATTGTATTGTTTGTTATATATGTACAAGTATTGGTCTGTGTACACTTCATACTAACTTAGGCCAAGAGGTTAGCTACCTAATGTACAATGCTAAGAACAATATTATCACCCCTGTTGTCGGTTGGACTGTTCTAATCTATTATTTGATGACCACCATGACTCAGTTAATAGTGAACCTGTCTTACAATTTCTATTCTAAAGATTGCTGGTTTGATCCTCCCACAACACAAATATATAATAGGTCATGAGCATGTCTAGCTGTCTTGGCTAGGGTGTTTTCTATTGTATGTACATATTTACAATAAATCATAGAAATGCATTTGTATCCCTAGTCTGTTGATCTTTATTCTTGTATGGAAACTTTCATAGAAACCTACTACTCTTGTTAAGTTACAGCTTGTATAGTAAGATAGATACTTTGTGTATTCTAAAATAATTGAAATTTCAGAAAAGTTATTCGGTATAGTGGCTCTTATTATACTTTTCTTTGTTGCTCTTTGGGTCAACAACATGAAAACTTAAATTTTACTTAACTGAAAATTAAGATAATGTGATGAGGAAGTATACTGCCCCTAAACAGTTTCTCTCACCTCACAGGGGCTCATAATAACAGCCTAAGTTCAGCCACAAAGCCCAATTTCAATGGAGACAAGCACAGGACATTTTATAGTGCACAAGTGTGTCCAAATACAGGAGCACTTTCTATTACAAGACTACTGGAAAGTTGTCAGGTACAGGATCAACAACTTTATATGCTCTCTGAGGCACAGGGGTGATATACTGCCTACTGCCAGACTTTGGGCTGATACTGAGACATTCTTTCAACAGAAAAATCACCTTGTTTTTGAACACACTACTGTGAAACCAACCGCAAAGGCAGTCATGTCAGATATGAGACATATATTCAAAAGTTAACTATTATTTTCAGCAAGCACGGCAGCTAATTTCTATGGCAGTGAGAATGCAATCAATGGTATCAGCAAAGTCCAAAAAATAGAGAGAGAAGACATCATAACTTGGTGTACAGTGTCCTTGTTAGAGCAGGAGAAATGTGAGAAGTTGGCTAAGGCAGCTATGTTGGACAAGGGATTGTTTGGAAAGGAGTTTATTGAGCTAACTTGTAAAAGGGTGAGTGTGCATAACTTAATGGAAAGATCATCTGCCAGTGGCATAGTTGCTTTTGAATAAGTATACATAGATGGACAATGTGGTATAGCTATTTATAAATATTTAACACAACTTACAATAATTGTCGCTGTAAGTTAAACCTAAGCCAGTAAAGTTACTTAGAAGGCAAAATAAGTAATTTTAAAATTGGAACTGTTTTTCAATTCAAATGTTGATATTGATGAGTGGTTGAGCTTGGTAATTTTTATTTATTTATTTCTTGGAAAACCAACAGCTATACTAAAATAATATACTGCTAGAATAGGAAACATAAAGCCAATTACAAAGGACTTTCATGGATAGTGACTGATACACACTTATAATGCTACAGATAATACTGTTACCTACCACTTAAGGTAGGTAACAGTATTATCTGTTATATATACAGTACTAGCTGTGCCCCGCGGTGTTACCCCCGTTAAATTTTATAAATTTTCTTTGCTATAAACCTCACGTAGTCCGAGACCTTTCCAACGAACGCAAAACCGTGGAAATCGGTTCGTGCGTTCTGGAGTTATAGCGTCAGGAAGGAAAACCCGACTTATTTTTATATAGTAGATAATTGTCTTCAAATATTCTGATAATACTGTTACCTACCTTAAGTGGTAGGTAACAGTATTATCTGTATCAGTATTATCAGAATATTTGAAGACAATTATAAAAGTTATTAGAAAAAATTATGGCTATTTATGAGTTCACAATTGATTTAATAATGGTTGTGTATGAATAAGTTTTAGATTATATTGAAAAATTGCTCAATTCCAAATAATAAGGAAGTTTATTTTTATTGAGTGCAAAACTGCATAATTTAAAACCCATCGAAAGTTTTGCCAACCTTAACCTAACTAACAGATGTTCACTGCATGATGAAGAAAGAATAATGGCAAATTTTCACTTTCTTTATCTCCTGCCTAAAATTGTCCACTGCTTGACACAGGCCTGTTCCAAAGGTTTACTGGAGGAAATTGCCTTAGTCACCATGCTTGGTGGTGTGCGAGTTGGTGACTACAGTTAGTTGGTAGCTACTAGTAGCTACTTCACAGGTGGCACTGCCACCTGACTCCCTGGTGTATCCCTTAGTTGCCTGTTTTGACACTTGACACAGGAAGATGGTGGGTGATCCAGTTATTCTCTCTATTCTAATAATACTAATTTCACTTTAAAGTTTCCTTATTTCAAATAAGGTTTTATGAAAAGTTGCACTTTTAATTCTTCTTCAAATGAAGAATACACATTTGGAATGCATGCAGCTTGTCATAATATGTATTATCCAATAAGTTTGTTTCAGGCATTTGATACAGAAGAATGTATGAACTGGGTGGATAGAGGAGAAGCTACCTTACTGGGTTTGGATGCTGGTGAAGTTTATGTCGCTGGCCGGTATCACTCACTGGTACCCATACTGCAAGAGGTATGTAGCATGCTATGTGGATAACGTTGACAGATTTTTTTTTTATCTCCTACAAATTTTTTGAATATTTTATTATTTACTTTATTTGCAAGTAATTAAGTGGAAATCTTGAATATTTAAATCTTTAATTCAACCTAAAAATAAAGAACATTAACTCTGTTAATTCATTTTGTTTCTTTGATTCATTAAATTAATAGAAACAATACTTACATAAAGGCAACTTAATTTTAGCATATAATCAAATTATCTCATTTCAAGACATCTTTTATAGCCTGTGGGTGTTTGTTAAACACTGGACTCTTCACTAAGTGGGCGTTACCCGTCAATAAAGTACTCAATCACTCTAGTACATTTTGCCGGAAAAAAAACTGTATGTCATGAGATAAGCTGTCAAAAATATAGTAAAATACAGAGTATAGGCGACCCGGGTCCGCTTAACCGCCGTTTTTCTATATATTGTATAAAATCTTTCTTGATTATTATTTTATTTAACAGCTATACGGGCGTGGCGAGCCTTATCAGTACTCAGTAGCAGTTGTACGTAAAGGTGGACTTCCGGCATTGCAGCCCGGCGCAGGCCTCCACGCATTACGCGGTACAAAGGCTTGCTTCCCAGTTGTTGGGGCTTTAGCTGGTTGGGTCATGCCAATACATGTTGTAAGTATACTATCTCTCGATAATCAGAACTCACACTTGATTCAATAAATTAATTTTGATTTATTTTCGTTCATTTATTTTTTTTCATTCATTTGTTCATTTATTAAAACAGAACATTTGACAATAACTTAAATAAGCCAGTTTAGTAACTAAATCATTACTGCACCATCTACCAATCCGGGGTAGGCGCTCTGCGTTAAGCTACGAACGATACACGCTAGCAGATCAAATTTAGGATTCCCTTGCTAACACCCTTCCGGAGGATGTAGGTATTATCTATCGGTTTTGTTTTCTAGAAACATGGCCGACTGATATGTTCACAGTTGCATGTGAAAGATCATATCATATTGATAATACCTTACAAATTATTAAATTTAAATTTCAAATTATTAAAGCAAATTAATGAATTTCCATTTTTGAGATTAGTGAAACGCTTTGCATTGCGAATAATGCAATAAAAAAAATAAAAAAATTTAGTAAATCATTACTGTCATAAATCTTATACAAGCCTGCATATTCAAATATCTATAAGTACCTAGAAATAATTATGGATATTTACTACAAACATGTTCTGACTTTGAATTTACAAGCGCATTTATAGCCTAAGTGAATAAAACCTTTATTTTTATAAAGCTTATTACAAATATCGAGTCTTAGATTAATAGTGTCCACACTCTTAATTGTTATATCTCAACAAATCTCTTTGGAACAAAAAGCTAAAATAACTGTATAAATTTAAAGAGAATAGAAATTCACTGGAATATCACTTGTCTGTTTCTATATTTTCCTCAAATATAAGTCCAGTCATTTGGCATTAGTGTTGTGTGAAGCAGTGGTTGTAGTGGTCGCCCCATGTGTACTTCGAGACATATGTGTGTGTTTCCTAAATTGCCTTAAAAGAAAAAGAAAATACAGAAATGTTTTTAGTTTCGTAACAGCCTAACAAGCCTTATTATGAGATGGCCCAATAATAATAATAATAGCTTTATTTCTTCTCTCACACAGAAAATACATGAAAACTGTCTTATTAACTAATTAATTAATACATTAATGTTTGCTTAACATTGAAGAGGTGAAATCTGTGTGAGACACTGGTATCCGTACTAAGTGCAAAACCTGTATGACAGATGACCAGCCTCTCCTAACCAATGTAAGCGCACTAGAATCAAGCGACAGATCACAAAATTGTTCAGAAACCTGCGAGAATATTTACTAGAGAACAAGATTGTCTGAATACCATCATAGAGTGTTCACCAACCCATCTGTCAAGCGTGACGACTACGGCATATCGCCCCGAGGTGATCCGGAGTTAAAAACTTAACTACCACTATAGAAAACTTTACTGAAAAGTATGAAAACCAGTTTTCCCTTCAATAGCATTAAAGCGCGACCGTCGTTATTAACACAAGGTCCGTCATAATAATAATACCTTAATATAGACAGAACCATTGACAATATGTAGTAAAAATATTGGACTTAAACTAGATAATTAAACATAATCTCTTGACAATAACTTGACACGAGCTAGCTAAATATCATTGCAATAATAAAATAAATTTTATTAATGTTTTCATACAATCAATACAATGTGTACCTAAATATCTATGTTACTAGAAATAATAATGTACACAACTATATTACTACAAACATGTTCTGACTATTTACAAGCGCTTTTTTAAAGTCTACGTGAATAAAAACCTGTTTTATTTTATTTTTATATTTTATAGTCAATAGCCTTCTTCGGTGGCTATAGTTATCAAAATTGATATTATAAATACTTTGGCTATGAATCACTACTACAGCTGTTACTCCATGGGGTCTACCGCCTAATTCGCTGATCTTCGTGATCGGCGTTTTTTTTTAAATAAAATAAAATAAAAAAGGTTTTTATTCACGTAGACTTTAAAAAAGCGCTTGTAAATAGTCAGAACATGTTTGTAGTAATATAGTTGTATACATTATTATTTCTAGTAACATAGATATTTAGGTACACATTGTATGAAAACATTTATAAAATTTATTTTATAAATGTTTTCATACAATAAAATAGATGAAGTATAAAAATGACTAAAGCAATTGTTCAATGGCCAATGACGTTGAACATCAATTGCGGACCATTTATGACGTCAATTTGATGAATAATTTAGTCATTTTTATTCTTCATCTATTTGAAAGTCGATCACGAATTATGCGGTAGGTGCCCAAGTGAAGGAAAACATATCGTCATCTCGAGGGAATTCTGCGATAGGAAGTTCATTTCACAGTCTCAGCGTACATGAGAAAGTTCTTACAAACAGCCGCAATTACTTCGCCATATAATGCATACATTATTTTACAGTTAATGCAAGAAGGAGGACTAAAAATCACAGATTGCAACAACCATGTCAAATCTGCGATAGAATATTTCGGCGACTCATGCGCACCGAACTCGTTGAAAGATATGTACAACCCCATTGGCGATAACTCTGATAAGTACGTATTAGACGATAAAATTTATCCACTATTTTATCCACTGTTAATGCCAGAGCCTGATTTAGATTTTTGACAGCCCTGGCTAACTATGTCTAACACCCCAACCCGGCCTGCTTGTGCCTACCCGGCCCGCAAATATGATAACTCCAATTTGAATTGAAGGACTACTCTAGTATTTTTATAGTCATGGATTAAAAAAAAGAGAGGAAAAATTATTAGTTTTAATATTTAAAGCGATACTTACGGACTAAGTATCGCCGAGGTCACATTAAAAAAATAATTAAATATCAGTCTCTGGTTAGTGGAAGTAGAACTCTGATACACTCTGACATTAAAGTCCCATTTTTAGTCCGTACGTCTGTCTGTCCGTCAAGACCGTTTATCTGGATTTTTATAATACATAAATAATATTTTGATCTCTTCCAGGCTATGTAGACTGTGTACGGGTGGTGCGGGTATTCGATGTACTCTAGCGGACCCTTACGCCGGCTACGAAGGAGCGTTAAAATGTCTTTTAGCCAACAATACAGGCGACATAGCCTTCGTTCGAGACACTACGATACAACACGCGTTATTATCGCATCAGATACTTGGTAAGACATAAGACAACTTAACATTGGACTAATGGTACTAATATTCAATGTACTCTAATAGACTCTTAAGCCGGAAATAAACTAGCGTTAAGATTCCTCTTTACTAACAATACAGGGCCTTCGTTCTAGACACTATAGTCCAAGACGCGTTATTATCTGTCCGTGAGAACAGTTTGCACATACTTCAGTACAAATCCTAGCTAGTCTATCCTGTATTTTACCAAAGTGTTGCATTCGCAGAGTATATGCAGCATTGACTCATTTTTGTCCACACAGGTCCAGCAGATCAGACTGTCCGAGAGGTCCATTTGGTGATGGTGCTCGGTAGTACCAAATAGGCCTGTGAACGCTGCTACTATTGGTCTCTGCTGTACCTCCATAGGGCTTTGGTCCAACTCTTGCCTACTCCTGTTATGAATTGTTTTAGGTCTTTGACTTTAATCCATAGTTGATTGTGTCTAGTGGTAGATTTTTTATTAATTTTTCTTTTTTATTGTTATAGAAATCGCTACAAAAAGTTCAGGTTAGCTAACCAGAGGTTTAGAGCCCTTTCTGGCCAGTGCGTCATCTTTTTCATTGAACTCAAGTTTTGTATGGCCTGGTACCTTATAACCTGTAAGGCAATTCTGTTCTAGTGAACAGTGACAGAATCGATGACCCCCTTCTCGTGGTTAGTAGGTACTTGTCTTTCACGCCGCTGGTCGTGAGTTCGATTTCCACACTGAGGGCAGATATTTGTGCGCATGAATGTATCTGTTCAGTAGTAGTAGTCTGGGTGTAACTATGTATATAAGTATGTATTTACAAATGAAAAGTTGTTTGTGTAGTATATCAGTTATCTTGTTTCCATAGTACAAGCTCTGCTCACTTTGGAATCAGATGGCCGTGTATGAATAATGTCCCAGGATATTATTATGCAACGGTCGGATTTGCGTTTAGATCTAAGATAATCTATTAGATCTATTTGTAATACTAATAATAATCATTCTTTTGGTAGGTGGTGTGACAGAGGAACACTTCGAGCTGATATGTCGCGATGGGTCTCGGCGAAGAGTGACAGAGTCTGAGAGTTGCAACTGGGGTCGTGTGCCCGCTGACGCCATAGTTACCAGTAGCGCTGTACCAATGGAGCAACGGAAGAGGTATGATCAATTGTACTAATTACGTTCAGGCCATTGAACGAAGTATTTAGTAATTTTTAATCTTCATATCAAATCTTATCAATTCGGAAAAGGATCGTCACCGTATCGCCTTCGGCTCGCTGTCAAACAGACGTCATCATAACGTAAGCACGTAATCGAAGCGGATCAGCACCTCCGATACATTGACTCTGCCACAGTAAAAAAAAATATAGACCGTTCGGAAACTACTTAAAAACTATCTAAACTGCTCTCTCACACAGACAGGCACATTAACAAGAGCTCTAAGCGGTTGTCACTGTGCTGTCAATAGTGAATCCCGCATCAAGACGAATGGTAACGTTCAAGTTATACTACGTGACTTTTTTTAAAAAGTTACGAGATTTTTCGATGTATAAGGCTGTCTAAATTCGGCTTCATCAAAACCGTTACGATTCCGATTAGTGTGCTTTGTAGTAGGTTTTCATACAAAGAATACTGAGCGGCTCGAGGTGATACGGTTACGATCCGTTTCAGAATTGATATTGTGCCTTTAGGCGGCAGCAGATATAGTATTTCATAAAATCCATTCAGATATTTAACATTCACAACTTATACTTTTAGAAGTAGAGGGGTTTTACACAGTTTATTTTTATTTACTTGATACAAATTAAAAAGTGAGAACCAATTGTTTTGAAAACACTCTTTTTACAGATACCAAAATCTACTACAAACATTCTACCAACTGTACGGCGAGCCGAACTCCTTGAACAAGAACTACAATAATCAAACCCAAACTGGGTTTCCAGCTCCTTACAACCCATACTCTACGACTGAAGCTTCGCGATACCCTTATGATAATTTCAACAGGAATAACCTCAATGGCCTTAATGACAGACAAATGAAAACTGAAGATGAGTATGTATTGATTTTATTTTTTAAAGTTTTATTGATTCACTGTCACAATGCTCTCAAGCCATCAGTCCCTCCAATGTCATTGCCAGTCTAGCTCGTAAATCATTCCATTTGCTTCTTATTTTCCGACAGGAACAACACAATGCCTCTATACAAGCCGCGCGTGGATTCTTCAGGACAACCGATAGAAGCGTCTTTCCATCTGTTCCGGTCTAATGAAACTACTGATCTGTTACTACAGGTAATTTAGTTTTAATAGCTGTGCCCCGCGGTTTTACCCGCCGTTAAACTTTATAAATTACTAGCTGTGCTCCGTGGTTTTTACCCGCATTAAGCTTTATAAATTATAGCCTGTGTTAATCCAGAGTGTCAGCCAACTCCATACCAAATTTTATTACAATCGCTGTTTAGACGTGAAGAAGTAACAAACATACAAACAATATTAGTAGGATAACCTATATGTTATTGGGACATAATATTTATATTACTATATAGTGTTAATTTGGTTTGTAGTTTTTGCGCGAAAGTAACAAACATCCATACATCTATAGTCAAAACCTTTCGCACTTATAATACTAGTAGGATTTTTTTTTTGGATTTTGCTTGAATGCCTATTGTTCTAGTAATTAGACGCCGTCATAAACATTTTTTAATTGGTTTACCGTAATAAATAAACAATTATTTATATTTTAGGACGCGACGGTAAACTTCCGCATACTCAAAGAGGATGAGCAGGCAGCTAAGCACATTCTGAACAACAAGTACGTGGGTGACCAGGCTGAGAAGGCGGTCGTCGGGATACAACACTGTCCCGTGAAGCGGGCAACGCTGTGTGTTACTAGCGAACAGGAGATGGACAAGTGCGTCAAAATGAGGGTGAGTTTTGTTTAAAAGTTGTCAAATGAATGCAATATTTAATTATTTTTTGATGGCCAAGTCAATAATATTTTATAATAGTTCTTAAATTTTAGTTTTGACAATTAAGTATGATTATTATTATTAATAATAATCATACTTAATTGTCAAAACTAAAATTATATATTAATAATAATAATATCTCTGGACAATGTCACACAGATCATCCTAGCCCCAAACTAAGCAAAGCTTGTATTATGGGCACCAGGCGACGATATACATACTTATATAGATAGATAAATACATATAAAACATCCATGACTCAGAAACAAATATTCGTGCTCATCACACAAATATTTGCACTTACCGGGATTCGAACCCCGGACCACCAGCTTCGTAGGCAGGAGCACTACCAACTAGGCTACGGTGACCGTCAATATAACCGTCTATTACTTTTAGCATTATTACTGGCCTTCTGCGCTAGCCAACTGCTCATTGTCGTCAATTCTTTAGTTTTAATTTAGTAGTACTAAATTTAAAATGAATTGTATAAACAGGAATATTTGTGAAAACAAACAAAGATTTGTTTATGACGGCAAAGGAGATGTTTCCAAGAAACACTAGAAAAGGGGACCGACTAGTTATTGATAGAGTATCCAATACGACTATGTTCCCAAAAAGTCCATATGCCATGTGTATCAAGGTCTATAATGCTCTACCGGAGCCTATAAAAAATCTGCCGCTAAATAAGTTTAAACAAAAACTTAAAATATGGCTTTTAGAAAAAGCATATTATACAATAAAGGACTTTCTAATGGACAAAGAAAGAAAAATTGACATTTAACTATATTTTATTATTATATCTCTTGACATTGTTTAGGTTTAATTTTATATCTTCTTAATTAATGTATTTTATGTCGTAATTTTTATTGTAGTAGATTTTTGTTAATTTTTTATTGTATTTTGTTGATCAGTAATATTGAACTTAAAAAATGTAATAATTTCACATGTCTTCTACTACAGACAAGATAGGCAGCATGCACTTTCTAGATTAAGACCTATATGTACCTATATTATTGTGAAATAAATGATTCTGATTCTGATATAAATTTAAGTGTGCGTTAACCTCTCCGCCACCGCACCGTGGTCCTCAGACACGAATTTATACAATCCATTCGATATTTACTTAACGCGTTAAAATCGACTTAATTGTGTTAAGAAAATATCGAATGGATTGTATAAATTCGAGTCTGAGATAAATGTCTCAATGGACACTAACCGGAACATATTACAGTGCACAAGTGTGCGGAAACATAGGTGCACTTTATATGATCCGAAGGGCTTTCTAGCCGGCACGACCGGAATGAGGTCAGTTAGAGGACTGACGGCTGATCGTGCTCTCCGAAATAACTCGCGTATTATGTATTTGTTCAGGGAGCCCTAAAAGCGGCGTTTCTGTCACCTACCCTCGTGTGTTGGCGCGCGCACAGTACTCGGCACTGTGAACGAGCCATCGCTGAAGGTGTGGCCGACTTTGCGCTGTTCGACGCCGCTGACATGTTGCATGCGGCGTACACGCATCGGCTTGTGCCGTTTATGCAAGAAGTAAGTGCTTTTACGTTATTTTTTATTTATATTTGTAATTTTTTTTTTAATTGTTATAATAATAATGCCCTCCTAGCCGAATTTCGCCCACGGCGGCCAGTCTCAATAGAGATTAGCCATCTGCGCGGGACATATTATAGTGCACAAGTGTGTGTGCAAACACAGGAGCACTTTCTCTTCCTGTCATGATCCGATGGGACGCCTAGCGACACGACCGGAAAGAGGTCAGGTACAGGACCGACGGCTTTCCGTGCTCTCCGAGGCACGGGGGTGTAATACCGCTAACTTCTAGACTTCGGGCTGACACTGAAAAGTTTCTTTTTACGGAATAATTCCAAAATCACTTTTTGGCCCGACCCGGGATTTGAACCCGGACCTCATTATCTGCGGTTGAACACGCTACCGCTAGACCAACGAGGCAGTCAAAACTGTTATCAGGCAAGCTGACAGTAATCATGAAAAATTCTTAATGGAGTTAAGAATTATGATAAGCTTTAAGACTGACTTTGAATATTTCCCTATAGGTATACAGAAGTGGATCCGCATGGTATTACGCGGTGGCCGTGGTCAAGGAGCAAGATCCCGACACCGATCTCACGTACTTACGCGGCAAGAATACGTGTCATACTGGGCTTGGCCACGCTGCGGGCTGGGTGTACCCTCTAGCCTATCTCCTATCCAACGGGTGGATTAGGTAAGAACAATAATACAAGAATACGTGTCATACTGGGCTTGGCACTGCAGGCTGGGTGTACCCTCTAGCCTATCTCCTATCCAACGGGTGCATTAGGTAAAAACAATAATACAAGAATATGTGTCATACTGGGCTTGGCCACGCTGCGGGCTGGGTGTACCCTCTAGCCTATCTCCTATCCAACAGGTGGATTAGGTAAGAACAATAATACAAGAATACGTGTCATACTGGGCTTGGCCACGCTGCGGGCTGGGTGTACCCTCTAGCCTATCTCCTATCCAACGGGTGGATTAGGTAAGAACAATAATACAAGAATACGTGTCATACTGGGCTTGGCACCGCTGCAGGCTGGGTGTACCCTCTAGCCTATCTCCTATCCAACGGGTGGATTAGGTAAGAACAATAATACAAGAATACGTGTCATACTGGGCTTGGCCACGCTGCGGGCTGGGTGTACCCTCTAGCCTATCTCCTATCCAACGGGTGGATTAGGTAAGAACAATAATACAAGAATACGTGTCATACTGGGCTTGGCCACGCTGCGGGCTGGGTGTACCCTCTAGCCTATCTCCTATCCAACGGGTGGATTAGGTAAGAACAATAATACAAGAATACGTGTCATACTGGGCTTGGCCACGCTGCGGGCTGGGTGTACCCTCTAGCCTATCTCCTATCCAACGGGTGGATTAGGTAAGAACAATAATACAAGAATACGTGCCATACTGGGCTTAGCCACGCTGCGGGCTGGGTGTACCCTCTAGCCTATCTCCTATCCAACGGGTGGATTAGGTAAGAACAATAATACAAGAATACGTGTCATACTGGGCTTGGCCACGCTGCGGGCTGGGTGTACCCTCTAGCCTATCTCCTATCCAACGGGTGGATTAGGTAAGAACAATAATACAAGAATACGTGTCATACTGGGCTTGGCCACGCTGCGGGCTGGGTGTACCCTCTAGCCTATCTCCTATCCAACGGGTGGATTAGGTAAGAACAATAATACAAGAATACGTGTCATACTGGGCTTGGCCACGCTGCGGGCTGGGTGTACCCTCTAGCCTATCTCCTATCCAACGGGTGGATTAGGTAAGAACAATAATACAAGAATACGTGCCATACTGGGCTTGGCCACGCTGCGGGCTGGGTGTACCCTCTAGCCTATCTCCTATCCAACGGGTGGATTAGGTAAGAACAATAATACAAGAATACGTGTCATACTGGGCTTGGCCATGCTGCGGGCTGGGTGTACCCTCTAGCCTATCTCCTATCCAACGGGTGGATTAGGTAAGAACAATAATACAAGAATAAGTGTCATACTGGGCTTGGCCACGCTGCGGGCTGGGTGTACCCTCTAGCCTATCTCCTATCCAACGGGTGGATTAGGTAAGATCAAGAATACGTGTCATACTGGGCTTGGCACCGCTGCGGGCTGGCCCTGTTATTCCTAATATTATAGCTGCTAGATTCACTCAGAAGCCAGTCAAGTAGAGTCAAGGTCTTGGCAAAGCTCAAAGCAAAGTCCTGGCAAAGGTCAGTTTCTAGGAAAAGCACCTTCGCTAAAATTACGCGGAACAGAGTAGTGATAAGGCTACTGATTTCAAAATGCTTCTGTGTATCCATTTTTTTTATTGAACATGACATTGATGTGATTACCTTTCTCTATCCAGGCCATACGGTTGTGACGGCGCTCACGCAGCAGCGGAGTACTTCACCAAGTCGTGTGCACCCGGTGCGCTGAGTGTGGAGTACGTGGACTCGGGCACCGTGCCGCATGACAACCTGTGCCATCTGTGTCATGGAGCCTCCTTCAGGTATACTGTGGCACTATCATCATCACCATCATTACACCAACTGCTGTATCTGTACAGTAGTTTAACGAGCTAGACTAAAAGAATCTTGTTTACTATCTCACTTGTACAATGTTGCGTTGCTTTCTTATCACTATGGATACGAGTTCGCTATTTATTTATTTATAACAGTGTTTTACAACGTGTGGGTAGCGACCCCTTAGGGGGTCGTGAAGCATCTATAGGGGCGGATTGAATTTTGCTCACAAAATAAAATACATGAAACTAAAGCAACGGTTAGGGGGTCGCGAAATATCAGTGTCATGAAAAAGGTTGAAAAACACTGATTTTATAAATCAGTGTTGTGTTTATAAATCAGTGTGTGACCCCCCAACGATTGTCAATACAATTGATAATGGTACTGACATATTTTGATTTTTATGTTGTGCAACAAGCAATTATAGACTAACACCACATGCAATAATATAATGAATACATGACCAAAAACAAGGAAATAGCGTAGCTACACAACCACTGTTTTTAATGTAATTTTAATATAGTTATTATGTTACATTAAAATTAAATTCTAAAGATACAATTATAACAATGAATAATAATCCTTACTAATATTATAAATTCGAAAATAAGTCTGTCTGTCGCGTTTTCACTCCAAAACGACTGAACCGATTTAAATGAAATTTGGTACAGAAATTGTCTAGCATCTGAGAAAGGACATAGGCTACTTTTTAATGCGGAAAAAAGGTTGAAAGGCGGAGGTTTATTTAAGTCATAATCATATCGTATCAGACGGTCACCGTAGCCTAGTTGGTAGAGCTCCTGCCTTCAAAGCTGGTGGTCATAGTACAAGCTTTGCTTAGTTTGGGGCTAGGATGATCTATATATATATATCACTGCATCACCCAAAGATCGACTGGCAGAGAATGCCTTTGTCTTTAATCCCGCCTTTGCACAGTTATCTATACAAATAAATAAAATTGGAGTGTCTGTTTGTAATATTGAAATAACCGGTTTTTACTACATTAATATGAATATATATACGGTACATCCACCAAAATAACATTTTTTACAATTTTTGTCTGTCTGTCTGTCTATTTGTACCGGCTAATCTCTGAAATGGCTAGACCGATTTTGACGGGACTTTTATTGGCAGGGAGCTGATGTAATAAGGAGTAACTTAGGCTACTTTTATTTTAGAAAAAGTCTTTTATTTTACAAAAAAAACTAAATAAACTAATTAAGACGCGGACCAAGTCGCGGGCACAGCTAGTGTGCAATAAACTTAAATAAAATAAAATTAAAATAAATCATAGAAGAAAAATATCGCGAGAGCTGCGACGCCCGACGACGACTTAGCCGTACGGCCGCGTTTGCTTGGTTTTAGTACAAAGAAATATATATCACCTTCGTATTCGCCTCCGTTAACCTCCGCATCCGCGGAGGCGAAATTGTCGCCTTCGCATCCGCCTCCGCTAAAGAAGGCCTCCGTTACATCCCTACTCTCAACCAGTATTTTGTTAATTGAACCAATAATCACCTGAGCCGATATTATTCTGTTTGGTACAGGCGCTGTCGGCGCGACGCTAGCGAGGACTACTTCGGTCACGTGGGGGCGGTGCGCTGTATGGTGGAGGGTGGTGGGGATGTGGCCTTTGTGCGACACACCGCCCCAGCGGAAGTGTCCTCGGGCAGACGTCGCGAGTGGTGGGCTCGGGACCTGCTGCCCGATGACCTACAGCTACTGTGTCCTGATGGTAAGTTCATATAGAGTGGGACTCCGCACCACACCAGCAGAAGTGTCGTAATTAAAGAACATAATAATATCCTGAGACATTATTTACACACGGCCATCTGGTCCCAAACTAAGCAAAGCTTGTACTGTGGAAACCAGACAACTGTTAAATTACATATACTACTTTTCTTTGTTGCAAAATCCGAAGACTCAACAGAGTTTCAGAACCTTCATTAGTAGTTTAAGTTAATAATGATAATATACTGGGACATTATTCACACGGCGATCGGATCCCAAACTGAGCAGAGCTTGTACTATGGAAACCAGATAACTGATATACTACATATACTATGTTCCTTTTGGAAATACATACTTATATAGATATTACACCCAGAATCAGGACAAACAGACATGTTCATCCACACAAATATCTGTCCTGGGTGGGAATCGAATCCACGACCTGCGGCGTGCAAAGGAAGCATTTACCCCAACCGCGCTCTGCTCCGCACCAGCAAAAGTGTCGTAGTTAAATAACATATGGAGCTACTACGTTTCGTTATTACGGGTCAGAAAAAAATACCTAAGATTATAATCATTATTTCTTTCTGAGAATAAATATTCTGTTACAACCTTCTTCCCCTGCTAATACAACTTCAACCTTATTCCTACTAATACAAAGCATATTTGCCGTGTGTTTTCCGGCCTAGAAAGAATAACAGGTCCACACCATACCATCCCGTAGGTGTCGTAAAAGACGACTCAGAGAGACAGCAGGTAGTCGGGCAACAGCGCCACCTGTGTACTAGCTACCACCTAACTGCGGTCGCCAACTCGCTTGTTAAGAGGCCTATTACAGTCCACTAGCGCCGCCAATCGAAAAAATGTCATAACTCGTAAATAGAATCAAAAATACAAAATATGGTCTATTATTACTGTAGAAAAGGCAATAACGTAAATTTATAACACATTGCCAACACTTGAAATATAGCTGTTTAGCTAAATCGTGCATTTGTAACAAAAACGGCCGTTTATGTTTTGAATGCACGATTTAGCTAAACAGCTATATTTCAAGTGTTGATAAGGTGTTATACAATTACGTTATTGCCTTTTCCACAGTAATAATAGAACATATTTTGTATTTTTGATTCTATTTACGAGTTATGACATTTTTTCGATTGGCGGCGCTAGTGGACTGTAATAGGCCTCTTAAGCGCAGTGTATACGGCAATTCCTTCCAAAAGGCAATGTTATAGAAAATTTTATATATATTATACAAAAATTTCAGTACAGGTAGGTACAAAATAGAACTAATTGGGTGCTAAAAATACGTGGGAGAATTTTTCAATTACAAGAGTTGGTCCCGTCATTATGACGTTTATACAATTTTGGGGGAGGACTAGGTCCAGCTGATGATGATGACGTCAAAGTATACAAAAATCAATTGATCCATACGTGCAACTGCTACTATGATGGCGTGGATGGTAAATGCTTGCTATTCGCGCCGCAGGTTGTGGTTTCGATTCCCACCCAGGACAGATATTTGTGTGCATGTACATCGTCTGTTTGTCCTGAATCTGGGTGTAATTATGTATGTATGTATGTTATGTATGTATTAAATTTTTATTTTATAGCATTATTCGCAATGCAAAGCGTTTATCTAATCTCATAATTGGGAAATCATAAATTCAACCGTCCGGCGTTCAATCCTAAATTTGATCTGCCGGCGTGTATCGTTCGTAGCTTAACGCAGAGCGCCTACCCCGGATTGGTAGATGGTGCAGGTTCGAGACCCGCCGGACGATTGCATTTATGATTTCCCAATTTTGAGATAAGTATGTATTTACAAAAGAAAAGTAATATATCGGTTATCTGGTTTACATAGTAATGTAATGTCCCAGGATATTATTATAATTATGGAAAATAATAAATCTTTCTTATCTTCTCCTACCAGGTACACGTGGAAAAATGCATGAATATGAGCACTGCAACTTGGGCAAAGTACCTGGCTCTGTACTGATGGGACGACCTAACCACACTGAGTTGGACACATATTCTAATCTCATGGTCTACGCGCAGCAGTTCTATGGTTCTGTAACTTCAGATGAATTCAGGTAAATGTAACTCTGCTGCAATAAGCATTCCTTCAGCTGGGTATTATTGGGACCATGTAACCACACTTAGTTATATACGTATCTAACCTCATGGTCTATGCGTAGCAGTTCCATGTCCTGTGACTTCTACTGGATTAGGGTGAATATTAGACTCTGCTTCATTAAGTACTGCAACCTTTTTTTTGTTGTTCGTGGTACCTTTTATACGTTTGGAAAAACGACAGGGTATGTGGGAGTCCCTGGGGTTACCCACTAAAACCACCATGGTAGCCTAGCCTTTCAGTACTGTCTCCAGCTCGTTATTGATGGGACAACCTGACCACACTGATAACTTAGAATAGACTTACGTATTTAAACCTTATCTCTAACTCTTATCCTTCTAACACACTAATTCCACAATTAACAGCCAAACACAGTCGCCGTACGAATATAACATACTTTAAGATTCCAAAATACTCTAAAATGAGGTTAAGATATTGATGGCATAGAATATCGTCACCCTTCTTCATCCTGTGGGGGACGTAGAAGTCGTCCAGAGGGAATATCACTCAGAGTACGGGCAACAGTGACTCTGCTACTATACTGCAATGACCAGCCCGTCTACCAAAACGTGGCGATTATGGCATTTACAAATTGCGATCGCCAACCCGTCTGCCAAGCGTGGCGATTATGGCATATACATCCAAATGATGGACACATCTCGATTATGCATATCTTTTATAATATAATATATTGGTACATATTTTGGGGAAGCCTTTGTCCAGCAGTGGAAGTCGTTCCGCTGATGATGTGGTAAATTGTTTTGTGTACAGCTTCAGCATGTTTTACTCGCTGCCGCCGTACTCCGACCTGATCTTCAGCGACGTGGCCGTGCGCCTGGCGCCGCTGGCGCACGGCGCGCGCTCGGCCGAGCTGGTGGCCGGGCCCGCGCTCGTGCGCGCCGCCCGCATCGTGTCCTGCGACGCGCCGCAAGCCTCCTACTACGTCGCCTCAGACCCCGAGTTCTTATCTCATGCGTACAAGACTGGTGTTATAGGGCATCTTATAGCTGCGACCATCTTTCTCCTTGTTTTATTCCGTTAAAATAGATTTTTTTATGCTATACCTTACAAATTATAAATTTACAGATGTACTAAATTATGTCATACTGGCAGTGCCCCGCGGTTTTACCTGCGATAATCTTTATAAATTATAGCCTATGTGTTAATCCAGGGTGTCAACTGTGTGCGTCACGATTGCTCCGCCACGTTATCCAAACAGAAAAAGAAATCGCTATATTTTTTGTCAAAATTAGTCAAAATCGAAAGGTACAAACCAAAACTTTGTCAAAGAAGAAATAAAGAAGTTACAGGGGTTTTAAGTTGGCCGCGCGAACGTAACGTGCACGATTGCGCGGCCATGGAGATCTCAGTAACTACTTGGGATAGAGATCTAAATCTTTTTGTTAATTGAACATTTCATTTGTCAACAATTGTCAAAAAAAAAAATTATAAGACTAGGATCAATATTTCACGAAATATTCACCTTGGAAGTTATGGCCGCGCAATCGTGCACTTGATGTTTCTTTAATCTCGATTATTTCTCAAAACTTAAGATATCATACAGTAAAACTGTTACTAGAAGAAAGGTTTGAATATGTCAAAGGAACCGAAAGCATTTAATGCCACCAAAGTTTATTTAAACTGACGAAATCAAGGCAAAACAAAAGTTACGTGGCCGCGCAATCGTAACGTTACTTTGAACGCTGATATCTCATTATCTATAATTGTTAAGATTTCGGTGTTAACATCCATTTATTCGTAATATTAACCTAATCAGATTGACATAGCGTTTTAACCTCAGGACAATTTGCTACGCGTGTAATGTCATAAATTTAAAGGATATCCCCATATTTAACAGAAATTATGGTCACTCTACTCAAACATTATAAGAGATATTATCAATTTTGAGATTACACGCGTAGAAAATTGTCCTGAGGTTAAAACGCTATGTCAATCTGATTAGGTTAATATTACGAATAAATGGATATTAACACTGAAATCTTAACAATTATAGATAATGAGATATCAGCGTTCAAAGTAACGTTACGATTGCGCGGCCACGTAACTTTTGTTTTGCCTTGATTTCGTCAGTTTAAATAAACTTTGGTGGCATTAAATGCTTTCGGTTCCTTTGACATATTAAAACCTTTCTTCTAGTAACAGTTTTACTGTATGATATCTTAAGTTTTGAGAAATAATCGAGATTAAAGAAACATCAAGTGCACGATTGCGCGGCCATAACTTCCAAGGTGAATATTTCGTGAAATATTGATCCTAGTCTTATAATTTTTTTTTGACAATTGTTGACAAATGAAACGTTCAATTAACAAAAAGATTTAGATCTCTATCCCAAGTAGTTACTGAGATCTCCATGGCCGCGCAATAGTGCACGTTACGTTCGCGCGGCCAACTTAAAACCCCTGAACTTCTTTATTTCTTCTTTGACAAAGTTTTGGTTTGTACCTTTCGATTTTGACTAATTTTGACAAAAAATATAGCGATTTCTTTTTCTGTTTGGATAACGTGGCGGAGCAATCGTGACGCACACGTGTCAACTAACTGCATACCAAATTTTATTGAAATCACTCCAGCCGTTTAGACATGAAGAAGTAACAAACACACACACACACACACACACACACCCACAAACGTTCGCTTTTATAATATTAGTGTGATAAAAGCAGTTATTAATTGTAAAGCAATTCATCCTGTTATAACCCTGATGACATCTGCTAATTGTATATATGCTTTGATCAACATATTACTTCACTTTTGACATGGTTACAAGTATAAACAATATGTCTATTTTGTACAGACGCCAACACATAGGACAATGTTATAATATCACAGATACATAGTATAATTATGTATAGCAGCTTTGATAAGTCGGTGGCTGCTTGTAGCTTCTATTGTGAGTTAAGTTCCGTCCAAAATCTTAATAGTTTATAAGTACTGACAGCTATGTTTTCTGATAAAAAAAATAAGACTTACATGTAAATTCTATGGTCTACATTAATAATCCGTATAGCAGCTAATTTAGATATATTTTAGGTTCAAAGTCCATGTTTCCAAGTGAGTTGTGTAGATTGTAAGATTAAGTAATTATAGGTCTACTCTATGATTTTTACAACATTTAAGTTTAAGTAACATTTACTAAAGACCGCACAATCCGTCCAAGTGTGCCTAGACTTAAGTATTATTAAGTACATGAAGGCAGTTTGTATTTTATTTTTGTAAGATCAATCTTATGTATTATTCTGTAGTTAAAGATTTGATATATTATGTATGTGATAATATTACTACTAGGAGATCAGACGCCACTTTTTACGCAATATATATTTTTTCAATGAAATCATAGATTAATTAACAATAAGAATGTATATAAAAAATATGTAATGTAATGTAATGTTCTTTCTGTGGTGCCTACCACAGAAAGAACACAAATTGACAGTTTGCGTTCTTGACCAATTTGTGTAGACTGATGTATTTCCATTACTTCAACTGGTAGCATGTGAATGATGCAATGTTTTTCCAATCTTATGTTGTATCAGCATTTTTTTTATATATTTATTTGTGTAAAATGCCTTTACTATAGAAATATTTGTTTGGCGGCTATAACTTTTTACATTCCAATTTTGTCTGCAATTATTACCCTAGTGTATACAGTAATTCCGACCTTGATGACCATACTTTACTTTCTGTACTTTCTGAAAGATACTTTCAGAAAGAAAGAGAGAGAAGAGAAAATGCTGTATCACTATCAGATGGTTCCTTTATTATAATAAACATTATTTTGCAATTCAATTTTAATAATTAGTCAGGTAATTAAATATCCATATTTTTATTGGAAACTTTCCATGAACATGTTCCTCAGATAATATTTATAACCATACATAGCATTTTTTTTAAATAAGTATGTTTAGGTCTCTAGTAAGAAGTTATTTGTTATTTTATGTAAGACAGCTATAATTAATCCATCCATGTTTGCCTTGTATTACTGTTATTCAGTAGATAGTTGTATTTTATTTTAACCTCATGCAGAAGAATCTCTTTTATACATTTTTCACTAGACAATAAAATATTTGAAAAGAAATTATGATTTAATTTATTTAACACTCTTATAACTAAAGAAGCTTTTTATGATTGTAACATTCAAACCCATGTGGTAATGTGTCAAAACTTTTAAAAATCTGCCTCAAATCTGCTCTCCGGCATATTTCTTTTGTTGAATTATACAAAAAGTCGCCATTTACATCAATTCGACTTGCGTGTTCCCGCCATTTTCCAAATATGCAGTTACTCTTTGCCAGTTCAATATTCACTAATGGGACCAGCCCAGTACATTTTGGGGTAAATTTTGCACATAAATAAAGAGCCTTCCAAGACAAATATCTAAAATGATTTATACAATACACAAAAAGGAAATCTTTGGGTTTATTCTTCATCAACATTTCTATGATTGAATTGGTTAATTTAACTGTAACCTTCTTCTTAAAGAGTGAGAGGAAATTATTCATTTCTCTATTGTCACATAACACTGCTAGTATTGTACAGAACTTATTGACTGATAAACAATAAGTAGTAAATATATGACTCCATATTAATTCCTCATTATTATACAGTAAATTAAAAATATGGCTATTAATTTGAATACCTGACTGGCCTACACGGCTTTCAATAAACTTGTATGTATTTGATATTCCACTTGTAAAAGCTATTTTATAACACATTTGTCCAGAATAGATACTTTTTGCTCTACTAACTTGCAATGTAGTAGTATTATAAGAATATCCTAAGAAAACTATTTCCTCGCTAAACTTTATATTTTCATGGGAAAAATTTATCACAGTTTTTTCATAATTTACATTTTTATAATTTGATAAAGCATTTAAAAATGATTGTGCATCTTCTAATGATTCTGTGATATACAAATAATCATCTACAACTCTGATAAATAATTTGACTTGATTGTCAATTTGTTCCATATGTTGAGTAAAATATACATGATCTAAACTGGTGTAATACAACTCGGACAGAGCAGGTGAGTATTTATATCCTTGTACTAATCCTTGTTTCCACTCATATACAGTGGACCCAGCACGGATGAGTAGAGGTTTCCGAAGTTCCATTATCATATCTTTATACTGCTGAGCAATTTTTTTCTTATTGTTCACACATTTCTCCATTCTCAGAACATGTGTATAACTGTCTAATAACATCTTCGATAATTTTTCTCTATCAATGCAACCAAAAGCATTACTAAGATCAGTTTTTATAAAATAAAGTCTGGGTTTCTTGGCCTTCAGCCAATTGGTATACATAGTATTATATTGGGTTTCTATCTTTGTATGAGGTTTTCCTATCAATGATCGTAGAAACCTTAATCTCTCCTTAACTTTGTACTTTTCCAAGGTGTTTTGTGAATTATTCTTGTAACATACTATCGGTCTGCAGTCACTATTGGGTTTCAAAGTTATGTAAAGCTTTGGAATACATTTTTTTAATGTTTTCAATTTCATTCTTTCAGCTGAACTATGTGTCTTTTTTATGCATCTGCCTAATGAATAATTTGCCATTTTTCTAATCACTCTGGTAAATAACATTTTGGAGATATGCTTATCATAAAAGCTCTGCCAATGATTTTTCCAAAAATAATAAAGTTTGTTTTCATCTGCATCCAGTTTACAAGTTGTTACATAAAAGTTGAGACAAATTATTGATGATAAAACATATTTAGAAATCCATAAAACAATCTTGTATAAAATTTGTTTTTGATTATTATGTGGAAGGATTTCCCATGGGTGTGCTGAAAAGTCCCACTTTGCAATAAAATTTTCCAAAATAAAATGTTGCCGCTTCATGCTATAAATTATGGTCTGCACAAAATTCTTAAATATCTTATTATTAAAATTGTTGCCATAAAATTGTTTTGGAATAATATCACTTAATGCTTTCCAGCTGTTAATAAAAACAAATTCTTTATTTACTGGGTTCAGATGTGAGACATTATCCATAGGAAAATACTTTTTGAAGTCGTGCTTGCAATGTTTTCTCAAATTCTCTTTGATAATTGATAAAATCTGTAATAAATCTTCAGGAAATTCACTCACCAACAAGTCTTCAAGTATCATATTGTAGAAACTTTTTGAATTTTCACTTTTCAGTACGTGTCTTTTGATTATGTTTTCAAAAGATCTCACATGTTGTTTATTAACAAAATACTGTGACAGACACACGGCGTTATCCATTTAAAATAAAAATCAAACCAACCAAAGCATTCTATACAAATGATAAAGTTTGTTTGAATTTGTACCGCGACGCGACATGTTTCTACTTGTTATGAAACGTTCCGTTATCGTAACTCATTAACAAAATTTTATTACCAAATACTTACCTATATCTTGCTACCTACAATTTTTATATTTAAGTTTACTAATTTATTATATGCCAAAAATGTGTATTTTTAGTAAGCTTAATATAAAGTAAATTAAAATAGAGACGTTGCACCGAAATATGTATGAGCAGAATTGAACGTAATATTTTCTTATCACTAATCAACTATCATAGTGATAAGTGTGTGACGTGTGTGTGATAACATTTGACAAGTAAAGTTTAAGGGTCGTAGGTAGCGATACTCTTAGACGAGTCTTAGAGTAGTTACAACAAAGTCTTTATAAAAAGAAAATCGATAGAGTATTTTATTAAATATCACCCCTCAAAAATGGCTAAGTCAGTAGTTTCTGATTTACTTAATATCTTCAAACACAGTGTAACTGCAGTGCTTCCTGAAAATCTCATCAGAAGATCAATCAAATACAATCTTGCTAAACAAGAACTTACAGTTGTTGGGGACAATTATAATTTGCAGATCAAGAATTTGTATATGATTGGTACAGGTAAAGCTGTTCAAAATATGGCTAAGGAAATAGAAGTTCTTTTGGAATCTAAAATTAGACATGGAGTCATTAGCATTCCTATGGGTAGTTCAAATGTTAGCTCTGTGAATAAAAATATATTTTATAATGAAGGGGCCGAGAATAACTTGCCAGACACCAATGCAGAAGCTACAGCAAAAAAAATTGAAGAACTTATTACGAAACTTGATAGTAATGATCTACTTTTAGTGTTAATATCTGGTGGTGGTTCAGCACTGTTACCTTTACCTAAATCACCAATTACTTTAGAAGAGAAAACAGCTTTAATAAAGAAATTAGCGAATTCTGGTGCAGACATTCAAGAACTTAATACTGTTAGGAAAAGGCTATCTGAGTTGAAAGGAGGTCTACTCGCAATCAAGGCACAACCTGCTCAGGTAGTTTCCCTAATACTATCTGATATTGTAGAAGATCCTTTAGATCTAATTGCCAGTGGCCCCACAACAGAAAATAAAGATGAACCTACTAAAGCCACTAACATTATTAAAAAATATAATTTATTTGATGAACTTCCCGGATCTATAAAAACCATTCTATCAACACATGATAATTACTTTCAGTTCCCTGAAGAGAATGTCAAGAATTATATAATAGGATCTAATAAAAAAAGCATAGCAGCAGCTATTGTTGAAGCACAAAATCTGGGCTATTTACCTTTAGGTCTTTCAAACGCTGTGACTGGCAATATAAAGAATGTTGCCATTAATTATGGGAAGCTAACTACATTGTTTTGTTCTTACTTAAAACAAGAATGTAATATAGAACAATTGAAGGTCCAGATAAACTCCTGTAATATTCCAGGTTTAAACTCTCAAGATTTAGATCAATTTAGGATGGAATCTCAAAAACTATGTTTAATATTTGGAGGTGAAATCACAGTTGAAGTTAAAGGGTCAGGGAAAGGTGGAAGAAATCAACAATTGGCTCTGGAATATTCTAACTATATACATAACTTTAGGGATGCCCTACAAGATTTTGATATCTACTTTTTAAGTGCTGGCACAGATGGCATTGATGGCCCAACTGATGCAGCTGGTGCCATAGGGTATCTTAATTTAGTGTCTGATGCTACCAAAGCCAATATAGATGTACAGAAATACTTGGATGAAAATGACTCCTACAATTTTTACAAACAGTTCAGAAATGGAGGTTTTCATGTCATTACTGGGCATACTAACACTAATGTGATGGATAAACATATTATTATAATTACGAGAAAATAAAAACAAACTTTTATTTAAAGTATTTTTTATTGTGTGGATGATGGTTTCAAAAATAAATTAAGTTTGTTCTGTTTATTTTTCTGTTCTTTGAGTTTGGCAGAAGCTAAGACAGCTTGTTGGCACAGTCCAGCAAACTTATCTTTTTTCCTTTTATTATTGTTTATCACTTTAGGTTTTTCTTTTGTTTCTAACTGGTTATTCTTATTTTGCATTGAAAAGATATCAAGTGCACTAGCATATACATTAATTTCTTTCCTCTTAACTCCAGGCTTTTTTGTGCTTTGTTTCTGTAAAATCTTAGGTGCTTCTTTTATATCTTGCTCTTTTTCTTTAGTTGGTTCACCTGTTGATAGTAGAGCTTTTTGTTTTTGTGGCTTGGGAATAGGTGTAATATAACTGTGTCTACAAAATGTACAGATTTTTTCCTGAAAACCAATATTAAAATTAATCGTAAACATTGGGATGGGATATAATTATGTAACATGCTAACTTTACAAAACAATGTTTAAACTTACTAATTCATTGCTAGTAAGTAGATTTTTTCTTAGTTTGACATGTTCTTTCATACTTTCAGTCACTCTTTTGGATTTCAGTCGTTTCCTTTGCCTTTTACTTAATTTTACAGTCCGCACCTAAAACATTGGATGTTCATTTTTGACTTCAGTTAGACTAGTTATTTAGTTTCAATATACTTAATTAATAGAACGCAGAACTTTTATCTTTTAATAATCTTTAACAATTAATGTATGAAATATAAGAGGTGAAGATAATAGTCAAAATAACAGTATTTAATATACTATATGTATATCTTTTGGTTAGATTCTCGTTTTATAAGGATAAGGCGTTTACAAAACATTTATATTTGTATTTAATAGAATACCTATATACTTCTCTAAATTGGTTGACATAAAGAGTTTCGAATTAGCAACAGACAATGGAAAAAAAAGTAATAATATTATTCAAAGTCGAAAAACCTACGTTAGTTATAGTGTTCTTCTTCCAATCACTGCAGCAAGTAGGACATCTTATCTTTGTAGAAAAATATTTGTCTGGAAGCCCATATCCTTTAGTTATTTCCTTACAGCGCATTCTATAAAATAATTATTTTATTAAGAAGCTTATATTAGTATCATAAAGTAATTATAACAATAAAACTTAAAGATTGAAAATCTTACAAGTAGTAACTTTTAAGTTTGTTGTTAACTTCATTGTTGTCTGTGCGTGATATTATTGCAGCTGCTAATTTAGATAAGAACCCAACTTTTGCTTCAGTCATTGTAAAATTAAATAAAAGTAATTCAATTATCAGTTTTTTGATTATCTCTCTTATCTCATAGATAATTGCAGTGTTCAGCAGTATTTCGTAAATAAAATGAGGTTATATTGATAATATTTATAATCGCACACACATGACGTTGACAGGTGCTATTGATCAGGGAGTATGTAACAATCTCATACGTTGCTACTGACACACCAATTTAAATATTTTCTACACTTCGACTATGGCTATAAAACACAACATAAAATGTATGATTCCAAAATTCACTACTACCTAGAATTAAGATTGATCAAAATAACACGAGACCAGAGCAGGTTTAACAAAAATGATTAAATTCTAAGATAACTGCATCGTATGTGTCGATGCGACGCAATGAATTTCTATAGTTGTTTCACTGGCACAATCTTCCTCGCGTGTATATAGCGTTGTTCGTGGCACACCGTACCTGGCAGCGCGGCAAAGATTTTGTGTAATATATATAATACGGTTGTCTTGGAATTTAACAATTCGCTTAATGTTAGTTAATCTTATCTTACTAACATATTGTGTGTGTTGGTTTGGATTAAACCCTTATCTTAAAGCATACCGCTCTCTACGGCTTACAGCTTTCTGTAAAGATGATAAAATCCGGAAAGCTGTCACAATTCGAATGAAAGTAAGCATACGAAGTAATATCACAGTCAAATTTATTGGATATGGTTAAGAGAAGATTTACGATATGTTTTTGAGATCATAAAATATACCTACATATTAGCAAAATAGACATAAGTTTTGAGCTGCTCAAGGCAACACCAAACCACGTAAACGTAATCTGTTACATACTCTCTGTAGGTACCTAACACTATAATCTCCCGCCAAAATGCCGAACCGAAATGCGTTATGTCAAAGTTACTTCAACCATGCGTTGTTTGTAAAACTCGCGGAATTTTGTAAAAATAGAGTACAACAACAATTGTAATTTTGTAATGTTCGAAACGTACAACCGTTAATACGTTTTGCATAATTGTTCAATATATACGCAGTATATCTTCAATGTTCATTGCTATACCGCTTCGTTGAGCGAAACCTGACTCTTATCTTTTAGAGTAGAAACCGGCGATTTACTTTTTTACTAATGTGATTGAATTTAGTGTAACCAAGTAAAACAGGTTTATTTTAGTGTAAGTTATCGTGTCTAATATTTGTGATAAAAGAAATCTAGTTTACAATGGATGTAGCCGACACCTTCGCTACACAAAGCCATGTAAAAGATGAAGTTGGAGTTAGATGCCAAAAGCTGTTTCAAGACTTTTTAGAAGAGTAAGTAACCGTTTTACCTACATATAGGTAACTTATTTGCAAGATATATGTTGAACCGTTTTTTTTATGATGCTGCATATCATTCATAATAGCTTATGTTGAAACAAATAAACAGTAATACTACCGCTTACTCTTAATTGAATTGATGTCTAGTTATCAACAAGTTCATTCTCATAATTGTGATACGTCGATCGCTAGGTCCACTATATACACATATATTGGTCAGTGGGTATTCTTAGGGGCGGGTTGTTGGAGTTGGAGTATACGCTTAGGGGCACTATGAGCCGCGAAGAAAACATAAAAAAAAATTTTTTTGGTAATTTTTTTTTTGGGACTTCGAATTTTTTTTTTTGTTTTTTTTTTTTTTTTTAGTTTTCCCAATTTTATTGCAGCATCGGATTAACCTTAACCCTAGCAATCATTTAGGTCCTTAGACGCATGGTCCTACGACGCACCGTTTGCGAGTTAGGGGCTTTTGAATTTTTTTCTTTTTTTACAAAATACTCTATATTTACAAAGGGGTAGCTCGGAGGAAAATCTTTTCGGGAAAGAAATTGTTGTTCTGGTCGTGAACCACGAGATAACGTCAAAAAACCCCGTGAAAATTAAAGAAAAAAAAATCATCGAAATTTTTTTAAGTCATTTGCCCCTGAGGCTACTCAAGCTGGAAGATCGACCAACACTTAGAAAAATTTCGATGATTTTTTTTTTTTTTAATTATCACGGGGTTTTTTGACGTTATCTCGTGGTTTACGACCAGAACAACAATTTCTTTCCCGAAAAGATTTTCCTCCGAGCTACCCTTTTGTAAATATAGTGTATTTTGTAAAAAAAGAAAAAAATTCAAAAGCCCCTAACTCGCAAACGGTGCATCGTAGGACCATGCGTCTCAGGACCTAAACGGTTTCTGTGGACAAGGTTAGAACGCTGACGCAACAAAAATGGCCAAATTCTATAAAAAAAAAAATCTCCGGAAATTTGTCTAAGTCATTTGCCCCTGAGGCTACTCAAGCTGGAAGATCGACTGATTTTTTTTTTTTTAATTATCACGGGGTTTTTTGACGTTATCTCGTGGTTTACGACCAGAACAACAATTTCTTTCCCGAAAAGATTTTCCTCCGAGCTACCCTTTTGTAAATATAGTGTATTTTGTAAAAAAAGAAAAAAATTCAAAAGCCCCTAACTCGCAAACGGTGCATCGTAGGACCATGCGTCTCAGGACCTAAACGGTTTCTGTGGACAAGGTTAGAACGCTGACGCAACAAAAATGGCCGAATTCAATAAAAAAAAAAATCTCCGGAAATTTGTCTAAGTCATTTGCCCCTGAGGCTACTCAAGCTGGAAGATCGACCAACACTTAGAAAAATTTCGATGATTTTTTTTTTTTTAATTATCACGGGGTTTTTTGACGTTATCTCGTGGTTTACGACCAGAACAACAATTTCTTTCCCGAAAAGATTTTCCTCCGAGCTACCCTTTTGTAAATATAGAGTATTTTGTAAAAAAAGAAAAAAATTCAAAAGCCCCTAACTCGCAAACGGTGCGTCGTAGGACCATACGTCTCAGGACCTATATTATTGCTAGGGTCAATGTCAATCTGATGCTGCAAAAAAATTGGGCAAAAAAAAAAAAAAAAAAAAAATCGAAAATTTTCAAATTTTTCTAAGTCCTCGCTCCATAGCGCCCCTAAGGCTACACTCCAACCCATATATTGTGTAAAACTACCAATTATAATTATTCTGAATAATTAACAATTGCTGACGGGCCTGTTGGCGTGGTTGGTAGACACGCTGCCTTTCACGCTAGAGTTTGATTCCCACCTGGGACAAATATTTGTGTGCATGAACATGTCTGTTTGTCCTGACTCTGGGTGTAAATTATCTATATAAGTATGTATTTACAAAAGAAAAGTAGTATATGTAGTATATCAGTTATCTGGATTCCATAGTACAAGCTCTGCTTAAGTTGGGATCAGATGACCGTGTGTGAATAATGTCCCAGGATATTATTATTATTGCTTTCTTTTAAGCGACTTTGGACAATGTTCCTATTTGTACCTTATTTACTAACTTATTTAGGATTATAATATTAGTATTAGATTTATTTAACTTCATATAGGCAATACACTGCTGTATGAGGTTTTAGTGATGCTTGTCAGTATAGATGGGTGGCCCTCAAGGTGGTTTAAATTCTGAGCATAGCTGTGCTTTAGAAGCTATATGCTATCAGTCCTGGTTGTATTTATTAGGCAACAGTTGTTAAGCCACATCAGAGACATATAGGGTGGCTTAACGCTGGGGTGCCAAACTTATAATGTAAAATAAAAGAAACTGCTGTACTGCATTGACTTGTTGAAGATAATGTGATATAAATTTATTTTATAGGTTTAAAGAAGATAATGAGATTAAATATGAGAAGAATGCAAAAGAGCTCTTAAAACCTGAGCTATGTACACTTGAAGTCAGTTTTGATGACATTGAAAAGTACAATCAAAACCTTGCAACAACTATTATTGAAGAATATTACCGTATTTACCCATTTTTGAACCAAGCTATCTTAAATTATGTGTTAAGTCTTGCGGATAGCCATACGAAGAAGGATTTGCAGGATAAAGAGTGTTATGTTTCATTTGTGGATGTGCCAACAAGACATAAAGTGAGAGAATTAACAACGGCTAAGATTGGTACTTTGATAAGAATCTCAGGACAGATAGTAAGGACTCATCCTGTGCATCCCGAGCTGGTCTTGGGCACATTTGTATGTTTGGACTGCCAGACTGTTATCAAAAATGTTGAACAACAATTTAAGGTATGTACTTATTCCACTTTCTTCTGAATAGTCAGTCAGGTGAGGATAATGGATTTCAAAAGACAGAAATACCCTTGTTTTATTTTATTTTTATTTCTTATTTAATATCTGAATTCCCACTATTCCACCATAGTGAACATTTTGCTAAGATAATTTGATGTCTTGACACTGAGAAACATTTTTCCCTTTTGGGCAGCCTTCTTCCTTTTGTGTACACTAAGTCAATTATTATACACATTCAGGGTTATTTGTAATTTAACATATATTTGTCAGATGCCACTAGTGAACTAAAAATGCAACATATTAAACACTGCATGTATAACCAAAGTTCTAATATTTTCAGTTTCATATTCAGTTACAAATATTTTTTTTGGATTTATGAATATGTTACATTTTGGGTCCTTGTCAAAAATATCCCTTAAAATTCAAATATCTCAAAAACTATTTTAACTAGGTAATTTCTGACACCCATATGGGGGTAAAACTTTTTCCATTTGGCCCCTCTATCAGCTCTTATGGTATACACCAAATTACAAGTAACCCAACAAGTGCAAATAAACCAATTACAAGTAACCAAAAAAAAATTACAAGTATTTTTTAATTATACATTTAATTTGAACAGCCATTCTCTCCTATTGTCCAAGGCTGGAATAAATCAAGGCTTCTACATTGTAGATTTAAGTTACTTTGTTATTTTATTAAACACCTAACTGCATTGTGCATGATAAGTAAAAGAGTATGTTCATATCCACGTACTGAAAAAATTACTTACATGTAATACATATGTTGAGTGGGTACATTTATTCTGCTTATATTTTACATTTTTTATTAATTATACAATCTTATTTTTTTTTCCAGTACACCATTCCAGCCATTTGTCGGAATCCAGTATGTGCCAATAGGCGCAGGTACATGCTTGATGCAGACAAGTCAGTGTTCGTTGACTTCCAAAAGATCCGTATACAGGAAACTCAAGCAGAACTGCCAAGAGGATGCATTCCCAGATCGCTGGAAGTGATTTTGAGGGCTGAAGCAGTGGAGTCTGTGCAGGTAATCTAAAGTGATATTTTAAAGAGGGAAGATTTGTTTGTATGTTTATTACAATTTAACTTAAAAATATTAAAACTGATTGTAAAAATTCTTTATATTGAAATTGTTCCAGCTGTTTAGATGTGAAGAACTAAAACTCACACAGTGACACACTCACAAACTTTCGCCTTTATAATATTAGTGTGATTATTTTATTACAGGCTGGGGACCGTTATGATTTTACCGGTACACTAATAGTGGTACCAGATGTGGGATCTCTCTCACTGCCTGGGGCTAAAGCAGAGCTGACAACAAGAACCAGACATGGTAATGAAGGACAAATGGAAGGAATAAAGGGATTGAAAGCTTTAGGAGTTAGAGAACTGCATTACAAGTAAGTCCAGACTTTTACAGAGTACTTGCATCCATCACCTGAAACTTGTCACTATTAGAAGAAAAAAATATCCCTTTACTTTATAAATAACTAGCTGCCCGGTACGTGCTTCGCTACGTATAAGGCATAGTAATAAAAAAATATATTATTAAGTTCATTATTTATTTTACACTTTTTCAAGACTTTTTTAAAATTTTCTCTACGTACAAACCTTCCCTGGACTTCCACGAATAATTCAAGACCAAAATTAGCCAAATTGGTAAAGGCTTTGTTGAGTTATAACATTACAATGAAAAGTGGCATTGATTTTTATATATATAGATATATATGGACATGATTTTGTGATCGAATTTTACAATTTTTGTCATTAAATTTAGTATTTATAAGATAAGTAAGAGTCGGTTGTATGTTTTTTATTGAATTCACTATCTGATTCACTCTCTTCAAATCCAAAATCTCCCTAAAGGTGCAATCCAATTCAAACCAAAATGAGCATTAATCAAGGTGGTAAAAGTTGTTTGTTACTTTTACCACCTTAACTAGCTATTGTAAGAGCCATGAATATTGAGATGCGTTGCAAAAAATATCCCCTGGAGCCCTTTCTATCTGCCAAAAAGACTAAAAATAGACAATTCCACTATACTACAAAATAATCCATGGTGACAGTGGTGAATATCAGAATGAACCCATCTCATCCAGGCGTCGGCTTAGAAGTCCACCCGAGAGAATATCTACCAGACAAGCAACAGCTGTTTCTGAGTACTATGACCATCAGACTGCCATTGCCAACCTATAAGCCAAGTGTGGCGATTATGGTATATTTTTTTTTGATACATCAGAGGGCGACAAATGAGATAGTGGGTCACCTGATGGTAAGTGATCACCGCCGCCCATGTACCCTCCCAACACCAGAGGAGTCAGTTTTGTTTAGCTGTGCACTTCCTTCAGTGGTTATTATGATGATGATTTTTATTTATTTATTTATTTAACACCATATAATTAACGTGACAGGTTTACACCTAATGCGTCAATTATTTATAACATCACTAATCTAAAACATATCATATTATTAAAAAAGAAGATTAATTAAATTACACATTATTACATTAAATATACATTATTTTTATACATTATAATTAGGTATTATTATAAAAATTATTAAATAACATAAATCCTTACAATTTTGTCAAATAATCCAGAGTCACTCTCATAAATTCCGCCAGTGTACAAGTAAAGATGTCAAGTCTTTGGGACACTTCATTAAGTATCTTTAATGAGGTACTAATTGGTGAAAATTTTAAGATATTAGTCCTAGCTGATGGGACTTTAAACAGTCTTCGTCTCGGCCCCTGTCTTAATCTGGTATTTGGAACCATCAATTTTAATGATTCCAACACCTCAGGATTATTTATCTTGCCGCGAACTACACAGAAGCTGTATTTAGCTAGAGCTAAGTTTCGCCTCACCTCCAATTTATAGTATCCAACCATACCAATAACGAAGAGAGTTGGATACATTAGGGGATAGAATGGATATACTCCGTACTGCTTGAAATATAGAAACCGCGTGAATTTATTTTGTATCTTATCCACCATGAGACCATATTTAGCTTCATGGGGATTCCAGATGATAGCATTCGTTTCTAGCCTACTCCTTACCAATGCATTGTAAAGTGACTTTAGGGCTACTATACTTGTGAAGTTCCTGGTTTCGCGTAAAACAAATCCTAGATTTAGAAAAGCTTTCTTACATAGTTGAAAAACAAAATGGCGAAACGTCAAATCACTGGAGAATAAGACACCGAGGTCACGCACGGACGTAACGCGTGGAATCGTCTCTCCTTGCATGAGATACTTGTGATGTTGAAGCGTATGAGATGTGGTTTGGAAGAATTAAATAACACAAATCATAAACTTACAAATTTATTTAAAACAAAAGTATGGTCATGGGTTATAAGCCCGTCATTTATTATGCCCTATGGAGGTAGGCGCGCCAAGTACTCTCCTGGCTGGCTTCGTCGCTAACGGAGATGTCGCGGAGTTCCAGGAGGATTACGCAGGCCGGAGGATGACCCACAGGGATTGGGCTGGTCTGAAGTGTGGCTTCGTCGCTAACGGTGACGGATGTTGAGATACAGTTGCATTTCGTACTTTGGACCCTCGTAGGCCGAACTTTGGACCCTGGGAATTGAAGTCCATTATATAAAATATCCTTTTGAATAAAACCTCTCCTGTCTGTGACCGCGTAATGGTGATGAGGAAGCGGGAGTACTAATTACGCTTATGGCGAATGTGTGCAAATGTCACAGGCAGAAGCGGAGTTTACAAATTTAAGTTTGTTATAAAAATGTTATAGAACAATGGTGTGAAGCACCGCACATAAAATAAATTTAGTGTAGGCATAAGGCACAATATGAAGTTGACGTGGTATTTGCCACAAGGTCAAATAAAGGTGGCCGGTACACGTTACAATACCCTACTTGAGTGAGAACTAAATACTAATCAACACTTACCCAATATGGGGTTAACACTGATTGAAATTAACTTGTTAAACTAATAACTATTTGTGAATGAAGATTCACTTCAACTTGAAGATGTTACACGACGCGACTAAGAAAAATATAACGTTTCTTTTTAAGTGAGTGCGTACGTGCTATCGCAATGAGTGCAATCTGAGTCTGACCTCCCAACGTTCGCTAAATCCCCGCTCGGCGGCTCACGCTTCCCAACCGGTTTTGCTTAGCGACCGCTCGGCGGCTACCGAACTGGTTTAAAGCGGCGGAGAATTAATACTAAAATGAACTAAGGAGCGTTGAATAGAAATACAACGTTACAATACCCCCGCGCTCAGTCAAGGATTTTACCGCTTCTAAAATCGTAAAATCCGCATTAGAACTCTGTGGAACTACTTGTTTACTCTTACATAATCATCTATCATACCTCACGCAATCATAAAACCAGCAGCAGTTATTGTTCTTAGGACTAAAATAACTGTCGCTTACATACATAAATGGTAGGTAACTCGTTGAATTTAACGTGATACCTTACAAATAGTTGTTCTAGTAAAGGGTGGAAGTAGAGCGAAAGGAATATTTAAGTTGTGAAAAGAAAGAAAAAGAAAATTTACTTCTTGGCTATTTAGAAGCTCGGGAATTTAGAAGCGTCATTTAGACAGTCATTGAAAATGTTATTGTACCAGCAGTCTTTAGTGTCCAAATAAGAGTTGGAAGTCCTGATGGCACAAACTGGAACGATTCTAGAGAGCGCGTCTGGGATTACGTTATCTACGCCTCGGCAATGTTTAATAACAAAATTAAAGGCTGATAATCGGACACCCCAGCTTGCTAACCGACCAGTAAGATTTTTCAATGAAATAAACCACTTTAACGCATTATGATCTAATTTCACCGGATAAGCCATTATCATTATAAAATATTTAAAAAAGATTGTTACAAGAAAAAAATTAAAAATTGGGTAAGTGTTGATCAATTACAAGAGAACTGACAATTACGTTACTGAAAATACTCCGTCTGTTACAATTTTTAAATTAAACTACTAACGTTCTGGTTGTTTTTTTTTCACTTAAACATATAAATGTGTGAATAAAAAGCTGAAAAAAAAAAATTGCAACCAAAAATAAAAAATGCAATAAAACAAAGAAAACAAAACTGCAACTAACGTGTAGGCAAATACCAAAAAAAATTTATATAAAAAATAAAAGTACATATACACAAAATAAGTTATGGTGCTGACTGTACCGTAGTTACAAATGTCGATAATACATCAGTAAGTGATATATTAAAGAAAAAAAAAATGGAAAAATAACGAGTATAGAAAATTATGTTTCTGACTGTACTGTAGTTATAAATTTTGATAATGCATCAGTAAGTGATGTGTTAAAACTAAAATAAGCAATGTAAAATAACTTGTCTAGAAAACTATGTTTCTGACTGTACTTTAGTTATATTGTTGATAATACAGCAATAAGTGATGCATTAAAAAGGAACAATATAAAAATATCGAGTACAGAAAATTATGTTTCTGACTGTACTTTAGTTATATTGTTGATAATACATCAATAAGTGAATGTATTAATAAAGAACAATTTAAATTAACGAGTACAGAAAATTATGTTTCTGACTGTACTTTAGTTATATTGTTGATAATACACCAATAAGTGAATGTATTAATAAAGAACAATATAAAAATAACGAGTACAGAAAATTATGTTTCTGACTGTACTTTAGTTATATTGTTGATAATACATCAATAAGTGAAGTATAAAAAAAGAACAATTAAAAAATTACCGTGTCTAGAAAATTATGTTTCTGACTGTACTTTCTTTATTTTAAATGTTGGTAATAAACCAGTTAGTTAATTACTTAAGGTATCGAAATTACAACAAAAAAAAAATTATGTACATCATCAGCCAGGTTTTGCCCACTGCTGGACAAAGTTCTATTCCTAGCTTAGTTGGCAAATAATATACATAAGTAGGTAGCGCTGATGCTCGACTACCTGGTGTATCCCTTAGTCGCCTTTTACGACACCCACGGAATAGTATGGGGGTGGTCCTATTCGTCTACCCTATCGATGCCGGAACCACACGGCTAAAAAATATATTTATGTAGAACAATGTATAAAATGTTGTTGCTGATTGTACTAAAATATGTTACGAACAAAGGCAAACTATAATAATTTTATTAGGTTAAACAAAAAAGAATTTATAATTTGAATAATACAATTTCTGGTAACCGTACTTTAAACCGTGCGCAATTTTAAACAAAGTTGAGTAATGTACTAAAATGAAGTAACGGTAAAGTAGGTCATTAGATTTTATTTTTACGTACACGTTAGTTACTATCAACCAAAAAAATAAAAACGTTTCACAAAAACAAAAATACAAAGCACACAAACACCAATGCTACTACACTACCTCCATAAAAACATAAAAAATGACCATAAAAACCACGTTATGGGCGCCAGTGAAGCGTATGAGATGTGGTTTGGAAGAATTAAATAACGCAAATCATAAACTTACAAATTTATTTAAAACAAAAGTATGGTCATGGGTTATAAGCCCGTCATTTATTATGCCCTATGGAGGTAGGCGCGCCAAGTACTCTCCTGGCTGGCTTCGTCGCTAACGGAGATGTTGCGGAGTTCCAGGAGGATTACGCAGGCCGGAGGATGACCGACAGGGATTGGGCTGGTCTGAAGTGTGGCTTCGTCGCTAACGGTGACGGATGTTGAGATACAGTTGCAATTCGTACTTTGGACCCTCGTAGGCCGAACTTTGGACCCTGGGAATTGAAGTCCATTATATAAAATATCCTTTTGAATAAAACCTCTCCTGTCTGTGACCGCGTAATGGTGATGAGGAAGCGGGAGTACTAATTACGCTTATGGCGAATGTGTGCAAATGTCACAGGCAGAAGCGGAGTTTACAAATTTAAGTTTGTTATAAAAATGTTATAGAACAATGGTGTGAAGCACCGCACATAAAATAAATTTAGTGTAGGCATAAGGCACAATATGAAGTTGACGTGGTATTTGCCACAAGGTCAAATAAAGGTGGCCGGTACACGTTACAATACCCTACTTGAGTGAGAACTAAATACTAATCAACACTTACCCAATATGGGGTTAACACTGATTGAAATTAACTTGTTAAACTAATAACTATTTGTGAATGAAGATTCACTTCAACTTGAAGATGTTACACGACGCGACTAAGAAAAATATAACGTTTCTTTTTAAGTGAGTGCGTACGTGCTATCGCAATGAGTGCAATCTGAGTCTGACCTCCCAACGTTCGCTAAATCCCCGCTCGGCGGCTCACGCTTCCCAACCGGTTTTGCTTAGCGACCGCTCGGCGGCTACCGAACTGGTTTAAAGCGGCGGAGAATTAATACTAAAATGAACTAAGGAGCGTTGAATAGAAATACAACGTTACAATGTATTGGCACCACGGCATGTGTAAAAGACATTAAATTACATTTTGACACGTTAAAATACAATTTATTTTTCAAGCTCCATTCCACTACGCGATCAATGTCTTCTTGTAGGCGCTTGCAATCGTCATCGGTCCTAATCTGTGTAAATAACTTGAGATCGTCTGCAAACAGTAAGCATCGAGCCTCTTTCACCACTTCTGGGAGGTCATTGATCATTATAATGAATTCTAGCGGGCCCAAGTTACTCCCCTGACTGACTCCAGTACGAGTGCGATATGAGCCTGACATGCTGCCAGCATACTCCACGTATTGCTTTCGATCTTTAAGGTAGCTTGCAAAGAACTGTAGTAAGTGCGGAGTGAATCCTACTTTTGCTAATTTCGACCGTAGAATATCATTGTCGACACTATCGAACGCTTTCTGAAAATCAAAGTATGCAACATCTAGCTGAGCTCCTGCTTCTGAGTCAAGTGTAGGAGCTGCAATGTTCATGAAACACATCAGATTAGAATCAGTGCCGCGGCCTATCCTAAATCCATGCTGCGCGTCACTAAGTTGCGGGCTCACTTGAGAATAAATTGTTGAGCATAGTGCCGATTCAAAAACCTTCGCAAAAGTCGATAACACGGCAACCGGCCTATATCCTCTTACATCTGAACTCGCAGCACCTTTTGGTACTGGCGTCACTCTTGTCAATTTCCATCCATTCGAATAAGATCGTTCCTTTAAGCACAAATTATAAAGATGCATAAGAGGACGCGCTAAGACCATTCTGCAGTCTTTGACAATATAGGGAGGCACCCCATCTGGACCCACCGATTGCTTAGGTTTAAGGCGCGCCAGTGCAGTGCTCACGTCATGTAAAGACAGTTGCCCCACGTGTATACGGGCACCACACTCAGGTACCGCTTGAGCTGCAGTTTTTGCATCCAGATATGGATCAATATTTCCATAGACTGACTGAAAGTAGTCAGCGAATGCCTGTGCGTACTCAGTTTCCATTAATGGTACCCCATTCCTAACAATACGTGTTTTACTGCGCTTTGAGCGCTTATGACCAATAAAGTTCCAAAAAGATCGCGGCTCAGTAACAAATTGGGATTGAATACGATGTTGGTATTCATAATATGCCTTATCGATCTTATTTTTAACTTGGGAACGATAGTAAGAAAACTTTTCATAATCATCTCTAGAACCAGATTTTTTGTAAGCTCTGTGCCAAGCTGCCTTTAGTTTTATGTCGCCTATTAGCTCGGCCTTATACCACTCAGGGTAATGGTACCGAGAGTTGTTGGCCTTAGGCTTTTTCCTGGGAACGCTATCATCCAGTAATTTATAAAATATGTTATAAAATAAATTGTATGCATCTTCGACATTACTTGTCTCGCACAACTCAGCCCAATCCACTTTGGCCAACGATAAGTACAATGAATGAAAATCAGCCTTGGCGTAGTTCCATCGAGGATGAAAGGAAGTGGGCTGTGTAGACTCAGGGCTGTCGGATTTGGATAGTTGTGAGGTTATACGATTAAAATTTACCCGTAACGGTGGGTGCTGCGGATCAACACAAGACAAACACTCACACTCCTCACTAACAGTTACCTCCTCTTCAGAAAATGTGGTTAATACTAAGTCAAGAGTACGGTCATTACAGTTCCTAACATTATTACATTGGCGAAATCCACAATAAGTGACAAAATATTCATAGTAACACTGGATATCCTGATTTGTAGAATACATATTAAAGTCTGCAACAAGAATCACTTTATCGTACCTAATACATAATTGTTCTAGTAAGTGAAACATATACATATATTCTCTTTCAATTGTTTTTGGTGGTATATACACAACACAACACAGGAACAATAGATTGTTTTCACGATATACAGTCGCACACACTAACTCAAACGGATGTTCGTCTAAATTTGCCTGATCAGGCAGTGCCACTCTTCTCAACTCGAGACCGCCTTGTGGGGTAGCTGCTAGCAATACGCCTCCGTGCTTACGGCCATCTGCACGATCGCATCGGTGTATCACGAAGCCGTTCGGTGCAATTTCTCCATCGTGTATGGACTCATTTATTCCGCTCTCTGTGATGGCTATTAAGTCCGCTGTAGATCCCAATAAGTTAGTATAAAAACTTTTCAGCTTTGTCCGCAAACCTCTGACATTTTGGTAATACAGCTCCAAATTACTAATCTTAGTTATATTTGGCGGTTTGGCGAAAGTTGCGAAACGATACCCATTCGCTAAAACGTACATTTAGTGGCCAAACTTCAGACTTAGCAATTTTCTCGAACTGACTCTCACTGACTCCTATTTTGAATGATGCATAATCCCTCTCTCTCTTAGGTAATATTTTTTCTACGCTGATGTTCGCCAAATTTTCACAACAAATACCTGCTACGTGGGCTAACACCGCTTCCTTTGTTGTTTCACGGGTAAGAGACCATACATGCAAGTATTTTTTTATTTCCACCGCCTTTAAATCATTTATGTTGTTATTTATTCCGCTCATTACTTCTGTTCTCTTGGCTTTCATACGTTTCGTTCGATTTATATGCATTTGCCAGTCCTCATTTGTTGTTTGTTCTTTGTCTATTATATTTGAGTCATCTATTTCTATCGTTGATGTACTATCTTTATTAGCATCGTTTCGATATGTAGCCTTTCCAGGAACGGGTTCGTTTGACGTTCGTTTGCGCAGTCTGCGCACAGCCACGGCCTTATAAGGTAATTTCGCTTGTCGTTGCGTTCTCTGACTCACCACCAATAGGAGCCAACTGCGATGATGATTCACGTTGTTTACTTGCACGGCGATTTAACAGCCGATATATTTTGGTTTTCTATTAAGTATTCTATTGTATTACACTAGGATTTTAGCTGTATTCTAATGTTTGAAGTATTTTAAAAATTCTATTTGGTTTTAACTGATACTAGAACTCAAAAATGGTTTTATTTAACGAAAGAAAAATACACACGTAAGCACTGAGAACACGTCCACCTCGAGCGAGCGCGAGCGCACATTCGAGATATATATAATTCATAATAATTCGAGATATATATATGATGATAAAACAATCTTAAACATACTTTATTTAGTAATAAATGTTATTTTACAGAACAGCCTTCCTAGCATGCAGTGTACAAGCTATATCTCGAAGATTTGGTACAGCAGAAATGGCGACTGACGATCTTACTACTGAGGACATGAGGAAGCAGATGACAGATAAAGAATGGGATAAAGTAAGTTGAAATATAAACTCAATACTTTAAAATTTTATTAAATTATTGTTAAAAGCCATGTTGACTTTCAAGCTGGGAGTTTATTTCATTATCTCACAGCTGCAGCCCAGTTCATGTGCCTCTTTAACCCTATTAACTTCTATTATAAAAAAAAAAAAATATTTCGGGTAACTAAATGAGACCCATAGACAGAAAATACATACATGATAAAATACAAAAACAAAATTAATAATTAAAAAGAACAGAATTTGTATAACAACACATACAATACCAATTAAATAATAAATTAATATACATATAATTAATTAACGCTATATTTAGATAGATTGAAATTTCGCCTATATCTCACATTTTATTTTTTGCCTCTGAGAGCAATACTGGATATAGGAGCAATCCAATCGATCTCCTAAAAGCGTTATTATACCGGACCCGGAGGGCACTTTAGACTCTTTGCGTATAAGTAGCCCACAGGGAACAGGTGTACAATGAGGTGCAGTATGCTCAGTAAATCATGCAAACCTGAGGTCCAACATGTTCGCCCTTCGCGACAGCGCCCTCCTTTCCCGTTTTATGTCAGCATGATCCTCCAGACCAACCATCACTATATGCCCTAAATACTAGACTTATTCCATAATAGAGACACTTGCACCTGGTACATAAATGCCAGGTACAAGTGCCTCTATTATGGAATCAGTCTCCCATTTTGATAACCCAAAGGAAGATACATTATCAGTAAGTATCATGGGACAGTCCATGTTACTGAAATTCTATATACTAATTTAAAAAAAGATTATTTCTAATTGTTTGGTAATAGAATATAAAACACATTATTGTAATAAATTATCGTAAGGAACTAAATTTTTTGTTTACTAGGTATATGAGATGTCCCGAGATCGCAATTTGTACAACAATCTCATCACAAGCTTGTTCCCAAGCATTCATGGAAACAATGAGGTCAAAAGGGGAATTCTACTCATGTTGTTTGGTGGAGTTGCCAAAACTACGATTGAAGGTAAATATACTCATATATACCCAGAATTTCAACAATAAAGGTGAGTATAGACTACAACATTTACTTGTAACAGAACAACGAGCCGCTCTATGATATGTTCTAGTGTATCATCCTCTTACGAACTAAACGTCGAGCACGCTGGCCTCTAGTTACAAACCAACGAGCATATTGGTGTAACATTTCGTCGAGCGTATTGGTGTAACATTTCGTCGAGCCACGAGTGCGGGCGATGCGCGGTTGCGGGGTTATTTAACATATGGGTATTTTAACATCAATTGAATTCAATAAACTTTCAAAATCACTTGAAGATAGGGCAGTAAAGTTCTTATATTGACCACTTAATTCCTGCGATTTTAAGTCTAACAATAATTGCACACCTCCAAGAGTTTGTCTTCTATTGTAAATGTTCATTTGCCACCATCTTCTATTTCTATTTTTCTTTTTTCTTCTAATATAATTCATCAAGATAAACGCAGCACACGCAGCTTGTAGGTCCGACATTTCAAAAAAGAATGAACGCAAGGTACAACGAAATGTTGGTAAATGCACACTCGCTGTGAGAATTTACCCGTAACATAACGCCGAGCATTCGCAGGAACGTTACATTACATGGAAATGCTTTGGAAACTGAGCTTTTGCCTGTATTGTATCATTCGTAAGAACGTTACATTACACAGAAATGCTCCAGAAAATGTTGTAGTCTATACTCACCTTAACACCAACCTACACATCTCTGTTGACACATCTATACTCGATCTTACCCTAAGGGCCAGCGCAGACAGAGAGGAGCGCAGCGGAGAGGATTTTATTAAGGCGCTAGAAAATCAACTTTAAAATTATTTAAATAAAGTGCATGTATGCTTGAACATTATAAGCCGCGAGACTGTGCGAGCATTTTGTCAGGTTCAAGCATATATGCACTTTATTCCTATAGCTCTGAAGTTGATTTTCTAGTGCCTTAATAAAATCGTCTCCGCTGAGCTCCGGTTGGCGTGATTGGTAGATACTTACCTTTCACGACGCAGCAGGTCGTGTGTTCGATTCCCACCCAAGACAGATATTTCTGTGAACATCATCATCATATCAGCCTAAAGACGTCCACTGCTGGACAAAGGATCTCCACAATAGCCGGGCTTGTGCTGCCCGCATCTAGCGGCTTCCCTTGCAAGATCGTCGGTCCACCTAGTAGAGAGCCTGCCCACGCTGCGTCTTCCGGTTTGTGGTCGCCACTTGAGAACCTTTATGCCCCAGCGGCCCTCGGCTCTACGAGCTATATGCCGTGCCCACTGCCACTTCAGCTTGGCAATTCTTACGGCTGTGTCGGTTACTTTGGTTCGCCTGCGGATCTCAACATTTCCGATTCGATCCCACAGGGAAACATGTCTGGGTGTAATTAATTAGTTTCCATAATACAAGTTCTGCTGACTTTGGGATCTGATGGCCTTGTTAATAATGTCCGAGGGTATTATTAATTTTATTATATATAACTATAAGTAACTAAATATAACTTAATTTAAGTTAGTTAAATATCGTTACTGTTATAAAATAAATCTTATTGTAAATTATTTCCTACAATTCGTGTACCTAAATATCTATATGTACCTAGAAATAATTATAAATTAATTATATATTACTACAAAAATGTTCTGACTATTTACAAGCGCTTTTTTAAAGTCTACGTGAATAAAAACCTTTAAAAAAACAAAAAAATAAATTATTGAACGTATTAATATTAAATAAAATAATAAATAAATTTATTACTCTCACAAATATCAAATATAAAAGTTTGTGAGTGTGTATGGTTGTTACTTCTTCACGGCTTTGGTAAGAAGTTAGCTGACACCCTGAATTAACACATAGCCTATAATTTTATAAAGTTTAACGCGGTAAAACCTCGGGGCACAGCTAGTACTATATAATAATAAAAATAATATCTCGGGACAATGTCACACAGATCATCCTAGCCCCAAACTAAGCAAAGCTTGTACTATGGGCACCAGGCGACGATGTACATACTTATATAGATACATAAATACTTATATACATAGAAAACATCCATAACTCAGAAACAAATATTCATGCTCATCACACAAATATTTGCACTTACCGGGATTAGAACCCAGGACCACCACCTTCGTAGGCAGGAGCACTACCAACTAGGCTACGGTGACCGTCAAATATCAAAATGAATACATTTTATCTTTGTCTCCAGGTACAACTCTTCGTGGCGATATAAACGTTTGTATAGTAGGCGATCCCAGTACTGCCAAATCACAGTTACTAAAGCAAGTGAGCGAGATAACCCCCCGAGCTGTGTACACCAGTGGCAAAGCGTCGTCCGCCGCCGGTCTCACCGCTGCCGTAGTTAAGGTAACATATTACATCATGACTGTAAACGAGGCAAAAGAGGTGTGCAAAGATCATGGCAAATAGAAATCCGTTGTCTCTGCCTACCCCTCTGGGAAACAAGCGTGAGTCTATGTATGTTTAACATCATTTCGGATGTACAGACGCCAGCACATCCAGCTACCCCAATCTGACAAATTTCTTTAATAGATTTTCAATTTTATCACATAAGCATAAGGTTCTTTAATACGGGACTAGTCCCTCCCTCTTACCCACCACTGCAACTCCTGTAAGCCAGGATCAACAGTGGCACACAAAGAAATGAAACTGAGTGGTGAGGCTCAGGCATGTCCCGGGAATCGCTTTAACTGTCTTGGATCCTGCAACAAGTTCAATCAGAAAAAGAAAAAGGAGGAGTTAGAAAATGAGTAGTTCCACTTCCCTCCAGAGCAAAGCGGGAGACAGAATGATGTAAAGAGGCTATAGCCTCATAAAATGAGAGATTTACAACTAGAGAGGTCCACGTTCAATTGGGGAAATTTGACAGATTGGGATTTGATTAGTGTGACCGTGTACCGAATCACTACACACGAGAAAAAATGCTCTGTCTAACCATCAGTAGAGTCTTACTGATTAGTGGGTGGACTTGTAGCTTCATACCTAAACTGTGAAGTGTACCAGGCTGGATTACGTTAATATTTTTTAAGATCATTTGTTTCGTACTCAATCAGGTGGCACACATTCTAGGCACAATACATCAATAATAATTATTATATCCGGGGATATTTTTCAAACACGGCCATCTGATCCCAAATTAAGCAGAGCTTGTACTATGGAAACCAGATAACTGATATACTACATATACTACTTTCTTTTGTAAATACATACTTATATAAATAATAACACCCAGACGCAAGACAGACAGACATGTTAATGCAGTGAGGCGTGTTCTACAATAGATATTGAAGCCAAAAATATAGTATTTAGAATTTTTGTCTGTATGTTTATCCAGGCTAAACTCAAAAAGTACTGCATGGATTTACTACAAATTTTGCATGAATATTACAAAGAGGTCGGGTCAACATATAGATTACATATTATCACGCTATCGCCTACGGGGGAGGAGCTGTGATAATTTATAAAATTTAACGCGGGCACAGCTAGTATGCTATATTTTGGCACGATCGCAGCTAAATGTAAGTTACAACATTGATGTTAAAACAAATTTACAGGACGAGGAATCCTTCGATTTCGTGATCGAAGCCGGCGCGTTGATGTTAGCAGACAATGGCGTGTGTTGTATCGACGAGTTCGATAAAATGGACCTCGTGGACCAAGTGGCCATCCACGAGGCTATGGAGCAACAGACTATATCTATCGCTAAGGTAAATAATGCAAAAAAAGATCTTATATATCCGAAGAACACATAGGTTACAATTTATAGATACTACATGTGCGCCCCTCACGAAATAAGCGAAGTGTGCCAGAACCAGAACAGAACTGTTAATAAGGCCTATATCAAATATATTGTGGGGGCCGATATCCAAACTGTGGGCTACCTGGTTGTTTGGGCTAAAAGCCTGGCTGAAGTCTGGAGTGGAGGAACCGTGTCCATATTTTGCGCAGGATGCCGAAATTAAATATAGGAAGCGCACTGTTATTTGGTAACATAGCTCTTAGTGTAGAAGGTTGTGTTAAATTTGGCCTTGTACTGGAATTAATGTGGGACCTATTTACCGTGTATGTAATTTTTTGTGGTACTATTTGTACCTCCAAGACTGTAAAAATTACACTCGTAACTCATTCTTATGCCGTTCCACTAACAATTATAACAGAGACTTCACAGACATAGATCTTTTCGATAATTCGCTCAATATAGAGGCTTAAATTAGAATTAAAACGTAGATTTAATATTACTTGACATTTTATGTATAATTTATGTATCCTTTCTTTTTATCATTTCTTTTTTTACCCACGACGGAACGGAGCAGGTATGTATATGCGTTTAGGGTGAGAGATGTTTGTGTGTGCGTTTGTGCAAAGTAATGTTCCCACCTATCTTCTAAACTAACGATCCGATTTTGATGCGGTTTTCAATAACGGGTTTGTGTTAGATGAGTTCATGTTGTTAGACAGGTGTCATGGCTGTAACTCACTAGGGGGCGCCACAATATTGGTGCAAAACAATGTTGCAATATAATCAAAACGAAATGTCCGATTACAATTCTGTTTTCAGCAATGTGTACGTGGTAGATTAATGCATGTTCCCAAATAATAAAAATTACGTCTGTAACTCACTAGAGGGCGCTACAATATTAGTGCATAATAATATTGCAATAATATTAAAACGAATTGTCCGATTTCAATGCGGTTTTCAGCAATGGGTTCGTAGTTGATTGGTGCATGGTCTAAGATAAATCTTATGATATTAACTCACTAGAGGGCGCTGCTATATTAGAGTGAAATGATTATATTGTAATATTATTAAAATTAAAACGTATTGTCTGATTCCAATGCGGATTTCAGGAATGAGTTCGTGTGTGATTGGTGCATGTTCTCAGATGAGTGTTATAGAAGTAACTTTAACAATGTTTAATGTAATAGTCTGAGTTAAATTTCAAAATTAATGCATAGCGATACCTAGACGGCGTATTTGTAATGGATTTGAGAGCCCTTATGAGTTTTCTTCTATTTTATCACCATCGATTTAACGATTGATTAAGTCATTTTTAACCTTTATATATTTGAACGCCACTTAAGAAATCGATGTGCGGCGACTTAGCCGGTAGAGCCCCAGGTCTGTAAATCTCATCCAATTCGCATTCATAGCGCATTCGAAAACACATTATAACAACATAAGCCCGAAGGCATCGACATTCATAGTGTTTTAGGAAGTTTTAGCCAGTATTAGGAACTGTTTCCGCCTTCACCGCGTGGAGGTACTCCCAGCTTATGTCATCATTGAATTCAGAGATCAAACACAAATATATAGTCTCAAGAGTATTGACACCAGTTCTGAACAAAAACCAACAGAAAGCGACTGTATAATATTTAATAAGAAACTTAATATTATGTGGTAGGATGAATCACACTTATTGTTTTGCGAGATCTTACATACACATTATATAGATTATAATTCGTATATGCTCTCTAAAAAGTCTGAAATAAAATAAAACAAAATTAAAAATTTTGAAAAAGCCCACGACGGTAAAAATCTCTTCGAAAAAGAATAAAATAACTCAAAACCCCCGACTTAACCCAATTATTTTGTAACGAAATATTATAATAGACGTAAAAATACTTTCTAAAAAAGAGTTGATATCTCGAGAAATCGGTAATAGATATACTTAATTGCCTAAACAATGCATATCGATGTTTACAGTTTTTCCCTAACGTGTCTGTTTCTCGAAGATATACTTAAATGTAGCGATAATAATTTTACCATAATACATAACCGAGGAATATCCGTCGGGGGCTGCCTTTCCTATATGAAATTTCAACAAAAATTTAATCATACTCATAAGTGTATTTAATGTCGGCGTTAAACATCTACAATTCTTCAATAATTGAATTCACGTCACTAGAAAAACTTTAGCTGGGTCAATGGCAGCCTCCGACGGATATTCCTCGGTTATGTATTATGGTAAAATTATTATCGCTACAATACGCTACCTGTTTAATAATCTCCTACCCTATTTATTTTTTTATCAGTGATGACCATTTGAAAGTCTAATATCGATAAATTATTGTTTTAAGATGTAAAATTATTATAGTAATAATAATTAATAAAATGATTATCACTAATTAAATACCGTCTATATAATGGGATGACCGTCCGACCGTCCGATGACCGTCTATATAATTTAATACCGTCTATATAATGGGATGTGTTCAGAGGAATTATTTGATTTAATGCTTACGGCCACCTTCTACCATCGCACCTCTCGCCACAGACAGGGTATTCATCCTCCCATCCTCGAACATTGTACACGTACGGTTCGCTTTCAGCGAAACTTCCTCCACGTACATTGAGGTTGTGGGATGAACTCCCTGTTACGGTTTTTCCAAGAGACTACAGCATGGGGCCCTTCAAAAAGGTAGTTATAAGGTTTCTAAAGACTCGGCAACGCGCAATGATGGTGTTGCAAGCGTTCATAGGCTACGGTGACCACTTACCATCAGGTGGGCCGTATGCTTGTTTGCCAACTAAGTTTTATAAAAAAAAACTTGTGTGTACTTATGTACACGCGCTAGAAGTTATACTTCTTAATATACAACTTAAACATAGTTATCAATTTTCATACCACCTAGAACTAACGTCATGCTGTTATTTTTACGATGCGCGCGCATCGTAAAAATTCACTCTCATACATTTTCAAACCACCTAGAACTAACTTCATGCTGTTATTTTTACGATGCGCGCGCATCGTAAAAATTCACTCTCATACATTTTCAAACCACCTAGAACTAACTTCATGCTGTTATTTTTACGATGCGCGCGCATTTTAAAAATTCACTCTCATACAATTTCAAACCACCTAGAACTAACTTCATGCTGTTAACTTTTTTGGTGTCGGTGTGCGCGCGCATCGTAAAAATTAACTCTTATCATTTTTCTCCATCGCGCCAAAAGAAGTATAACTTCAAAAAATTACATAAATAATCCCAATGTAAATATATAATTATAATATAGCAGCTACGTCATAACTGTTGCGCGGCTATTGAGTACTTGATAACAATATATTATTTTTGTCCTACAGGCCGGCGTCCGCGCAACTCTAAACGCCCGCACCTCTATCCTCGCCGCCGCTAACCCCATAGGGGGTCGATACGACCGAGCCAAGTCTTTACAACAAAACGTAGCCTTAAGTGCACCTATCATGTCGCGTTTCGATCTATTCTTTATCTTGATAGATGAGAGCAGTGAGATGGTGGATTACGCGATAGCGAGGAAAATAGTGGATCTTCATTGTAATAAGGAAGAAACATATGATTGTGTGTACACGAGGGAGGATTTGCTGAGGTACATAGCGTTCGCGAGGTCCTTTAAGCCGCTTATTACTGAGGTGAGTTATTTGTTACCTGATCTGTCAAATATTTGCCCTTGTTGGAACAGCCTTGCAGTTTAAAGAGAATTTAATCTCACAAAGTCTAATGTTCAGAATAAGAAACTCCATTTTATTTTATTACAAAAAGGGTATTCAATCATTCATATAAGAATTTAACAAACGTTACTATTAAAAAAAAAAAGAATTTTGACACGGAAATGAAACGTAACGTTACGTTCTCTCTAAGACCATTTTGAAAATATGGCAAATAAATCATTTCGCAAAAGAAAAAAGTTCAAAAGAGGTTTCGGCCAATAGCAAAAAGTTATTTTGTAAATCGGCGAAAAATTGTTCGGTAAAATAATACCTACCTATAACACATGAAACTTCGATGATAAAAATAATGATTATAGCAAAAAAGACGTTGGTCAATAGTTTTCGGTAAAATAAAATTCGAACAACAGAAGATCGGAAAAGTGTTCCCCAACAGAAGCCACCTTCTCAATAGTTTGCGGGTTTGTGTGGGTCGTGGAGTAATTAGCTATGTTTGTAGGACGCCGGCAAGCTGCTGGTGGAGTACTACGGCGTGCTGCGCCAGCGCGACGGCGGCGCGGGCGGCGGCGGCGCGTGGCGCATCACGGTGCGCCAGCTGGAGTCCATGGTGCGCCTGGCCGAGGCCATGGCCAAGATGCACTGCAGCGGCCACGTCACGCCGCAGCACGTGCACGAGGCCTACAGGTACCACATCTATCTATAAAAAAAAAATCTTTTCGGTAACGGTCTCTTCAGTTATCGATTTGACTGTATGTTTCACAAATTCTCCATTATTAGTAAACTGATTTTCCTTTTTTCTCTTTTATTATACTAATGTCTTAATTTTGGGTTGATTTTTTGAATTTTCGTGTTCATCCATTATATGTTTTTACCTGCGTTAAAAGTTACAAATTATAATAGCCTATGCGTTATTCAAATATGCTATATGAGTAAAAAATTTGATCAAAATCCGTTCCAAAGGTTTTGAGCAAAAGAGTAACAAATATCCATACATCTATTTATCCATACTCAAAAACTGTCGCATTTATAAAATTAATAATAATTATTTACTTGAACTATATTAACATTGAATTTTTAATGTTATAATATTAAAATTATTATTTTAATGTTATAGCTATCTAAATGTTATATATATTCAAAATTTTTCACGTAAGTATTAAGTATGTAGTGCATGCTGTGACTTCCTATTATTGGAAGAGCACACCATATATAAACTACTGCTTTTAATAAACACAATTGTATGTGTGTATCCTCTGTTAGAGGTCCATAAATAAATATGATTATTTATGTATTCAATACTGAATACTTACAGAATTATCCCATATAAATTATATTCAAATAGTAAAGTAGTTGTTACTAAGACTTAAAAAGAGTTATCAATTCGACTTTATGGTTTTTGGCTTTGTATGTATATATTTTACGTGATTTCTCCATAGCTTGTGAACCGATTTCTGTTGACATATAACATTGTTGGAATCGGTTCTATGTATAACAAAGGTATTACGTAAATATACGCTTGCGAGGGCACGGGGAAAGGGTGCAGCGTGTAGCGCTAGCGCCTTTGAACTTGACCCATTTCTATAGTCGCCGTCCGTATAAAATCTTTTTTTTTTTCATGTACTGGGTTATGTCCGAACTCGTAGAACAAAAGTTATTGCTTATGGTATTAGCTATCTTATCCTGCGAGGTTGTTGGTGTTTAACAAGTAACCCTATTTATGTTACACGGTCTCGCCGTTGCTTGTGAACAGGGTTTGAAGCTGTATATTCAATAGGGAATTCTTTCAGAATGATCCATATATATTTTTTTCAAATCTGTAATTGTAAATATAATTACAATTGTGTACCTATATGTTTTTAAAACAGCAATAGCTAGTATGTTTTGATTTTTTTATTTAAATTAAACGTTCGTATTACAGATTACTGAATAAATCTATCATTCGAGTTGAACAACCGGACATTCACCTGGACGAAGATGAACCACAGTTTGAGCCCACTATGGAAGTCGATCAAGATATACCGAACGGCAATGCAGGTAATTTATAATCTAGGTCTTTACCTATGAAATTGCCGTTCTGCAGTACTGGCCATTTCAAATCAAAATAATTTTTGTTTGGCTAAGAATTCTAATTTCAAATTAATTTTATTTTAAAAACATGGATTCTTTTTTCCAAAAGTAGTCATTTCTTTATTGATTAGTGTTACATTTTCATCGCATTTCAATCTTTTTCGTCATCATGGATACGTTAAAAATTCGAGTAATTATGGAATATGAGTACCGTCGTGGCAGCAACGCGGCACAAGCGGCACGCAACATCAACGACGTTTACGGAGCTAACACTACAAACCAACGCACCACCTGTTATTGGTTTGCTCGCTTCCGTTCTGGAAATTTCGACCTGAAAAATGAACCTCGCGGTCGTCCGAAGACTTTGGTCGACAATGACGAATTAAAGGCGGTTGTGGAAGCTGATGATACACAATCTACGGCTGAATTAGCAGCAGCTTTCGACGTTAGCGTCAAAACAATATTGGTCCATTTGCGTCAAATTGGCAAGGTAAAAAAGCTTGACAAATGGGTGCCCCACGAACTCAATGATCGCCAGCGCGAAGTACGCGTCGAGACGTGCCTTGCACTGCTCAACAGACACACAAATGAAGGAATTTTGAACCGCATTGTTACCTGCGATGAAAAATGGATTCTGTTTGATAACCGCAAGCGCTCAGCAAGTTGGTTGGATCCTGGTTCAGCACCTAAACAATGCCCTAAACGAAAACTTACCCCTAGAAAAGTGATGGTCACTGTTTGGTGGTCTAGCGCCGGTGTGATTCATCACAGCTTCTTACCAAACGGGGTGAGCATTACTGCAGATGTGTACTGTGAAGAACTGAGCACAATGATGGAGAAGCTGGCGCATCTCCAACCAGCATTGGTCAATCGCTCGTCTCCGCTGCTCCTGCACGACAACGCGCGACCTCATACTGCACAGCAGACGGTCTCCAAGTTGCAAGAACTGGGGTTGGAAGCTCTCCGTCATCCGCCCTACTCACCAGACCTTGCGCCTACAGACTACTACTTTTTCCAGAATTTGGATAACTTCTTGGCGGGAAAAAAATTCAATACCCGAGAGGCAGTACAAAATGCCTTTGAAGAATTTGTTGCCTCCCGTCCAGCTGATTTCTTTAAGAAGGGCATCAATAAACTGCCACTGCGATGGCAAAGATGCATTGATTGCATGGGTGATTACTTCGATTAATACAAATAAAAAAATTCATGAAAAAAATTCGTTTAAATTTTTTCATACAAAACGGCAATTTCATAGGTAAAGACCTATTATAAATGACGGTCACCATAAGCCTAGTTGGTAGTGCTCCTGCCTACGAAGCTGGTGGCCCTGGGTTCGAATCCCGGTAAGTGCAAATATTTGTGTGATGAGCACGAATATTTGTTCCTGAGTCATGGATGTTTTCTATGTATATATGTATTTATCTATCTATATAAGTATGTATATCGTCGCCTGGTACCCATAGTACAAGTTTTGCTTAGTTTGGGGCTAGGATGATCTGTGTGACATTGTCCCCAGATATTATTATTATTATAATAGCTTATAACTTGCTATAGCCCTATAACTTGCTTATATGAATCATAATGGCCCTATAACTGCCTCGTTTGTAAAGCGGTAACGTGTTCACCCGCAGAGAACGAGGTCCTGGGTTCAAATTCTGGGTAGGGCCAAAAGTGATTTCGGGACTTTTCTGTAAAAAGAAAAATCTCTCTTCATCAGCCCGAAGTCTGGGAGTTGGCGGTATTATACCCCCGTGCCTCTCGGAGCACGTAAAGCCGTCGGTCTTGCACATGACTTCTTTCCGGTCGTGTCGCTAGGCGTCCCATCAGATCATGAGAGTGATAGCATAGAAAGTGCTCCTGTGTTTGCGCACACACTTATGCACTCTAATATGTCCCGCGCAGATGGCGAATCTCTATTGAGACTTGCCGCTGTGGCCGAAATTTGACTAGGAGGACATTATTTATTATTATTATATGATGTTATCATCATGAATCACATTCAAATTGAATTTATTCGGAAATCACACTAATATTATAAAGGCGAAAGTTTGTGAGGTATGTTTGTTACTTCTTTACGGCTAAACGGCTGGCGCGATTGTAATAAAATTTAGTATACAGTTAGCTGGCAACCCGGATTAACACATAGGCTATAAATTAAAAAGTTTAACGCGGGTAAAACCGCGGGGCACAGCTAGTAATAAATTAATGTCTTGGGACAAAAATAAATATTTTTCTTTTTTTCTTTCTTTCTTCTCCTGGTCGTCCGCCTAGGTAGCTAGAGAAAGCCGCAGGCTAGCTAGGGTAGGTAAGTCGCTTTTGCCCATTAACGCGTGATCGGTGATCCCGTGCATGTGATCACACCCTCATTTAGAATTTCGTCTTTTGCTTTAGTCTTCCATTCTTTAATTTTAAGAGGCCTATTACAGTCCACTAGCGCCGCCAATCGAAAAAATGTCATAACTCGTAAATAGAATCAAAAATACAAAATATGTTCTATTATTACTGTGGAAAAGGCAATAACGTAATTGTATAACACCTTATCAACACTTGAAATATAGCTGTTTAGCTAAATCGTGCATTCAAAACATAAACGGCCGTTTTTGTTACAAATGCACGATTTAGCTAAACAGCTATATTTCAAGTGTTGACAATGTGTTATAAAATTACGTTATTGCCTTTTCTACAGTAATAATAGACCACATTTTGAATTTTTGATTTTATTTACGAGTTATGACATTTTTTCGATTTGCGGCGCTAGTGGACTGTAAAAGGCCCCTTAATAGTAGAACTAAATTTCAAAATAATAGATTAGTAACTTGTTATTTATTTAAGGATTTCAGAAAATATATGCAATGAAACAAACCGCACGGACGGACTAATTTTTTTTTTTTTGTAACTTTTATACTGTCCACTATGTTTATGTACTGCATTGTGACCGTTGTTAATACCCAAGTGCTGAATAAATTTCATTTCATTTCAAAAGGTTAGATCCCCACCCAAGACTTATTGTTGTGTAATGAGCATGATTATTTATTCTGTGTCTAGGTGTTATTTATCTATAATATGTATGTATATAAGCTGTCTGGTTGCCAAAGTACAGGCTTTGCCTAGTTGATAAGATTGCAGTATGTTAGTTGTCCCAAGATATTGTTATCAAGTACTCAATAGCCGCGCAACGGTTATGACATAGCTGCTATGTTATAATAATATATTTACACTGTGTTTATTTATTTGATTAGTGATGATCATTTTATTAATTACTAGCTGTGCCTGTGGTATTACTCGCGTTAAATTTTATAAATTATCACAGCTTCTCCCCCGTAGGTGATAGCAAGATAATATGTAGCCTATGTTGACCCGACCTATTAGTAATATTCATGCAAGATTTGAAGTAAATCCATGCAGTACTTTTTGAGTTTAGCCCGGACATACATACAGACAAATAGACACACAGACACAAATTCGAAAAAGTATATTTTTGGCTACGACTTCAATTGTAGATCACGCCCCATGTATCCTTTTTTTTAAATATTTAATGTACAGTTTTGCTTTCCTACGATTTTATTATATGTATAGGCTTTAATAATTCTATAATAATTTTACATCTTAAAACTATTAATAATCGATATTAGACTTTCAAATGGTTGACACTGATAAAAATATAAATAGGGTAGAAGAGTTATTAAAGAGGCATTCTTTGTACGACGGTAGATGAGAACGTTACTCTGTTCGATTAAATATTGTGTGTGGAAAACATCTCGGGAGTTTTAATGTTCAGAACCTACGAGTGCGTAATAATTTTCATTTAAATTAATGTTTTTTTTTAATTTGTGGCATTTTACAGATACCCCAGTGAATGGTGACTCGGCGCCTAAGAAAAAACTCACACTGTCCTTTGAGGAATACAAATCCTTGAGTGACATGCTCGTCGTGTTCATGAGAAAAGAGGAGATTGAAGCAGAAACTAGAGGTATGTTACAAATTCTACATTGGTGTAGCTGTAGATAATAGTATATAATTATGATTATATATGAATCCGGTGGCAGCATTAAAGCGCGACCGTCGTTTTAAACACAAGGTCCGTTATAATAATAATACTGATTTCATACCTTAATATAGACAGAACCATTCAGACAAAATGTAGTAAAGTATAAATTTCAATAATTAAACCTAAACATAATCTCCTTGACAGTAACTTAATACAAGCTAGCTAAATATCACTACCATTATAAAATATATTGTATAAATGTTTTAAGTTTTAACATTCCGTGTACCTAAATACCTGTAATAAGTAACTAGAAATAATAACTGTATTACTACAAGCATGTTCTGACTATTTACAAGCGCTTTTTTAAAGTCTACGTGAATAAAAACCTAACCTACTTTATTATTTTATTTTATTATCCTGGGTTCAAATCCCGGGTTAGACCAAAGAGTGGCTTGACATTTTCTGAGAAAACAATTAGTACCAGCCCAGGCCACGGCTGCAGGTACAATCCACGCCGAAATGTCGGGTAACCTAAAGGTAATGATTTGCCTTAAATTGTTATCGCGATTGAGGCCCGTGTCCACAGTATATAAAAATCAGATTCAAGAAGTTGACGATCAGCTCAGCAGTATCCGAGTTGAGGACTCCTGCTCCTCAGCATCTGAGTAGAGGACTCCCGCTCCTATAATGGAAGTGATGCCGTCAGCGTAGCTGGACCTACTTTTCTCTCATTGTGCCAGCCAGACCCTTTTGATTATGAAAGTATGTGTATAGAGTACATCTGCGTTTGCGCACACACTTGTGTTGTGCTGCTGGCTAGTCTCTGGCTGGCCCCTATGATATATTGCGAAATTCGACATAAGGATGTTTATATTTAAGTTTAATAATGTCTATTGTATAAAAAACTTATATACGACATCTTCCCCTTAAAAATAATAAGAATTAAATAAAAAAAATTACATTACATACATACATTTTTATTTCAACAAAATTCATCAAACAAATACCTTTTTTGTATAAACTAGCTACATTTCACCATGTTGTATATAAGCAAAGTCCAGTTGACAATGTCTATTGTATTAAAACCTATATACGACATAAGTGTGACCCATCAATAGTTGCCCTGTGTTTGGATGTACTTTGTGTCCCTTAATATGTTTGTAAGTACCCCGCGACACAGGGATTATTTTACCTAGTGCATCGAAAAGTGTAATGCTATATTATAATTGTATTTCAGGTGAAGAAAGTTCGGGCATGCGAAAGAGCGCAGTGGTGAGCTGGTACCTGGAACAACTGGTCTCGCAGGGAACCATAGAGAACGAGGACGAACTGCTGGAAAGAAAGACGCTCGTCGAGAAAGTTATTGATAGACTTATGTATCATGTGAGTAAAAAAAAAATTACTTAAGTCTTCTTAAAAAAGCAGATTTTTAGGGTTCCATAACAAAAGGGCACTTTTACTAAGCCTCTGCTGTCCATCTATCGGCCTGCATATCAAAAGGCTGAATCGTAACAATAATGTTAAATATCCTGGGACATTATTCGCAAACGGCCACCTGATCCCAAATCCCAGACGGTCACCGTAGCCTAGTTGGTAGTGATCCTGCTTACGAAGCTGGTGGTCCTGGGTTCGAATCCCGGTAAGTGCAAATATTTGTGTGATGAGCACGAATATTTGTTTCTGAGTCATGGATGTTTTCTATGTATATAAGTATTTATCTATCTATATAAGTATGTACCTATATCGTCGCCTGGTACCCATAGTACAAGCTTTGCTTAGTTTGGGGCTAGGATGATCTGTGTGACATTGTCCCCAGATATTATATTATTAAGCTGAGTTTGTCCTATGGTAACCAGATAATTGTTAAAACTACATATACTACTTTTCTTTTGTAAATATATATATATATATATATATATATATATATATACACCCAGACGTTAGGACATACAGACATGAAAGACGGAGAATAAAATAATGTAAAATAAATTGTCTATACATGGAATCCTTCGTGTGCTAGTCCTAATTGGAGCTGGTCGATTTTATTTAGTAATAGAGGTTGGTAACTAGCCAGACGGATCGCAAAAAGCGGCACGTTAGGACCTTTCGACTAATTAATAATGTGCCGGTGCTCGTATAAGTGCGTAGTTTTTGTTTTCTCATAACAACTTTACCGTGGAGCATGGCACGCCACGCTTTTGTTGACTTTTATAACATGCGTTTTTAGGGTTCCGTACCCAAAGGGTAAAAACGGGACCCTATTACTAAGACTTCGCTGTTGGTTTGTCCGTCTGTCACCAGGCTGTATCTCATGAACAGCGATAGTTAGACAGTTGAAATTTTCACAGATGATGTATGTCTGATGCCGCTATAACAACAAATAGGTACTAAAAACAAAATAAAAATAAATATTTACGGGGGCTCCCACAAAACAAACGTGAATTTTTGCTCGTTTTTATAGATAACTAGATGTGCCCCGCGGTTTTACCCGCGTTAAATTTTATAAACTATGTGTTAATATTATGGATTAACACATGTATTGTGTTAATCCAAGGAGTCAGCTAAATCCATACCACATTTTATTAAAATCGCTGCAGCCGTTTAGAGGTAAAGAAGTAACAAACATACACACACACTCACAAACTTTCGCCTTTATAATATTAGTAGGATGATACGGAACCCTTCGTGCGCGAGTCCGATTCGCACTTGGCCAGTTTTTTATGAATTATGCCGTGCAGAAGCATTTTACCCTTTCCTCACACGAAGGAGCTTTTCTATTGAACTCCATGTCTTTGTTTACAGGATCAAGTAATAATCCCACTGTCGACTACTGGGCTGAAAGCGTCGCAGAGGTCTGCAGATCAAGAGGTTGAGGATGACCCGCTCCTAGTGGTCCACCCCAACTATGTCGTCGACACATAAACATTCCGCGTATAACCTCAACTTCTACAATAAAACTTTTGTTCATATTGATAATACTTGTTTTTATCTCATCATCATCATATCAGCCGAAAGACGTCCACTGCTGGACAAAAGCCTCCCCAAAGATTTCCACAATTGCCGGTCTTGCGCTATTCGCATCCAGCAGTTTCCAGGGACCCGCACAAGATCATCGGTCCATCTTGTAGGGGGCCTGCCCACGCTGCGTCTTCCGGTTCGTGGTCGCCACTCGAAAACCGTTCTGCCCCAACGGCCGTCGGTTCTATGAGCTATGTGCCCCGCCCACTGCCACTTCAGTTTTGCAATTCTTCGGGCTATTTCGGTGACTTTGGTTCGCCTGCGGATTTAGACATTTCTGATTCGATCCCGCAGGGAAACTCCGAGCATAGCCCTCTCCATTGCTCTTTGGGTGACCTTGAGCCTTCTGATAAGGCCCATAGTGAGCGACCACGTCTCTGTTCCGTAAGTCATCACTGGCAACACACACTGGTCGAAGAGATTGGCTGGTATCTCATATCCTACTAATATTATAAATGCGAAAGTTTGTGAGTATGGTTGAAAGTATGGATGTTTGTTACTCTTTCACGCAAAAACCACCGAACTTATTTTGATGAAACTAGTAATATAGCTTTTATATCCGAATCTGAAAACATCGGCTATAATTTATAAAGTTTAACGCGGGTAAAACCGCGGGGCACAGCTAGTTATAAATAATAATATCTTGGGACAACTAACATACTGCCATCTGATTCCAAACTAGGCAGAGCATGTACTTATGACAACTGATGAACATTCTTATATAAACATACATAGTCTCACCCCCGTTTCTCAGAAGCGTAGGCAAAGACAACGCATTTCCATTCCACGAACTATGCACGACTCTGTAATATATATATATATATATATCGTTGAACATTATTTACACACGGTCATCTGTTCCAAAACTAAGCAGCGAGTTTGTACTATTGAAACCAACTTACTTACTTTGTAAATACACACATCAACAAAGTCTAGGGATACGTTATTTTGAAATCAAACATGGCTTTATTGTTTAAAACCTATTTAGTTTCGTTAAAAAGTTTATTTACAGATTTAAACCTTGTCTATTCTTTATTCAAAATTTAAAAATTAAAATGAGAAACAAATGAAAACACGCAAAGCACAGCGCAATCTTGAGTTGTATCTAATTTCAAGAAGTTGCATTAAAATTTTTTTTGCGTGTTAATTGAAGAAAACCTGATAAATTGTTTTATTTTCTTTTCTCAATTGGTTGTGTAAGCTTTTTAGCGTCATGCCACGCCATCATTTGAGTCGAGATGAAATGTTACGGGCAGTTGGCATGTTACAAAACGGTGCTATTCAACGCGTCGTTGCTGAGTCTCTGGGCACAAGCCAAAATGTGGTATCCAGGCTGTGGTCACGTTATCGTGCTACTGGAGATGTGGCAGAACGGCACACAGGTAGATATCGTGTTACCACTCAGAGACAGGATCGATTTCTCCAAATGACCGCCAGAAGACTACCCAATATCACAGCGATGCAACTAGTGCAAAGGCTCCAGGAGGGTCAGCAGCTGCTGGTGAGCGACCAAACCGTGCGAAGGAGGCTGCATGAAGTTGGTCTTCATGCTCGCAGACCGCTACGAGTCCCAGCGCTGCGACGTGGCAATCGCGGTAGGCGACTTTTATGGGCTCAAGAACATTTGACATGGAGTGATCAACAATGGTCATTGGTGCTGTTCACTGATGAGTCCCGCTATGGATTTCATCCAGATTCGAGACGAACACGCGTTTGGAGAACTCCAGGCAGGGTCAGCCGTCTCCGACATCCACAGGAGGTCCACTCTTACCAAGGCGGGACAATTATGGTGTGGGCAGGAATACGAATCGGCGGACGAACCCAACTCATTTGGATTCAGGGCAGCATGACTGCCCATAGATACCGTGAGGAGGTAGTAGAACGTGTCATTGTCCCGCTCAGGGCCCTAACGGGGCAAGAATTTCAGCTCATGCATGACAATGCACCTTCCCATACAGCGCGGCTGGTGAGGGCCGCCCTTCGAGAACACGATGTTCAGGTATTAGATTGGCCTCCACAGTCGCCAGACTTAAACCCAATTGAACACGCCTGGGACATGTTACAGCGAAGAGCATTGAGGGATTTTCCGCCCAACTTGACAACAGAAGAACAACTTTTCGAACATTTAAAAAGAACTTGGGACTGCATACCCCAGCAAGACATTGACACCTTAATTTTAAGTATGGAAAATCGTTGCCGCTGTGTGATTAATGTTAGAGGAGGAAATACCGATTACTGATTATCAGATTTGGTAAGATTTTTATTCATTTAATTCGATTGAATAATTTTATAAGAATAAAATGTTTTTGTTCACTCAGTAATTTTCTATGGCTTAATTAATTTAAGACTTTTATTAATTAGAAAAACAAAATCGCATCGTGTTGTTAATGTTTAAATATCGGCCATGAAATTATCTTTAATTCTTCCATTTACAGTCATAACAAAATGTTTATAGTTTTCTAGATAATCAATGAAATGTTCAATATCCCTAGATTGTGTTGATGGGTGTACATACTTATGTAGATAAATACACCCAGACTCAGGTCAAACAGACATTTTCATGCACACAAATATCTGTCCTGGGTGGAAATCAAACCCACGACCTGCAGCGTGAAAAGCAAGCATTTGCCAACCACGCCAACAGGCCCGTCGTTTTGCCTCGCTTGCTGTCATACATATACAAGGTGTAACGGCTTTTGCCTCGCTTGCTGCCATACTTATACAAAGCGTAACATAAGTAGTGGACGTAACTTAAGGGAACTAATTTACAAAATATACGAAAAAAATAGTTTCCATGCAAGAATAACGTTCAAATAATGAGTTTTGTTTGAGGAGCCAAAAAAATATTTTACGTGTCTCACAAACTGACAGATTTATTTTTATCTCAATACTTAGTGCACCAACCAACTTTTTAGTTTCTGCACCTCCTCAAGGTAGACTGGGAGAAAAAGTCCACCTCTCTACAAAATGCATAAAGTTTTGGAATCTATACATATAATAAAATCGTAGGAAAGTCAAAACTGTACATTGAATATTTTTTTTAAAGTACCTATACTTGGGGCGTATCTACAATCGCAATCGAAGCCAAAAATATAGTTTTTAGAATTTTTGTCTGTGTGTCTGTATGTATGTCCGGGCTAAACTCAAAAAGTAGGTACTGCATGGATTTACATAAAACTTTGCATGAATTACTAAAAGGTCGGGTCAACATATACGCTACATATTTTCACCTACGGGGGAGGAGCTGTGATAATTTATGTAACTTAACGAGGGTAAAACCGCGGGGCACAGCTAGATAACACTAAATAAATAAAACTGTTTTTCTCTAATAATAAATAAATGACTTTTATTTCGGACAACAATACAGATCCATACCTATTTTGTTAATAAAGTGACTTATGAACTAATGTTAGTAAGGAAAATTGGTGAGGAGGTATTACAAATTAAGGTAGGTACTCTGTCTGTGCAGAACGCAATAATGCACCCTTACTTTATTACCCTCTGCACAAACTGTCCAACAATAGGTGAGCTGTAATTTTCAGCAACCGTTCTCAAAATGCTGTTGTCACTGTCTCTTATTCTCCTTAGGATGGATGCGGTTTTATTGCGGATGACAGCGTGGAAATCGTCCGTCCGAGCCGTCGCAAACATCTCTGAGGCACTACAAAACCGTGGCAGTTTCAAAAGCATTCTGAAAACATTGTTGTACTGTATACGCAGGACATCTAACGATCTTTTGGTATCTAACATGTTTATTTTTATTTTACTGCTTTAGAAAACTTACAGCTAGAATACAAATGACACAGAATAAAAGATGAAGGCCAATTAAAAGTTTTCACAAATATAAATGATATGGATAGATAGCGATTAAGTTATGTTCACTGTTTATATTACACTTTGCACAGACGCCAGCACATCCAGCTACCCCAATCTGTCAAATTTCTTTTATAGATTTTCAACTTTATCACTCGAGCATAAGGTTCACTTTCAACTAGGGAAATTAGACAGATTGGGGTAGCTTGATGTTCTGGCGTAGGTATGTACATAAATATAGTAGAAACAGTATAAAAGTAACAAAAAAAAAATATTAGTCCGTCCGTGCGGTCTGTCTTATCACATATTTTTTAAATCATTCAATAAATAACAAGTTTCTAAGCTATTATTTTTAAATTTAGTACTACTATATTAAAATTAAAGAATTGAAGACTGACCAGTTGGCTAGCGCAGAAGGCTCTCAACCAGTAGCTTAATTTAAGTGACTAATACCTGAGGGCACCCTTATGTGGTTCGGGCCACAGCTCAGGGGGTGAAAGCTGTCCGCTGTATTAAAAATACGGAATTCTAAATCAATGGAATCGACCACGGATTAAGGAGCCAACACGATCCTCGCCGCTGAGGAACCTACCCTAGCTACCTAGGTGGACGACCCGGAGAAGAAAGCCACAAAGAAACTCCAGGCTTGCTTTTTTCGTCTTCTTTTGCTTTTGTTTTATATTGTATTTTTAGTACGTAGTCATTGGCTGGTATGTGGGCTAATGCACGCACAGAACCATTGTCATCTAGTCCATAGCATCTATCAAAATAATAATTGTGAGGTAAGTAATAAACGATAACATTCAATTTCCCTCAAGCAACTAGAATAACCTCTTGCAAGACGATCAAACGGCGGGTGCATCCGCGCACATTTACAAAGTTAATAAGTCGCACGACGTCTACCAAAGGCGACGACTGTATAAAATTGGCAAATGCTTGCTTTTCACGACGGAGGTCGTGGGTTCGATTCCCACCCAGGACAGATATTTGTGTGCAAGAACATGTCTGTCTGTCCTGAGTCTGGGTGTATTTATTTATATTGGTATGTATTTACAAAAGAAAAGTAGTATATCAGTTATCTGATTCCCATAGTGACAATAACTTAATACAAGCTAGCTAAATATCACTACCATTATAAAATATATTGTATAAATGTTTTAACATTCCGTGTACCTAAATATCTGTAATAACTAATAAGTAACTAGAAATAATAACTGTATTACTACAAACATGCTCGGACTATTTACAAGCGCTCTTTTAAAGTCTACGTGAATAAAAACCTTTTTTATTTTTATAGTTCAAGCTCTGCTTAGTTTGGGATCAGATGGCCGTGTGTAAATAATGTCTCAGGATATTATTATTAATTCTAATATTATTACTACGCGCCAAGCTAAAATATCAAGGGTATTTATGCCAATAGCTGACGTAAATACTAAATGAGTGGCAATGTAAATATACAGAATATATTACCAAAGGCTCGCACACTTGCATCAATTGTTTCCAGATGTGTGCGAATGGTAAAAAAAAACTTGGCTACTTCTACACAATTTCTTACTGGACATGTATATTATTAAAAGTAAATTGTTTAGTTTTAAAATACTTCCTTTGCTCAACTTCCTATTGCGAATATATAAACAAACCGCCCACCACATACTTCCGAATGTGATCTCTGGAATATTAAGAATGCAATATAATTTTAAATAGTTTATTATACAGATTTTGTATCAACGAGGAACAACTTCCATGCATTTAAGCGCTTTGCCATACTTACTATTGGAATCTATTATAATAGCTTCCTTGGTAGGACACTTAATTAACCATTTGCAAACGCCATACATGCAAATGGTTGATGAAAAAAGATACTGAAGACAGTTAATAAAAAAATATGAATCAGGTATGCAAGGCAAGTTCTGCTGCTTGCTTCTGCTGATTCTAGTACTGTACTATACCACAATTTTATTACATTTATTACAATGCGACATTGAAGTTTTCGGTATTTATTCTTCCATGCCTTGTCTGATTTTTATAAATTCAGATACATGCACTCATGAGTATGGACACTACCACCGTGTCAAATTTGAAGAACATCACTTCAACCATTCAGGAGGAGTACAATCAGGAATTAAATACATGAGTTGCATAAGGAAGGGCTTTGTTTAAACTCAGCTCAATAGTTTAAAGTATAATAAGGAACATTTCTTAGTTCTTTAATCCTTCAATATTGCCTGACTTATTTTACTTCAGGTCTCCAATATTCTCATTACTAATATAATCTTTATCAGAATCATTGGATTCTTCCTGTTCAGGAATCTCCACCAGATCTATGGTGCTAGATACTTCTGCACATTTATACTCCTCCATCCAAGACATTTTTATTGTAACCTCAGGTGGCTGAGGTAATGAAGAAGGCCTCACATAAACAGAATCTACTACACCTTTCTTCATGTTGCACAAGTCCATTGGACCCTCATTGGATAACAGCATTGGCCAAAGGAACAGTGTATAAAAGCGATCTTGCAGCCGTTGGAACTGTTCTTTTAATACTGGATTCCTTCTCATCAATACATTAATGTCTACAGATTCACACATTTTTTTGTTCAAGCTTACATGTGACATTAAGGATTTTAGCCCCGTTATGGTAGCATAGTGAGGTGGAAGCACATAAGTAGTTCTATTCAAAGAAACATTTCCCCATATATCAGGGGTGCCATGTATCTTTTTAGTTTCTACTGTGTTCTTTCGTGAATATGATTTCACTTTCACTACACTGGAGTCTTCGTTATCTGCTCCTAAATTGGGGTAAAGGTCACTGTAGTCACTATTTTTGTATAAGTCCTTATCTAGATGAGAGTTTAAGAAAATGAGGACCTTTCGTAAATTGTTAAGATTAACATTTCCTTGTATTTGTTGTGTTTCACTGATAGGCGATTGGTCAATATTTTTCTTTGGAACTTCATGGTATTGTTCTGTAAACAGAATAGCCATTATAGCATCTTCTATATCTGATTCAGATGATTCTAGACTGAGCTTGTTTTTATTAGCTTTGATTTCAACTTCACTACTCAATATATTCTTTAAATTTTCAATAGCTTTATTCAAGTCCTCTGAAGGTTTTCCATGGCAAAGGCGGCGCGCACCCCGCCGTGGTGCGTGTTCGAGGTCTAGGTTTGGATATTTTTTGGTCCATCTTTTTAAGGTGACATATCTAGTTCTTATATTAGTTCTGTTCTTTCCAGGAAAATATTTAGTAACTTCAGCAAAGTTGAGGGTGTCTTGATTGTTCATGATTTGCATAAGTTTTCTGTCATCTTCTACTGACCATACTGTTGATATTCTTAGCTTTTTTAAAGTAAGATACCGAGCACGGATCTGCAGCATGGACCTACCAGGCAAGTAATTTGCTATTCTATGAAAGTCACTGCCAAATCGTCCAGCACAATTCAATATCACAGAGTCTTCTTCTGGAAGGAACCTGCCCTTCCTGTGTTCAACAAGTCTCATATACTTGTTGTATATTTGAATTTTAGTTCTATTCTCCATTGCAGCCGCTATTTTACCCCATGGTATATAATTATCTTCCTTAAAATAGGCAATCAATCTCTTAAGATATGTTATCTCTTCATTAGTCCATCTCTTGCCATTGGAAGTATTACTCATGTTTGTACGATGATAAACAAAACACTGGTATCCTGTACGGCCAGTGTTCAGTTGCATAGCAATACCATCCCAGTCCTGATGATTTTTTTCAGCAGCAATTTTCTGCAAAGCAAGATGTTCAGATTTACTCCAGCTGTTTTTGTTTATTGAAGGATGGAAGAAAAGCTTCCACAGGGATCGGTACTCCTGTGCTGTGTGTCGTCTATTAAGCTGGTTGGCTAAAAGATCCCAATCATATTCTTCATCTAGAGGTAGAGCTAGTTGAAGAAAGGGCATTCGTTTTATATTCTCTATTTCTTTCAGAAGAGCTTCTATTTTTGCCTTTCTTCCTGGGCTGTCTGGATTTTCTCGTCTTATCCGACTGATTTGTGAGTTAAGTGCCTTTTTTTTCAAGTCTTGAGACATCTTAAGGATTTGGGTCATAAACTGACTCTTGTCTCTGACTGTCCACCCGGGGACTGACACGACGAGGGAGAAGTCGTACATTTGCGATTTCGCCAATAATGCATCCTCATTATCTGGTGCAGGAAAGTTTAGCTTATCTTTAAAGTATGGTCTACCACAGTTAATGTAGCGGAATATTTCAGGTTTGTCAGCCATAGTTATAGCTTTTATTTGATCTTGCACGATATTAAGTTTTTCTCTACATTCATGTAAACGCTGTGCAAAAGAACTTTGCAATTCGGTCGCTGTACCATAAAGCGTTCTATTAAGCGACATAGCCGATTCTAATTGATGAACTGTTTGTAAAGCGGGAGAATCACTCTCCAAGGTGAATTTCGAAGAAGTTTCTATGCATGTTGCAGGTTCATCGTCAACCAACACCGCACTGAGCTGTTTTAGGTCGTTCAGATGATCTTCCTCTTTCTCCAAGTCTATATCAAAACCAGAAAACATGTTGGGAGCTAAACCCCAATACAAATTTTAAATGCTAACAAACTACGTTATTACAGATAATGATAAAACTTAATTTTTATACACCGCAGGCTTTGATTTTCGTTATGGAAACAAAATCTACTTACTCTTTCTTTGGTAAGCAAACGGCAAAGAGAATATAACAAACTACGTTTAGTTATAAGAACCAAAGAGAATATAAACTGTTGATGATGTGGTCCCGGCCGATTTCGGCCACGGGCGGCGGGCAGTGCGGTGCCGCGGCGACCGCTTCTTCTCTTTACGACGTTCGTGTGCTCACATGTGACGTATATAGCCAATTTCATTAGAAAAAATCCTCGCACATTGCGGCCATGTGATCACACACACCAATGTAATAATTGTAATTGATCGCCGCAGGTGGTCTGGCTGTCAATTCATCGCGCTTGGCATCCAGCTCAGCGTACCTTCGAGAATCGAAGCAGTCTACTTTGCCTGGGACCAAAGTCCTGTTAACGTTTTATAACGTTTGCTACCGATTATTATGAATAAAAGGTAAAATTCGTAAGATATTATTGTTTATTCAGTCAATGAAAAATATCAATTGTTTTATTTGAAAACATACTGACGGGTCACACTTTTAATGTAGGCAACGGGCCAGCTCTAACCATAGCTTCACATCAATGAGTATACGAACTCTAACAAGTCCGCCATTCTGTCCGTGTGGCTGCCCGCTGTTCCCATTGCGAGGACTCTACGCCACAGTTCCTCATGTGGCATTTAAGCACATCTTTGTACCTGAGGAGTTGTCCGCCATGCCGCTTGCCCTTCTCAAGTTCCGAGTAGAAGATGCGTTTAGCCACTCGCTGCTCTGCCATGCGTGACACTGACCGCACCACCGAAGCTGTCGCCACATAAGATGAGCCTCAATTCCATACACATTGATTCTACGCAGCACTTCTGTGTTCCGTACATAATCAGACCATCGGATGTTCATTGTCTTGCGTAGAAATCTGAGGTGGACCGTGGAAGCGGTTGACCATTCGGATGTGCTGGCGGTATACAGTCCACGTTTCGGCGGATTATAGAATGTTAGGCCGCACGACTGCCATGTAGATCGAGATCTTGGTCGCCAGTTTTAGATCATGTTCCGCTCACATGATCTAAAACTGGCGACCAAGATCTCGATCTACATGGCAGTCGTGCGGCCTAACATTCTATAAGTCAGACTGGTCGTCAGACCTTAGTATACGGCTAACCGAATGCTGCAGCTGCAGCATTGGTTCTGCTGTTTATCTCAGCATCAAGGTCGCACATGGATGTTCTTCTTCTTCTTTTTATAAATGGCAATTAGTGCCGATGTCGACAATTCTGCCAATGTCAGATTGTGAAATGGGAAAACGTGAAAATAAATTAATTCAATTTTAACGACACTAAATTGGTAACACTAATTGTGTATCTTGCTGAGTGTTATAACACTGGAATAGACATAATAATGATGATACATAATATGAACATGAATATTTGTTAAAGTATTAGAAATGGATGTTACTGTGCTCCCCAGGTACCGGAACTTGTCAACCTTGTCACAAATTTATATTATCTTTGATTCCTTCTAAAATAAAAGAATGTTGAATGCATGACATAATGGCAACCGTGTAAAATTTTGTGAATTTTTTTATTATTAGTGTTTTAGTCGTTGTTTTTTAATTTTGTGCAGTGTTTCAAGTTTCGCGTAGTAAAAATGGAACCGTTAAAAAGGAAGCGTGCCCAATTTCGGCGTGAATTTACCGTCACTGCAGATTTGCTAGAAAAAGCGCTGCTAACCAAAGACGTTGAAATTGCGGAAACTAAATACGCTACCCTTATCGACTGCGCGGAGTAGCTGTTCAGTTGTGAAGTCTCCATTCGGGACATGTGGTGCCAAGCTGACGACTTCGATGAGCTCGAATACATGGCTGACCAAGATAAGGCACTACTTTATAGAACCCGATGGTTACAGCTGAAGATAAAATATGACTAGAGCTTCAGCAAATCCAACAAGAATAGTAACTGCGATAATGACAACGACTCCCTAGTGTCTGCAAGGTCTAGCTGCAAAGCAAGTCGACATGAGTGCAAAATAAAAATGACGAAGCTAGAGATAACAAAGTTTAACGGAGAGGTAAAAATGTGGCTTTTATTCTGGGGTCAGATTTAAAATAAAGATGATAATCCAGCTATTGACAAAGCCGACAAATTTCAATACCTACTTCAATCAATGGAACCTAATTCTAGCGCCAGGCAATTAGTTGAGAGTTACCCGGCGTGTGGTGAAAACTATACAAAGGCACTAGGTGCTCTAAAATCCAGGTTTGCCCGTGACGATATTATAATAGAGACCTATGTCAGAGGACTACTTACTTTAATGCAAGACAAAGGACAAGCAAGTACAAGGAGCCTACCGGCGTTGTACGAAAGCCTTCAATCACATTTACGAGCGCTTGAAACTCTAGGCGTCACCAGAGACAAATACGCGTCGATTTTGTTCCCGATGGTAGAGTCTGCCTTGCCTGAGGAGGTGTTACGTGCGTGGAATCGTCGTAGAGCTGACGATGAATGCAACAATGATCTATCCAAGCTTGTTGACTTCCTAAGATTAGAAGCGGAATCGGAAGAACGCATATTATTAGCCTGTCAAGGTTCGTCCAAGCTCTCTACGCTCGAACCTACAGCACCTACTTGCTGTTTCGTCGCTAAAAACAAGCCAAATGGCATTTCTGGCCTCCCAGTACACTTTGGTGGGGAGGGTTCTACAAGGGTCTTATCGGTGTTGTTAAAGAAAGGTTACGGAGAGCTCTAAGCCAAGCGTCGCGCGTCGGTATCGTCAACCAAACTTTGTACAGTATTTTGTGACTGTGCCGATGAACTGCGCCCCCGTATCCCATCTGATTTTATTTTCCTTTACCGGCTCCTACGATATCTGAAGAAAATACGACTGAAGAGACAGACTCTGCCCTACTAAGGTCTGAACCAAAAATGACTCAATTCGGACGTAATGACTTAGTTTAGTAGACAATGAAAAAGGAATTTGTTACTTATTTACCTACTGCTGTAATGTTTGTGTAGGTAATTATTAAGCAGTAGTATGTTTAGCAGACCTACCGGTCTTTTTGGCCGCGGAGTGTCACAGATTTATATTATCTTTGATTCCTTCTTAAAACGTTGGCGAAAATTTAGGCGCAGCGTTTGACAATAAACTGCCCGAGAATTCAAACAATTATGGTCAATCTGATCCAAATCAGTTACATCGTTTTGGCACAAAGGTTGAATAAAATCAGATGGGGTGAGGGGCCGCAGTTCGTCAACACTATTACGTATGTAAGTAAGGGGACGACTGTTGATTGTCGCCACACAATCACATAACACCGTGCTAAGCTCAGTTAACGACACCGACGCTCGGCCTAGGACTCTTCGTAATCCTTCTTTTACAACTCCAATAAGACGCTCATAGAACCCTCCCCACCAAGGTGCGCTGGGAGGCAAGAAATTCCATTTAATTCTAGCGATAGATGAAAAACACAAAATCTCATTCCAGTCTAAAGTTTTAAACGCATTAAATAACCCACGAAAATTGGTTGCATTATCGCTGTATAGGCACGTAATTCGACCTCTGCGAGCTATAAAACGCCTCAAAGCCATTATAAACTCTGCCGTAGATAAACCTTCAACAATCTCTAGGTGGATGGCTCGATAGGTAGCGCAGGTGAACAACACGATCCATACCTATTTGGTTGATTTCAATAAAAGATCCATACGTCCTGTAGGAAGGCTTCCAGTAGCAGGTTGACATGGCTTCGCCGTTTACATTTAATAGGTACAATTGTTCACAATTTTCCTGCATAGTCTTCTTAAGCCACTAATCCAGAAACGTTCCTGCAAATTACTTAATAATGTTTGTACACCAGCGTGTTGTAGCACTACGTGCCGTTGGTGAACCATGCGCTGAACTATAGATTCAATGCTTGGCAAGACTATAGGAAACTTGAAATTAAAGTTTTCCTTACCTAAATCCAGCTCAGTTTTAAGCCGTACAACACCTTTATCGTCTGTGAAGGTTTGTAAGTTGTTGTTTTGCAACATGCTATCGCTATATTTATTTTGTATTAACTTGATGAGAGTGTACTCTGCATATTCATACTCTTCAAATGATAATTCTTTGATTTGTAATCCTGACTTACGCTTCATTCTTAAGATCCAGCCTATAGTACGTACTATCTTAGAGTATACTGAAAAATAACTCAGTCGGTCTAACATGCAGGAGCCGCTCTCTGTAAGTACGGCGTTCACTACAGTTTTCCTTTCTTGGTTAACTTCGTTCAAATCAGTTTCAAACGCAGCGACTGGCCAATCTTTCTCCTCTAACCGTAGCCGGGTAGAACCATACCACCAGCGGCTTTCTACTAGGCCCTTGGGGGAATATACCTCTGGAAGGCAAATCTGCCGGGTTCAACTTGCCAGGAACATATCGCCATGCTGATGGAGAGGTGTTAGCCCTTATTTCAGCTACTCTGTTAGAAACGAAGGTACTCCAATCTCCATTGCCTTTTATCCAAGTCAACACTACACTAGAGTCAGACCAATTGTGAACAGGGCAATCCTTTAGGGCAAGCGAATCTATTGCAGTTTTAGCCTTGTGCCCAGTACAGCTGCGATCAACTCTTGCCTTGGAATAGTAATCTTTTTTATTTTACTCGTGGGAGTCTCTTGACTTAGCTAGGACAAGGTTTAAATCAATTTCATCGCCTTTCTTTGATTTTAAGAATACACACAGCACACACACACCTGACTCAGCTCGTCCTCCCCGAGTTTTATGTTCAGCGCCTCATGACCGTGAGTGTAATGACATCACCTCCATCTTTTTGACGCTGACTAGTTTGACTTCTTTTTGACTCAGGCCTACTGGGAAAGGAAATAAACGTAGTTTGTTATATTCTCTTTGCGTCATGTGTTGTAAATGAACAATGTCATATACCTGGTCAGATTAGGGCGCGGGAAATTGCATTTTGCTAAATTAAGTGACAGGTCTTGATTTAAAATTATTATTATTGCTCTTTGCTCAATAGATGCTAGCAGGTTAAATACTCTTTGGATGCTAGCATTACATAGTACTCTTTGGATGCAAGTGTTAATATTTTAAAATAGGGATTTTTCTATAGCCGAATAATAAAATATAAAGAATTTAAATGTGAAGTTGCTACAGGTCGTCATAAAATGTCTCAACCAGGTATCATCAAAAAATTGAGTGAAGAAGTTGTGAATCGCATAGCAGCTGGTGAAATCGTTCAGAGACCATCAAATGCTTTGAAAGAGCTCATTGAAAATAGGTAAAGCAAATATTTTGTAGCAATTCCGAAAACGCCTTCTTAATATTACACTCTGAATATTATGTCGTTCATGTTGGTTGACACATGCACCACTTTAAATTCAGAATTATCGTGGGTACACAAGTCTAAATTCGTAATTTTTTCTACAAACTTTAGAAGATATCTTTTTTTTGCAGTTTAGATGCCAAATCTACCAACATCGTGATAACAGTCAAAGCTGGTGGATTAAAATACTTGCAGGTGAAGTAATCAATGTTTTTTTTTTCGGTTAGTAAGTGGGTATTCTTAAATTTTCTCTCAACTGGCCCTTTGGTATGTTTGCCGCATAAATTCCTATTCTCATAATTTCTTTAATACAATACAATCATGGTCATGGATTGCCTTTTTTATTAAGTTGTTTATTAAGAGTATTTATCTATAACGTAAATCAAAATTATTTTTTTATAATCTTATTCATATATATGTCTCAATAAAAAAATATATTTTGTACTTAATTTAACTAACTGTTAAATGTGGAGATTATTATGTATGCCTTATTGTAATGTGGATTGTTAATATTTATGATGTGGCTGAACTCAATAAATAAATAAAGTTTAATGAAATCACTATTAGTCCGCTTCTCTTTTAAAAGCAGGGCAAAGCTTTAGAGTTGAGCATAGAAGAGTTAAGTAGATGGTGGGGCAGCTTCTTTACCATTATCTATTTATGCACTCAGGTCAGAAGTACCCTAAACTGGCGAGCATGTATGAAGAATGTAATGACAGTAATAGAGGCAAAATATGTGCGCAAAGATTGTGACAAATGAAAATCTGTTGTCTCTGACTCACACCTGTTTCCCAGAGGGGTAAACAGGTGTGAGTCTATGTATGTATTTAAGAAATACCATTATCCATCCATAGATTATCCTAATTATTGCTGCATTATATGTATTATGTTGTCACTCTGTGATTTCATTGGATAGCATCAGGATTCAACTGATGAAATCACAAACCTTTGACTGTAAGCATGACAATAGTTCATACAAAAAAGTCCCTGTAATTTTGGAATATTGTCCCATTGACAGTATTAAAGAAAGAAGTACTCTCTGTTATCAGATTCAAGACAATGGCTCAGGCATTAGAAGTGAAGACTTAGAGATAGTGTGTGAGAGGTTCACAACATCCAAGCTTCGTGAATATGATGATTTGAAAGAGATTAATACGTATGGGTTCCGAGGAGAGGCATTGGCTAGCATTAGCCATATTGCACATCTAACTATACTCACCAAGACTGCTGCTGCTAAATGTGCTTATAAGTATGTATTATCAGCCTCATAGATTACCAATAACTTGTTTAACTGCTCATAAGGAGTAGCTGAGGTCAATCCTTGATCAGGACAAAATGATTGGGATTTTTCTGTAAAGTATATTTCTCAGTAGCATCCAGGAGTCGGTAATATTTTGGTGTTGTTGTAGATTTATATACCTGTAAGTCAGAGACCATGTAAAGTCCTTGTTTGTGCACCTCTCTTGAACCGTCTCCAGTTGTCTCTTACTGAAGGTCATGCAAGTGGAGTCATGGCTTATACACTATTTAAAAAAATATTCCCATCTACATACTAGACTGAAGTAGACTGGCAATATATTGATTACTTGTAAAGGTTGACTGCCAGGGTAGACAGCTTAACAAATAACCTGGTCCTGTACAAGTTTTTATATCAACTAAAATATTTGTAATGTGAATCGAAGTTGTCAAGACTCATAAGTGCCTGACTCGATTGCATTTTCTTTTTGGTAAGACGATACCCGCTCTTAGGCATTTAATCCCAGTATCGCAGGACAATTGAAAAACATGCATTTCATGGACACAAACCACACCCAGATTCATTACTACAATTTATGGATCACACAAATAATTGCCGTTTTTAGGATGCGAAATCGAAACATGGTACCAAGGTAGTAGCGGCTACCATAAAGATATTTATCTTTATATCTAAGTTAGCCTGCTAGCTATTTAACCAGAAGTTAATATTTCAGAGCCTCTTACGAAAATGGTAAACTTAAAGCTCCAATAAAACCATGTGCAGGCAACAATGGTACTCAAATAACAGTTGAAGACCTCTTCTACAATGTGATTGCCCGTAAGAAATCTCTCAGAAGCCCTACTGAAGAATACACTCATATAATGGAGGTTGTAGGAGGGTATGCAATACATAATAGCCATGTAGCTTTTACATTGAAGAAGTTTGGTGAGAATACAGACTTGAAAACAGCTATGAACTCCTCAGTTATTGAAAACGTTAGGATTGTAAGTATAATTTTTGTTATTATTTTGATACACACATGCACACACACATACAGATACTTAAACGTACACAGACATGGAGACACACGCACACGCACACACACATACAGCCAGACGCACACACTAAGGGGCAACGCAAATAGAAGACGGCGAGACGAAGGTACGGTACAGACACGGCGCAGATACGGTGCAGGCGCGATATCTGCGCAAACAGACGCGGGGACGGTACGGCACAGAGTATTATTATACAAGGTGCTATTTAGTGGAAATAACATTTAATACACCTCCTTTCGGTTTTTTTTCGAATACTAATTCCCTCCTTTTGTATCATTATAATTCCTATGTACAGTCGAGAGCACATCAAGTGTAACATTGCGCTACGAAAGCCGCCACTATTACAAGTGAAATAAAGGCGTGCTCAAGGTCAAACTGTATAGCTTGATGTGCTGTCGACTGTACTTATGTTTGCAATCTGTAACCGCTATGTTTGCTATTTAACTACTTTAAAATACGAATAACATCGAAATACATAAATCAAATCATAATAAGTTAAATTACATCGGATTTTCATTAAAATCATGGATTAAGGCTGATTTACATTGATACAGTAGCTGGCGCCAGCTACTGTATCAATGTAAATCAGCCTTTAAATATCCATATGGACGAAAATTTGAACAGTTTAAAATATATCGCTACGTATCTTTGTTCATACTGTATATAATGCGAGACGCCGCTTGCGCCTACATCTGCTGGCGACGTGGCGGGGGGCGAGGAGCGGCGTGCCTGCGCCGCGCCGCGGCGCCGTCCGCTTGCCGCCTTCAGTCACGAACAAAAGATAACGCAAGACGCACGTCGCTTCGTATACAGGATGCGTGACGATATTGAGTTTAATATTGAGTTTTGCGAGTTAATTGAGCAATACCCGAATATCTATGACTACACTAAGACAGGGTACAGTAACAGAAATGTGCAAGACAAAATATGGCAAGAAATAGCAATAAAAGTCGGTGCAACAGGTATGTATTTTATTTAAATTTTAAACATTATGTCTAGTCTGAAACGGAATCGGAGATCGTTGTGTTAGATATGTTGTAAGATATTCCCTGATATGGTAGGGATTTTCTCCCATTAATCGCATGTTAATGTTTGCTCCTATCAAATTATTTCTAAACCGTGGATTTGATTTTTTACCATCACATGTGCGAATTACGTTATGCAACACACACATTGCTTTTATAATATTATCAACATATTCTGGTTTGCAGCAAATAGGCGTGTAAAGTCCACCAAACTTTGACGCTAACATACCATAGGCACATTCTACTGACTTACGTGCCCTTGACAACCTGTTATTATAAGCTCTTCTCTCATTAGTCAATTGATTTCGACCATATGGTCTCATAATATTTCTTTTTAGTGGAAAAGCTTCATCTGCCACAAAATAAAAGGGCACATTCTGTGTTTCTCCAGGCAAAGGTGTAGGGTTCGGTAAATCGAGATCGCCTAGATCCATAGCTTGTCCAAAAGAGCTAACTTGTAATACTCGCCCATCACTATTTCGGCCGTATTCACCAACATCTATAGTTAAAAAGAAACCATCTGCATCTACAACTGCTAACAATACAATAGAGAAATATCCCTTATAATTTATGAAAGTCGAACCCGAGTTGATGGGCGCTGTAATTCTAATATGCTTTCCATCTAAACTCCCAACACAATTCGGTAAATTCCAGAGAATGTAAAACCGTTCAGCAACTTCTACCCATTTTTGTCGTGTAGGTACAGGCATATATTCCGGCTGTAGGCATTCCCACAAAACGCTAGAGGTTTCATGCACAATTTGCCGGACGGTACTGCCTCCTCTCAATACATATCCAGAAAGTGATGTAAACGAACAGCCATCTGAGTAGTATCTGTAACAAAAATAAAATAGCAATAAGTATGTAACATATGTGTGTTTAGATTGAGGTGCCACTTTTCGCATCGTAAAGTGGCTAATGGAGTTATTTAGTAGTAGTTTAGAAAATTTTGTAGAACGGATATTGGATTTTGTATTAGAATACTTCAAAAGTTAAATGAATATAAAGGTGGCACCTCAATCTAACTGTTTGCATTGAGGTGCCACTCAGAACTGGGAAAATTATGGATGAAATTTTATCAAAATTTTGTATTATTTTGTAGTACTCCAGAATTCTGGAGTACTACGAAATTTTGATGAAAACTCATCCATAATATTCCCAGTTCTGAGTGGTACCTCAATCCAAACAGTTAGATTGAGGTGCCACCTTTATATTCATTTAACTTTTGAAGTATTCTAATACAAAATCCAATATCCGTTCTACAAAATTTTCTAAACTACTACTAAATAACTCCATTAGCCACTTTACGATGCGAAAAGTGGCACCTCAATCTAAACACACATTGTAACTAACCTCCTTAAATATTTTTCAGCCCAAGAATGTAAAGAACGGTGGAAGAATATTCGATGTAGTTACAGCAAAAACAAGAAAAGGCTAGATTTGCCATCTGGATCAGGTGCAAAGACGATTAAAGAGTACTACCTTTCACCACATCTACATTTTTTAGACAATTACTTGAAGTCCCGACCAACCAAAAGCAATCTAAGCAAATATGATAGCACAGACGGTAATGATAGTGAAGAAGTCGATGAGACACTGTTTACTGGTCAACTAGCTTCTGAAAACACAAATTCGGATTCCATCTCCAATCAATCCACACCAACACCGCCACTGCTACCACTATTAAATAAATCTAGGGCAATCTCTTTAAAAGATGTCAATAAATCAGCACATGAATATTTCAGTCAAAGAGCATTACAAATGAAGACCATACATAGAGCTGAGCCTGAAACAGACAGCGATCTAGCTTTTTTTCAAAGCATGCTTCCAGATATGAAATCAATGACACCAGCCCAAAAACGAAGATTTAAAATGGGCGTTCTCAATTTATCAGAGCAAATTTTAAATGACCCAGTACCTAGTTATCCTAGGACACAGCCGTATTATCCACGAACACCTTCTCGAGAGACAGATTATGATCCTAATGAAGGTGCAACCCAGCAGACTCTTACATCCAGAGCTAATACAAGTCCAGCACCTTCGTTTACCTCGACTCAGCAGACAGCTAAACATACTGCAGCAGCTAACAAAAATCCGGAAACTCAGCTGACTTTGATATCCGGAGAGTATATAAATCCAGCACCACCGGCGGCAGTGGCTGTAATTGAACAAATAGCTGGGCCTTCAAGACACCGAACTTATGATGAGAAAGCTTATCATCAACTCAGCATTTCAGAATATCAGCAAACGCGGACACCGGGAGCTTATGAAAGAGCACAATCCTTAGCACCTCCGGCAACTCCAACTACATTATGTTTGCCAATATTTTCACCAATAACTCCAGCTACACCTCACCCGAATCCAGAGACATCTATCCAATCTCATGAAGACGAAATAAGTGATTTTAATGAGAACTATCCAATGCCTTGAACTTTATTTATAAATGGCTCTTAGTGCGACAGCTAGCTTGAGTAGTCATGTGCTGTCCCTGTCCGCATGCGCTGATTCTGTATTGTGAGATAAGGACAGCACATGATGACAGCTTGACAGATACTCAAATTAGCTGTAACACTGAGAGCAATTTATAAATACTAATTGTAGCAAAGATGCTAAACCAAAAACATTTTCAATGAATATTATCTTTTGATTTGTCAATAAAAGTTTGATCTGTAAAAAATAGTTTCACTTACCTTAAAGTTATCAGTAGTCTTTCTTCAGGGCTGATTGGTTTTCTCCAATTTGTAACTTGCTTCCGAAGTCCTTCTCTTACTTTTGACAATACGATATGGTAACATTCCAGTGACATTTTATAAACTGTGCGAAAACGATCAGGATATTCATATAATGTTTCCATTATTTTATAGTACCTGTGCTCTTCTGCATTTCTCCACACTGGATGTATCCAATACCTTCTTGGTCTTTGCTGTAAATTAATAATCTGTAGCAAAGCCAGTGCATCTTCATCTTCGTCTGAAGAGGAATACATGTCTTATCCCGTCAATATCACGCTCTATAATGACTTAACTTGCCGTATCGTCCCCGCGTCTGTTTGCGCAGATATCGCGCCTGCACCGTATCTGCGCCGTGTCTGTACCGTACCTTCGTCTCGCCGTCTTCTATTTGCGTTGCCCCTAACACAGGGTACGTGAGTTAATTTGGCTTCATATTTGTGTTATGTGTAGTTTTTAGTAATTATAAAATTTATTGATTATATTTTATTTTTCTTTTAATTGTTATTTTATATTTTATTGCCTGATTTATAATAAATCTTGCTAGATAAGACTTTAACTTGCTTATTAACATTCTTACAGATCCATGGAAATGCAATAGCTAGAGAATTAATGGAGATTGAGCTGGCTGACCCTACATTGAAATTGAACTTAAAGGGGTGCATTACCAATGTTAATTACTCGCACAAGAAAGGAGCTATGCTTCTGTTCATCAATCACCGAATGGTAGATTCATTAGGTACAATTTACTTTTTTTATACTTACAACCTACTAGGATATGGCTCAGTGGTCACCGTTACCTACAGACACTTGCAACACCGATCCTTCAAAAACCTTATTTTGAGAAACCCATGGTAGGGAGCTAATTGCACAGGTTCAGGATACCTAGGAGAAAGTTTAGCTGAAATTGTTATCTATACATATAATAAAATAGGAAAGTCAATACTGTACATTGAATATTATATTTTAAAAGGATACTTGGGGCGTGATCTACAATCGATCTCGAAGCCAAAAATAGAGTCTGTTTGTCTGTATGTCCGGGCTAAACTCAAAAAATAAAATATTACTAAGAAGTCAGATCAACATAATAATATAGAATAGAATAGAATAGAATAAACTTTATTAACCAAGAATTTAACACGTTTATACAGAGTTGTTATAATAAAGTATACAATTTTTTTTTGCCAATATAAATATGAAAATGCGAAACTCCCTGCACTAGGCTGAACCTGTCCTGCGGGGAGCTTAGACAAAGTTGTAATAGTGTGAATGTATTTCGATTACAAAATACATCTGGTTACATAAAAGTATTGAACAAAACAGTTGATGTTACATTATAAAGAATATACATACTAATTGAAAATATAACTATTCCAGTGCTAAAATAAATATATATGATCTTATTGTAAATTTACGTACAATTTTCGATATAATTGCCAAGTCAATTTATATTATTATTTTTAAAAGGTCTTCAGTTTGTTCATAGGTCCAACTTATGAGTTCTTTACTTAATTTAGCTTTTACTTCTCGGAGGGACAAGGTATGCAGGTTGTACATTTTTGTTATTTTGTTATAAATATATGGTTTTAGAAAGGCGCCGAATCTTTTTGCAAAAACTGTCTTTACTGGGTAATATGGGAGACTAAAGACGCGTTTTCTGATCATCTCTTCGTACTTTTCTGCAGATAGAACGTCTTTGTGGGCGGTTAAACAAATATTTTTAAAGAACAGCCTCCTAACACTAAGAACCTGACAATCTCGGAAGAGTGCCGAGGTTGGGTAACGAAACGATTTCCCAATCATGGTTTTTAACACTGCCCGTTGAGCACGCTCCAGCTGAATTAAATGAGAGGTGGCCGTGCTACCCCAGGCAAGGATGCAGTATTCCAAGAGAGACTGACCAAGTGTGAGGTATACTGTTTTCAGCAAGCCTGCAGGAGCCACGTCGCGCAAATGTTTCATTACATATATAAGTTTTCTGACTCTACCAGACGTGGCTGCTACATGCTCCCGGAAGGTGAGTTTTTCATCTATGATGATCCCTAAATACTTCGTGCTTTTGACTCGTTTTATGGATTCACAATTGCAGTATTGTAGGATCGGTGCGTCGCATGTGTGTACTACGAGTTCTGAATGCGGCGGTAAAATTGTGGCTGTGGTCTTATGAAAGCATAAATATGTCGTTTTTGAAGTATTTAGGGTCAGAAGATTATTTTCTAACCAATTCCACACCCGGCCAAGACCCTCTCCGGCAGTCTTTAGAACTCTTTCCCACGTTTTCTCATAAAAAATGATTACAGTATCATCAGCATAATTTATGATATCGGCATTACGTAGACACATTGAGGACAGGTCATTAATGTATACTAGAAACAGGGTAGGTCCCAATATACTACCTTGAGGTACACCGAAATCCACCTGATGCGCGTCACTCAAGTAGGAATCAACCTTAGTGCACTGACTTCTGCCCAATACCAGAAGATACCCACGGAACCACTCCAGGCAGATTCCTCTGATTCCAACAATTTCGAGCTTCCTTAGTAAGATATTGACTGAGACAGTATCAAAAGCTTTCGCCAGGTCAAGGAATACCCCTAAGCAAGCCGAACCGTCATCAAGATGCTTCGTGATTAAATTTGTTAACGATGTCACGGCTTGCTCCGTGGACCTTCCCCGACGAAACCCAAATTGCTGTTTTGAGAGCAGTTTACCAGCTTCTAGAAAGTCAACTAGCTGTTTGTTTATTATCCTTTCCAATAATTTGGAAAACGTGCTGAGCAGCGAAATAGGCCTGAAACTATTGGGATCATTGGTAGGTCCTCCCTTGTGAATTGGTGTAACTAAGGCGACTTTCCAAAGAGCAGGAAATGTTCCCGTGACCATGCTTAAGTTAAAAATATGGGTGAGAGGCTCCACGATGTGATTTTTTATAGATTTAATCACTTTATTCGTGACTCCATCAATTCCTGGGGCGCTTTTTTCTTTCAGTTGAAGTATGAGGCTTTCTACTTCTGCGGGGTTGGTCGGACTCATAAAAAATCAATTAACTGGGGAGACCGGTAATTTGACAGTGGACTTTAAATTGTTTTGCGTTTGTTTGAGGCGATCTAATATTCGGTTGGCGAGCTTGTGGCCTACTGTGGAAAAGAACTTATTACAGTAATCCAACGGCTCTCCTGAGTGTTCTTTTATATCGTGTAAATTGAGAGTGTTACTTTTTCTTGGTGCTGTGTGTGTAATATTTTTTATAGCCTGCCATACTTTTTTAGGTGAGTCGCTACTACTACGTATTTCTTCTCTATAGTACTTATTTTTCAAGTTCCTTACAAGGTTCTGGTAATAGTTTCTATAACGTGAGTATATTAGGGCTTTTATAGGGTCATTTGGATCTTTTCTTGCTCGCAAATGCAACTTATCCCTATGGACTGAGCATCTAATGAGCCCAGGTGACATCCAGGGTTTAAATGTAAGTTTACGTCGGCTTGTATGTACGTATTTAGAGTGACGATCCATTACAGACAACAGGGTATTCATAAAGATTCTAGCGGCTTCTGTGGCACACAACTTACTAGTTACAATCGACCAGTCTATCTTCTGGAGGTCGGACTTTAAAGCTTCAACATCTATTTTTAACCGAGCATTCCTATCTCTTTGTTGTTTAGGTATTTTGTTACTAATGCCTACCATAACAAGATCGTGGTCTGTTATAGATGAGGTGCATACAACAGATTCCACGCAGCCCAGTGTCCTGACAAAGACATGATCAAGACACGCGTCTTTACGAGTAGGTTTATCAATAACAGCTTTAAAACCGAGTTAGGCTCCGTATTATCACGCTATCGCCTACGGGGGAGGAGCTGTGATAATTTATAAAATTAACGCGGGTGAAACCGCCGGGCACCGCTAGTACTTATTAAAATAATGACCTACTCGCCAATAACTGTTGACTCCCTACTAGTGACCAAGCAGAGAAAATATTGTATTATAAGATGTATTTTAAATTTTAAGGTATAATGCACCGTGTGTAGTCTCCTCTCCCTTATAAAGTACTGTATGAAGAAGTGGGTTAAGTAAAGTATCTATCGTGACCGATAACTTAACCTAATATTGAAGTTGCTCTATGTATATGCCCAGATATTACGGACACCAAGAGATCTGTTTTAGCTACTCTCCTGTCCCTTATAAAGTACTGTACTAACATGTGGGGTAATTCAAGATAATTATAAATCTCGAGAGGATTCTGGAATGGTAACCACGAGCCGGAAAACACCACCACCGTGGTCAGGCACAGCACCTTACAAGATAGACTGATAATATCGTGAGGCTCGCTGGAAGCCGCTGGATACGAGATACGGGTAGCACAAGACCGGCAAATATGGAGATTTTTAAGGGGAGGGTTTTGTCCAGCAGTGAAAGTATTTCGGCTGATATGATGATGCATTATTTTTTACAGCAATACGAAAAGCCGTGGATTCCATATACTCTGTGTATTTGCCGAAGAACTCCCATGCGTTTGTGTACTTGAGTCTGGAATTAGGTAAGTTGCATTACGAAGATATTTTCTTATCAAACAATCAATCAATTTATTTGCTAAGAATGCAGGTACAACATTTAGGTGTTACAATTATTATTAGAATCCTATACATTCTGCCAAGAAAGCATGCAAAAGGTAATAAATTGAATTAATAGCAATAACAACTAAAATTATCAATTGCAATTAACGTCAAGATTAATTTAATGAAATGGTATATAAAAATAGTCAATGAATTGAATAATTAATATGTCAGATATACAACGTCAAATAGTGTTATGCATAATTTAAATTATTGTTTAAATTACAATTTCAAAAATACAGCTAAATCCTATTAATAATCATATAGTAAATTATAAATTATCATTAATAAAATCTGTTATTGAATAGTAGCACTTTTCAATTAGTAGTTGCATGACCTTACACTTGAATTTTGTTATCGGTTCGTCTTTAAAGCTATCTGGTAATTTATTATATATGGCGGGACCCATATGTAAAACACTTTTTTTTAATAGTGCAGTTTGGAAGCCACCAGTTCATAATACATTTTTGTAGTGTGAACGCAATTGTACATGACGTTTTCTATTTTCATGTAATGAAGGGAACAAGTCATTTATTACATTTAAAAAATATGTACAAAGATGGAAAAGTTAATATTTTTATTTCCTTGAAAGCGGGAGCACAGCTGTCTGTAGACTAGACTTAAGTCCTGTCATTGAATGTATTGAAGTCTGGGATATGGCAGTATTATAAGTTTGTGCTTCGGAGAGCACGTGGAGCCGTCGGTCCTGTGCCCAACCTCTTTCCGATCGTGTCGCTAATCGTCCCATCGCGTCCCAAGAATAGATTCGTAGAATATTAATATAGGACCATTCCAAATGCATGATTTTTATATTTATTGAAGTGTGATATCCTTGTTTGCAAGTGGAGTTTTAAATATTACCTAATGCCTTGTAAATAATATCTAATGCCTTGATTATTATTTATTAAGAACTTGCTAATAAAGTTCTGTATAATCATAGAGAAGGTTTTAAAGTATATATAGTAGGGCACAGCGTTCATTCGCTCAAAGAGCAGCCCGACTGGGGAAATACCTCCACCTTACGGAACCTTTAATAATAACTTTAATGTTGTGTTTCTGTTTCTGGGTCGCCAAAGCTCATTGGGGTGGGAAGGAAGGGTCAGCAACACTTATTTGCTGACTCTTAAACGCCGGCAACGCACCCGTAACACCTGTTGCGAGTGTACATGGGCGGCGGTGATCACCTACCATCAGGTGACCCGCTTGCTCGTATGTCGTCCTATGACATAAAAAAATCTGAGCCCACAATCTAGTCAGATACTATGGCAACCAGAAAATTCATAAATATACTTAAACATTTCTAATACTTATTATAGATAAATTAAACCCATCATATTATTTCAGATCCTAGAAATGTGGATGTTAATGTACACCCAACAAAGCATGAAGTACAGTTTCTATATGAAGAGCAAATAATTGAGAAGATTAAAAGTTGCATAGAGAGCAAGCTACTCAGTTGTAACTCTACCAGAGTCATGTACACACAAGTAAGTATTTTCTTAATAATTTTTGAAATAAAGTTCTCAAGAAAGGCCAGGTCAGAAGTGCCCTAAACCGGCCAGCATGTATGAAGAAAATAATGACAGTAAATGAGGCGAAAGAGGTGTGCAAGGATTGTGTCAAATGGAAATCCGTTGTGACTGTCTACCCCTCTAGGAAACAGGTGTGAGTCTATATATGTAATTATTTTTGAAGTGGACACTTTAGGCGCGTTGTGCACTTTTTGGGCGAACAAAAAGCGTGAAACTCACGTCATTCTCATGTCACGCTTTTCGAGAGATTAGAAGTGTAAAACAAGTTTTCACCTATCGGCAGTCCCCAAGGACTGGCCCGCATGTTTTTTTAAATCATTTTAGCAGTTGGAACCATAGTGTCAGAGTTCTTCAAGCCGCCCTTTAGGCCTCTGATACGGCTAATCGTCTTGTCTAATGACTGCAAGACTTCTGAAAGTGCCTTGCGAAGCACGGAGAAGCTGAGACAACAAACAAATTTAGTGGTCACTGTGCCAGCACAAATATGACATAAATGTTTAGATGTGTAGTAATATCTCTTAACCGATTACTAACTATTTTAGGAAGATGAGAACAAACTCGTAGTAACTGTAGTACTAATGTTTTATTAAATTTACACACGTATTATAACAAAAATAGGTTATACAAACAGTACACATATGGACATTACAAGGACATACAATTAGCCAATAGGAGAACAGGAACAATTTGGACAAATACAACATACACGCATTTACAAATAATTATTTTATACTACCCTATATCAAATTCGCAGTTGTACAGTACAGTAGATAGCTATAGAGTGCACCGTGGTGCGAGTGCTGCTACAGATGTTATAGTGTAATCTGAAATGGGCCAGTTGGCGTGGTTGGTAAATAATAATAATATTTAGGGACAATGTCACACAGATCATCCTAGCCCCAAATTAAGCAAAGCTTGCCTTTCACGCCGCAGGTCATGGGTTCGATTCCCACCCAGAACAGATTATTGTGCATGAACATATCTATTTGCCCTGAGTCTGGATGTAATTCTTTATTTAAGTATGTATTTACAAAAGAAAAGTAAATGTCAGTTATCTGGTGTCCATAGTACAAGCTCTGCTTAATTTGAGATCAGATGGCCGTGTGTGAATAATATCCCAGGATATTTATTTATTATTCAAAACTCTTAGGCCCGTCTACCTGGCGCGACTGTAGTCGAAGACGTCGTCAAGAAAACTGCTGACATCACTAGAGCTAATCCCAGCTACATGGTTCGAGTTCATTCTGACGTCCAGAAGATAGACAAATTCTTCCACCCAACCACTAAACAGATAGAACCCGCTAATGACATTGATATGGACCATAATGACTACAACAATCAAGAAAATACTTCAACAGCTATTCCTGCAATTGTGGTTGACGAAGATTATTCAATCACAGAAAATCAAAACGCCCTCCCTGAAAGAGAAAGTAGTAGAAAAAAGCATAATACTAATGAAGAAGACACAGAAAATGATGAAGTCCTAGATAATTCCATTTTAAATGAGCCTAACCCTTCGAAAAGCAAAGAAAAATGGAAAAACATAGCTATAGATCAGTCTAACACCTCATACATAGATCCAAAAGAATCATTCAAAACAAGAACTTTTAAATATGAAAGGGTTGAAACTAAGTTGACCAGTGTGAAGCAATTGAGGGTAGACATAGAAAATAAGTGTAATACTAATTTGAGGGAGATTTTAGCGAATCTTATATTTATTGCGTGTATTGATTGTCATAAGTCGCTGATACAACATTCTACTAAGCTGTATTTGTGTGATACTACAAGATTTGCGTAAGTAGTTTTTATTTAGGCTTGATTTCTTTTGAGAGTGCTGTGTGGTGACGGCGTCGAATTTCAGAATAACATCACCCCATCTCTTCCCGTGGGGGGCGTAGAAGTCGACCCGAGGAAATATATGCCAGAGGACGGGCAGCAGCTTCTTTCTGAGAACTATGGCCATCGTACTGCGATCGCCAACCCGTCTGCCAAGAGTGGCGTTTACGGCATATTCTCCCGAGATGTTTCTAGGACGAGGCTTTTGTCCAGCTGTGGACTTCTTACAGCTGTTATGATGATGATGATGATGTAGCATGTAAGTTCAAGCTTTAAACGGCATTTAAACGGTTCATTTTTAAGTTATAATCACGCAGGGGTCATCTTTAATAAAGTTGCATGTTAAGGGTTGAGAGGGGGTCTACAAAGATTCTTCTTCTTCTTCTTCTTAGCGATTCGATGGCAAACTTGTTAAATTTTTGTGGCCCAGAACGTGGCCACAGTGATTGCCCTGCTTGTGGCATTTTTAAGGTCGTGCCATGAACATGTGGCAGGGCAGGCTGGACACGATGTTAGATGGGCCATGGATTGGACCGATGCTCCGCAAATACAGTCCATTTTAGGGTTGCCTGACAGTCCCCACCTAGACATGTTTTCTTTACTTCGGCCCACCTGAGTCCGGAGTCTGTTTAGGGACTTCCAAATCGGCCACGGTAATTGATGTCCAGGCGGGAGGCTTTCGGAAAGCGTGACAAGCTGATCCGTGAATCCTTTTTGTGCACGCCAGATGCTGCATCTTGCTGTTGAGGGATCGGTCGTTAGTGGCGTGGTGCATTTGGCAAAGCTATTTCGGCTTTTAAGCCTTTGCGGCGGTAGCCTATGCCCATAGAGGGGGTGCCGGGGATCACCATCCATTTTGGCCCTTTCTAGGGAGCTTGCTACAGTCCTGCGAACGTCTGGTGGCGCTATGCCAGCCAGTGGATACAGCATATTTACCGGGGTCGGCTTCAAACACCCAGTCATTATCCGGCACGATTCGTTTAAAGCTGTATCCACTAGCCTTGCGTGCGTGGAGCGAGCCCAAACTGAGCAAGCGTATTCGCCGGCAGAAAATGCTAACGCCAGTCCTGACGTCCGCAGTACTTGCGGCGTTGCTCCCCATTTGGTTGTGACTAGGCGGTGCAACAGGTTATTGCGGGCGTGCACCTTCCGCTTCAGTTCCTCACAGTTCCTTTTATAGGTGAGGGATCTATCCAAGGTAACTCCGAGGTATTTCGGAGAGCAGTTGTGAGTGATAGGCACTCCTTCCCAGGCAATCTTGAGCTCACGCCCCGCCTGAGCGTTGCGAAGGTGGAAAGCACAGGGCACAAAGATTAACATCGAGAGACAAGTAATTGATGATGCAAATCTTAAGTATTTAAAAAAAAATTACAAACTCTAAAGTAGTTTTTCATTTGTTTGTATCAGTTTTCTGTACGTGGTGGCATGGCAAACCATGGCTTCAAAGGTTTATAATTAAATTCAGGTAGAGCTAAATTATAAATATGATAAGCTGTGTGACTGAACATCTCCCATCTCATACCGTGGAGGCGTAGAAGTCGACCCGAGGAAATATCTCCCAGTGAACGGGTAGCAGCTTCTCTATACCTATGACCTCTATGACCATCATACTGCGATCGCCAACCCGTCTGACAAGCGTGGCGATTATGGCACATCCAATCCACAACTCAATCGTGGAAATTCAAAGGCCTACCCTTTGTCCAGCAGTGGACGTCATTGGGCTGACATAATAACTAAATTGAGGGCTGTTTTAAATATTAATTTCTAAACTTACAACTGTGATAAATGTATGTGTGTCACAAAAATGTGTTGGGGTTAACTTAGCTTACGCTCGGATATTACATTTGATAGACAAAGACGAAATAGAAAGTGTCACAATATTTTGTGTGGTGAGTTTGACGGGCCGGTTAGCGTGGTTGGTAAAGGCGTGCCTTTTGCGCCGCAGGTCGTGGGTTCGATTCTCTCCCAGTACAGATATTTGCATACATGAACATGTCTATTTGTTCGGAGTCTGAGTGTAATCTACTATATAAAAATAAGTCGGGTTTTCCTTCCTGACGCTATAACTCCAGAACGCACGAACCGATTTCCACGGTTTTGCATTCGTTGGAAAGGTCTCGGGCTCCGTGAGGTTTATAGTAAAGAAAATTTATAAAATTTAACGCGGGTAACACCGCGGGGCACATCTAGTTATCTATATAAGTACGTGTTTACAAAAGAAAGTAGTAATTATGTAATATATCAGTTATCTGGTTTCCATAGTACAAGCTCTGCTTAGTTTTGGATCAGATAGCCATTGGTGAATAATGTCCCAGGATATTATTATTATAGTTGCTTGTCCTTTTGGTTCTAGGGAGGAGTTATTCTATGAAACGATACTCTACGACTTCCAGAATGTTGGCCTCATAAAGTTGTCCAGCCCATTGCCTTTGGAAGAACTACTAGTCCTTGGACTTAGTTCACAGGAAAATGAGTGGAAACCGGAGTTAGGTAAATATAAATAAAAACTCAAGCTTTATTTTTAATGACATGACTAGGCCATGTCAAGTTATTGTCAGGCGTATCTAGGTTACCAACATTTTTTTACTAGGAATAAAGTATATTCAGGTCTATGAAGAATATTAAATAGTACTAGCTGTGCCCGCGACTTCGTTCGCGTGGATGTCGGAACTTAACAATGTATTTTTTAGTGTAAAGCGCTGTGGGAGGATACCGATACAATTTTTTTTAAAACGTTATTAGGGTTGTTTACGCGAGAAAGAGCTACGTATAGTTGACCATGGGAAAAGCATCCACCCCCGCAACGGATAATGTCTGGCCCTGAGCTTTATTAATCGTCATGGCATAACAGAGACTGACTGGGAATTGCACTGGTTTGAAAGAGAAAGGAAAGTTTTTAGGAATTATTGGTATCCTTGGAATAAAAACAATATCACCGGCGCCGCAACCTGTTAATATTTCAGCTTCGATAATGTTTTGCTGCAGATTTGTGACTTTGAGCCAAGTGCCGTTACAAAGTTTGGAAGGACATAAATTTCTGAGGAAAATTATTGGTACACCGATTTTTAAAACTATTTTGTGGGCTGGAAGTCCGGGTGTGCTGAGGGAATCCAAAAATTCTACCAAGTAGTGCGTGGCGTCATCTTCTTCCATAACTGTATATATTCTTTACTATTCCCGGACGCATGAGTCAATATTTTGAAATTAATTGCCGCAGCTTGGTCATGTCAAAATAGCTCGCTGACATAGCCAAGAACCAGCTTTATTTCCCATGTTTGTGGTATCACCGTACACAGAAGAAATTAGCTCCTGCTGTGATATAACGTAAGAGCAGAGATTACCAATCAAAGTAACTTCCATCTTCTTGTACGGGGTATGTGCCATCGCCTATTTGTTACAATAAATTGGCAAACTCCTGTGCATTTTCGCAGCCTCTGACTGATCGGGCTCCCTCCTATACTTATAATTATCTCTTGAATAGCCAATAAGGACCTGTTGTGACAAATTTCACGTACCCTGTAAGGAATTTCTCCATCAGTATTTAGTTGTACATGTCTCATAAAATCTTCAGCAAACTTTTCATGGTACTTTTGCCATAACTGGTTAACACCCGATAACGCACAAAGGTCAATAAGATGGCAAACAAATGTCGCAAGCGATGTGGACTATCGCTCACGCATGCTTCCGCTAGAGCGTGATCCCAATGCTGACCTCCATCTCATAAATGGCGTGCTCGGCAAGCGGCCTGGTATGTGGGATGTTCAATATCATCCACTTTACGGAGCTCAGCAAAAGACGTAGGTCCTCGCACTACATGGACCAGACTGTGGGATGAACTCACACGTGAGCATGCCACGTGAACCTTCCTTAAGTCAATTCCAGCTAACTTGAGAGTTGGACTTTGCGATTTGTTGATGGTTATCGCGACACACACTTTTATAGAGAACTACAGTATTTTAAACTGAAAAGGGAAATCATTTGGCACTAACGGAACACTGTTTCTCCCTGGGCGGATCCAGGCATAATAGTAGCCTCTATAACACGATGCAAAGTTTTGACTTGAAGCTTAGTGCCCTTGCAAAGTTTAGGTGGCTTTAAATTCCTCAGAACCATTATAGGTATACCCACACGCAACATACATCCCCTATTATACGCCCTTAGGGGTGGAAATTCCTATAATCCTGAAATACATATTTTTATTTTTAACGGAAAGGCCAAATACCAATTTTCATGCATTTCACTTAAAAAATTGCACACTTCATACAAACTTACATCCCCTATTTTACGCCCTTGGGGTGGAATTTCCAAAAATTCTAAAATATTAATTTTTATTTTTAGCTGAACTACTAAATATAAGTTTCAATGCCTTTAACTTCAAAAATGACGGATTTTCATACAATCTTTCATTCTCTATTTTACCCCCTTAGGGCAAGTATTTCCAAAAACCCTTCCTTAGTGAATTCATAGGTACGTCATAAAAAGTACCTACCAGCAAAATTTCCGTTCCAAAGCCGTTCAGGCTGTGCGTTAACATGTCAGTCAGTCAGTTTCCTCTTTTACGTAGGTAGGTATAAGTATAGATTTGTGCTGAGAAAATTATGAGAGAGAGGGTTTATTTACTACATTCAATTCGCGTTACAAACGAATCGACAGCACAAACTTTCGATCGACTGACATTATAATTTAAAATTAAATTATAACAAATCCAACCTTGTACATAAGTAGGTAATTCAATTTGCCCAAAGAAAACAGAATATTTTAATAACCAATTTTGGGCAAAGACATACTTCTAGCCAACCAAGACCTTATTTCGAAACAATTCGGAACATTCAAAGCCCTAATCTGAACACCGCGAGTCAAAAGCAATGCACAACGACATCTATCGAAATAAAATTTAACTATCAAGCACAACGACATCTATCGAAATAAATCAACTATCAATAATTTTAAATGAAATACAACAAATCCAACCTTCTACATAATTCAATTTGCCCAAAGAAAACAGATTTTTTTAATAACCAATTTTGGACATACTTCTAGGCAACAGCTAAGAACTTATTTTGAAACAATTCAGAACATTCAAAACCCTACGTAACTCATGCAATCAGCAAACACGGGCAAATCTTAACACCGCGAGTCAAAAGAAATGCACAACGACATCTTCTATCGAAATAAAAATCAACTATCAACCTAGTTCATTCAGAATAGAGATGTCATAATATGCACAATGACATCTATCGGACAGTTAGGTAGTTCAACTATAAACATTAGTTCATCTTGAAGTAAGGAAATGTGTGTTATTTTTTCATGATTACTTTAAAATCTAATATCTTTTGATAGACTGAACCGATGGCAATAAAACAAAAACTAAATGTTACCTCAAGTTACGCTCAATCGTTGTGTATAAAAGTTATCTATATTGCTTTCGTATATTTTACGTGATACTCGAACATATAAACAGACAAACAGACACACAGACAAACAGACAAAAATTCTAAAAATGCTGGAAATGGGTTCTATTGGTTGTTCTTTAATACCCTGGCTATTCTTTTTGGATTTTCTTATGATGTACAAAATTTATTTTTCTACAGATTTATTATAGGTATGTATAGAAGATTAAGCATTGATCAACAGCATTTTGTATAATATAGACTTACTTAATTAGGTGGTAAAGCTATTTAGTATATTGCCAATCAGTGCGTTAACATGTCAGTCAGTCAGTTTCCTCTTTTACGTAGGTAGGTATATAGATTTGTGCTGAGAAAATTATGAGAGAGAGGGTTTATTTACTACATTCAATTCGCGTTACAAACGAATCGACAGCACAAACTTTCGATCGACTGACATTATAATTTATAATTAAATTATAACAAATCCAACCTTGTACATAAGTAGGTAATTCAATTTGCCCAAAGAAAACAGAATATTTTAATAACCAATTTTGGACAAAGACATACTTCTAGCCAACCAAGACCTTATTTCGAAACAATTCGGAACATTCAAAGCCCTAATCTGAACACCGCGAGTCCAAAGCAATGCACAACGACATCTATCGAAATAAAATTTAACTATCAAGCACAACGACATCTATCGAAATAAATCAACTATCAATAATTTTAAATGAAATACAACAAATCTAACCTTCTACATAATTCAATTTGCCCAAAGAAAACAGATTTTTTTAATAACCAATTTTGGACATACTTCTAGGCAACTAATACCTTATTTTGAAACAATTCAGAACATTCAAAACCCTACGTAACTCATGCAATCAGCAAACACAGGCAAATCTTAACACCGCGAGTCAAAAGAAATGCACAACGACATCTTCTATCGAAATAAAAATCAACTATCAACCTAGTTTATTCAGAATAGAGATGTCATAATATGCACAATGACATCTATCGGACAGTTAGGTAGTTCAACTATAAACATTAGTTCATCTTGAAGTAAGGAAATGTGTGTTATTTTTTCATGATTACTTTAAAATCTAATATCTTTTGATAGACTGAACCGATTGCAATAAAACAAAAACTAAATGTTACCTCAAGTTACGCTCAATCGTTGTGTATAAAAGTTATCTATATTGCTTTCGTATATTTTACGTGATACTCGAACATATAAACAGACAAACAGACACACAGACAAACAGACAAAAATTCTAAAAATGCTGGAAATGGGTTCTATTGGTTGTTCTTTAATACCCTGGCTATTCTTTTTGGATTTTCTTTTGATGTACAAAATTTATTTTTCTACAGATTTATTTTATGTATAGATTTTAAAGAAATGAACAGTAAGTATCTTATTTATTAATTGTTTTTAATACATATTTTTAGAACTTCTCGCACAACTTACTAATTTACAATCTTTGTGGCTGCGCACTGAACCCTTTGTGAACGCACTCTGACTAAATAAATGTCAACAACAAAATAATGTTATTTTGTATTTATACTTTATTTTTGTTCAACAGTAAAAAGTACCTACAATTTAGTGAGTATAATTGTTCAAAACAGTATAGTTAGCAACCCTAGGCGTATCCTTCCTGAAACATTGCAGTGACTATTAAATAGCTTTTAAAGGTTTTATCTCTAATATATTTGGTCTTTTAATCTAATATATTTGGTTCATAACACGTACATCTATCAGAGACACGAATCACCCATTAAATTTGTAGATTTTAGCCAATCTGAGTGTGGCCGTGCTATGACGGATACGGGGTACCCCGGCCACTGAAAATAGTGTCATGAAATAATGTGGTAATATTATTCAAAAAGTACATATCCGTACAATTTACTGCCATAACTATGACCACGTCAAGGCATCTAAGGAGCCTAAAATCGATGTACTAGTAGCCGTTTTAGAAATTTCACTATCCACCTCATTCGTTCATCATCCTGATGGTCCGGATTTTTTTTTTAATACAACGCCCTCTTTAGGAATTTAATCCCTGTGTCGCGGGGTACTTTACAAACATATAATAGACTGACACAAATTACATCCAGACTCAGAACATCTAATTAGGGGTCACACAAATAGATGCCCGGCGCGGGACTCGAACCCGCGACACGAAGCGGCGAGGCGACTGCCTACGCCGCTGCGCCACGTGCAGTCAGTCAGTCAGTGCAGGATTATATACACATTACACAATACAAACCGGGTTCAAATCTCGGGGTCGGGCCAAAAGTGATTTTGGGACTTTTCTGTAAAAAGAAAATATTCTCAGCATCAGTCCGAAGTCTTGGAATTGGTGGTATTGCCCGTGCCTCGGAGACCACGTAAAGCCGTCGGTCCTGTACCTGACCTCTTCCCGGTCGTGTCGCTATGCGTCCCATCGGATCATGAGAGTGATCATGGAATAGAAAGTGGTCCTGTGTTTGCGCACACACTTGTGCACTATAATACGTCCCGCGCAGATGGCTAATCTCTATTGAGACTAGTCGCCGTGGGCGAAAGTCGGCTAGGAGAACTTTAATTACTATCCTTTATCGTATGATATATGTATTGGCAGTCGTTACCATAGTGTCATTGTTGTTTAAACCGCCCAGTAGGCCTCTCAAATGGTTGAATAATAATATTAATATCTAGTGACAATGTCACACAGATCATCCTAGCCCCAAACTAAGCAAAGCTTGTACTATGGGTACCAGGCGACGATATACATTATTCTTCTGGTGGCGGCTATTTCCAGTCTCCGGAGGTCCTGGTAACACTGCGTCCAGTGATGAACTATATACATACTTATATAGATAGATAAATACTTATATACATAGAAAACATCGATGACTCAGAAACAAATATTCGTGCTCATCACACAAATATTTGCACTTACCGGGATTCGAACCCAGGACCACCAGCTTCGTAGGCAGGACCACTACCAACTAGGCTACGGTGACCGTCAAAAATGAATGATTGTCTATTTTCTTTTCTTTTTTAAAAGACAACGCCTGCACTAGAGTAATGAATCCCTGTGTCGCGGGGTACTTTACAAACATATAATTAACGGATACAAAGTACATCCAGACTCAGAACAACTATTTTTAGGTCATACAGAGTTGTACTGTGCGGGAATCGAACCCGGGACACGGAGTGGCGAGGCGACTGTCTTAACCGCTGCGCGTGTACTTCGTGTTAATGATGTAATTAAGTCAGTTTAATTGATAATAGGAAGAGCAGTCTAAGCTCGGTTGATATTTTGTTCCACGCATTTTAACTTTATTAAGCACTAGCTATGCCCCGCGGTTTCACCCGCGTTAAAGTAGTTTTGGCGTAAAAGAGTAACAAACATACATACATCTATACTCACAAACTTTCGCATTTATAATATTATTAGAATGTGTATATCAAGCGGTTCTGGCAGTGCAAGCCGGAATAGCTCGCAGATGGTAGATTTTATCCTACTTACTTGATACTTACCGTCATATTTTAGACAATTCACACAATATCTTTATAAATTGTAGCCTATGTGTTATTCTGATGTATAAGCTATATTATTGTAAAGTTTCATTTAATTCCATTCAGTAATTTTTACGTGAAAGAGTAACAAACATCCATCCATGACCAAACTTTCACGTTCATACGCGAAATGATAATGAACGTGAAAGTTTGTAAGTATGGATGGATGTTTCTTACTCTTTCACGTTAAAATTACTGAATGGATTTTAATGAAACTTCCTCCAAAGTGGAATTGCCTGGTTTTAGTTATGATAACAATTTAAATTGATATTTGTTTTGATTTCAGGAGATATGCGAGAGATTGCTCAGCAGATGGCCGAGCTGCTGGTGGGCAAGAGAGCGATGCTTTACGAGTACTTCTCCTTGGAAATCAGTAGTACTGGGGAGTTGCTGGCATTGCCTTTGCTCTTAGGTATGGTATACATAATAACAAATAAATATCTTGGGACAACTAACATACTAACTAGGAACAACCTAGTACAAACTAAGAGTAACTCTTTTATGGGGCAATGTAGCATATAACAAACTTCCCAATGATATTAGATAATTGTCTACGATTAAATATAATAGATTATTTTTTTTTAGTAAAGACAACGCCCGCTATAGGGAAATTAATCCCTGTGTCGCGGGGTACTTTACAAAAATATAATAGACGGACACAAATTACATCCAGACTCAAAACAACTATTTATGGGGCACACAAATAGTTGTCCGGCGCGGGACTCGATCCCGCGACACGAAGCGGCGAGGCGACTGTCTTAGCCGCTGCGCCACACGTGCAGTCCTAATTATTAAAGCCCAATTGTGTGGCAGGGCATATTACAAAATATCTGATTATTTAAGTGACGAAAATGCTTGGGATTGAGCTGTCAACACACATGATTGTAATTAATCTTAAGTATATTTTATTAAAAAAAAAAAGGATTCCTACTGAGTTTTCTGGTAGTGTTTCTCAGTAGCTGCCACGTCATGCACTGCACGGCAGGGTAAAAAAAATACGATTCCACATAAATGTAATTTTTTTACGACTTTTGAATTTCTATAAAGTTTAATGCGGGTAAAACCGCGGGGCACAGCTAGTGAAAAATAAATATCTTGGAAAAACTAACATACTCCCATCTGATATGAAACAGCGAGCAGCCGGTGCTATGGCAACCAGACAACTGATAAAAATACTGATATATTACTAAATATATCAATATTATAGATAAATCACACCCAGAAACAGAACTAATAATTAATTTTTCACACAGTCCTGGATGGGGATCGAATCCACGACCTCTCAGTCTGCCTCACTAACCACTAAACTTCTTTTAGATTGTTATAATCTGTCGTATTATAAGAAGCTAAAAGTGTGACGATCTTATAGTTGGTCAATTATTGATTGCCTAACTTTTCACATTTACTCACATTTGATTTAAGTTAATTTTAAGTTATGTAGATTTGGTAGAAAAAATAATACTCTTTTGCTTTTGTATAATACGTCTTGTTATGGAAGAGTGGACTCTCCTAACACAGGCACTATCTGCCTAAGGGTCCTAAAAATCACAAATTTTGTTTTATACCGAAACTTGTTTTCCTTTTAAACAATACTATTTGTGGTTTAGTCAAAGTCAAAGGTACTTTATTCCGTAAAAATTTTACATTTATGTGGAATCGTCATATTTTTTTTCCCTACCGTGCAGTGCATGACGTGGCAGCTACTGAGAAACACTGCCAGAAAACTCAGTAGGAATCCTTTTTTAAAATAAAATATACATAAGATTAATGACAATCATGTGTGTTGACTCAGAACAACTCAATCCCAAGCACTTTTATCATTTAAATAATCAGAAATTTTGTACACAAGCCCAGCTACACAATTTGGCTTTAATAATTCTTTTAAACTTATTCGTAGACAATTCTCTAATATAATTGGGAAGTTTGTTATAGAATCTTATACATTGCCCCATAAAAGAGTTACTTATTTTGTGGAGACGGGTAGTATGCAATATGAGATTATTCTTATATCTAGTATTTACATTATGTGTATCGCTCCTTTTACAGAAGGAATCGATATTTTTATGCACATATAGTAAGTTTTCATATATATACTGAGATGGTACAGTTAGAATGTTGACCTCTTTGAACTTTTCTCTTAGAGACACTCGGGGCAAGATTATAGATAGCTCTTACAGCTCTTTTTTGCAATATAAATATGGTGTTAATGTCAGCAGAGCTACCCCAGAGAAGAATTCCATAGGACATTACACTATGAAAATAACTGAAATAAACCATTCTAGCTGTGTCAACATCAGTCAGCCGTCTAATAGTTTTTACTGCATATGCTGCAGAACTTAATTTGCCGGACAGTTTTTCTATTTGTGGGCTCCATTGTAGCTTTGAGTCAATAGTGATACCCAAGAACACAGTTGATTCAACAGGGTCCAACCTAGCTCCATTAAGTTGTACATTGGTTGTCGCCTGTTTCACATTCGGTGTAGTGAATTTTATGACTTTAGTTTTCTTATCATTAAGCACAAGATTATTGGCATTAAACCAATGAACAACTTTAGAGATTGCATCATTAACATCGTCAAAATTGCTTAATTGTCGGTTTATTTTGAACGTCAGGGAAGTATCATCTGCAAACAACACAATCTCATGCTTATCCCTTACATAGTAAGGTAAGTCATTTATATAAATTAAAAACAAAAATGGGCCAAGAATTGACCCCTGTGGAACGCCATTACCACTGGAGATCCCGGAGATATTTTACCGTTTATTTCGACCTTCTGAATTCTATTGCCCAAGTAAGAAGTCAGAAGTTCGAGAGCCTTGTTCCTAATACCGTAGTGGTGTAATTTTCTGACCAGAGTATCATGATGAACGCAATCGAACGCTTTGGACAAATCGCAAAAGATACCTAATGCATCTTGCGAGTCTTCCCACGCCGCGAATATACTTTTTAATAAGTTGACCCCTGCATCTATGGTTGAATTACTCAACTTAATCCGGCAAATAGACATAGACTACAATAATATAAATATACATACTTACATACATAGTTATTATATACCTGTATCAAATATATTGAAAATTTATTTATTTTACTTATATAAAGTATTAATACAATATTTAATATCTATCTATTAGCAATTTATTATTATAAAATCACATTACACTAACACGTGACGGTAGACCTCTGCGCGTTTCCGTCTACCGTCCGTGCGCACGCGCAGGGAACGATAGTACCATTAGCGCAGCTACAACACAACAAGGCCACATATTATTTTTTTTAAATAATGCAACTTCTAATCTAAAACTTTTAAATTTTGCACTACAGATGGTCATACACCGTTCATGGGTGCATTACCCACCTACCTCGTCCGCCTAGTAACCGAAGTCAACTGGGACTCCGAAAAAGAATGCTTCGATACCTTCAGCCGGCAAACTGCCGTATTCTACTCACAACCAAACCCCGACAGAACTCCAGAAAGCTTGAAAGACGAGCATTGGAAACAGGAACACATTATATTCTCCGCGATTCGGAGGAACTTCCTCCCGCCTACTGGGTTCGTTCATAACGGTGCTATATTACAAATAGCTAGTCTTAATGACTTGTACAAAGTGTTTGAACGTTGTTAAACATGTTTCCTGGGTGCTACCGGCTAAGTCGCCGAACATCGAACACCTTTTTTGAACACAGTAACTTACATAATCTGAGGCTTTTGTTCGACTTCTTTCGTAGAGACCAAGTGTCACAGGCTGCTATAGATGTAGGGGTGACACGCAAAACAGCCATTCAAATATACCATTACCTACGGGAGGTATGTGAGTAAGCTGCAGCCCACGACTGCGATATGATCGGCGGGGATAATGACATAGTGGAGGTCGACGAAACTAATCTATACTCCAACTCCTACAATCCGCCCCTAAAAATACCCACTGTCCGTTTAGTATATTAATTGATATCTAGTTTGTAAGATTTATTATGTTATGTTAGTCTTAGTTAGTTTAGGTAGTTTATTATGTTATGTTAGTGAAATTATTATCATTTTAATTCTGTAAAACCTTGGATCTCTTTTTGTTGATTTTGGATAGAAATCTTAGCCTCTGAAATTGTGGTGCGGTTATTACCACTGAAAGGGCCATTGAACCGGTAAAACGCTGGCTAATAGTCCTGTCGAAGAAACCACACTGTCCATCAAGTTCTCGTCTAACGAATGCGGATGTAAGGGTTTAGATGACGTTGCAGAGGGGTAGGCTGCAATCATTAGGTCCCTTTTCAAGGAGACCATTTTTGAGCGCAGTAATGTGTCAATTTTATACACGTTCAGCACAACCTCCTTCGAAAAGACAGTGTCATATTACATGCGATGCGTGAGGATCAGTGAGGATAGAGACGTAGGGTGACGCGCAAGATGGCTCTACAAATATATCACAACCCACGCAAGGTCTGCGAGTTTCCCGAAGCTCATGATCATTGGGACTACGACATGTGGAGGTCGACGAAACCTGACCTTATACTAACAAATACTACAGGCTTTGATTGATGCAGCGACAAAAATTGTCATTGGGGATGCATAAGCCGACTGAAAAAGAAGTCATGTGGAGCTAACCTACATGACACCTACATTTTGTACGGTTTTCTGTGCCGCTGACGGCATCTTATCCCGGGCGCAGACGTTGTCCCGAGAGAAAAACTCCCATAGAACCAACAGCAGCGCCTCTGTGTATTATGACCGTCATACTGCGATCGCCAATCCGTCTGCGAAGCGTGGAGATAATGACATGTACCTTCTAATGATGGTCACAACTCCATTGTGGCAAGCTTTTGGCAAGACGTTTGTCCACCCGTAGGAATCGGGCAGCAGCGCGATTTATGTACGTGATGGATTCCATGTAGGTACTGGCAAAATCTTTTGAAAGACCCATGGACGCTGGTAGTTTCCGCAATAGCAGACTCACAAAAAGTAACCCAAGTGGAGCTAGTAGCTAAAATATTCAAAAATCGAGCATAATATTAGGTCTTTACCTATGAAATTGCCGTTCTGCAGTACTGGCCATTTCAAATCAAAATAATTTTTGTTTGGCTAAGAATTCTAATTTCAAATTAATTTTATTTTAAAAACATGGATTCTTTTTTCCAAAAGTAGTCATTTCTTTATTGATTAGTGTTACATTTTCATCGCATTTCAATCTTTTTCGTCATCATGGATACGTTAAAAATTCGAGTAATTATGGAATATGAGTACCGTCGTGGCAGCAACGCGGCACAAGCGGCACGCAACATCAACGACGTTTACGGAGCTAACACTACAAACCAACGCACCACCTGTTATTGGTTTGCTCGCTTCCGTTCTGGAAATTTCGACCTGAAAAATGAACCTCGCGGTCGTCCGAAGACTTTGGTCGACAATGACGAATTAAAGGCGGTTGTGGAAGCTGATGATACACAATCTACGGCTGAATTAGCAGCAGCTTTCGACGTTAGCGTCAAAACAATATTGGTCCATTTGCGTCAAATTGGCAAGGTAAAAAAGCTTGACAAATGGGTGCCCCACGAACTCAATGATCGCCAGCGCGAAGTACGCGTCGAGACGTGCCTTGCACTGCTCAACAGACACACAAATGAAGGAATTTTGAACCGCATTGTTACCTGCGATGAAAAATGGATTCTGTTTGATAACCGCAAGCGCTCAGCAAGTTGGTTGGATCCTGGTTCAGCACCTAAACAATGCCCTAAACGAAAACTTACCCCTAGAAAAGTGATGGTCACTGTTTGGTGGTCTAGCGCCGGTGTGATTCATCACAGCTTCTTACCAAACGGGGTGAGCATTACTGCAGATGTGTACTGTGAAGAACTGAGCACAATGATGGAGAAGCTGGCGCATCTCCAACCAGCATTGGTCAATCGCTCGTCTCCGCTGCTCCTGCACGACAACGCGCGACCTCATACTGCACAGCAGACGGTCTCCAAGTTGCAAGAACTGGGGTTGGAAGCTCTCCGTCATCCGCCCTACTCACCAGACCTTGCGCCTACAGACTACTACTTTTTCCAGAATTTGGATAACTTCTTGGCGGGAAAAAAATTCAATACCCGAGAGGCAGTACAAAATGCCTTTGAAGAATTTGTTGCCTCCCGTCCATCTGATTTCTTTAAGAAGGGCATCAATAAACTGCCACTGCGATGGCAAAGATGCATTGATTGCATGGGTGATTACTTCGATTAATACAAATAAAAAAATTCATGAAAAAAATTCGTTTAAATTTTTTCATACAAAACGGCAATTTCATAGGTAAAGACCTATTATAAGACCTGACATCTATATTGTGTCTGAACAATACCATGTCTGGTTAGAATTAAATGAAGCGTAAAACTCAGATTTAGTTTATAAGCAGCATTGTAAGCGGTGTCTCTCCAGGCTCCAAGATTTTCTGTGAACGTCCCGTTCTTTTTTAAAACATTGTATAGTCGATAACTAGTGTATTTACAAATTTGTTATTGAATTTAAGATGATTTCAGGTTTTGCTTTATAGTTTGTACAACTTTTGTAATTGTAAGCTAACAAAGGTAACATTTGTCCGTCCTATTGGTGTAAAATAAACATTCTAAGCACGTACCAGAATCTATTATTTTCTAATTCTAACTTATCGTTTGCGTAGGATAACCACTTATCCTAATGTCAGAGGTGTTTAAGCCGCCCAGTTTCTGACATGGCTTAACGACTGTTGTCTAATGACTACAAACGGGACCGAAAGCTTAATGTGCCCTCCGCTGCACGGAGACGAGAAATGAAACCACTTTGGTGGTGGCCCATCTATGGACTAATTGCGAGCCTAGTTACTTAACCTCGCCGATCACTTACGGGCCGGTAAGAGCATTTAGCTATGAAAACGAATACAAACTAAGCCTATTATACTGTCTTATAAGTATATAAAAAAATATTGAATAAATAAAAAAAACCCGACTGCGTAAATAGTGAACCAAACTACGTACAAAGACAAAGAACTGAAAAGAAAAAAAACAAGCTTTTTTCTTTTCAGTTCTTATGAGTTCCTAGCTAGTTTCAAAAATAAGTTAACCACATTATATTTTTTTTTATTTTTAATCTTTATATTGTCGTTTTTTAGGGTTTCGTAGCCAAATGGCAAAAACGGAACCCTTATAGATTCGTCATGTCTATCTGTCTGTCTGTCCGTCCGTATGTCAAAGCCACTTTTCTCTGAAACTATAAGAGCTGTACTGTTGAAACTTGGTAAGTAGATGTATTTGGTGAACCGCATTAAGATTTTTACATAAAAATAGAAAAAGAACAATTTTGGGGGGTCCATACATAAAACTGAAACACAAAAATCTTTCATCGTACCCATACATGTGGGGTGAATGGATAGGTCTTTAAAAATGATATTGACGTTTCTAATATCACTTTTTATAAACTGAATAGTTTGCACGAGAGACACTTCCAAAGTGGTAAAATGAGCGATATTCCTAAGAGCCACTGTTTTTTAGATATAACGATTCAAAAAGTTGAATGAGTTGTATTCGTCATAATATGCACACGTTTCCACGCCACCTTGGAGGTAGTATACTTAGCGCGTTTTTTTTAATGTGATTTCCACGGTAGACCTATTCCGCTGATCTCTTGTGATTATGTTTAATTTGAAGCTGTTGAATGACTATAGATATGGGCAAGGTTTGAAAATGATAAAAGAAGTGTGGTGGACAGTGAACGCAAATAAACATGGAAGCATTCCTAGCTCGCGAAAATGACCCAACGCAGATTGTGCCGCGGTAGGCGGGGCTTAAAAATTGTGCCGCGGACCGAGTGGCACCGAGTTTGCGCACTACAGGCATCAATGGCGGTCGTCTGTCAGTTATTAGTTTCAGCGTGTTTAATTTCCAAAAATGCCTTCCTGTGCAGTGAAGTGGTGTATTAATAAATCTCATTTGCATAACAAGAGTGTTGGAATTAGTTATTACGAGTAAGTGCATCGCTATATATTTTAATTTTATTAAATATGAAGTCAATCAAATTGACACAAAATATATGGTGATGTTGTTATGCAAACGAATCAATTTATTTATCTACACAAAAATTATGACGATTTTTTTTTATTTATTACAATTATTTTAATCTTAGATAAAATACTCAGCATCTTTAGGGTATGCACAAAGAATGGTAATGGTGGTATTAAAACAGCTTGGTTTCTTCAAATTTCCACTCGATCTAAAGCGAAGAGATTAGAGAACTATGGACGTAAACGGTTCGTTTGGAAATGAATTCAATTTTATTTATATAATTTACAGGGTAACTTGTAAAGCACCAATAACCTCACAGGACTAGATAGCTAAAACCATAAGCAACAACATTTATTTTACAACTTTTGATAATTTGTATTTTTTTTTTTGTAAAAAGTCTATATTAATTAATTTACCACTTGAATGTTTATAACTCTACGTGCATCGTAAATAATATGTAACCAGGCGGCTTGCGTAATCTTTGCGATGCCCGTAGAGTAAGTTGTTGCTTATGGTGTTAGCTTCCTAGTCCTGCGAGGTTGTTGGTATTTTACAAGTAACCCTGCATATCTAGATCACCTATAATTTCAAGTCGATTCGTCCACGCGTTTTCAAGATATAGGGTATTGACAGACAGACGGACGGATGGATAAAGAAGTGAAGGGGGCCCTAATAAGTAGTACTTAAATGTTATGTATACCTACGGAAATTGTAAATAATAATTAGTCAATAATTGGTCACAAATTTGTTTTATTTACCTATTATCATAGCAAATAAACCCATTACTCGCCAAATACTGCTCTATTATCCTCTTATATCTATTCTTTAGAAAAACTCTTGCCGTAAAGTTCAAGATACTGTATATTTTATCATAATTCTTTATTATTTTAATAATATCAATGTCACGGTGAATTATTTTCGTTGCACTTTATAACATAAAACCCCTCGGCGAATGTCATGAACATGGTAATTTCAAAGATATTATATAACCAGTGAACGCAAATAAACATGGAAGCATTACTTCAAGGAAAGTTAGCGCAAATTTTGACCCAATATCCCAATCAGACTGACACAACGGAATACCGTCTCTGATTGGCCAAAATATTACCGCTCAGATACACCTTTTAAAGTAGACTTTATGACGTCATGTTCGGGTCTAAATTACCATGTTCATGACATTCGCCGAGGGATGTTTTATGTTATAAAGTGCAACGAAAATAATTCACCGTGACATTGATATAATAAAATAATAAGGAATTATGATAAAATATACAAAATCTTGAACTTTACGGCAACAGTTTTTCTAAGGTCTTTAAATGGAGCAGTATTTGGCGAGTAATGGGTTTATTTGCTATGATAATAGGTAAATAAAACAAATTTGTGACCAATTATTCACTAATTATTATTTACAATTTCCGTAGGTATACATAACACTTAAGTACTACTTTTTAGGGCCCCCTTCACTTCTTTATCCATCCGTCCGTCTGCCTGTCAATACCCTTTATCTTGAAAACGCGTGGACGAATCGACTTGAAATTATAGGTGATCTAGATATGCAGGGTTACTTGTAAAATACCAACAACCTCGCAGGACTAGGAAGCTAAAACCATAAGCAACAACTTACTCTACGGGCATCGCAAAGATTACGCAAGCCGCTTGGTTACATATTATTTACGATGCACGTAGAGTTATAAACATTCAAGTGATAAATTAATTAATATAGACTTTTTACAAAAAAAAAATACAAATTTTCAAAAGTTGTAAAATAAATGTTGTTGCTTTGCTGTGAGGTAATTGGTGCTTTACAAGTTACCCTGTAAATATATAAATAAAATTGAATTGAATTCATTTCCAAACTAACCGTTTTCGTCCATAGTTCTCTTCGCTTTAGATCGAGTGGAAATTTGAAGAAACCAAGCTGTTTTAATACCACCATTACCATTCTTTGTGCATACCCTAAAGATGCTGAGTATTTTATCTAAGATTAAAATAATTGTAATAAATAACAAAAACGTCATAATTTTTGTGTAAGTAGATAAATAAATTGATTCGTTTGCATAACAACATCACCATATATTTTGTGTCAATTTGATTGACTTCATATTTAATAAAATTAAAATATATAGCGATGTACTTACTCGTAATAACTAATTCCAACACTCTTGTTATGCAAATGAGATTTATTAATACACCACTTCACTGCACAGGAAGGCATTTTTGGAAATTAAATACGCTGAAACTAATAACTGACAGACGACCGCCATTGATGCCTGTAGTGCGCAAACTCGGTCCCACTCGGTCCGCGGCACAATTTTTAAGCCCCGCCTACCGCGGCACAATCTGCGTTGGGTCATTTTCGCGAGCTAGGAATGCTTCCATGTTTATTTGCGTTCACTGTATATAACGTTATATTATAATATCTTTGGGTAATTTAGACCCGAACATGACGTCATAAAGTCTACTTTTAAAAGGTGTATCTGAGCGGTAATATTTTTTTTTTTACGGGAGAGTCCCTCTTACCCACCACTGCAACTCCTGTAAGCCAGGATCAACAGTGGCACACAATGAAATGACACTGAGCGGTGAAGCTCAGGCATGTCCCGGGGAATCGCTTTAACTGTCTTGGATCCCGCAACGAATTTAATCAGAAACAGAAAAAAGGAGGAGTTAGAAAATGAATAGTTCCACTTCCCTACAGAGCAAAGCGGGAGACAGAATGATGTAAAGAGGCTATAGCCTCATAAAATGAGAGATTTGCAACTAGAGAAGCCAGCTGCAAAAGCACCGAGGATCAATTTAAGGGTCCTAAGTGAGCTGTTTTATTTGATTCCAATAGTAGGTATGGCAAAAGCGCTTAAACGCACGGAAGTTGTTCCTTGTTGCTACAAGATCCGTATAATAAACTACTCCAGATATTGGTTGCAAGCTGTTTAACATAATATCACGCTGATTTTGCCAGAGATCACACTCCCACAGGATGTGGTGAGCAGTTTGTTCATATTCGTTACTGGAAGTTGAGCACAGACAGATTGGTGAAGAAACTAATTTGAAACTATAAAATTTACTTTTAATGTCCGGTAAGAAATTGTGCAACACAATGGTCTATGATTAGCCAAGTTTTATTTAACCGTTCGCGTACGTCCGGAAAGAACTGGTGCAGTTGGCGACCCTTGGTTGAGGTATTCCATCTACATTGCCATTCATTTAGTAGTTCGTTATTTAAGTCAGCTATTGGCATAAATAGCCTGGTTATTTTCGTACTGTCGCGTAATGATAAGAAATCATTTTCTAAATTATCGCGCGTAGAATAATACATCGCTGCTCGTCTTTGAACTTCAAGATCAACCGGAAGTAAACCCGCTAGGACAGGTAGGGCCTCTGTGCTTACTGTTCTATAGGCTTTACACAGAAATATCAACGCCAACCTCTGGCTTTGTAGTAATTTACGGCGAGCAGCTCCGATGGTAGCCCTATCAGCCCACACAGGCGAGCCGTAGCATATACACCCAAGATAGGTTGCCCCGTAAATGATTTTAAGAGTATTAAAAGAGAGGCCCCAGGTTGCCTTCGATATCCTTGTAAGTGCAAAAAAGTTTCGCTTAGCTTTTTCCCCAACTGATTTAATATGTTCTATAAACGAGAAATTCTTTTCTAAAACTAAACCCAAATAACACGTTGATATCTTGCGTTTTACAGTATCATTATTAAGTTTTACGCTCGGGGGAGATTTTAGTTCACCTTTAAGAAGGAGTTGGTAGGTTTTATGTGGAGCAAATGTAAGGCGATTTCTTTTACCCCATTCACTTATCATACTTAAGCAAGTTTGAGCCAGATTTTCCAACTCTCTCCTGGAGTTACCCTGTATAACTAAGAGACCATCGTCGGCATATGCCGTTAGAGAGCAGCGTGATGGCAAGGGTAATGTCAAGCAGTCATCAAAACCCAAGTTCCAGAGATACGGCGCGAGCACTGAGCCCTGGGGGCAACCCATGGTTAACGATTTAGTGACTCTGTAGTGACCAAGCTTAACAGTTGCAGAGCCATGTACAAAATAAGAACTGATTATCGAATATATATTACTGTAACAACCGCGTAACTTAAGTTTTTGTAACAAAATTGGCCACCAAGTATTATCAAATGCCCCTGAAATATCTAGGAATATGGCCAAAACGTATTTACATTCGGACGAGTTTACAGCTTTCCTCACTGAGATAGCTGCGTCCACTGTCGATTTACCCGCAGTAAAACCAAATTGATTTCCGTGAAATTTTGGTCCTCCCGGTAGCAATCGCGGTACGATAAGTCGTTCTAGAAGCTTGCCTAAGGAAGGCAGTAACGTTATTGGTCGGTATGACTTAGGGTCTTCGGGCAGTTTATCGCCATTTTTTGGTATAATACGAATAAAACCGCTGCGCCAAGTACGCGGAAAAGTCCCTTCAGATATGCAACGATTAAAAACTTTTAGTATTGAATCACCGGATTGTTTTGTGGCTTCTATTAATCTAATCATTTTGTTGGATATTTTATCTTCACCTGAAGCTTTGTTAACAGGTAGCGATTTCACAGTATTCATAAACTCATTAATTGTAGGAAGACTAGACATATACGTAGCGGGTGGATTGTTTGCCCACTGTATAATCTGCTTGTGGTAGTCATTATCGTTCAAGGAACTATCATCAGGTATGAGCGAATTAAGTAGGGATTCCGTGGTCTCTATGCCACTGGTGTAGGTGTTATTGATTTTTATGTTTTGAATATAGGCTAAATCTATAGACCTATTTGCTTTAAACTCATGGTATAGGGGTGACCACGGGCCTTCTTTATCTAATTTATCGACTATTTTTCTAATAAGATTTCCTTTGGAGATCTCTATTGACGAGCGGTAACGTGAACGAGCTATTTTGAGATTTATATATGCATTATTTAAAACATCGCCTACAATTTTACGTTTTTTTAGTTTATTATATTTTTCTCTCGTGTTCTCCGAAATTCACATCGAACTTTAATTAAGTAGTTATTCCACCAATCGCATCTTCGAATATTAGTGATAGGGACGCGGCCTATGGCAATATCGGCACAGTAGGTAAAAGTGTCCGACATCATTACAGCACATTCCTCTGTTGTTAGTTCATCCCGGGTGAAATCCCTGGCATGCGCGGCAAAAAGAGCTCTGAAAAAATCCCAATCGGCCCCTTTGAGCCGATATCTATAGTTACCGTAAATAGCCGTGGGTCTTTGTGCCAACCGAGGACTAAACTCGTACACGATTAAGCGGTGATCACTGGATGAAGTGTCCGGCAAAACACGCCATCCATCTACTCGGACGTCTGAGCTTGAAAAAGTGACGTCAATAAAAGATTCGCCAGTAGGGCTACAATAAGTAGGCGGTGCATCAGGAGTGTTATGTATTGATAGATTCATCTCAGCGATGAAATCTTCGACGGCGTTCCGCCGTTCTGTATCGTTTGAACGGTATTTGCCATACCATAACGTAGAGGATGCGTTAACATCTGCGCCAATAATGATTTTGTGTCCTTTGAGGGACATCAAAACAAGGCGCAAGTGATGTAAATGGGGACCGACAGGATCTGAATACTGAAAATAACAGCTCACTACGTAAACTTTCCAGGATGGGGATGATATTTCAGCGACAGCACAGTGTGACGTCATGAGGTTTCGCATAGCGCTTAACGTAAAATTAGTACGCGTGACGTAAATAGCAGCCCGTGATTTGTTTCTAGCTGCAACAATTTATTTTTTAAACGCGCATATTGATATTGTTCTTGTACAAGCACTATATCTAAGTTGTATTCATTGACTAAGGTTTCCAACTCTGATGTCGCAACCCTATCGTTGTGGAGATTTAATCATCAATGAAGCGGCATGTAGCCCAGTCGATGAAAAGTTTTTCTTTAGTGCTGACTAAATGTTTTCTAATCTCCGGTTCGAGCTCAATTCCCACCCACTTGCGCCCATTAGCTACATTACGCTTGCGCACAATTTTAGTTTTAGATGTAAAATCGTCTTCGCTGACTTTAAGATCACTATTATTGATATTTTGCCTGTATAGGGCCGTTAAAAAGACCTGGTCGTCCATTGACGACGGTATATCTTTTATAAGTATGCGCGGTCGTCGCCCGGATGGAGTTTGAAGTTTTAAACCCGCCGAACGAATGGTCTCGACAGATCTAATGTTGTTGAGTTGGGTTTCATTTGCTACTCGGAGTACAACGCCAGAATTGGAAGTTTTTTTAACGCCTACTATTTGAAAACCGTCGTCCGCGGGTTTTATAGCCTTCATAAGCGCTTCCTTGGTCGCCGACGAAGTCGCGTACTCCGCTGATTGCTCAGCGGTAGGATACGCAATAATTGAAGGAACCGGTTTTCGCGTCTGTACTATGGGGGCGGCGGTTTTTTTCGGTAAACGCAGTTTTAATTGTTCCGCGTACGTAGGAATTCCAGAATTGGTTTTATTTACGCAAAGATCTAACTGACGTTCTACGTTCGCCAATTTAGTTTCATTGCATGAAGATAAGAGCGCAAGTAATGAAATAATACTGGTAAGGCGCTGCGTACAATCCATCACCGATAGCTTATTCGCGATATTCATACCCGAGTTGGAATCACTGACTAATTCTTATCTAATCTTTGACAGATAAACGGAAGCTTGTGTCACAAGATCGCAATAATTATAGTCCGCACTGTTTGTATCGCTAATATTTAATGTAGACGAATAATCGGATTGAGATCGCCGAAAACGTTTTATGTCCGATTCCTGTTGACCATCGGGAGTACAAAACGTCGGTGACACATCGCTTAACACTCGTTTGTTGAAGCCTGAAGGAGGCGTTCTGGGCGTTCGTTTACTTCTGGCAAATACGTCTCGTCTTCGATCGGGGGGGACATCATTTATTTTTGACATGTTATTCACAAGAAATAAGCAAGCGCTTTAATGTAAACAGCACGGTAACTAATTTAGCACGATAACAAGTAACTGTGACTATGACGCGGTAAAATTACTCACCGAACGATAATTTGAACAAAAATCCAGATATTACTTATTAAAACACTTAAAAAACTTACAGATTGTTGTATTTAGCACTAACACTAAAGCTAGAAACAAAACACAGGTCACAAAACAATCACGAAATAGCAAAAAAATAATATTATTTCACAGCGAACCTCCGACGCACTGAGCCGTAGCGTAGCGGGAAGGTAATATTTTGGCCAATCAGAGACGGTATTCCGTTGTGTCAGTTTCATTGGGATATTGGGTCAAAATTTGCGCTTAGTTTCCTAGAAGTAATGCTTCCATGTTTATTTGCGTTCACTGGTGGTGGAGCTAATTTTATGATAAAACTTACCGTTTTGCTGAAAATCGCGAAAACCCCGTTTTTCTGAACTTTGACCCGAGTAATTTATTTCCACGTGCCGGATCGATGAGTACTTTTCAGATTTCCTTTATAATAGTGTAATGAACTAAACTACCAATTTTCAGCCTAATGGGAATTATTGTAACCTTACCCCTATATTTTAGTCTAATTTGACCGGACTAATTCTTTATTTCACTTACAAATAGAATACAGAGGTGGTATACTATTAAGTTAGTCTCATCTTCTATTTTACGGATAGTTTTTTTATTATGATTATTATGTGTCAAATTTTACACAAATAATATAATTAATTAAATAAATCACTGATGGAATAGAATGATTTTTCCAGGAGCCACAGTCTGAGTTGGTTTTTGAACTTTGCCGCTGAAAAATGTCTAATTTTGCGGCAAAGCATTAAACACTTTCACACACATAGCATAGGCACTTTTTTGAAAGTAGGTAAATAACTGTGGCTGCGTTTTCACAAATACACCAATTTCAAAAATGTACAAACATACTAGTCATAATTTTTTGTATTTTGAACAATGTAATAAATAAAAAACGTGAGACATACGGAGGAGTACCTGTAATTGCTCTAACGCATTTATTAGCAATAGAAATTCTCTGGTTCTGTCTGTTGAATTGCCCCATAGTAAGATACCATACCTCAGGATAAAACCAACGTACCCTTGATATGCCATTAATACCGTTTGTAATGAGGCTGTTTTGCGAAGTCGTGACAAAACGTATACCTTTTGATTCTGATGCATATTTGATCAATGTGCAATTTCCAGTCCCAAAACGATCAACTGTTATACCAAAAATCTTCACACTCTTTACTTTGTTTATGACAATTGTATTTTATATTTAGTAAATATGTTTTAGGTACTTATTTTCATTGTCAGATTAATTTTATTAAGTTATTTAACAGAATTCGATACCAAAACTATAGAGATGTCTTCTGCAAACAAAGTGCATGTATAATGAGTTATATCTGGTATGGCATTAATATAGAAAAGAAAAAATAATGGTCCCAGCATACTGCCTTGTGGGACTCCATGCTTATTTACGAGATAGTCGGATTGGCAATATTTAATTAGAGGTCCACTTTCCAGAGTGACATTTATTTCTTTTACTGTTTTCTTTTTAATCTTTATTTTTTTATCTTTAATATGATAATGAATATATAAACGTCCGGGCCAAATGTGTCAGCTGGAGACACGTTTGTCCAGCTTACACACATTTAACAAATCATAGAAACGAAGTTGTGATTGCTCTAATTCTATGACTGAAACTTTGAATTGCTCAAATTATCCTTTAAAATATGGCATACTTAGAATTTCGATTATAACAATGAGGAAGCTGGGGACACGCACATCGGTGAAATCAGCTCTTAGGCAACGCATTCTCTCAGGGGCCGGACTTCAATTAAATACCAAATTTCGACATGTGTCCGTAACACGCGAATTCTCGAAGGTACCTAATGTTTATTGTTTTAACAGTCGACGTCGAAGTCGTTTTTTACCCGACTGCGCGACGCAAAGGAGTGGTAATGTGTTTATCAGGCTATGTATGTATGTATGTTCCTTTGAAACACTGTACAGACCAAACGCCTGGGCCGATTTTTATGATTCGCACGTCAATCGATTCCTTTCAGTCCGGCAAGTGTCACTAAAGACATGACGTTAGTGAAAATTAAATATGGCGACTACTGGACGCCATATTGTGAAAATTAAAAAAATTAAAGTCAACAAACTATGTCAATTGGGGTATCGATGGATAGGTATAGGCAGATTTTTCTCTTGTATTTTAATGTTAACAACTAAATTTTAAAAATGAAATAATTTTAGGCCGAAAGTAGTGCCTTTTGATGCGATGCGTTATTCCTCTGAACAATTTTAAGTTCCGGTAGGCAGTGGAGAATACGGGCGTCGCTGCGTTTGCGTTTTATAAAATATTTATTACTAATAATTATAATAACAGGTGGTTTTGACACCGCTCACCAAACGGCATTTGGTTGCCATGGCAATTCCCAGTTTAGTGATTGGCCAGGATGCAGCCAGCAAAGGCAGCCGTCCAATCAAACAGTTATATAAAGACGCTGTCTGTCTCGGAGTCTGCGCAATAGAGGACATCAAAAAGACATTTGTGTGGTGTAATTGTGTCATTTTTAATTATTTATGTTTATAGTTTTTATTTCAGGAGTTATAATTTTATTATTTTTTGAGTTGTTAATCTTATATTAAATATTATTGATACCCCGGACATGCCACGGTGCGTTCAGACCAGCAATGTGCAAAATATTGTTTCACTGGAGAACTTAGTGCAGTGTCCTGAATGTTCCCAGGTACGTCTTTTCAAGGGGCAGAGAGGCTTAAAAATACACCAGGGAAGAAGTCACAAAAATATTAACCTACCCCTTTCGGCTCCAAATTATTACGACACCCAAAATAATACGTCTACACCCGATCAATTATTCTTTTGGAAAACTCTTTCACAATGTAAAATTACGAAACCTATTTTAAAACGAATACCTCGCGGTGCTCGCCTCTCTGTCGCCGCTGCTTTATCAAAGTCCATTAAGGCTGTGATTGATACAAACACAGAGCGCGCCTGGGAACATTTGATATTTTTCCCATATGCCGTACTTCACGTCAAGCGTGAAATAAATAATAAAAAATCGTTGACTACGAGAGTAAAAGAAAACTGCGTGAGGTATGGCATAACGGATGAACAAAATTTACGTTCGGCTGTAAGTTTGCACCCCAATAAAAATTTAAAGTTTACTTCAAGGCCTGTTACCGACTCTGCTACCTATAGAGCTGTAGAGAGCAGAGTTGGTGACGGAGATATAAAAGGTGCTGCACGAATTTTGTTCTCCAGCGATACAATGGCGTCCTCTAACGAAGAAACTTTTTTAATGTTAAAGGGAAAACATCCGCCTTTCTTTGCTGGTCACCAACTTCCCGAGGTACCGGAAGACTTTGGGGACGTCGAAGTGACCACCCAGGAAGTGGCTGCTGCCGTTGAGTCCTTCCAGAGCGCCTCCGCAGGTGGTTTAGATGGCCTCAGACCACAACATCTAAAAGATTTACTGAGCGGAGTGAGTGGTGATACTGGAGATACGCTTTTGAAGGATTTGACGGCTCTGGTCACCCTCATGTTGTCGGGTCGGGTCAATACAGATGTCACCGAAGTACTTTATGGTGCCAATCTTTGTGCCCTTAAAAAGAAAGACGGTGGAATACGACCTATCGCCGTCGGAATGACTTATCGACGCCTCGCAGCCAAAATTTGCTGCAAAAAAACAAGTTCTCATTTATCGGATCTATTTCAGCCCGTGCAGCTTGGTTTTGGTTCGCGAGGTGGTTGTGAAGCCGCTGTTCATTCCGTGCGGACGTTTCTAGAACAAAACCGGGGAGAGGTGCTGCTTAAGGTGGATGTGAAGAATGCCTTCAACTCGGTGGATAGGGGAGCTCTACTGACACAAGTAAAGGACAAAATCCCAAATTTATATAATTTTATCTGGCAATGTTACAGTTCACCTTCAAAATTGACGTATCTCGGCAACGAAATTTCTTCCGCTGTTGGATGCCAGCAAGGCGATCCTCTTGGTCCAGCAATATTTAGCCTTGCCATTCATCCCATCATTCAACGTCTTCAATCCAAGCTTAATGTTTGGTATTTGGATGATGGGACGATTTCCGGTGAAGTTGAGACGGTTTATAATGACCTATGTTTTCTAATAGAAGAGTTTCGCCACATAGGTCTAGAACTAAATTTTTCCAAATGTGAGCTTTTTGTTTCAGACGACTGCCCTTCCAAAGATTTGGTAATCAATAAATTTAACATTTTGGCTCCGAATATAAAAATTGTTGACAAATTTTCGTTGTGTCTTTTGGGCTCTCCTATCTTTGACGAATTCATTCCTTCTTTTATCGATACTAAAATTCAAAATTTTGTAGAGTGCTCGGACCGATTATCAAAAATAAATATGCACATGGCTTTTACTATTTTAAAATTCTGTCTTTTCGTGCCTAATTTTACATATATTTTGCGATGTTGTCAACTTTGGAAGCACAAAAACTTACTACAAAACTTAGACAACATCGTGAAAAAGACTTTGGCAACCGTTTTGAACATAAATTTTGAAGAGCGAGCATGGTTGCAGGCTTCACTCCCAGTGCGAATGGGGGGTCTTGGCGTCAGGGCTATTTCCGATGTCGCTCTTCCTGCATTCCTCTCCTCCGTTCATGGAACACAAATTTTAACCCAAAAAATTATTGGGACGTCTTTTAATAATTTAAACGTAAGTAACATGGCGGAAGCCAGGAGTGCATGGTGTTTAGCTTGCCCCAACACTGATTTCCCAACCAACACTTCATCCCAGCGACAATGGGACGGGCCGCTCTGCGAGCTAGTACGGAAGCAACTCATACAAACGCATTCTAGCCCCGCAGATCGTGCCCGTCTTTTAGCCGTTGCAGAATGGGAGTCGGGTTTGTGGCTTCAGGCCCTTCCATCGCCTAACACAGGCACTTTAATGGACGGCACCTCTTTCCGAATTGCAGTTTCCCTACGTCTGGGCGCATCGTGCTGTGCACCGCATCGTTGCCAGTGTGGAGTTGCCGTCGGCCAGCTCGGTCACCACGGGTTATCATGCAGCAAAAGTGCTGGGCGGATTCCCCGCCACGCCAGTCTAAATGACATCATCCGCCGGGCTTTTACTACCGCAAACTACGCCGCTATTTTAGAGCCGTCAGGTTTATTGCGCGACGATGGGAAAAGACCCGATGGTATGACTCTCATCCCATGGAAGATGGGCCGGCCTTTGGTGTGGGACGCTACCTGCGTGGACACCCTAGCGCCATCTCATCTTGCCGGGACTCAAACAAGGGCCGGTGCGGCGGCTGAATCAGCTGAGAGCCTTAAGAGGCGCAAATATAGCACGCTTGGTAGCGGTTATATATTTACGCCTTTTGGGGTTGAAACTTTGGGGCCGTGGGGACCGGGGGCTAAAGAAATCTATAGAGAAACGGCAGCTCGACTGGGAGAAACGACACGTTCCCGGAATGCTGGCCTATATTTCGCTCAACAACTGAGCATTGCTATACAACGTGGCAATGCTGCCAGCATTCTAGGAACGTTACCCACTGGCACGAGTTTCGATTTTGATACTTTTAGAGTTTAGATTTTAAGTTAGCTTTAATTATTTTAAATAAAATTAGGTTTGTTTAGTATAAATAAAATGAAAGGCTTATTAACGTTTAGGGTTTATATAAAAGTAACTACTTACATATATCTTTTGGAAAAAAGTAGTACTGTATTTTTAATATAGAAAAAATTGAAAAAATCCTGAGTAACTCAATATTTTTAATAAAACATTTTCTCCCAGATGTGTATACACTGTAATGTTGGATACTCAGAATGGTTAACGTACTGTTATGGGGTCCCTTTCAGTAGGTGTTTTTAAAAAAAGGTTTTTAATAGACACTTGATTATTTATTAATATAAAGACAAAATACACTACATTAGAAAGGGACCTTTAGGAAACCATACTTCGCGAGAGCTCTGAGTAGACTAACTGCCCGGCGTTATGCTTCCAGTTCATACTCATTATTGCTGACAGAGCGTCTAGCAAGGCTGAGACCTTCGTCAGCAATAAAGCTTACATTGTACGGTTATAACACCTCCCCTTTTAGAGTGAACTTCGGGGATGATTACCGAAGTTAACCCTAATAAGAGGTTCTTAGGGCTGGAGCAGGAATTTCCTGAATTTCTGGAATGTTCTGTTCTAGCTCAACAGAATTAACTTTGAACTTGTTAGATTTGCGAAATCTATATTTACGTGGGTTGCAGCCAGGTTTACAATAGGTTACAATTTTAAAAATGAAGTAAATTAGAATTAAACATAAAACTAAACTAATTATAGAAAGGTAGTGTGTCCCATACCTCACAATATGCGGTATTTCTTTAATTTCCATGGATTCTGATAAGAGTCTGTCAGTAACTCTAATAATTTCGTTCATATTATTGAAGTCAATATCCTCTAAATGAATAGGAGACAGTTTATTTGTCATATTGTTTATTTTGCAGCAGCTACTATTTAATAAATTAAATTCTGGTACATTAATAGGGGAAGTTAAATTCATTACATTACTATATTTTGGGAGTAGCGTGGTACCTTTACAATAGCCTACACAATTACTCGGTATTGTGAGAATACCTACACCAAACATGTTTATTTCTCGTATCTGATCAGAGTCTTGGCAATCTAATGAGAGTTTGGTTGGCTCAGAATGTATGTAAATAAATTTATTATTGTTTAACAGTTTAAAAATATTAAACTTGCCATGTATCGATTTGGTGTTGCATTGTATAGGAATGTCTTTCACTATTTTAGAAAGCAATTCGCTTTCACAGCTAGGCTTTGCATCAGTTTTATGAATTACTGAAATTTGGCATAGATATTCTGCAGGATGTATTGGTTTACAGTCTTCCAATGATTGCAATTTACAGTAATTAGATTTGTCTTTTGTTATAGCTATATATTTGCTATTAGGCACAATTAGACTAAATGTCTCCGGTTGGTTTACATCGTGAGGTGTTGGTAATGCAATGCTATGAAATAATGAATATTCCTGATTGGTAATCAAAGGGACACGCAAAAGAAACACAAGCTTATCATTAAAGTAATAACAAAATAAAGAAGACACTTTTACAATAGTGTGCACTGAACTTAAATCTAAATATACTGGTAGGTTTAGATTATTAGGCAGGTGCCTAATGTTATCAGCTCAATATTTATACATAATGGTCGGAGACATAACCGACGGATGTAGAATGTTTTGGCTACAAAACATAATCGCATTCGTTATATCTTCCAGTTGAAATGTTAGGGTGACCATGGAGGACTCTCAGATATTTAGGACAGAGTCAAAATTAATCCTTGATCCCAATTCATTTGTTGTTTCTGATATATTTTGAATACTATTTGATAATGTATCAATAGCATTATTTAATTTTATCTCGTTTTGTTTAATTTTCTGAAATGAGTTGTTATAGATTGACATGATAGAGTTACTGATTAAAATATTATTCTTAACTAATGTTACAAGTTTATTCTGGTTATCCTGTATAAACTCAATAGCCTGATCATATTTGATGGCATCGTTTTCGTGTAAAGTGCCGAAAACTTGCTTTAATATGGTTCCTATTCCACCTATCCAAGCTCGTTTAGACCTAGAATCTTCGTTGTCGGTTAGGTGAGAAATGGATGTAAATAGTTTGATGATATTTTCTTGTTGGACTATTAATGGTTCCACTGTATTGTTGCACTCTGAAAGTTCTATAAACCTGCTTTGTTTACATAAGTAGGTTACTGTGTCTAAAACTGTATTTATATTTTCTATATGTGATTCAAAATGTGAAATTTTCATTGGCATGATAATGTTTAACATGCCGGTATTAATTTTTAATTTTCCTATGTAGTCGAAATATATCCCAGGACTTGCGGTGATCGGTTGGATATACTCGTCAGGTGTTGGGACCTCCGCCGAGACACTGTAAATACATAAGTACCCATGACTTAGAGCTATTAATACTAATCTAACTAATCTATAAGTTGTCATACATTTCTTAACTAACCAAGTTTATAGTGATAATATATGTTTTAATATATGTATATATTTATTTATTATTTATTGGTCGTTATTCGTAATTGCAAGCTTTACTTCATCATAATGATGACTGACGTGTCGTCTGTTGATCAACAACGACAGAGTATTATTGCCATGTATTTTAACGACTTTGTATGGACCTTTCCATATAGGTGATAAGGCCTTGCGTAATCTGAGATGGTTTTTCAAATAGACATAATCTCCAATTTTATACTGTACGGGCCGACTATGAGTGTCGTAATAATTTTTTGATGATAATTTTGATCTACGGATATTTTCTAGAGTCTTATCACGCGAGTATTTTAATCGATTTTGCAACATACGTACATAATCGGGGTATGTGGCACCTAGTGTTTCATCCCATATAGAGTTTGGGATAAAAGGTTTATTACCAAACATTAATTCATATGGGGTATGATTTGTTGTGGAGTGCACGGTCGTATTATAGGTGAGCATAGCAGTGTATACATAGCGAGGCCAATTTGTTTGATCATCATTAACAAACGATTTTAAGTATTCTTTAAGGGTTGAATGACTTCGTTCTAGTGCCCCTTGAGTTTGAGGGTGATAAGGGGTTGACCATAGTTGTTTGATCTTTAGAAAGTCATATGTTGTTTTGAATAATTCCGACGTAAAATTAGTGCCTCGGTCGGTTAGAATCATTTTTGGTATGCCAAATACAGATATAAAATGTAATAGACACTCGCTAGTCTCTTCAGCTGTAGTATTCGTAGGGGAGGAGAATTTTGTGAAATCGTCTTGTAATATTAGTATGAATCTAAGTTTAGCGGAGCCGGACTCCGGAAGTGGTCCTACGATATCTAGCGACACACGTTCACATGGTTTAGTTGACGTACTTGTAATTTGCATGGGTTCGCGATTTATTTTACGTAGGGCTTTATTCTCTTGGCATAATTTACAGTTTTTTACATAGGATTCTGTATCACTCCGCATTCCTTTCCAGTAATATAACTGTTTTAATCTATTTAACATACGGCTAACGCCCAGATGTCCCGCTACGGGTAAATCGTGGCTTATCACGGAGAATTTTCTTCACTTCGGAAGGAGACGGATAGGTTATAGTATTATGATAAATGTTTACTTGTATATTTGTGTTATGGAAAAGGTAGTTTAAAATATTGTAAATTTTAATGAAGCTATGTTTTTCAAATGGATCTCGGAAATCGGATATACTCATTTCCTTAAGGTCCTCAGTGACGACTAACTCATTACGAATTGATTTTAATGTGTCAAATATTTCTTGATACGTCGCTTGGTCAAAGTGGTGTACTTTTGTATAAAGGAAGTAATAGTCTTTGTTCCCTAAAGTGACTCTTGAAAATGTGTGTAACTGTTTTTCCAGATTACGGAATTGCTCCTGATTTTCTAATTTGCTTAATATATCCTCAACATATGGGTTAGATTCATCGACGTCTATTGATGTTGGGACCAAGATAACTCTGCAAGAAGTTTTTGATAAACTTTCGTTATGTTCAATAATATTTGTATTATAAGATTTATTTTTGTCAGACATTTGTTTCAGGAAGGTTGAGTAATCATCGCCAATTAGATCGGGGAAAGACTTTGGAGAGGAGTTTGGTGTCACCGGATTTTCAGGGACCTCTACTGGTTGAGGTGGAACCTCAGGTAAGTGTGAGGTAGGGGGGCTCATGTCAAAGAGATCGGGTATTGGACATTCTAAAAGATAGTCGGGATTAATTTCGTCTGATTGTAATGAAACAGGTGATGTAAGTAAGTCGAGCAGGTCTCTGTCTATATGATCGGTTCCCCTTATGGGTTCTTCTATGCTTTCAGGAAGGGTGTTGGTATCCTGGGTTTGAGGATTATGTGTCGGCACATTATCTGTAGTAGGTTGTACAGGGTTAACAGGAAATCTGGACAGAGCATCGGCATTAACGTTGATTTTGCCCTTTTTATATTGTATGTCATATTCGAATTCTTCAAGCTTCACCCTCCAACGGATAAGTCGAGAACCTGGGTCTTTACAATTGAAAAGCCACTGGAGAGGTTTATGATCCGTAACAATAGTAAAACGACGGCCATAGAGGTAAGGTCGGAAAGTTTTGGTTCCAAATACTATGGCCAAACACTCTTTTTCGGTGACACTGTAATTAGTTTCTGCTTTATTTAGGGTGCGCGACGCGTAGGCAATTGGGTGATCGCGCCCAATAGGTCCTTGTGACAAAATAGCTGATATGGCATAGTTAGATGCGTCACAGGTTAACAAGAACGGTTGATTAAAATCGGGATAGGCCAGGATAGGCGATTTGACCAGTTTAGTTTTCAAAGTTTCAAAGCTAAGTTGTTGTTCGTTTGTCAAATTGAATGGGACGTCCTTTTTTAAAAGAGAAGTAAGTGATTTAGCGTGTTTAGAGAAGTCGGGAATGAAGCGCTGTAATACGATACTAAGCCTAAGAAAGATTTAATATCTTTGGGTGATTTTGGCACAGGATATTGAGTAACAGCTTTGATTTTTTCAGGGTTAGGTTTAACACCGTCCTTGGTAATGATATGACCAAGATAAGTTACTTCTTTCCAGAGAATCTCGCATTTTTCTGGTTGTAATTTTAGGTTAAACTGTCTAAGCCTGTCGAAGACGGACTTAAGATTTTGTATTGCGATATTTAGGTTATGAGCATATAAAACAATGTCATCGAGATACACATAGCAATGAGAGCCTTGCAGACCAGTAAGACAGGTATTCATAAGTCTCTGAAACGTTGACGGAGCATTTTTTAAACCGAAGGGCATTCGATTAAACTGAAATTGTCCTTGAGGCACAGAGAAAGCTGTTTTGGGTGCGTCCTCGGGTGACACTAAAAGTAGATGAAATCCGGATGACAGGTCTAAAGTGGTGAAATACTGGCTTTTACCTAATTGGTCTAGGATTTCGGTAATTTGGGGAATAGGGTAGATTTCACCGATTGTAACATCATTCAACTTCCTATAGTCTATTACAATACGCCACTTCTTTTGGCCTGAAGCATCAGTCTTTTTGGGTACTACCCATATCGGAGAAGACCAGGGAGAGGATGATGGTTTAATAATACCCTGGCTCAACATTTTATTCATCTGAGTTTCTACTTCTTTCTTGTGGCATTCAGGGAACCGATATGATTTAGTGTGGATAGGGGTGTTACTGGTAGTTTTGATCTCATGTTGTATGGCTGAGGAAAATGATAATACTTCGTCTGATAAATGAAAGATATCCGATAATCTGAACACAATTCAAGTATAGCGTTTGTCTCCTCGTCATTCAAGTGAGATATTCTTAATGAATCAAGTACTTGCCTAGTACGGTCAGTCGCACTTTTGTCTTGTGATCCTGTACCAATAGAATACACCTCTATTAGATCTAATTTAACTTCAAATTACGTTTAATTTTGAAAGGTTTATTAGATGTATTAATCACTGATATATTTGTTGTTTTATTATCTTTTACTTTCACTAGACAGTTAGCAACAAGAAGGGTTTGAGAAAGGTGTTGATCTAAGATTACGCCTTCCCCTAAATCTGGATTTGTTACTGAGCATTCAATGACGGTTTCTGTTCGTGGTGGTATGATATAGCACGGGTCAAAGAAATGAATTTTAACCTCGTCACTTATAATTTTCAGAACATCACGACCGTAATCGATCTTGCAAGAATTAGTAGTAAGGAAGTCATTACCCAAAATGCCATCATAAGGTAAATTGATATCCTGGATGATGTGAAATTTATGTTTGATTGTATTATTTTGAGCGATTTTAAACTTTAGATTAAAATAACCTAACGTTTGAGTGGTCTCGTCACCAGGGTCAATACCTTTAATATTTATAGGCTTTTGGGTGACGTTTGGTTGAGTAAGGATACTTGCTTTCATTATCAAACAAATAGCAGAACCCGAGTCTACCAAAAGAGTTAGTGGTCTGTCAGACACTGAGGACTCCACTAATATATGAGGCAAAAGCCTCTTCGAGGTATCAATACTTACCTCGTAGATTTTCATAAAAATCGGAATTTTGGTAGGTGATTCAGTGAGGTTTCCGTTTTGGGACTGGTTACCCTGATGTATAACCTCAAGAGGATAGAGGTTGCCGTTTTGGGACTGGTTACCCTGATGTATAACCTCAGAAGGGTAGAGGTTGCCGTTTTCGGACTGGTTACCCTGATGTATAACCTCAGAAGAGTAGAGGTTGCCGTTTTGGGACTGGTTACCCTGATGTATAACCTCTGAATAATTATTAGATGAACATACTTTGTTCAGATCCATGCTGGCTTTTGGATTACGTCCTGTGCAGCACGATTGCACGACATTTACAAGTTTAAATTCTCCCCTTCGGTATCTTCGTGTTCGGACTCTTCCGACTCATCATAATCGTCAATAAAGTTTACTGGGGGAGCTTTTGAACTGCTGGGCTGAGGCCCAGATGATTTATTACTATCCTTAAATGGTTGAGTATTAGGGTAGCGTTTAGCTCGTTTCAAGCAATTATTTAACTCATGACCCACTTCTTTACAATACTTACATGTTAGTTTTGGGTCATATTTAAATGGTTTAGTGTCGTTACTTGAGATACTCGGTTTGGATAGTAATTTCTATGGTAGAGTGGTTTTATAGGCTTGGTTCTGAGCGGATGAGCTCTGTTTGAACCGATTTTGTTTCGATTGTTGCGAATTATTATTGTTACTACGTTTATATAGGGATTCCTGGATCCTCTCTTCAGAGATGGCAAAATTCACAGCTTCATTAAATGTTTTAGGAGTTTTGCATCTAACAATATTTGAGATGCGGGGATTTAAACCCATAAGGAATTGATGGAGGGTTATATCCTCCAGTTGAGCTGTGCGACCAGGTATTTCTGTAGCATCATGATTAGAAAGAGACATTTCTGTCAATAATTGCGAGAGGCAAGTTTCTATTTTGAGAGCATATTGACCTACGTTTTCGGATGAGCTTTGTCTGCTTTCCTGGAGTTCGGTAAGCAAATGAGTGAAATGCTTCTGTTCAGAGAATTGAGTTTTGAGGAATGTTTTTAGTTGGTCCCATGATGTGAACTCTTTAATAGAGCAGGCGGTTTCTGCTTTACCCGTGAGTTGGCAGAGTATATATTTAAATAAAATTGGTCTTTGTGTCTCGGTAGCTAACTCATAAGCATTATTACAGTTATTGATAAATGAGTTAAGTTTATCGCGGCTGCCATCGTATTGTTTAACAAATTTCAATAGTATATTTAGATCCATTTCTACAACAGTGGTTACTTTTTAGTGGCCCAGGTCACTTTGGGTGATAAAATTGGAGAGTTTGATTCCGGTGAATCGGTTTCAATGTCAACTTTCACTGCGACTTTTTCGGTTTTAGGCACTTTAGGCATAATACACAAATTTCATTCAATGAACAACACTAGGCGACAAAGTATAGTAACCAAATAAAAGTTCCAGCTAAGAGCCGATAAATGTTCAACGACTTACAAGAATACGTGGGCGGCGATAACGGCTAATACTCGGAATAGCTTCATAGCGACGCACAGACACAGATGACGTAATGATTTTATTCACAGAACACTTGCACTTTTGGACACTGAACGGAATGGTTTACACATAAATCACAGGATGCTTGAAGGACAATTGCTAAGCATATATAGGATGCTTGAAGGCAATCACATGACCCTCACAGGACACTCGCAGAATACTCGAAGATTGCTCGCAGGTCACTTGCAGGTTACTCGCAGGATTTTTGTTTTATTTAATTTTTGTGAGAGTCTATTCACTATACACATAAATATAGATTTACGCGAATCGGCACTGGGGTTCCGTATCCCACCGCTGCCACCATTAGTTATGGGGTCCCTTTCAGTAGGTGTTTTAAAAAAAGGTTTTTAATACACACTTGATTATTTATTAATATAAAGACAAAATACACTACATTAGAAAGGGGCCCTTAGGCAACCATACTTCGCGAGAGCTCTGAATAGACTAACTGCCCGGCGTTATGCTTCCAGTTCATACTCATTATTGCTGACAGAGCGTCTAGCAAGGCTGAGACCTTCGTCAGCAATAAAGCTTACATTGTACGGTTATAACAGTACGATGATTTGGAAGTAAGTATTGAGAAACAAAATGGAAAAACTATGGTAATATCACATTAAATTAAATTTAAAATTTGTTAGAGTTATTTATTAAATATAAAATGGAAAAACAAAACGGAAAACAAAATGGAAAAACTATGGTAATATCACATTAAATTAAATTTAAAATTTGTTAGAGTTATTTATTAAATATAAAATAAAACATGTCAATTTATAGTAGATGTCAAAAGAGTATTAAGAACTGATGATCAATCGTAATATGCATATAGTTAAAAGTTGATTGATGTGAAAATTGTAATTGAACAATTTAATTCCTTTTATGAAATATACCGTTATCACTGTTGTTTTAATAAGTAATACCTTAAATATTTGTCTTTGAATTATAAGTATATTTATAATAAGTAGAAACTGATTGAGGCAAAAAGCTCTGGTGCACAAGCAGGATTATTAGGTAGTGAAACTTTTATTATACCGTCTACTGACTTGTGATTGTGTACGTAAATACCCATAAAAATATTAATAATAAAACTATGATAATTGAACGGTTTTCGTTACGAATCCATGTTGTTAAATAAAGCTATTCCAATTAAAATGTCTTTATATTATTACATAGCAAAGTAAAAATGAATGATAATGACCCAGACACAGAACAAATAATCGTGTTCATGATATAACGACTTGTCCTGAGTGTGAATCGAATCCACGACCTCTGGCTTAGCCGTCATGGTCACTAACGACTAGACCAATAGACCAGTCACTGTGGTTACTTGCTTAAACTGAGTCGCATACTTGGAGTGGCACCATCACTCTACATAAGTCCGCAGCCAGAAACAACACTATCTCGGCAGTGATATGTCACCGATGGTAATCAATGATTGCCAGAGCTCATTGGGGGAAACAGAAATAGCTATGCTAGCGACAGAGAAGACTTCGTTTTTGTAGCTAGCATAGTTGGTAGCATGCGACAGGGCTTTGTCCTCTGTACTGAATACAATGTCAAAGACATGAACTTTACTATGGGTGGCGTGGTGGTTATTATTTTTCATCAGGTGAGCCACAACCTCGTCTGGCACCTTTGGAAATATAAAAACAATAACGAATAAGTAGTCCTACTTTCCAGTCCTTCGTAATAAACAAAACTGTAAAATATAATACTAGTGGACTGTGTGTAACACTAAGGAGAAGGAAACTTCTGGGCCCAGCAGTTAACGAGTTGAAATGTGGATTAAAAATACCGTTATATTTTTCTAAAGAAAATCACAAAATATCGTATCATGTTTCTATCTAGGAAGCAAGAAAACTTAAATTAAGTTATGAAACGAAATAATCGATTAAATAATGATGAATTGGTCGCAATCGATTAAGAATAAATCGGTAAAATTTCAGAATATGTTTGAAAATCAAGTGACAAGTGTTTTTGGCGGAATCGATTCATAGCGGATCGTATTCCATTATTTTTTCTTTGGGCAACACTTCTCTGCCTGACAGCCTTTACATGCTCTTTGACTGTCACTCGTTCGTTATCTTTCGTTTTAAGTGCGCACGTATTTTCCATGTTTTATTTGAGGTTTTCTTCGACTGTAGTGACTGTAGTGCCCGGGACGCGGGGGATCCAAACGTGCCAGATCTTCGACATGTCACACTCTCCATGCATAAAACACAACCGAAGCCATTCGACAATATTTTATAAAAAACTATAATGTTATAATTTAACCTTACTTTTAATAAACTTCATATGACTTGATTCCTGGATAGCCAAACTTCACCAAAATTTCAGTGAGGTCTTGTTATTATTATATCCTCTCACAAATAAGGCTAGTTTGATTCAGTTAACACCTGGGCCCAGGAATGTATGGAGTCATTCCCTTCTCCTTTATGCATTATGCCGACGAGAGCCGATTGTACTCGAACAAAAAATCAAACATTTTGTTAGCGCACTAAGAAATTACTATTATAGCCGTGCGCACGCGTTCTGTAAGAAGTTCAACCCAACAAGTATTTTATTTACTTCGGCACGGTATAACAAAATTTTAGAGTAAATAATTTATTTTTGAGTTGTTAATTTATGGTGGAACTATACTTTGTATAGGTACACATACTTACAATAAATACATATATGTAGTTAATTGATAAGTGTACATACAAGTCAAAATCAAAATGTTTCTCATACATGTAAATGTTAAGAGACAGCAGCTCCTAGTCTAAGAATATTTTCCTTATGTCAGTACAAAAGCTTAAATGATCGAGACCGAATTAAAATAACTCTTATAATGTAAGAGCTAAAGTTCAGACCCGATAGCAATTGTATAATGCACGGAATGGCAACGTCGCGGTGGACCGCTCCCGACCGAATATTTTAAAAATGTTGGCGGGAAAAGCGTATTTGGCTTATAATTTTGAAAGTAAAAGGCCTAGAGATTTGAAATTATGCCTCGTGTGTGCTCCAATTATAACATGTTATTTGATCTTTAAAAGAAAACTGCAACTTATATAGTTATCGTAATTCACCATGTGTAAGCCCGTGTGACGTGTCCCCAGCTTACACATACTTATTGCTTCGTAGCTCAAAAACTATTCGAGCTAAGGTTTTGAAAAATTTGGAGCTTAATGCTGCAATTTTGCTGACAATTTTGAGGTATAGTACATAATCGTAGCTTACATAATTACGAAGATACACATATGTAAGCCAGGGACACGTGTCTCCAGCTCGCACATGGTTTTATGATCGTAGTTTAAATAATATTTGAGTGTGATGGTTAGATTTATTGGCTCTCATTGCTGCTATTATGAGTTAAATTTATGACTATATAAGGTGTAACCAAAATATCTGCCACGGCTGCAATGGGAGACAGTATTGTGTTTATAGATTACAATAGTAAAGTTAAATTATTGATAATATGACATATTTTTTTTCATACAAAAAATTGTACGTATAAATTTGAATTGATTTCATAATGCATAAACCCACTCTGTAGACTTCATTCATAAGTTGTTGCCGCTAAACGATGCCGCTGCGCGCGGGCCACTTTGTTCTCACTGCGCAGCCCCCCGCGCAGGTTACCCCGCTCGTCGCACGCGCTACCGAACCGCCCGGCGCGCGCGGCGCGGCGCGGCGGCGCGGCGTTCGCCAGTCGCACCTCGCCCCCCGCCCGAGCGGTCAATAACCGGAATTTCGCGCGCCTTTAATAAAAATGCCTTCCAGACCACGGTATTCTAATCAAGAACGCCATGAAATGGTATTGTGCTACCGCGAGTGTAACTCTGTAACTGCGCATGCAGTGAACTTATACCAGCAGTGGTTTGGTGTGCGAGTGAGTCATCATACCCTTCTGGATGCCGTGTACAGGTTTAGAGAACACGGCCGTTTTGACCCACCTCCGGCTGACGCAGGCAGGCCTCCATATTCTGCCGAACTCGAAGAGGAAGTGTTGGACTTCTTCCGACATCATCCTCTTGCGAGCACCAGAGATGCTGCTCGAGTGTTCGAAGTGAGCCACGCCTACGTGTGGCGGCTTTTAAATCGGGAAGGGCTCCATCCGTACCACTTTACAAGAGTCAAAGAACTGCATCCACCTGACTACGCGGCCCGCCTCGCGTTTTGTAATTGGATTACGGAAGAACGACGCAATATTCTGTGGACTGACGAGTCCACATTCACACGGGTTGGTATGTTCAACATACACAATGCGCATTACTGGACTGAGGAGAATCCTCGTGTAGTGCGGCCTGATCACTTTCAAACTCGGTTCAGTGTTAATGTGTGGGCTGGGATACTGGGGAACAGAATTCTAGGACCAGTGTTCTTAGACAGACTGAACGGAGAGACGTATCTGCGCTTACTACAAACCCGTGTAAGAAGAATGTTGGAACGTATTCCTCTTGAAGAGATAAGAGGGCTACACTTTCAACATGACGGAGCACCACCTCATTTCGCCATCAGCGTACGGGAATTTTTAAACGGTGTCTGGTACGGCGGTGAAAGATGGATAGGCCGAGGAGGGCCAGTGCCGTGGCCTCCTCGCTCGCCAGATTTAACCCCTCTAGACTTTTTTTTGTGGGGTCGTGTAAAGGACCTAGTGTACGGCCAAACTGGACATGATATTAGAAGTGTAGGAGAACTAAAAAGGCGAATCAAACGCGCATTTAGACTAGTGAAAAGTGAAACGGACACATTAAATAAAGTTAAGAGACGTAAAGCGTGTAAGCGTGCCTTCATTTGTGTACAACGCGAAGGTGGACTTGTGCAACAGTTTTGTAGATAAGTAGGTAGGGAGTCTGTAAATAACTGTGAATATGGTGCAATTGTTGTAAATAAGATGATTAACTTTTAAACACGCCAAGTTACTATAATTCATCGTTATTTGATATTAATCTAAATTGTACTTACCTATTGTTTAATAATAATAAGAAATAAAATGCGATTCTTACACTAACTTGACAGTCCAAAGCCTGTTATAAGTGTGATGGGAAGTTTATCATCTTATTTACGTAAGTTTTTTGGAAGAATGCAGTAGCTGGTAAGTAAATTCACTTTTAAAACACTTGTGCCTGCGTATTATTACAGATTGTGATTTCAGTTTTCATTCACCGAAGAGAAGCAGTAGTAGTAGAAGAGAGAGCAGTTGTTTTCATTGACGAAGCGATACATTGCGCGTAATTTGTGAACGGTTTTATGCGCAGTAGAGTCGATGTTTATTTAACTACTTTATCTTCTCAAATTGAAATAACTGTTTCGGGGTACGAAAGCTCTTCACTATTGTAATCTATAAACACAATACTACCTCCCATTAAAGCCGTGGCAGATATTTTTGTAACACCTTATATATTAAAACCCTCACATCACTGGTTTTGCCCCAACGGCATGTGTCAGCTGGAGAAACGTTTGTCCAGCTTACACACATTCAACAAATCATAGCCACGAAGTTTTGTATGCTCCAATTTTATGACTGAAACCTTAAATTGCTCCAATTATGCTTTAAAATATGGCATACTTAGAATTTAGATTATATCAATGAGGAAGCTGGGGACACACACATGAATTCGCGTGTTACGGACGCATGTCGAGATTTGGTATTTTATTGAAGTCCGGCCCCTGAGAGAATGCGTTCCCTAAGAGCCGATTTCACCGTTAAAATTAAACGCGATCAATTGACTCTAAACTCGGTTCCGCTTCCTGTAACTGAGTTTAGCGTCCATTGATCGCGTTTAATTTCAACGGTGAAATCGTCTCTAAGTCTGTCTGTACTTGACTAGTGAACAAAATTGCTAATAATAATAATATTTATTGTCAAGTCGTAGTCGTAGTTTTTATCATAATTATTTATTGGTAAGAAATTTAATATTGTTATTGTTAATTCAAATTTACATGGCATTAATTTTATCTCTAACTACCCGGAACCCTTATTTCAGCGGCCGGACTTTTAAATTATAAACGGGAAAGTTTGAGTTTGCCAAACACGCCATGTTGGAGTCTTACTACGAAGGTTAGCACTAGGTTAGCACCACTGTTTATATGAATAAATAAAAGAACAACTTTGAATAATTTATGTATTAAAAATATTATCGGAAGTGTTAAAATTACAAGGCAAAAACATCGCATCATATCTTAAATAATTATATTTAAATACACACATCTCAAAACATACTTCGCGCAAAACACTATTAAATACTACAATTTCCAATACACATACCTTCCATGATTTTCCACAATACTGAATGTGTAAACTAAATTATGTACAGTCGCCAGCACATCAAGCTTTCCCCAATCTGTCAAATTTGCCCAATTGAAAGTGAACCTTATGCTTATGTGATAAAGTTGAAAATCTATAAAAGAAATTTGACAGATTGGGGTAGCTAGATGTGCTGGCGTCTGTACTATTTCACTGTTTGTACAGTCGACGCGGATTAGTGGACACACTTGCTCATGTGTTTTCAGCTCCTCATTGTTATAATCGAAATTCTAAGTATACCATATTTTAAAGCATAATTGGAGCACCGTTCTACCGTCTTCAAGGGGAATGCTCTGAGGAATTGTTTGAGCTGGTGCCACCGTCCCCTTTTTATTATCGCAGCACGTCCATTCGCCGTAGGGTCCATCCGTACCACCTGGAAGCGATCTTGTCAAGCACGGTTCGCTTCCAGCGTTCATACATCCCACGTACGTGCAGGCTCTGGAATGAATTACCTGCTGCGGTGTTTCCCCAGCGCTACGACATGTCCTTCTTTAAACGAGGTTTAAAAAGAGTATTAACCTCACGGTAGACAGCGGTTTGCTGTGCCCCCTGGCACTGCGAATGTGCATGAGCAGCGGTTACCACATACCATCAGGAAGGCCGTTAGCTAGTCTGCCTCCAAAAGCAATAAAAAGAACAAACGTTTCAGTCATAAAATTGGCAGAATCACAACGTCTTTGCTATGGGTTGTTTTTGTGTGTAAGCTGACACAGAACAAACGTTATTTTATGACTGAAACGTTTGATTGCTCCAATTATACTTTAAAATATGGTATACCTAGAATTTCAATTATAACAATAAGGAAGCTGGAGACATCACTTGCTCAGACAAATGCCAAGTTTCTTACTGACTTACTTAACTATAATAATACTGCTTCAGGTCGAATATCGACAGAGAGTTGCGCCCGCACGACTTAAATGTGTGTATATCCTTCGGTCCGTAACGTAGTTTCGAGTCATATGTTCGATGAATGGAAAGTCAATTGAACGATTATTTCATCATCATCATCATATCAGCCGAAAGACGTCCACTGCTGGACAAAGGCCTCCCCCAAGGATAAAGATTGTTTGAATGGACTTTATTGCGAAACAACCTTTTCTTCGAAAATTTATTAATCTATGGACTGCTCTTTCGAATGTTTTTGAATTGAGATTTGGGTTAGGTTAGGTTAGAACTGTGACCATCTAGCGATAGATACACTATTGTTGGTGAAGATTGGTGGAAAGTTTTCATCTCTATAACACAATTTGCATATTCTCAATTTAACATTCGAAAGAGCAGTCCATCGATTAATAAATTGCGCAGCTTTACGTACTCTCCAAAGTCCCGTACTTTGGGGAGTACGAAAAGTTGCGCCTGTTTATCAAATTTCCAGATTAATAATAATATCCTGGAACATTACACACGGCCATCTGATCCCAAACTAAGCAGAGCTTGTACTATGGAAACCAGATAACTGATATACTACGTATTATACTACTTTTTTTGTAAACACTTACCCACGACCTCCGGCGTGAACTAACCACGCGAACAGGCCCGTCCATGAGGCCGGTGTATTCCAGAATCAGATGTTGTAAAATTTTCAATAATACTTCTGGACTAGACCTGAGATTAGAATTCAGGACCTTATTTGCGGTCAGAGTCGCTACCGCTAGACCAACGAGGCAAGCAGTGTATCCACCGACCTGGCGTCGAGCGTACAAAATCCTATGAAAATAAATACTTACAAAACCATTTCATTTTAAACAGATCATTTTAATATCACATAGTAGAAGCAAAAATACATTTTTCAGTTCGTTTACGTGGCAAAGAATTTCGTAAAAGCTGTAAAATCCCAAAATATTTGGAAAGAAATTGATTTTTGTAAAAGTTCATATGCATATACAATGACTAAATTGATAGATGAGAAAACTTTTCCATAAAACAAAAAATTACATAATTCCTTTTTGTAATAATATATTAAATATATATCAAAAAAATCTATGATCTGTATTAAATATTAATACTTCTGGAAGGAATTCATCATACATTATACTTGATAAATGCTTAGTTAAAAAAAACGACTTTTCTGACTGTCGCACCCTTCTGACTTTCTGGGGTTCCGACCCAAATTGGTATAAAGGAACCTTTCTGGTGTGACTCAGTCGGTCGTTCTGTCCGTCATAGCGGTATAGTGTACGTGGTTCACTCGTCGTTGTAAGTGATGAACGCGTTGAGGTAGTCTGCGGGCGCCTCGAACGCGAGCTTGGCGGGGGGAGGGGGCAGGCACGCGCCCGTCGATATGCTCGCTGCTTCTAACTCCTGCAACATAGAAGGGGCCACACTTAGACTATTACCATAGCTTCATAAACCCAACGTCTATAAAAAAAACGGCATCGCAAAAAGAACGAAAGTCTAAAGATTATTTAATGACCTGACAAATTTATTGTCTTTCAAGAAAACTAATTTTAAATAGTCTATTTTTCTGACATAGTTCTGAATATGAAGAGACAGTTCTGACAATAAAATAACCATTTAACTAGTACAAGTAATTATATTACCGTTCTATTTATATACACATGTTCTGACTTTACAAGCACTTTTTAGTCTACATGATATAAAAACCTTTGAACGTTTTTTTTTATTTATCTGATCTACAGTATTTCTTTTTGTACAGACAAAAATATAGACAAAGCCCACACTAGGGAATGAAATCCCTGTATCGCGGGTACTTAACAAACATGCATTTCATGAACACAAACCACACTAAGACTCTGAACAACAAAATTAAATTCCCATAAACCCGAAAATACAGCTATGTATTATCATAGGGCCTGCGCAAGTGACCATTTTAGTTTTATCTGGCCGCCATTGTCAAAATTCATCAAAGTCGGGAAGATGGATATTATCGTGATGTTGGCGCAGCCGAGACAATAATTGCCAAGTGTAAATGGATAGTCTCGTGATGTTGGCGCAGCCGAGACAATAATTGCCAAGTGTAAATGGATAGTCTCGTGATGTTGGCGCAGCCGAGACAATAATTGCCAAGTGTAAATGGATAGTCTCGTGATGTTGGCGCAGCCGAGACAATAATTGCCAAGTGTAAATGGATATTCTCGTGATGTTGTCGCAGCCGGGACAACACTTGCCAAGTGATTTCCAATACAAAATATTCCATTAGCAAACTCAATGTCATCTGCGTGGGAATATAAAAAAGGCGGAAACTAAGGCTCCGACTAACTCTAACTCCTCCTTTTTTCTTTCTGATTAAATTCGTTGCGAGATCCAAGACATTAAAAGTATTAGTTTCCCTGGGACATGCCTCATAGCTCAGTGTCATTTCATTGTTTGCCACTGATCTTGGCTTACAAGAGTTGCAGGGGGAGGGACTAGTCCCGAATAAAAAAAAAGTAAGGCTGCGGCTCTTAAAGTTGTATATTCAGCACACAAAAGACTACTGGGACGAACGGGGTCTCCCATAATAGCATATCCATAATTCCTAATTCGTGCACAATATTTGCATTCGAGAGAAGTATGAGTGAAGAAGAAGAACCGACCTTGCGTCGCTTCCTATTCTTCTTGTTCCAAGGCGCGTACGGTATCTTGAGGTGCACGGTCTGTATGTGCAACTTGACGGCACTGCTCTGAGTAAACCGCCGGCTACAGTGCTGACATTGATATTTCTTCTCGCCGGTGTGAACCTGGTTACAACAAATAAAATATAATTGTTTGTAATGTCATAATAACAGCATTTTACTAAATTATTATAGAACATTTGCTGTGTGGTGACGGCGGCGAATATAACAATAATAATAATATCTAGGGGACAATGTCACACAGATCATCCTAGCCCAAAACTATAGGTACCAGGCGACGATATACCTACATAATTATATAGATAGATAAATACTTAAATACATAGAAAACATCCATGACTCAGAAACAAATATTCGTGCTCATCACACTAATATATGCACTTACCGGGATTCGAACCCAGGACCACCAGCTTCGTAGGCAGGGGCACTACCAACTAGGCTACGGTGACCGACCCATAAATATCACAATTAGAATATCATCACCCCATCTCATCCCGTGGGTCGACCCGAGGGAATATCTACCAGAGGACGTACAGCAGCTTCCTTCCGAGTACTATGACTATCGTGCTGACATCGCCAACCCGCCTGCCAAGCGTGGCGATTATGGCATATCCCCAAGATGATTCTAGAGGGAGGTCTGTCCAGCAGTGGACTTATTCCAGCTGTGACGATGATAATGATGATTATCAAACACAAAATACCATATTTTTTCAGTCTATTTGTTAACGTATGGACACTGTACGTGTGTCGCAGCGGTTAAGCCGCCTCGCAACTTCGCGTCTCGGGTTCGATTACCGCGCAGGACAACTATTTGTGTGACTCATAAATAGAAGTACCCCGCGACACAGGGATTAAATACGTAAGTGCGGGCATTGTCTTTTTGAAATAAATAAACTTCGCACTCATGTGAACGTCGAGGCCATCCAGAGCGAGTGAGACGATTAAAGAGAACCAAACTAGTATCGTCATTAGTGAATTTAGTGACTAGTGTTATAAATAATGTAGTTATAAAGAACACGTGAACAAAGTGTCTTTCATATAACATATATTACTAAGTCGGTGGACTGATTTATTAAACAATTTATGTTTTTGTAGAATTTTAGGTAAATAAATTACTCATTAGTCTCTAGGCTAGATTGTAATACAAATAAAGTACTATAAGTGCTTTGTTAAATTAAAGAAGTCATTTTTATCTCTAAAACGACTGTACAAATTTTGACATGACCTTCACTGGCAGATAGCTGTTGTTATAGGGTACTTTTCAAACATTTTACGCGAGCAAAACCGCAGGCGGAAGATAGTAAGATAAAATATAAAAAAGTTTTGCTGCCACGATTAATTGTTACACGTTGTATAAAGCCAGTAACTACTCACCACTAGATGGCGGTCCCTGTTGCTGGGCATGTTGAATCGTCGCGGGCAGACCGGGCAGCCGTACGGCTTCTCATTCGTGTGTGTTCGCATGTGCACTATGAGGTTTGCGTATTGCTGTAATTAGGAAAATACTTTTATACAATAAGTTGACATTTCTCTAGTATGTATTAAAAGAAAAATAAAGTAAATCCAGCAGTATAGGTGGTCGATTATAAGCAGCTGCTTTCTTCCGTTGGGTAGAGAAGAGACAGATTCATAAAGGGAAATGCGTGCGCCTTTTTCGACCTTGTGTTACGGTAAATAAAAGGTGTATCATAAGTAGTGGACGGAAGTTAACGAGCTTATGCTATGAAATTGCATGACTAACGAATAAGAATAAACTTAAAGAACAACATAGTTCGGACATAACTCAATACATGAAAAAAAAAACACCGGCGACTAGAGAAATGGGTCAAGTTCAAAGGCTAGCGCTGCAACCTTTACCCGCACCCTCGCAAGCAATTTAAGTAATCTTTCTGATACGCGTAAAGTTATAAAGTTTCAAGCGGTAAATTTAATGAATAGGTACTTTATTTTGTTGTACGAAAATAAAATCTAACAAATAATCAAAAGTTGTTGCTTATGGTGTTAACTATCCAGTACTGCGAGGTTGTTGGTGTTTTACAAGAAACCATATATGTAGGAGGATCTTATTAAACGAGTGAATTAATAAGTCTGTGTACAGACGCCAGCACATCACGCTACCCCAATTTGTCAAATTTCCCAAATTGAAAGTAAACGTTATGCTTATGTGATAAAGTTTAAAATATATAAAACAAATTTTACAGATTGGGTACCTGAATGTCCCGGGGACCGCTGGCGTTTGGAGGAGGAACTCCACTCGTCCTGTATAAGCGGTCCCGGGAAGAGGTAACCTACTGTAGCTCAAGTTACCTTCTTGACACGCTTCTGCGTGCTGGGGAGTGGAGGAGGCATTCGTGCCCCCTCCCCTCCCCGGGTGAGCTTCTCGCGGAGGCTAAGTTTACAGCGGGGGTACTGGCGAGATCGTTCACGAGTACCCAGAGCCCCCGCTACAAGCGAGGCTGGCTACCGTGGTGGTTTTAGTGGGTCGGCCCTACATGACATGCGATTTCAGCATTTCCACCAGGTAAAAAAATAAAAATAAACTATCCAGTTTATTTTTATTTTTTTACCTGGTGGGATGTCTGGTTAACAGTCCTGTACAACTCACCCTCGTAGTATGGCCGCACACGTCGCACATGTACCGCTTGAGGAAGTCCGTGTCGGGGTGCTCCGCCTCGTAGTGCCGGCGCGCCTGCACATCGTTGGACAGGAACTTGTTGCACTGCGGACATATTTATATTTATTTATTTAGGACAACCAGTAACTGTTACATTATTGCTAGTCTAAATACAACACTTAAAAATTAAAATCAAATGCACAGTTTATTAAGGTGTTACAACTTGCACAGATTCATGACACTCGTGACATCAGTAAAAAACAAACAATATATAACAACTAAAACTAAATATAAAATGAAAAATAGGTAAAATAAAATTAAAATTTAGGAAACAAAATTAACATAAAAAACGAAACATAAAATATAAAACAAAGAGTAAAAAGTGAATATTAATGATAAAACAATTAAAATTACTTAATAATATCAAAACATATTTTTTTATAGGTGGAGAATCTGTTATTGAAAATGTCGACTTCTCCGCAGATATCGTTATATAATTTGGGTAGTCGACATATGGCAGAGAACTGCTTCAGATTCGTTCTGGCAAGTGGCTGGTGCAACAGTCCAGCAGCTACGAGGGCACGTCTAGGCACACGGCGTGGGACACGAACACTAATCGATTGTAGTATAGGTGGACAGTCGAAATGGTTTCTCAATATTTTGTAGAGGAATATCATGTCCTGTACCTGTCTACGAATCGTCAGTTTATGCATACCAAAGTGCTTTAATTGATCGTTGTATGAGGACAACTGTCTATGCCGTCCACAAGAAAACACAAGATGTTTTAAAAAGCGTTTCTGAATACGTTCTATTATAAGCTTATGAACATTGTATTGTGGGGACCAGACTACGCAGCAATACTCTAAATTACTCCGAACATACGCATTATAAATAGCTTTCTTTGTAGCTGGGTTACGGAATTTTTTTGCCATTTCTCATAATAAAGCCTAACATTTTAGATGATTTTGTGACTATATGATCTATGTGGGGCGAAAATGTTAATTTGTTATCAAAGATAACGCCTAAGTCTCTTAATTCTGTTTTTTCTTGTAGAACTACCCCATTGATGAGATATTGAGCCTTGATAACCTTGTGATTACGAGTGAATGTAATAAAAGCATTTATCTGTATTCAAGGACATTTTGTTGGTATCACACCACTTAGTTATGGCATCTAAGTCGTTTTGGAGTAGTTCAGTGTCCGAAGAGTTTTTTATGGTTCTACAAAGTTTCAAGTCATCGGCAAATAGGAAAATGTTGCTATGGTTAATGCAAGAAATTATATCATTAATAAATATGTTAAAAAGCCACGGCCCTAATTGATAGCCTTGTGGAACTCCAGATAAAACTTTGTATGGCTTCGATTTGAAGCCTTTTACCGTTACATATTGTATTCTGTTCGATAAATATGATTCAAATAAGTTTAAAAGGAGCCCGCATATACCATATGACTCAAGTTTCCTTAACATCACTTTATGGCATACTTTATCAAACGCTTTAGCGAAGTCCATGTAAATACCCTACCTACCCACCTACCTACCTAACCTAGGTATTTTTATAGATAATACGTTATCCTGGGGTCCTCAGATGCAAGAAGTCAGCCGGAAATTATTTGCTTCGGCTGGTTCGTTACGGAGAATCCGTAACTTTCTTCCAATACCCACAAAAATTGCGCTTGCACAATCTCTTCTCTTTCCTATTTTAGACTATGCCGATGCCAGCTATCCTGATCTCACTGTAGCCCAGCTTGATAAACTTGAGCGCCTTCAAAATTATTGCATAAGGTTCATATTTGGATTACGTAAATATGATCATGTTTCAGAATATCGCGCTAAGCTCAAGTGGCTGCCTATTCGCCTCCGCCGAGATACTCACTTTCTGGCTTTTTTATATAACATACTATTCAATCCTACTACTCCTTCATATCTTAAAGAACGTTTCGAGTTCCTAAATGACACACATTCTCTTTCTCTGAGGTCATCGGAAAACATGCGACTAAAAACTCCTGCCCATTCCACAAACTTTTACACGAAATCTTTCACCGTCCATGCTGTACGTTTGTGGAATGCCTTACCAATGACGATTAGACGCGCCCAGTCGATACACGTTTTTAAAAAAATGGTAAAAGACCATTATCTTGCACAACTCAACATTAATTAGCAGCGGAACATGCTACGAATATTCTCCTTTCATTAATAATAAATATATATGTTTGATATATGTATTTATAAATGTATTTATATATGCATTTATATATGTATTAATATATGTATTTATTATAATATATTATTTATTGCCTCTATTTATTTTATTTAGCAGGTATATATTGCATGCATTACATATAGATTATGTATACATAGTATTTAAGATAATTATATATTCACCTACAAAATGTAGGTGTACTCCTACATAATATCTGATACCTACCTTTTCTGTTTCTTTTAATATTTTTATTTACTGATCTTGTTACACCTCTTACCCGTTTTCATTTCATACAACTCCTGTCCATCCTAAGGTTGTCTGTAAGAAATCGCAGCTAGCGATAAGACCGCCCTTTGTACATTATTATGCTAGTATTTAAGTTCTTTTTTGTAATTCATTTGGTGTACAATAAAGAGTATTGTATTGTATTGTATTGTATAGCATTAATTTGAGCGCTAGAGTCAACCGCTTTTACCAATTCGTTATGATAAGCAACTAGATTTGTACTTGTACAACGGGATTGGATAAACCCATGTTGTTCATCTATATAGATCTGTTTGGTGTGATTTTTAAGATAAGGATGTATAAGTGCTTCAAAAGATTTCGCAAAAACGGATAGTATCGATATGGGTCTATAATTTGAAATATTATCTTTGTTTCCACTATTATGAACAGGAACAACTTTGGCTACTTTCCATATTGTCGGAAATATGCCAGTAGATAAAGACTTATTCATAATAAGAAACAGGGGATAACTTAAACTTAAAGCGCATTTTGTAACAAAATATGGGGAAATGTCATCTGGTCCTGCTCCTTTATAAATATTGAGTCCTTTTAAGTGCTTAATGATACTGCTATGGGTAATATATAATTCGCCTAAACTATTTATGTTTAAACCGGTGTCAGTTGGTGCAACCACTTTATGTGTAGTATTGGTAAAAGTTGATGAAAAGTAAGACGCAAATAATTCAGATATTCCTGTTCCGTCACAAACACTTTTGTCATTCAAGGACATAGTGTGGGGTATTTGAACAACATTGCTGCGTTTGTCTTTCAGATACGTATAAAAGTGTTTTGGATTTTTGTTTATGTTTTCTTCAGTTCTTGTAAGATAATTGTTATAACAAATTTTGGATAGCTTTTTACATCTTTTATTTAATAATTGTAGCGATATTTCATCGAGGGGATTTTTGAATACTTTAAAATTATGTAACAATTTGTTCCTTTCCTTGGTTAACGTGATTAATGCCTTGTTGAACCATGGTGGATGTTTACCTTTGGTAATTTTAGTTTTAGGCACATATTTATCAATCAGTTTATTTAAGATAGTATAGAATAATAGTAACATTTCATCTACGTTATTGCATTGTGAAAATTCACTATACCAATCTACTAGAATTAATTTTTCCGTATTCAGCTTTATAAAAGTTGTGGCGTAAAGTTTTGTTACATTTTAATGGTGTTCTATTGCTGCACTCTATTACTATTCTAAAGGAGGGTGGTGTGGATCTATATTTACTAAGGCGTTTGTGGATGCTGTAACTGTTGCTCCCACCATATTGCTCAGTACTAAATCGAAAATGTTGTCTTTACTATTTTTTACATTATTATACTGTATGAGGTTATTAACTGCTACAAAGTCAATAAGCAGTTGGCCTATAGATGATCCTCTCTTTAATACAGGGTTGTAATTGTTGTTGGAACACACAGGCCATGTTATACAATTTATATTGAAGTCCCCCACAAGACATACATTATCCATGTTTTCTATTGCGTGATTAAATTTATCTATAAAGTGGTCGAGAATATTTACATTAACTGGAGGGGGAAGGTATACAGCGCAAAAATGAACATATTTTTGTGGTCTTATTTCAACCTTTACATAGAGGTCTTCACACTGACTTTCAGCATCTTTACAACGTACAGAATAAAATTTGTTAGCTACAGCGATTAATACACCTCCTCCATCCTTAAATGCATGGAAGCCTGTGTTTAACCTATCTCTTCTGTATACGGTATAGCGATTATCAAATAATTCAGCATCAAAAATGTTATCGTTAAGCCATGTTTCGGTCAAGATAATGATATCATAATTAGCACATGCAATATTGCATAAAAAGTCATGCGTTTTAGTACGCAGGCCTCTGACATTTTGGTAGTATATATTAAGATAATTGAATTTTATTGGAATACTTATAAAGAGAAAACTTAATAATTTATAACGGAAGTAGTACATGTTATTTGATATTATCTAATACCTCATGGTTTCGTATATAGATAGATGTATCTTGTTCCGTTTTACGCATGAAAACTCGACCTTATTTGATCCAGACGAATTTAAATCCTTTGTCTTTAGCTAACTGTCTGGCGGCTGCGTGCAGTTTTTTGTTCATGGGTGATAAGTGCTCAGTTACATAAATAGGTGTTTTTTTGTTGCTTCCCATACCTATATGATTGCTGTTAATTTCGTCATTGAGGTTTGCCTTATTGTATTTAATAACTTTAGCTAAAAATTTATCCCGAATTCTAGGAGTAGCTAATTTGACAATAATATTACGCGGTCTCTGATCTTCCTTGTTAGATTTTGCTACTCGAGTGCAGTGATGAATATCCGTTTCCTTCAGTTCGCACGAAACCGCTTTGGCAAGTTGCATTACGGTTAAAATCAGATTTTCCTGCCTATGCTCGGGAACACACATAAACACGCACTGCTTTACTACTTGCCAGAAATGCTCCTTCTATACGGGCGTATATCATAATAATACCCTGGGACATTATTGACACACGGCCATCTGATCCCAAACTAAGCAGAGCTTGTACTATGGTAACCAGATAACTTATACTTATATAGATAATTACATCCAGACACAGGACAAACAGACATATGCATGCACACAAATATCTGTCCTGGGTGGGAATCGAATGGCATGCTTGCTTTTCCCGTCGGAGGTCGTGGGTTCGATTCCCACCCAGGACAGATATTTGTGTGCGTTAAAATGTCTCTTTGCCCTAGATCGAGGTGTAATTATTTATATAAGTGGCAGTGGGCAGGTCACATAGTTCGTAGAGCCGACGGCCGCTGGGGCAGAAAAATTCTGAAGTTGCTACCACGAACCACGCAGCGTGGGCAGGCCCCCTACAAGATGGACCGATGATCTTGTGAGGGTCGCTGAGAGTCGCTGGATGCGCATAGCGCAAGACCGGCAATTGTGTAGATCTTTGGGGGAGGCTTTTTTCCAGCATTGGACGTCTTTCGGCTGATATGGTGATGACGATGAACTCTTTATCGTACACCTCAAGAAACAATACAAACTGAGAACATATACAAATTATTACAGAACAAATGGCGGCCTTATCGCAAGGTGTGATCTCTCTTATAGGTAACCTAGGTAATGAATGGAGAAACGCTGACGATGTCTTTAATTATCGCTTGCAAACGATTACCTGATGACGCAGTAGTTGGGGTTGTATATATGAATATATTTTATTACGAAAAACACGTGTAAGTAAAGGAAAAGATCGTGGTTTTCCTTCACCCCTGCATGCCTGAGAAATCTCCAAAAATATTCTTCTTTTCTACTTATCGTGTCGATGGTAAGAATTCAATTTTATCTACCCAAAATTGAACAACGTTGACCGCTTTGGCTGAAGCGTCATAGAAGACCTGAAGGGAACAGGAGACTGGACAGGACAGGCAAGCAGATAAATGTGCCATACTTTGGAGTGACACGCCGCACTCGCAGATGTTCTATGATGTGGGAATTGCGTTTGCACCCCATTTGCACATGTTGTCTTTGGATCTACCAACCTGGGTACGTAGTCTATAAAGAGTCCTCCAGTTTGGCCATGGCAAATTAGGTCACGGAGGTAATTTTTCCTTATTTCTCGCCATAAAGTTTCCCTCGCTTCCGTGCATCGATCGTAGCTGCGGTAGTGGCTAAGAAACTTTTACGACATTTCAATCGTCTTGATGACATGTGAAATCTGTTAACCCGCACTAGGGCTGCGTGAAGATAGAACCCGCAACCTTTTGATCTGAAGGCAGGTTTACTACCAACTGAGTCACGGCTGAATTAAGACTGTTGGAATTTACAGCTGTAACAGACTGCCGTACATATGCTAAAAAGCGGTAATGTAGTGAAATTTGCCATGGTTAATACTACTCTGTACAAACGTAATAAAGTGACTTTTACCTTGATACATGCTTTTCTGAAACTGTATTTAAGTGATTCGACGGCAGAATATTAGAACTTTTAATTACTTACCACTTCGCAGTTGTGGGAGGTGGTGACGCCGTTGTTCAGTATCTCGGAGGACACGCCTCGGCCGCGCGGTCGGCCCGGCCGACGTATCGGCTCATCTGGCTTTCCGGGCTTGCGGTTCGGTTTCGTGGAACTAAAATAACCAAATTACATATCAACATTAGTAGATTACATTTAGATATTAGCTAGTTTGATTTCGTTACAATCTTGGTAGTTAGAATATTCAAAGTGTACTATTACGCACTCGTAGGTACTGCTCACACACAATATTTAATCGAACAGAATAACGTTCTCATGTACCGTCGTACAAAGAATGCCTCTTTAATAATTCTCCTACTCTATTTATATTTTTATCAGTGACAACTATTTGAAAGTCTAATATCGATTATTAATAGTTTTAAGATATAAAATTATTATAGTAATTAATAAGATGATAATCACTAATCAAATAAATAATCACAGTGTAAATATATTATTATAACAAAGCAGCTACGTCATAACCGTTGCGTTGAGTACTTGATAACAGTACCTAAGTGTGTTTCTGACTCTCATACTCTTTTTGCTAACCTGTCCTGCGTACCTGCTGATTCCAACCCGGGACAGATATTTGTGTGCATGAACATGTCTGTTAGTCGCTGCAATACATCTAATAAGGGATCGATGGTGCCTAAGGCCTCTTTGGTTGGTTCAGAGCGATATACTTAAGAAAACAGTGCCCTAAAACCCTATCACTAAATCTTCGCCGTCGTGTGTGACTGTTTTTAAGGCACTAATTCGTACAATATTGCTATAAGTGCTTTATTTGATGTTTGTGTCATGGCCATAAGAGTTACTCTATTTCAGTTATGCGTATAAGTTTGTCAAAGTACGTGGATCCAAAATAAAACCTACAGGGAACGTTACATCTTAATGGAACGGCTACACAGTTAATTTTATTACGGAAGTTTTATCAAGTCATATAGTTATCATATATTTATATACTATTTATTGACTCACAGGTTGATAGTGACGTGCTTGTATGAGCTGCCGAGGTGAGTGTTGAAAGCCATTTCGTTTATAAACTGTATGTCGCAGTCCACACAGTAGTTCGGGTCATCTCTATCTAAAACCATATTTTCTAATAGCTCTATTTCCTGAAAAAGAATGAAAAATTATCAATTTACCGCCATCTTTCCTCAAAAAGACGCAAACTTCGGTGCTTAATCGATCATAATTTTATAAGGGGTAACGCTTACGTTACGCGTATAAAGTACAGTTTAACAATATTCTTCTGGCAACTCAGTTTCTATTTAAATCTCTAGAATTACCTACACACGATTCCTCTTTCATACTGTTTCTCCTCTTGTTGGAAAAGATTTCGCACGCACGCACGTGCGCACGCACGCACACACAACACACACACACACTTGCAATTTAATTTGAATTACGTATACTTTAATTTAGTATATCTTAAATGTTTACTATGTTACGAAAAATGTACTACCTATTTGTAAAACATATATGTATGTATTCTTTTGATATATAAATTACACACTTATAAAATGAAAGAGCGGCGTCTTCTGGCACAGGCATCTATATGCCTAAAAGGAGACGCCAACAAATTTGTTATATAACATCTGTGTCATAATACAATAAACATTTTTTGTATGTATTATATATTTCAAGAGAAATAAGCAGTGCCTTTGTCACCTTCATTTTGTATACCTACTTTAATTTTTACTGTGTTTTCATCACATAAAAATAATTATAAAAATACAGTCGAAGCGATTCCCCGGGACATGACTGAGCCGCTCATTGTCATTTATAAACATGCCACTGTTGATCTTGGCTTACAGGATATGCTGTGGTGGGTAAGTGGGAGGGACTAGTCTCATAATAAAATGTACTCACCTCTTTATTATGTTTAATTTGCTTGTGGAAGTAAAGTCCAGTGTCACTCACAAAACTGTGTCCACATATTTTGCAGATGTACATGGAGGGATGCTTTATTCGTATGTGAGTGAGTCGCGTGGAAGCTTTCCTGTTAACAAACAATTACTGTAGTGTTTTGTATCTATACAATAGATATAATACATTGTCTCATGTGCACCAGTAAAGGGTAGCCGAAAATCTGGCAGTCTGGCGTTAGACGCCGTGCGGGGTAGACGTGCGCCTGCGCTCGGAGCTGTTGTGTGAGCCAGTGAACGCATTATATAGCCTGTTGGCGTGGTTGGTAGATAAGCTGCCTTTCACGCCGCAGATAGTGGGTTCGATTCCCACCCAAGACAGATATTTATGTTTACACATGTTTATACATGTCTGTTTGTCCTGAGTCTGGGTGTAATTATCTATATAAGTATGTATTTACAAAAAAAAGAGAAGGAGTATATCAGTTATCTGGTTGCTCATAGTACAACAACCTCTGCCTAGTTTGGGGTCAGATGGCCGTGTGTGAATAATGTCACAGGATATTATTATTATTTATATTAATTTCCCTTGTCGTGATAGTGATCACTACAATTCCTATTTAGTTTTTATGTTGTGTTATTTGCAAATTTTAAATGTGGTCTAAGATTGCGCGGTATATGCGTATTCTTAAGCAGACAATTGGGTTCCGAATTTAAACACCTTTAGTAATAATTGGCCTAGTGGTTAATGACTAAGACTGAAAGCCAAAGGTTGTGGGTTCAATCCGCATCCAGGTCAAATCTTTGTGTGATGAACACAATTATTTGTTTCTCTGGGTGTATTTATCTAGAATATGGATGTATTTAGAAATATATAAGTATGTGTATCAGTTGTTTGATTGCCTTAGTTTAGGTTTTGCCTAGTTTGGTATCAGTTGTCAGTGTTTTAGTTGCATAAGTATAGTAACCCTGTATAAGCCATTAAGTTCAATTTAGCAATGATTATTTTATTGGTTAGCAATAAACAGTACTAGTATAACTTAAAAACAACATTAGGACTAATAACAATGAGTAACCTTTTTTTCCAATGATTCATCATCATCATCATCATATCAGCCAAAAGACGTCCACTGCTGGACAAAGGCCTCCCTCAAATGCTGGTCTTGCGCTATTCGCATCCAGCAGTTTCCAGCGACCCGCACAAGATCATCGGTCCATCTTGTAGGAGGCCTGCCCACACGCTGCGTCTTCCGGATCGTGGTTCCAATGATTAAGTAAACAAATTTAAATAAAAAATTTGACACTCACATGAATTCCTTTTTACAATGCGGACAGTCGTATGTGACGTTTTTGTGCCAACGATAATGGCTTTGTGCTTGACCCCTGGAATTAGATAAAAAAGGAACAACATTATGGAACATGACCAAAAAGGTACAAATCAACTTTGCTAATAGGATATTGCTTGCGGTTCTCAACCTGTGGGTCGCGACTCCCTGGGGGGTCGCGAATCCTCTTTAGGGGGGTCGCGACGCTTCTATAGGGAAGTTGCAAAAGGTTGGGTTAGCTAGTCAAAAGACGCAACGGTGACTGGATTCATAGTTGCAAGCGAGATTGCCTGGAATATCGTCGCCACCTTTTGCGAGGAGGTGATGCTTGCAAAAGAGGTGGCGGAGCGAGAACGGGAGGCACTGTCTTCCCGTCCAAGCCGCGCCAGGAGAACCGGGCTTCGTAGGGCGCATATCGCCAATCTCCGGCCTCCATGAGGAGTGGCCTGCGGACGGTGGACTTGGGGCAGTCCATCCTCCGACTGGATTAGGCCCGAGACGTTGGCGCGCCGTGTTCCGCGCGCGCCTCTTTTAAGGATGAGACCATGCATGCCCTCAACGGAAGTGGGGCTCACTAAAAATATGGCCTGCTGGTGAATGCGCGAGCGAATCTCGAGGCCTAGACTGAAGGTGGCTGAGGAACACCGTGGGGTTTTAGTCGGTAAAGCCTACCATCCCAGCAAGCCCTACCATCTGGCTGGGAATCCAACATACTCCGTCGCTTCCCCAGCGGCGGGATGATCCATCAAGGATTTCCCTACGTTAACAAAAAGCTCGTCTTAGGATCGCAAAAGAATTTAGGGGGGTCGCGAAATATTTCTTCGTACTAAAGAGGCCGCGTCATTAAAAAGGTTGAAAAACACAGTTTTACACCACTAAACTTTATTTAGCCTTTTGTGTATGTGAATGTTATCGTGCTGCACGGGTACGGTGTACGGAAAGAAAAGACTCCGGTATATGAATGAATGAATGAATAATTTATTTGGTAAAGTAACAGGACTCATTTTGTTAGTAAAACCTATGTTAGTAATTCTAAAACAAATATGTAGTACACAAACCAATACATCTATTTGCACAGGGAGCGACCCATCACATGCGTACCCCTGCTATAAACTAATTATCGACGTTGACAACTTACAGCAGCGGTCCACATACAAGCAGTCTAGTCTACTGGCTATACATTTAAGAATAGTGTTGGGACTGTCCCACACACGGCGCACCATGGATGCACATCTTTTTCGTATCGTTGCATAAAAACAATCTACACGGGCTTCAGCAAACATCCCTGATGCGCTGCAATACCGGGGCAGCCCCACTTACTGATATAATAAGTTCTTTCAAAGTGGTTAAACAGCACAAGCAATAGGCACAGAACACAGAAGGAGAAGTGTCAAGAGAGGTAGAAGAATAGATACACGTAAAATAAACAATACGAAAATAGTTAAAGAAAGTGGCATGGGCTTCGCGTCACAGTATGCGCTGGACTGAAGCGGCCGGCGGCCCACAATCGGTAATCGCGGGCGTCAGGCTTGCTTGCCCCACAACTTACTTACTTAACTTACTGCCACCGGTATTGAGCGCTAACTATATAAAATAAAATTGGACGTGCGGGTTGTACAAACATTTAATTTTAATTATTTTAGAAGAATTTAAATAACATATAAAGTTAAGTTAAATAAATATATGTACATATTGAACTATATTTAAGTAAATATAAATATACAGAGTACGCCACAGCAGCCAGTCATACATTCAGTCAAAAAAGCATCGGGAATGGATGATTTGTTTATGGTTCAAAATTCAAATTTTTGTTTTTTTTTGTTCTTGTTAGATTGGCACAACTGTTTTCCATTTTGGTGCGGAGTTATATATATATATATATATATAGAGTTGCATCTGTTATTTATATTAAATACAGTGCTGGTTTTAGTAATATCATATATAGTGTGTATTGCGAATTTCATAATGGACAAAAATATCGAACTAAAAGTTTGTCTTAAAATTTTGCATCGCTAATGGAATTTCGTGTTCGGAGTCACCGAAAATGTTACAGAAGGCTTACGGTGAATCGACTTTATCAAAAACTCGTGCTTATGAGTGGTTCAAAGCGTTCAAAAGCGGTCGAGATGTGATGAAAGATTTGCCTCGCTCTGGTAGGCCATCAACGTCTGCAACTGAAGTTAACATCGCAGAAGTGAAGGAAATAGTGACTGAAAATCCTCATTCAACTCTTGAGAGAGAACTTTCTGTATCTCACGAGTCAATTCGTACCATTTTATCTAATAATTTGGGTATGAAACATGTTGCCGCTCGGCTAGTCCCAAAGGATCTGAATTTTCTCCAAAAACTCAATCGCATGAAAGTCGCTGAGGACATGGTAGAATGAGTCAATTCTGACCCAACATTCATGAAACGCATTGTTACTGGTGACGAGACGTGGGCTTACGAGTTTGACATGCAAACTAGTCAACAAGCTTCGGATTGGCGCCTTCCAACTGAACCGAAACCGAAAAAACCACGCCAAAGTCGATCAAAAGTCAAAGTCATGTTGACTGTTTTCTTTGACTATCGCGGTGTTGTGCACTCTGAATTCTGACCCGAAGGTCGAAAGGTAAATCTATACAAATAAATAAAATTGGAGTGTCTGTTTGTAATATTGAAATAACCTGTTTTTACTACATTAATATGAATATATATACGGTACATACACCAAAATGACATTTTTTACTATTTTTGTCTGTCTGTCTGTCTGTTTGTTCCGGCTAATCTCTGAAATAGCTGGACCGATTTTGACGGGACTTTTACTGGCAGGTAGCTGATGTAATAAGGAGTACTTTTATTTTAGAAATAGTCTTTTTATTTTATAAGAAAAACTAAATAAACTAATTAACACGCGGACGAAGTCGCGGGCACAGCTAGTAAAGAATATTATTTGAGCGTTATGCGGCGTTAAAGATAGCAAATACGACGAAAAAGGCCAGATTTGCACCACGATAATGCGCCTTCGCACAAGGCCCTCATTGTGAACGAATTTTTGACCTCAACAAATACCATCCAGCAACCACCTTATTCACCAGATATGGCACCAGCTGACTTCTTTCTTTTTCCTAAACTCAAATTACCACTTCGTGGTACCCGTTTTCAATCGGTAGAAGACATAAAGGAGAATTCGAGGCGAGAACTGAACTGAATTCCCAAAGCAGGGTTTAAAAAATGTTTTGATGAATGGATTATTCGTTGGCGTAAGTGTATCGTTTCTGAAGGAGCATACTTTGAAGGTGATAAAAAGAAATTTAGATGAATAACAAACATTTTGTATATTATTGATCTTTTCCCGGTACTTTCTTGACAGAGTAGTATATCTCAAACCGAAATATCCTACTAATATTATAAAATAACTAATACAGATACTCCAACCGGTCCGTAATTGATTGGCGAGGTTAATGATCGCCAAAGTGGTTTAATTTCTGAGCGTCTTCGTGCTTCGGAAGGCACGCTAAGCTGTTGGTCCCGGTTGTAGCAATTAGGCGACAGTCGTTAAGCCATGTCAGAGGCCTAATGGGTGGCTTGAACAACTCTGACACTAAGGTAACCACTGCCATACGATAAGTAAGTTTATAAATGCGAAAGTTTGCGAGTGTGGATGTATGGATGTTTGTTACTCTTTCATACAAAAGCTAGCGGATGGATTTTGATGAATCTTTGTAATAATATAGCTTTTATATCCGAATACCACTTAGGCCATAATCTATAAAGTTTAATGCAGGGGAAACCGGGGGGAACAGGTAGTTTATTATCAATACGAAAGCTTGTGAGTATGGATGTTTGTTACTCTTTCACGCAAAAATACGGAAAGGATTTGATCATGTGTTGATATTCAGCAAAGTGTTGTACACAACCAACCTATGTCAGATGGCACTATAATTCTTAAAATTTCATTGATTTGTGTAACCGCCGGCACATCTAGTATACGTATAAATTGCCATCAACATGTAAATACTCACTTATTATAGCACACATAGCTGCACATCTGGCAGGTGAACTTGCCGAGATGCGATATATTCATGTGCTTATACAGTTTTCTCTGATTATGGAAGTAAAGCTTGCACATATCACATTGTAATTTTCCCGATAATTCCTGAAATTAATTATGAATTACCATGATTACAATTTACAAATTGATATCGTCACCGTTTTTGGTGATGCTTTTTTATTTCGAAAGGAAACAAATTAAATTCAGTGATTTTATTTAAAAAATATTATAAATGTAGGATTTAGTCAAACATAGTATAGGAAACTCATTTAATTTATTTTATGCTGGTATCGGCGAACAGTTTCAGTGCGAGAAGGGACGCATTTTTGCATCGATCCGTTACATCCCTATTTCCGCTGTTTACTGCTGAGCTTTGCTGGTACTTCAGGGAAGTTTCTTCTACGACAAACCTATTATTAGCCAGAGTTACCAGAATAAATCTGCCTCGACGACTACTATACCACGAAACAACTCCTTGTTCTTACATAAAGATTATTCGGAAAAGCCCGACCAGACGGCTTACACAGCTAGAACACAGAAGCCAACACTAGATAGTAGGAGAGACGTGGAAGATCGTCCTTCACCGATCTGAGAACCAGATGAGACGTATTTTTTATCATATATTTTTTATAAACAAATATGCCTATAATTGCTTGCCTATCGAAAAGTGCTCATAGCTATTTTTAATTAAATTAACTTTTATCGATTTTTTTTCATCATCTTCATACTTTTGATAACCAAATAAAATTTATTTCACTGATAGTGTAGTTAATGTTCATTAAAGTCAATCATTTGTTTTTTTCACCACACAAAAAACAATTTTTACTCATTTTTAAAATCACAATTCTTGAAAATTAATGTTATTTAGCACGTGTTGTCACTAATAAATAATTTTCGACTCCGACTATACACGAGCATGCGCACTCGGATACGTTCTACGGTCAGGTAGCGAGCAGCTGCTATGTTGTGTCCTGCTCTAGCACACGGACCTCGGACGCTCTACTTTCTCTGTTGCACCTATCAAGTGGCTAAAACTCTAAAAGTTTTTAGCCTGGCAACAGTACTTTAAGTACGATTTTTCGCAGGCAAGTTTAAATGACTAATTTTGAAATAAAATACTCTAAAATTTGAGATAACTTTTGATAAGTTAGCAGATCGATGGAGTCACCTATTTTGACTTACCTGTTTACACCTGCTTGCCAGGTGTTATACACTGAAATGAGTAGGCAAGCATACCTAGGCATATTCTGTGTATTAAAAACTATCAGTGAAATAAATTTTATTTGGTTATCAAAAGTATGAAGGTGATGAAAAAAATCGATAAAAGTTAATTTAATTAAAAATAGCCATGAGCACTTTTCGATAGGCAAGCAATTATAGGCATATTTGTTTATAAAAAATACGTCTCAACTGGTTATCAGATCGGTGAAGGACGATCTTCCACGTCTCTTAGACTAAGAGAAACCAGGGGGGCTACCGGCTAAGTCGCCGAACATCGGGATTGTGCTCGGCGTTCAAATGAATAAAGGTTAAAAATGACTTGATCAATCGTTGACATGTGACGTCATAAATGGTCCGGAATCGATTTTCAACGTCGAAGGCGATTTAACGATTGATTAAATAATTTTTAACCTTTATTTATTTGAACGCCGATCACTATCCCGATGTTCGGCGACTTAGCCGGTAGCCCCCCTGGTTTCTCTAGTGTTGGCTTCTGTGTTCCAGCTGACCAGCGTTATATCCACTTACCGGATTATGTTTTTGCATATGAGCAGTATACGTCGAAAGAACCCTGTATCCCCTAAAGCAGAGATCACACTGATACCTCGCCTCCCTATAGTTCCTTGACTTCTGTCTCTCCTGCACAATTGCGTACTGTTCCTCTTGGCTGATAGGTGCATACACTAGGAAGTCTTCGGGTAACTTCTTCATCTTCCGCACTGGGCGCAAGGAGACGACGCCTTTGGTACGTTTTCCGCCCTTAGTACTGAGCCAGCTCGGCCGCGTATCGTACCAGTTCGCATCCTTCTTATGGCCCTTTTGTAAATGAGTCCAGATGTAGTGCTGTTTTGCTGATGTTCTGAAATATAATTACTGCTTAAAAATACATGAAGCCAGACTGCACGTGTCGCGCAGCGGTTAAGAGAGTCGCCTCGCCACTTCCTGTTACGGGTTCTAATCCCGTGTAGGTAAAGTACTTGTGTGACCCACTAAATAGTTGTTCTGAGTCTGGATGTATTTGTGTCTGTCAATTATATGTTTGTAAAGTACCCTGCGACACATAATAGTAATAATAATAATAATGTCCTCCTAGCTGAATTTTGGCCACGGCGGCTAATCTCGATGGAGACTAGCCATCTGCGCGGGACCCTGACCCGAAAGGGGTCAGGTACAGGACCGACAGCTTTACGTGCTCTCCAAGGCACGGGGGTATAATACCGCCAACTCCCGGACTTGGGGCTGATACTGATAAAATCTCAAAATCACCTTTGGCCCGACCTGGGATTAGACCCCAGGACCTCGTTATTTGCAGTTGAACGCTACCGTTAGACCTGCGTCACAAGGATTATCATGTCAGCCGAAAGACGTTAACAGCTGGACATAGGCGACCCCTTAATATCTCATTACTTAGGGGTTAGACTATAATCGTCACACTTTGCAAATGGGATTGCGATTGCATTATGTTGGTCATAATACTCAGACAAAGGCTGAGGGATACTTTCACGCCCCTTTTTTTATATCAGCGGGCGACAAACCAGCAAGTGGGTCCCCTGATGGTAGGTGATTGCCGGCCTTTAAGAGTCAGCAAACAAGTGTTGCTGACCCGTTCCTCCACCCCAATGAGCTCTGGCGACCTTATTCAGACTCGGAAACACAACATTAAAATTATTAATGTTATTATTAAGGAATGTCTTCTGTAGCTCGGGCTGCTCTTTGAGCGGCTATGAGATAAGATGGGGTTGTGATATTCTTGCAGTCAGCCACACACCAAACTGTATTAGTATTTTATTGGTGCTTATTTCTCATTAAATTTGCTATGTTTAATGAAATAAAATATCAGTCGGACCCCTATTATGTTTGAATGATACTCATCTTACCTGTCATAGCTAACTTCTGGACATTTTCGACACAAATACTTGTACATGTGTTTTTCAGTCATATGATTTTTTAATAGGAAGTCTGTTTTGTAATAAACACTGCACAGTACACACTGGAAGTTGCCACTGGTATGCTGTAAAGAAGTTAAAATTCATTTAAAATCTTATTATTACTACCATTAGGTTGCATTACACACTTTTCAGGTCTAATGTGGCCCAACTGTTAAGACCCAGCATTAAAAGATGAGTCAAAATGTTTTAATGGGTGGACAGACAAGCAATGCCCCAACTGTTTGAAATATCACCGTCATTCCCGAATGACCCCGGGATGTAAGCTTGTTTGCAGACTCAGTCTCATAAAATAACCAAACACATCAGAAGACTAAAATGCAGGCAATAGGAACCTATTTAAATGACTTGAATATGTCAGGCTCAAAAGAGGGTTTTTGATTTTGATGACAAAACTATTTTGCAATGTCTTCATCTACAACCTATGTGGTGACTACCTAATTGCAGATGAAAAAACAAAAATAATAAGATACTGGCTGGAACATATATACTTGGTCCCAGATGTATAAGGCTACTTCTAAAACACCAACAACCTCACAGTACTGGATAGTTAACACCATATGCAACAAGTTTTGTTCTACAACTTTTGATAATTTGTTATATTTTATTTTCATACAAAAGTAAGTAATTATTAATTTTACTGCCCGCTTGAATGTTTATAACTCTACTGGCATCGCAAAGACGCGCACACGCCTAGCGTCGTTCGCGCATTGCGCTCTCGTTAACAAATAAAACATAGACCTATGAATGTCATGACAGTTTCACAAAAACTTTTACAATCTTTTTTTTTCATGTTCTATGTCTGAACTCATAGAATAAAAGTTGTTGCTTATGATGTTAGTACTTTAGTCCTGCAGTTTGGTATTTTACAAATAAACCTTTACATGCAAAAATGGCCCAATACAAGTTACCTAGTGGCTGAGTTGAAAAAGTATTAAATTATACTGAGATTGCCATGAGGGCCCAAAGGTAGTAGTGGAGAACTATCGTAATTACTGCAAAATTGGTGAAAACAGAGATTAAAGATATATCAATATGTGTTTCTTACCTTATCATGCATTCTTAAATGTGCTTGCATTCTCTTCTCATTATGGTATGCCTTATTGCAAGATGGACACTTATATTTACCCACACTGAACATTTTGTACACTTCAATGGCTGCCCGAGCCTCTTTTACGCTAATAGGAACCATCACTGCATATTCCTCATCCAAATTTGAACCATCAGCTCCATCTTCAACTTTACATATCACATTTTGATCACCTAATTCTTCATTATCAAAGTGTTCATCATTATCAACAAATGTGTCCATATCTTCCATATTAGATGTAGGCTCTAGATATGGCCTGGTTACTTCAATTTCCAGATTTGTTTCTGGTAGCTCTTCTACATCACTCTTGATCTCTTTCTCACCATCTTCATTATTTGTCTTTGTTATATCTTCAAATAAGGTTTTATAATTGATAACACCATAGTGAGCAACAGGTATAGGTTTCTCGTTAGGATTTTTATAGGAGCCCATCCTATTAGGTGTTGTCCATTGGAACTTGACTTGATCATATTTTTGTTTGTCTAAGTTCATGTAGGAAAGAGGTGGCATGATGTCAAGAGAGTCACAATTAATTTGCTTAAGAAAATTTTTATTCAACTGTAAACAATAAAGATTAAGACTTTATTTAATAGATAGGCATTTTTTTCTGTGTAGGCAAGTTAGTAACTTTAGGAGCAACAATTTTTTTAAATATATATACATATTACCTGCTGATTCCTATTCAAAATTTCTTGAAATGCAAAATGTGTCCGATGGCATTGCAGACGGAACCTTTTGCACTTCCATACCAATGCTGTACATAGATAACACAAGTAATTTGGCAAACCAATGGAATCATGTTTCTGCAATTATAAAACAGTATTTTTAATATTATGCATAGTTGATATGAGGCTAGAAGCCATTTACATCTAAGAATTTCACAATTTTACAGTATTGTACCAAGATTAGTCAAGCCACACCATTAGCAATTTTTTACACTATAAAATAAAATCAAAATCCCATCTGAAAAATTATTAAACCAATAAATTATGATAAATAACTACATGCACAATAGTAATCAATTTTTATACTACAACAAAAATATCTTATATTTACTGTTGAATTCCTTTACCATAAATAAGTATGTAGACCATAGATGAATTTTAAAAGATCTAGGTTTTGATGTACTTTTTTAAATAAACCATTTGTATATTATCTTATATGCTTATATAATAGACAGCTAATAGAGAATAAAATTATTATTTCAAAGCAACTACAGAAATGTTATCATACTAATGGCTCCACATTCTGGCTGAACCAGGTAGGTTATATGGTAAAATATGCCACAGGAATAAAAAAAAACATGGTTGCTGGTGATTAGGTATTTTAACAACAGACATTCTGGTTATGCCAATAACAAAAAGTAATAACTTAACATGGCAAGTACTAAAAATTTAATAATTTTAATATTTGTTTGAAAATAAATTACAATGTTTTCAGTAATAAAAATGTTATGAGAATCTTATTAGAACTTAGATTCTTTGCTCAATAGGCATCATTAATTTGTTTATTTATATGGGCAGTGTACAAGTAGTAAAAGTCACAGTAAGCATCTGATATGGCTTAACAACTACTGATACCAATGACTACAATATGGACTAATAGGTAGTAAAAGTTGACAACAGAAGCTAACCTGGATATATCAAAAAATTACTACTGGGTGTGCACTCAGTATCTTGATGACTGATCATCTACAGAACAACTGCATGTCTAGTAGTTATGGAAACTGGCTAATAGTGTGCATCTGGTATGATTATAGTTAAGGTTTTAAGGTTCAGTACACAATAAGTGAATATGACCTTTCTGTTTGAAGAGCACAATTATTTTGTTACTTTTCATACAATAAGCCTCAAGAACAGCTTCGACGCGTAGGCATATCCATGCTATTTGAAAGCCGAGCTACATAAAGTAGTATCACCTCTATTGCAATAAAATAAGGTTGAATTTAGTGAGAATTCTATTATTACCAAAATATAGTAGGCAACAAAATGGCGGATGATTTCTAGTTCAAAGAAATGTTATATCTGATATCACTAATCTATGGTGTATTGTTTACATTGGTTAGATACCGGAATAGTGAAATGGAATTAACCGGAAATACTTACCCGAATACCCGTAATTACTTGAAAATCATGCCTTAATTGATCAGTCTCCATGTTGAATAACTTCACATCCGTAGCACAACATGCTACACACATCTTTAAATCATACATTGTGATAGAATTTAGCAATCACTCTGAACTGAAATTAACATTTACTTAATTTATGTTATTTCAATATTAGCAAATAAATCTCGCCCAAAAATTTCAAACTGTCCAAACATGCAAACATGTTTGACAATTTTGTCATTTCTTCAGCAACATTGACGTCGAATGTCAACATTGGCGACGTAAATGATATTTTTTAAGGATTTGGCGGGCATAGCTTCTTAAGGTTTTTGAGCCGTTTGTAAGTTGTAGTGTTGACGTGGTGGCTTTTAAAGCAGGAGTATTCGATAACAGACAGATAACAGTCTAACTCAGATCAAGTTGATCTAAGGAGTCAAAGTTATATATTTATTTCTATATTCAACCAGTTTATTTCCTTAACTTTATCTAAGTTAGAACTCTACTTTTAATTTATTTATAAAGTACACACACAAACGTATACGAGTTAAACTCATCTAAAATAAAATAAAAATTAATTAATTTTGCTTAAATTGTTATCCTTGATTAATGTCTGACTAAATTATTTAAGTAATAAGTACATGTAGTACTTATTACTTAGATAATTCAGTCAGACAAATATTAAAAGAAAAATATGGGTAATAATAATAAACACAACAGATCAACCACATCTAAATTAATTTTATCTCATTAATTTATAACTTGCGGGGTACAGCAACAAGTTTATGTAATATATACGGACTACAGCAAATGTTTTGACCGAATAGACCACCGAGTGCTGCTGGGGAAGCTACTGCGTGCCGGAATACACGGAGACGTTTACAGATGGTTTTCGTCCTATATAGAGAACAGAACACAGGCTGTTGTTCTTCAAGGCTACACCTCAAGTTGGAACTCTGTTCCATTTGGTGTACCTCAAGTTCCATCCTGGTCCCGTTTTTAATTGCGGATATCAAACAGAAAACGGAAATCCGACACTAAGCTTATATTTGATCTACACATAAATAGTGTAGTCAAAAAAGCATCTAAAGCGTTGGGATTTATATTGCGAACCACTGCTTGTTTTCGCTCTCTAAAACCAATAACTTAAAATAAATAAAAAAAAAAGGTTATAATTCACTTAAACTTTAAAAAGCGCTTGTAAATAGTCAGAACATGTTTGTAGCAATACAGTTATTATTTCTAGTTACTTATTATAGATATTTAGGTACACGGATTGTTAAAACATTTATAAAATTTATTTTATAATAGTAGTAATATTTAGCTTGCTTGTAGGTATTAAGTTATTGTCAAGGAGATTATGTTTAGGTTTAATGATTGAAATTTATATTTTACTCCATTTTATCTGAGTCATCAATCAATCTCATGGGAATTCGTCCAAGGCCAATATTAAATGTTTCTTTCGCAGTTACAAACTATAGACGAACTACATTCTCAATAAGAAGTTCACTTAGTTTTAATAAGATTCCACGGGAGATTAATATACTTAGATCTAGTTTCAACCAATGGAGTGACATTGAGATGGCTTTAAGCCAATTTATGCTTTGGAAATGCGAGCATCGGCTGATTACAGTTCTGATCTTTTTTAACCGACTTCAAAAGAAGGAGGTTCTCAAGTTCACCGGTATTTTTTTTTTTTATGTATGTACACCGATTACTCGGAGATTTATGATCCGATTTACGTGGTTCTTTTTTAGTTTGATGCGAAATAGTTGTCATTTGGTCCCATAAAAATTATAAAGTTTGGCCCAGTAGTTTTAATTTTATGGTCATTTTGTATGAAAATTTTTGTTTATGTGGACGACGTAACTGTCTTTGGCACAGACGTTTTTAAATCTTAGCAACTCAAGCTAGATTCATTCTGTTCAAGTGTGTCTTGGCATGATAATATTAGTTAATAAGTTTAATACGCGCGTATAAGCTCGTTTTTGGAAGCGCATGTAGGCGTACCTTTTAGCAAAAGTCCACTTTTATATAGGTACGTACAGCGTAATGGACGCTGAGATTTATGAACCAATTTACGTGATTCTTCTTTAGTTTGATGCGGAATAGCTGTCATCGAATCTTGGTTAGCAGATTTATTCCGTGAATCGCATTAAGGTTTTCACACAAAAATAGAAAAACAAACAATAATATTTGGGGGTTCATAAACCATACATGTGGAGTATCTATGGATAGGTCTTCAAAAATTATATTGAGGTTTATAATATATATTTTTCTTAACTGTATAGTTTGCGTGAGACACTCTTCCAAAGGCATAAACTGCCTCCCCCCCTGTAACTTCTAAAATAAGAGAATGATAAAACTAAAACAAACAGATGATGTACATTCATGCAAACTTCCACCGAAAATTGGTTTGGATGAGATCTAGTAAGTAGTTTTTTTTAATGCGTCATAAATCGTAAACCACAATTTACCTATTGACACCGTCTCTGTCCCAATCCTTGTAAAAAAGCTGGAATATATCGGGATTCATGGTTTGCCTCTTGGCCTTTTTAAGGATTATCTCGAAAACAGGAAGCAGAGGGTTAGATTGGGTCAGTACACTAGTGAAGACGTAAGCACATCGTACGGCGTCCCTCAAGGAAGTGTATTGGGCCCTACTTTGTTCCTTATTTACGTCAATGACCTTTGTAATATTAATGTTGCAAACGCACAAGTATTTTCTTACGCGGATGATACAGCTGTAGTCTTCACCGGTGATACTTGGCAGAATGTTAAACTTAGTGCTGAATGGGTTTAGCTAAAATTGCCAAATGGTTAAAAATTAATTTGCTTGCATTAAACATCACGAAAACAAATTACATTTGTTTCAGTGTCTGCCAACGTACACAACCAAAAGAGGATTTGAATATCAAAATTCATACTTGCAAAAGTGGTAGCCTAAAGAGTTGTGACTGTTTAACAATCAACAAAGTTCCCCATACTAAGTATTTAGGTGTTATTGTGGACCAGAGACTATCGTGGTGTGTGGGTACCATTGAGCAGGTTTCCAATAGAATCAGGAAATTAAGCTGGATATTCAGGCCTCTTAGGTACGTCGTTCCCAAACCTACCAGTAATTGTTCGGGCCATCAAAGAGATATCTATATATATATCTCAAGATAATTTATATTGCGCTAGTCCAGTCAGTGCTTTCCTATTGTATACCTGTTTGAGGTGGTGCTGCCAAAACAAAATTTCTAGCTGTGGAAAGAGCACAACGCGCTCTTATCAAGTGCATGTACTTTAAAAATAAGAGATATCCTACGGAAGACTTGTATCGATTTAGTAACTTGCTCTCAGTCAGAAAACTCACTCTCAGCTCTCAGTCACTTTCTTATGATGCTGCCATACTAACAAAAAGAAGGAAATATATGATATTTAATATCCCTAAGACAAGGACATTACTTGCGAGTATGCAGTTTAGTAAACGAGCAGCCGTGCTATATAATAAAATCAATAAATACGTCTACATTTATCCCTAAAATTACTATGACAGTAAAAAAATCATAATGAAATGGATACTAACGCTTACCCTACAATGACATCGAAACACTTCTGAAACCTTGACACATACAAATACACACCCGCACACTTGCATACTCACTCACATACACACCAGCACACTCACACACACCCAGTCACATCTATAGGCTACACTTTCATTCATATACTCACAGACAGCTACACACACTCACACACATATTTAAGTTAATTTTAGTAGTCTGACCTGTAAAAATATAACACGCTTTGCTATTGTATAACACGTCTTGCTATGGAAGAGCGAACTCTCCCAATACAGGCACTATCTGCCTAAAAGGAGGATTCAATCACAAATATTGTTTTAAAACCTAAATTTGTTAATACCAATAAACTTATTATTATTATTACCTTCCATTCTATCAACTCAATACTTGCTGCTACCGAACTCTCTCGACTCGTCTTGATCATCAATACAACCTAGGCTATGAGCCCTCTGCTCAGTAGACTCGTTGGCTAATCGATCATTAATAAGACCTAGTCTTCATAGACTCATGCCCTCTGCTCAGCAGACTTGATGGCTATTCGATAATTAATAAGACCTAGTCTATAAGCCCTCAGCAAACAGACTCTTTAGCTTCATAAATACACCCTAACCTATGGGCTTGCTGTTCAGACTTTCATAAATCTTAGCTAGTCTAGACACGTACTGTGCAAGTTTTCTTAGAGTGAACGTAATTTTATGTAGTTTTTCTTGCTCTCGATCATTCACTGTCTCACAAGAACGTGAAAAAGAGTTTCGGTCAACATTTTTGTTGGGACCTATAGTTTTAAGGTGCGCGGCACCTTTCGTAGTCTTACCCATAGCTAGACAGTAAAAAGTAACAAATAAAAAAAACTTCTTTTAAAAAAACCGACTTCAAAAACTGAAAAGTATAAAAAAATATCTTAAAAAAGATTTAATTTAATACATATCTTATGCAAACGTAATACCTTTAATATTAATGAAATAATATAATTTGTTTGTGCTACCCACTGATAGGTTTGAAGTCGGTTTTTTTAAACTAAGTTTTTTTATTGTCCTTCTTTTCCCTTCCCTTCCTTACCAAACAACAGAACAAACTTTGAAATGTTTCTATATACGTACATACTCTATTCTATACACGGAGGCTTGTAATTAGCAATTTGTCAATCTATTTATAATGTTTAGTTGTTTATTAGTCTGTAAGCCTTCTGTAAAAATAAAAAATAAATAAATTTAGGAAAAATAATCAAAGTTACAATATACATACATCTGTGCCATTAAGATGATTAATTAGTTAAGGCCCCGTTGTGGGTCTTCCAAATTTTTCACTGTTCGGTCCTTTCATTCGCTACAGTCATCCAGTTTGTACTGCTACTCTACGTCCTGGCCACGTAGTTAACCGTCGCGTCCATCTCTCGTCTGAGGTACGCGCTACTTGGTCGGCCCATTTCGGTGCCGTAACGACTAGGAAACGCAATCATCAAGTTTGCAGGTTATTTCTCATCATCATCATCATGTCAGCCGAATAACGTCACACCTGGACAAATACCTGTGCCTCTAGCACAAGTTCCTGCAGTTTACTTACTCGATCACACGTACAGTTTCGTCCCATACGTTGAGCACCAGAGTTTTAGTTCTTAATAGTTTCCGCGAGCGGCGCTGGTGGTCAATGTATGGGAGAAACTGTACCTACGTGTGATCGAGTAAGTAAACTGCAGGAACTCGTGCTAGAGGCACAGACCAAAGGATTTCTACAATGGAGTGTGTCCGATAATTTGGAGGGATATGCCATAACCGCCATGCTTGGCAGACAGGTTGGCGATGGCAGTATGATGGTCAAAGTAGACACAGAAGTTGCTGCCCGTTCTCTGGCAGATATGGCGTCGGGACGACTTCAACGCCCCCCACGGGATCAGATGGGGAGCGATAGTCTATGTCGTCAGCTACACAGGATATTTTTATAATTAAGTAAATAAAAAACAATTCCAACATTCATACTTATATATTTTTTGATACGTTATTGTGTATACAGAAGCATTCACTGCTTAAGTTTGTATCGCTAATATTTTAGGATACATTCCATACTTATTCATAGTACCTATAAATTATTGTCCGTATAGTAAATTGTACCTTTAGGTCAATTGACTTTAATTAATTATCTTTGGAATGTTATTGCACATTATTGCCAAGTAAATATATTCTATAAAATGATCTACTTTATTTCAGATCAAGGGAAACACAAGGAAATTACATTTGAGCATGCCTCTATTACCTACAACTGCAAAAGCAGACCGTAGTATTCTAAATAATAATTCACAATGTGCATGTCAATATTGTAAACTAAATACCTGAAATAATAGGGGACCGGACTGATCCTGATTTCAAAAATCGGGAGTTAATCTTTTTAGATATAAGCTTTTAATTCTCTTGACGGCGATAAAGTGGGGATGCTCTGTCCCGCTCTCGCAATATGACTTTGTATGGAGATCCTATGGCTTCACTACAATTGACGTCATATGTAAGTATAGCGCGTTCCTTTACATTTGTTGTTTTGTTTTTGTTGTTTCCTAACATAATCTTTAAATGCTTATAATTTTAACATTGTTTTTAGTGTTAGGATTATATATGTGGTATGTTTTAAATATGAGAAGTAAAAATAGTCCGCACCCCTATTATTAAGATAACAAATTATAGTCACTCTGTTTTTGGGTAAAATACATAATCTAAATTCAAAGTAAGTATATAATGTAAAAATAAATCACAATGTTTAATGTAAAAATACGACATTAAAATAGTTTTGTACTAAATAAAAATACGACACTAAAATAGTTTTGTACTAAAAAAAATAACAATAATAATTGTATAAAAAATAACTTAATAATGGTGTAAAATTGAAATCTTGGAGCCATAAACAAGCAACATACTTATGAACTCTAGCCTCGTACATAATGTTTCGTGGTAAAGCATTGTTAGAGTCGCATCTCTTGATCAAACTATAAGATCAATGGTGTGTGTAAATTCGAACCCAATGCTCAAATTTCATATTGAATTTGATCTATTACTACGTCTTACAAGTAGCTATTAACTTTTCGGAGTTGATTTAAGCGGTAGATCTTCACGGAAATTCACTTATTAGTAGGTATATTTAAATTTGTATTAATTTGATTAATAAGTGTTTATTGTGTATTAAGAATAGTGAATTTTAATTTTATGACCAATCCTTGTTATCAAACATTATTAATACAATAAAAGGTTAATCACAATTGTTACCTTTTATTGACACCCTAGGACACCTTAACTTTAGTTTTACCTAATTTTTGGGTGCATACAAGCTTTCTACGAGCTAAAGACCCGTAAATTCCTAAGGCCCGTCTAAATTTTAATTAGCTTCGGCTATCGAGAAATGTCAAAATAAGACATCAAATAACTCGGAGGATAAATAAGTAATAGGTACACTAAAAAAAGCATCATAAGCATGTGAAGATTATTCTCTTTTCTCTATGGTTCATAGTATTTTGGATCAAAAAGACGTTAACTGTAAAAAGTATATTTGATGTTGCATGTCTATGCCACCATCAATAATGAATGCAAGGCAAGGGTCAATCGCTAATTTCGACGAAAGCTCGTTACTAATTCTCCTACTTAACTTTCTGGGTGAATCTCACAATGCGATGTCTAAGTATTAGTTTACCTTTGTCAACCTGTCCATATAAAATATGCCTACATAAAAAAAAAACTTAACAAACTGTTTCCATTTGGTCCAGTGGGAATGTATAGTATATTTTAACCATATATCAGGCAGTATTATCGTGGCAGGTGTCCATAAACCTTAAATAGAGGTAGCGTTTACACAGCATTTCATAACACTTGATACTACGAACAATTAAAGCTCCACAGTTTCTGTCTCTTTACAAACCCTTATTGAAGACAACCTCCTTGTCTTTGGGGTACTTCTTGGCCATAATTTCCTGTGAAGAATAAAAAAGAATTTGTATTTACTTTGGCTTATACTGGATAAAGAAATAAGGAGTAGTTGTAAGGAGTAGGTAGTTGCGATCACTTATGGATTAAATAGTGAGAGGATGGATGAGGTATATAGTACTCTGTGGAGGTGAATTCCAATACTAAATAAATATCTAACACATATCATACCGCGCCATCTAGCGCATACTGAACAAAGCTTATACTATGGATAATACCTATATGTTGTTGTAGACACTGGATAGATATACTTATGAACTTGTTTTTGGTAAATATTATAGGTACAGACGCCAGCACATCAAGCTACCCCAATCTGTCTAATTTCCCCAATTGAAAGGGAACCTTATACCTACTTATGTGATAAAGTTGAAAATCTATAAAATAAATTTGACAGACTGGGGAAGCTGGACGTGCTGGCGTCTGTGGTTACCCTAGTATCAGAGTTGTTCAAGCCATCCATTAGGTCTCTGACATGGCTTAACGACTGTTGCCTGATGGCTAAAACCGGGACCGACAGCTTAATGCGACTTCCGAAGCACGGAGATGCTGAGAAATTAATCCAATTTGGCGGTCACCCACCTACAGACTGACCGCGAGCCTAGTTACTTAACCTTGCCAATCCCTTACGGATCGGTGAGACCGTCTGGCTATGACCGCTTAATTGGTGATAAGATCTAACAATCCATCTGGCTGTGATACCCTCAGATCCATTTCATGCGTCAGGTAGGTATTTTGTTTGTTTTCATCATATAATACTACTAGCTATGCACCGCGGTTTTACCCGCGTTAAATTTTATAAATTATCACAGCTCCTCCCCCGTAGGTAACAGCGTGATAAAATATAGCCTATATGTTGACCCGACCTCGTAGTAATAAAAAGTCCTCGTAGTCATGCAAAATTTGGAGTAAATCCATGCCATACTTTTTGAGTTTAGCCCCGACATACATACAGACAAAAATTCTAAAAACTACATTTTTGGCTTCGATGTCGATTAAAGATCACCTCCTAAGTATACTTTAAAAAAAATATTCAATGTATAGTTTTTACTTTCTTACGATTTTATTATATGTATAGATATTATGATATACCATTAATTTGATCTTGGGAAAAAGTGCCTCTCACCTTGAGTGGAGGATCCAGGCTCTCAACAGGCAGGCTGTACTTTTGGGTAAAGAGAGCACAGCACAGGGGAGTCGCGAAGGTGACACACAACCCTACTAAGAACAGCTGGAACGGGAGGACCGCCATCGGGTACCCGCAGAACATTCCCCGTTTCGTTGCCCAGTTCGTTATCGCTGGGGTTATTGCTGAAAAATAAATCACAAGTAATAAGATACAAGGCTCCAATTTAAATAACATTTGATTTATATTTGACCTTGTAGTGATTTTTTTACCAGCATAGCGCATGCGAGATTGGCGCCCGACGTGGGGCATGATATCAAACTGAAGTCACTTGTCGATTATACATTAGAAGTATTAGTATGTTCCTTATCAGGCATTTGTCATAAATAGAAGAAACCGAAAGTTAAAGAGACCAGTGTTACATCAAACATGGTTTTGCGTAAATTAGCCAGTTTATGTCATCAGTAGATAATGGCTACTCATTTTAACAGACGACTTTTATATAAAATGCACCCACGTAATGGTTTCATAAAAAGATTGTGCCACTTAGCTTATATTTTTATTGATTTATACGTTCACTACTGGCTAGTAGGTTTTAAGTTGTTCTATTTGATATTTATTGCACAGACACAGCCAATACTAGAATACATTTGCACCAAGGGGAACATCTAACTCGATATTTTATTACTCAAAGAGATTAAATTTAAGTAGAATGTTCCTATATTCCTGAATACTTTAGAAACATAGAAGCTAAAGCACATTTTGACTTACACCAATAATTGTTCCGTTTATTCCCTCAGATTCTAAATTATCAATTCTTTATGGCATTCAATAATGTCTGTACATAAGGTGGTAGCAAAATAAATTGGTTAATATAAATTATGAACCCTGTTAGCTACACACAGATTTTAGAAGAGAGGTGCAAAAGTACATAACAAATGATGTTTCAATATTTAGTTTTGACTCATGCAGCAACCCATCCAATAAATTGCTTAAATTATACTATAATACATTATACTATCAGAAATTTACTTGATAGAACCCACACTTGTTAATAAGGACAACTATTTTAACCGTACAGTATTCCTTTCTGTATTTGTTCAGTATGACTGGTATTTTCAATGGCACCGATACTTTTTGCTACCAAACCTGAAGACAGTGGAAGTCATTGGCGCCCAACGCGGGGCATCAACAATTCTAAGTTTCATCCATATACAACATGTAACGTAATTAACGCACACCCTCAAACAACCGAATTAGAATATTATGTTGTAAATATAATACATACACTGAATTTTTAATTTAACATGTATTTGCATTATTATTTACTAAATTAGTTTCTTGGAACAAAGTTTATTTTTCTTTATTTAGTATTGAATGATGAAATTTGTACGAATACAAATAAAACTGCGATTTTAAAGTATTATTTATTTGACTTACGGCCCATTTCAATTATGTACAGGGTTAATATGATATTTCCGTACAAAATACAAAAATTACCTATATTAAAAATGATATAAATCCATTCAGTAAATGATTCTGAACAAACTATTTTCAGGATGTGCGTTAATTAAGTTACATGTTGTAGATGGTAAGGTAGAAACACTCACTCATTCCGGGTACCGCCATGAGTATACGGGACACAAGTACGAGGCTGATACCGATCGCGGCGGCCTTCTTCGAATCTCCAACACGTTCCCCTCTCACCGTGAACACTGGCGTGCCATTCATCAGCTCGCTGGAATAAAATAACCAAATTTTTGAATTGGAAAAAGAACAAGCTAAGTAGTTTTGAAAACGTGGTAGACTATTAGTATTCATCATCATATTAGTCCAAAGACGTCCATTGCTGGACAAAGGCATCCCCAAAGATCTCCATAACTGCCGGTCTTGCGCTATCCGCATCCAGAGGTTTCCAGCGACCCGCACAAGATCATCGGTTCACCTTGTTGGACTGCCCACGATGTATTTTCCGGTTCGCGATCGCCACTCGAGAACCTTTCTGCCTCAACGGCCGTCTGTTCTACGAGTTATGTTAATTATTATTATTAATCATTTATTTCAGACCATTACGGTCCATAAGTTGGTCAGTACACATGTTAATTACAAAAAATCTTAACCTAATGTTAGTAATTTTTCAAAATATTATAGTATCGCGGTACTGGGATACTGTCTACGTCGTGTGCAATCGTATTCAGCGCTCCAGCATCGGACTGTCCCATTTATCACATAATGCACTCAAGATACCAACTGTTGGAGTTACCATGCATCCTGCGAAGAAGGGATGGTGGCGTGGGAACCATCAACCCTTGCTTCCGCAAACATCCCTGATACCCTACAAAAATGTGGCAGCCCCATGAAAATCCTGTATTAATTACATCAATTTTTTACAAGAATTTCAGTCTGGTGGGTACATTGAGGTCTTGTAGTATAGGTATAGTTTACGTGTTTTTAGTTATTCGTGTAAGGTATGAATTTAATAAAATGTAATCTCCACAAATAATTTCAAGTTTATTCGTGTTGCTGCTGTTGGGTTCGATTATTTAACGAACGTGAAAAAAAACTGGCCAAATAATTTGTACGGTGTAAACTAATTATTCAATATATAAATACATAGACTGGCTGTCAATGCCTGGGTTAATACCATATTGCAGAGTTTAGGAATCCTAATGTATGGAAATTACTGTTTTAATACAAGTTTGTGTCAATTTTGGGCTAATGTAAAAGCTGTTACAATTATGTTTATTTTTACTTGTTTTTTAACTTTACGGTTAGCTAAGGAGATATCCTGTGTTTCATCGGGCAATCAAATTATGGTCTAAGGAAGCATCAAACTGGCGAAAATTGAAATTATAAAAAATCCAAAAAGGGCATGTGATAGGTTCTATCAGCATAGGATATATCTATACCAGGCTCGTAAATATAGCCATTGAATACAAGCACCTCCACTAGAGTTTCAGAAGATAATAGGATCGTGAACTTACGAGCTCCTCATCATGGGAATGTTGATGCAGTTAGCCGCCGCTACGGCCGCGAAGGGGACCAGCCTCGCAAACATGGGGTTTTTCATTTTCTATAAAAGTACAATATTAGCTTAACTTAAGGACTTCTTTTTCTAGAAAGAAAGCCGTTTTAGGAACATATAATCTATAATTAAAGTTTAAAAATCATTGATAGTGCAGCCCATTAGGTACTCGCTAAAATTAAGCTACTGGTTGCGACTGTTGAGAACCTGTAGGTACAGACGCCAGCACGTCCAGCTATCCCAATCTGTCTAATTTCTTTTAAAGACTTTCAACTTTATCACATAAGCATAAGTTTCAATTTCAATTGGGGAAATTTGACAGATTGGGGTAGCTTGATGTGCTGGCGTCAATTAATAATACCTAATTTGACAATCTGTCAAATTTCCCCAAGTGAAAGTGAACCTTATGTTTTAAGTGATAAAGTTGAAATCAATAAAAGAAATTTGACAGATTGGGGTAGCTGAATGTGCTAGCGTCTGTACAACTGGATGTTTATATCCAAGTGCTGAATAAATTTTATTATTTCTGTGCTTCATAGCTTAACGGCAAAGCAGGTAGATAGAGGGTAATGGTTCGAAACCCGCCGGAAAAGGTTAAGGTTAGGTATGTCGAGACTTTAAAAAATATATACATTAATTGGAATTATATTTGTATAAAGAAACGCATAAATTAACAACATTTTATTGGCTTGGTTGGTAAATGTTTGCCTTTCACGCCACAGATCGTGGGTTCGATTCCTTCCCAGGACATATATTTGTGTGCATGAACAATGAACATGTCTGTTTGTCCTTAGTCTGGCTCTTATTATCTATATAAGTATGTATTTACAAAAGAAAAGTAGTATATATAATATATCAGTTCTCAGGTTTCCACAGTACATGCTCTGCTTAGTTTGGGATGAGATGGCCGTGTGAGGATATTTATTTATAGCATTTATTGTTCTTCTGTTTCCCTTGACTAATCCGAATCAAATTCACATAGACGTATTATATTAAACAAATGGCTATTGATTATCTTTTCCGGCCTTGCCTCCATTGGAATTGTCTTACAATAGTATGGATCAATAGTACGAGTTTGTCTAATACATTACAGTGTGAGCGTTAAGTGAACTTTCATGACGCATATTAAAGAACTTATCTATATCTATTTGTCACGATAAGTCTTCACACTCACGTTGGCCCCTCTAAATAAACACTGCATTGATATATATTATATACATACAATCATCACGTCAGCCGAATGACGTGTAGATACTGCTGGACAAAAGTCTCCCCAAAAGATTTCTACAATGGAGTTGTGACCATAATTTGGAGGCATATGCCATAATCGCCACGCTTGGCAGACGGGTTGATGATCGCAGTAAGATTGATATAGTACACAAAGAGTAGCTGCTGCCCGTTTTCTATCATCAGTAACACTCACACAGCGATAATAAAAATACAATACAAAAATTACATTTTAACAAACACCCACTCTCTAAGCTTTGATGTATCTTGCTAAGATAATTCACGGAAGACAAAAACACTACATAGAACTTAGACACATAAGGTACTCCCAAAATTATTGTTTAAATCTGAAGTAATTTTTGTCAGGCCTGTTGACGTGGTTGGCAAATGCTTGCTTTTCGCACCGGAGGTCATGGTTTTGATTCCCACCCAGGACAGATATTTGTGTGCATGAACATGTGTGTTTGTCCTGAGTCTGGGTCAAATTATCTAAATAAGTAGATATGTATTTACAAATCGAAAGTAGTATAAGTATTATATCAGAACTTATCTGGTTTCCATAATTTACGTGTACTTCACTTTACACCTGCAGTTTATGGATCAAGTACACTCTAAAATCCTACAGTGCCCTCCGCGTACAGTTCAACAATGCATTCAGGGCTATGTTGGGACTACCTCGCTACTGCAGTTCCTCAGCTATATTCGCCGAAGCGCGAACTGATTGTTTTTATACAACAATACGCAAGCGCGGCACATCGCTGGTGCGAAGGGTGCGAGCTAGTTCCAACATAGTGCTGAAAATTATCGGACAGGATTGACTGTCCGTTTATAAGAAGAAGCTGCGACATGCATGTCGTAGCGGCAGAATGCAAATATTATTATATTTTATTACTAACACCTAGGCTAAGTTTTACTAACACTATTTAAAACTTGAAATAAAAAATAATTCAAGCTCTGCTGAGTTTGGGATCAGATGGCCGTATGTAAATAATGTCCCAGGATATTATTATTAATCATTATAGTTAATCTAAAATATGTAGATACATTTTCGCATTGAGAATTAATTATTCCTATCATATACCTATATTACCTTTAGGTACCTATAAGAAAAATTTACTTGATTAGAAATGTCGCACCTGTTGGAGACACTTTAAATAAACCAATACAATTGTCTGATCGCCTAATTAGGTACTAGGACACATTTACCCTCCCGAGAACCTTTTTACTTTGATTTGGTCAGGTAAGGTAACTAGAGATACTCAGTCAAAAGTAGATTGATGTAAACTATGATTAATATGAGAGTAAAAACCATAGTGTAACGCAGTAATTGTGCAAACAACCATCCATCAATCTCGTGTGTGACTAAGCAAACAAGGACACACCTCCATGTGACGTAGTCACCACGGGAACGTCAAGTACCTACTGATTACTTTACCGAAATAGCAGATAACAATTTACCAAATTATTATCACATTATGTGATAACGCCTTATGATAACAACCTCTATATCAGCGCAGTGTAATTTACAGGTACTTACTAGTTTTAAGACAGAAAAGAAGTTGTTTATCTAAGAAAATACCGCTCATTTCGTTAGAAAAATAATATAGAAGATATATTACACTATTTCACTTACCTTGACTTTGTGATTAAGGTATAAGGCCGTACCCAGGGCACCACCACATGCGTTGATGTACGATGCTACCAAAGTCCTACAAATAATATAAAATAAAGTATAATATGCATCAAGATACACGCTAGCAACATGATAAATTGTCGTACAAATCGTCTACATCGCTCTAAAATGCTGAGGGAGACAATGGCTGTGTCACACGTCAATCAGTAGACGGGTACGGTACGGAAACAATTTTGTACAATGAATCCTCAAGTTTGTACGTATGTAAGCAGCATAAAAAGTCAGGTCCGTTTTTCGTTTCTTTCAATAAAGAGCTAGGAAGGATAAAACCAAGTTACTTACGAAGTTGGTATAGGCGCGTCTCCAGATCGGTTCGTGTAGTTCACCAGTGCGTTAAACGTCTGATTGAACCACTGCCAGAACACTGTCGCCGATGTTGTTTTGTAGAATGTGATCATGCCTGATTACAAGAAAATACAAAATATATACAACGTGCGTATTAACTGACGCACTTTGTATGCAGAGAATGACTTTATTTGGCTTATTTTGAAACTGATATTCAATACAGGGGGGCTACCGGCTAAGTCGCTGAACATCGTAGCAGATAGTGATCGGCGTTCAAATAAATAAAGTAATTTTGATTAAGTCATTTTTACCCTTTATTTATTTGAACGCCGATAGAATACATGCGTGGCACAATACGTTTGTGCCCACGCAGCACCTTTTAGATGCACTTGGATGTTTAGGAATCTTCTAGCGAAGTTTGTTATGACAAATTCCGTTTGACGTTGTTCAAGTTACTTCGTCCTATGGATAGGAACTTGAACAATACAAGGATCTCCGCCAACGGGTACATGTCGAAGCCTATATGTAAAATCTGAACCTAATGACTTACAAAAATCACCTTTTTATACTGATATGTCAGCCTAAGGTCGTTCGCAACACCAGGAGTATCCCTTGCCCGTTGCCTTATTACTTCGTTTGTGAACGGCCCCATGCTGCAGTCTGTAGGAAAACGGTGGCAGGGAGTTCATTCCACAGCTTCAGCGTACGTGGGAAGAAGTTTCTAACGTACGATCTCGAAAGGATCTAGGATGGGAGATTGTCGATGGCGAGAGGTGCAATGGTAGCAAATGGCTAATAGTCTTATTCTGGTAGCTTTTCAGCTGGTTAGTTTGGTAGTTGACCCCTATATTTGTATCCCCTATATATGGTTATAAACGCAAGGAAAAATATAACTTAAAATATGAGTACATGTAATACATACAGCCGGTAATAATAGCATTCATGGGAGCCTGGGCGGACATCCTTCCGATGGTAATCATCTTTTCACCAGTGTCGGGGTGGAATGCGCTGTCGTACAGGTACTTCGTCGCCCATAGCTTCTCTACATCGTAGCCTTGTGGCATCTTGCGGGTTTTTCTGGAGAACAAAATATGGAAGATTTACAGACTGTTTAAATAAAAAAAACTCCTATACCTATTAAGGTATACCGGAGTCAGTAAACACCCATCTGCCCTCAAGACCATGAAATCCCATACTGCTAGCACATGATATTTCTCAGACTGTGTTGGATTGCCGTTTCATTGGGTTTCAGAGTTAGTACCACCAATCTTCGACAGATAGCGCTATTATATCATTCCAATGGATTTCATGTATTGGCGTAGAATCGCGTGCAGGGGCTCTACCGGCTAAGTCGCCGAACATCGATTTCTTAAATGGCGTTCAATTAAATAAAGGTTAAAAATAACTTCATCAATCTTTAAATCGGCGTCAACGTTGTCAATCGATTCCGGACCATTTATGACGTCACATGTGCTCATGGAAGCCGATTTAATGATAGATTAAGTCATTTTTAACCTTTATTTATTTGAACGCCATTTAAGAAATCGATGTTTGGCGACTTAGCCGGTAGAGCCCCAGGGTAGGTACAGTTCGTCTTCTATAACGTAGAGGAGAATAAAATAAAAATAACATATCTGATTACACAACTTGTATGGTTATCTTATTTGTTATCTTGTATACACTTCTCGTTATGTTAATGCAGTCAACAGTGATTACATAGCATCTGATGCAGTCTTGGTCTATTGTCTCAACGATAATAAAACAATATTATCATAAATACTATTATTACTATCACACTAGCTATTCCGACGGTTTGCGTGGTTGGTAAATACTTGCCTTTCAAGGCATCGAGGCATCGAGGGTTCGATTCCCACCCAGGACAGATATTTGTATGCATGAACATGACATGAGGTATGTATTTACAAAAGAAAAGTAGTAGGTATATGTAAGTCATCTGGTTTCCACAGTACAAGCTCTGCTTAGTTTGAGATCAGGGGGCCTTATGTGCATAATGTCCTTGATATTATTATTAGTTTAAGATGGATGCTACATGCTACATTGCTACTGTAGCAACTTCTGTTCACCACTACATACAACGGCTAATCACAGTGAATGACTATCAACACATTAGTGAAATTTGCACGCACACTTTACATTTGGTGAACTCCAGCACGGTAATGTTATCTAACAGTATACTATTAAGCCGTAGGGGTGCGATTTTTTTATTTATAAAATATGGATGGGAGGGGAAAGTGCAGTAGTAAGACCTACTGAAGAGTGGTACGTACACTCGCGTTATAACTATTGCGACATTAACTGTTGCAGCGCTGCTTTTCTGGATATTGTCTACTTAAGTTCGATTAAATCGCTCAAGGGTGGTCAAAATCTGACCATGATGATTTTTAATAAAAAACAATCACAATGTTGCTTATGGTAGGATTTTTGGTTGTATGTGTACATTAATAATCAAATATGGATGGTTCGTACTTGGCCAGGTTTTATTTTTCAATATACTTAGCATTGAATCGCGTTATGTATCACAATATTATCGTGTCTTTGTTTTAATAATTAATATGACTTCGATCAGTATTTTGATAACATTATTGGAGGACAACGATGTTTACTTGCCTTGACATTTTGTTCCTCGCTTATCGCGTGGACATCTACATCAAACTACTATAAAGCTACAAGAGAAGTATGTGTGTACTTTGGGTACATAAAGGAATCCATAAGACTATCTATCTGACTGCCTTTCTGATTCTACAAAATCATAGAATGAAAAAAATATATTAATCTTATCCCACTTATAAAACCAATCAAAAATTGAATAATTTGACGGACGATTTCTGTTTTTAATTCAATTAACACCGCAGTTAAGTGAATGAGATAAAAAACAAAACAAATCTTGTCTCTCAATGTTTACTTTAAAAAATGCTTTTGTAAAACCTCACGGGGCTACATCGCTAATTGGACTATATATATTTTTGTAGATAGTGATCTCCACCATCCGTGGACACTCTTAAAACCAGACAGGACTCGGTGTGCATTGATGGCCTTTAAAAAAGGAATCGGCTCGCTTCTTGAAGGTTGCCATGTCATACCGGACCGAAAATACCTTCGCAATAAATTCATTCCACAGATTGTTCGTGGGCGTTAAAAAGTTTTGAGTGAAACGCACGTCATAGAAGATCATTCATTAAGTGATATGGATGCAATTTTCACTTCTTGCGAGAGGATCTGTGGCGAAACGTGGCGATAGGTTAAAAAGTTCATTCATTCGTCAGAGCAGTCACCGTGATAATTGCGATAAAGGACCCATAGAGTCGCCACGGGTAAGAGTGCCTGCATAACCATGAGGAGTCCTTTTATGTATCTCGGAAGATTTATTGTTGAGAACATACAATATGAATAACTAACGCCACTTAATGTCGGATATTCATGTTCTGAAATAAACTCAGAAGTCTCGAATAACCTAAGTCTTTATCGTAAAAATACTTGAGAGGTGTCAAGGGACACCCGGATGAAACGAAGTTATTTCTTATTATTTATTATGTACAAAAACCCTGTCTACACTCAACAAAAATAATCGTCGCGACACCACACTCACAGTGTAGGTACTATGTGTCCACACTGTTCAATGCGAAATAGAAATGAAAATTTCTGGCTTGCTTTCTATAAGAGAGAGAGACAGACAGAGAAACATGAACACGCCGCACGGCTGCAAAAAGTGTCTTGACAACTTTCCGTAAGATTTTTTTCCGTCTAGCCCCCTTTCACAACGCGCGATAAGGAACTTCGTTCCAATAATCTTCTGGGTCTATGGGTTCAGACTAGGGTCGAGTCAGTGAGTGACTCAAGAGTTTTCGTTTTATGGCTTGACGCGCAGCAATGAGAATGCTTAGATTAATTAGATAAGCATAGCGACGCAGCATGGTGGATATAACGTTTTTATAAAAAAAAAACAGGTCTTCGCCTCTCACAAGCCTTGTTGTTAACTTGGACGGCCTCTGCAGATCCTGCAATCAGATCCTCTAGTGTTTGGGGCATGCAGGTTGTGTATGTACAGACGCCAGCATTTTATAGATTTTCAACTTTATCACATAAGCATAAGGTTCACTTTTAATTGGAGAAATTTGACAGATTGGGGTAGCTTGATGTACTGGTGTCTGTACTATCATTAGATTATATGGATGGTGTGGGACCGGGCGCCAGGATACCATGTTAGCAACCATACCCTTAGACTGTAAATGTAACTTGAAAATGTAATAAGTATACACTTTATGGTTCACCATAACTTACAGTTATAAACTTGGCACATAAATTAGGTAGGTACTATAGGGGTGGTGTTATCACTACTCTTTTAGTGTAAAGACTTATGCATATACATAAAAATTTAACTTATACATAAAAAGGTCATAGCATAAATTAAACCACAAGATAAAGAAAGAAAAATCAAGATTTAAATTTTTACACTTTATTGCACCAAATCACACTGATAGTACGTAGAAGTCGACCCGAGGGAGTGTCTGCCAGAGGACGGGTAGCAGCGTCTCTCTGAGTACTATTACCATCATATGGCATAGGTATCCCCCCCAAGATCAAAAATCATCTTGGGGGGATACCTGGGGCGGCTTTTGTCGAGCAGTGGACTTTTTATACCTGTTACGATGATGATGATGACACCACTACACCTAATGTGTTACATATTTCTAATTTAGGTACAGCCATTGCTCGCACGATTGAAGACCAATGTGAAGTGAGAATTAATGTTCTGGACGGTATTTATATAAATAAGATAATGCGGTCCTAGATTCAAATCAGGGGTCGGGTCAAAAAGTAAGAAATAATCTCAGTATCTGCCCGGATTTTGGTAGTTGACGATGTAACTCCTCATGCCTCGGAGAGCACGTACAGCCGACAGTTGTACAGAAAAGGTAACGTTGCACAAAAGGTACACACGGCTACTACTATAATTTCCAGTATAAGCTGATCTCACGTTATATAGGATTTCCATACAATGACAGATCAGCTTATATTGGAAATGTATAGCTTGATATGTAGCCGTATGTACCTACTTAATAATAATAATAATATCTGGGGACAATGTCACACAGATCATCCTAGCCCCAAACTAAGCGAAGCTTGTACTATGGGTACCAGGCGACGATATACATACTTATATAGATAGATAAATACTTATATTCATAGAAAACATCCATGACTCAGAAACAAATATTCGTGCTCATCACACAAATATTTGCACTTACCGGGATTCGAACCCAGGACCACCAGCTTCGTAGGCAGGAGCACTACCAACTAGGCCACGGTGACCGTAAATTACTACTTATAAACTGACCTGTAATTATCCACGATCGTTTTAGCCTCGTCGAGCCGAGCATCACTGGCGAAAATATTGAGCGGGTTTGTCATCAACAGGAAGTGCTTGGCGCGCCCCATGTACGTGCTCTGGTCATACCTGGGCTTGTCCAAGTCTATTCTATCCGACATGGTTTATGCTGCAACAAAAGGGTAGGTTATGATTTGGTTTTGATACGACCTCGCAAGGAAACTCCAAAAGTAATGTTTTTTTGGGGTTCCGTAGCCAAATGGCAAAAAACGGAACCCTTATAGATTCGTCATGTCTGTCTGTCCGTCCGTATGTCACAGCCACTTTTTTCCGAAACTATAAGAGCTGTACTCCTGAAACTTGGTAAGTAGATGTATTCTGTGAACCGCAATAAGATTTTTACACAAAAATAGAAAAAGAACAATTATTTTGGGGTGTCGCCATACATAGAACTGAAACTCAATATTTTTTATTTCATCGTACCCATACATGTGGGGTGTCTATGGATAGGTCTTCAAAAACGATATTGAGGTTTCTAATATCATTTTTTTCTAAACTGAATAGTTTTCGCGAGAGACACTTCCAAAGTGGTAAAATGAGTGTCCCCCCCTCTAACTTCTAAAATAAGAGAATGATAAAACTAAAAAAAAAATATGATGTACATTACCATAGAAACTAACAACGAAAATTGGTTTGAACGAGATCTAGCAAGTAGTTTTTTTTTTAATACGTCATAAACCGCAATTTGCTTTCATTTAATCAACTGAAATACTTGCTACTACGGAACCCTTCATGTGCGAGTCCGACTCGCAGTTGGCCGGCTTTTATTTATTAAGTAAAATAATTTACTTCTAATGCCTGTTATATAATAATATTATCTTTCTGCACTCCATATAAACTTTAACTGTTCCAAGTTTCATACCCCTTCGTATGCGCAAACATTCGTAAAAATAGGAAAATGTTTTTGCTTCACGCATTAATGCCACTTCCTACTAATATTATAAACGTAAAAGTATATAAGTATGGATGGATGGATGTTTGTTACTCTTTCACGTAAAAACTACTGAGTGGATTTTAATGAAACTTTACAATAATATAGCTTATACATCATGATAACACATAGGCTACAATTTACAAAGAATTTGTGTGAATTGTCCAAAATATGTCGATAAGTGTCAAGTAAGTAGGAAAAATCTACCATCGACGAACTATTCCGGCGTACACTGCCTAAACCTCTAGAGGTATACATCCTACTAATATTATAATTGCGAAAGTTTGTCAGTATAGATGTATGGGTGTATGTTTGTTACACTGTTATGCCAAAACTACTGCACAAATTTTGATGGAACTTTGTAGTAATATAGCTTATATATCAGAATAACGTAGTATACTTATATAAAGTTTAACGCGAGTGAAAGCGCGGGGCATAACTAGTTCCTCTTTTTTTTATTATATGAAAGATAAAATTGATATAGTATTCGATTTATCTTATTACGGTCATAGCGGTACTAGGATGTATCGAATATTCATTCATAGCAATAGAACAAAACAAATTATTTATTTTTATCTTTTACGAGTTGTTTACATTTAGCTAAGTTGATACTCTGTTCCACATTATCAAAATCAGTTGCCTAACAAATTAAAAATGTTTGTGTTATACCTACTTTAGATAAGAAGACTAATGAGATAAACAATATTATAAAGGCGACTGAAACGAATGAAGTTCAATTAAAACACATTTATGGCGCAGTGGTTATGGTATTCGCCTCTTTACTACCTCGGCACCGTCGTATTTCAGGTTCGATTCGCGCATTGTATAACTGTGCTAATTAAAAGCCACTAGCTGTGCTCCGCGGTTTTACCCGCTTGAAACTTTATAAATTATAGCCTAAGTGTTAATCCAGGGTGTCAGCTAACTCCATACCAAATTTTATTAAAATCTCTCCAGCCGTTTAGACGTGAAGAAGTAACAAACATACACACTCACACACTCACAAACTATGTATTTTGTACGGCTCGCATCCGATCCAGTAATTTGTCTTTATGATATATTCGGGATAAGTTATTTGCAATTTGTGACTTTGACGTAGATCACATAGACATTTTTGATCAGTATTAGAAACAGGACCGATTGCCATTAAAAAATGTTTTTGTGTAAAAGGCTATTTTCTTGCTAATTGTATTTTTTTTTAGAAAATCTGTGAATGGGAATCAATATTCCATAAAAAAATTATGGATAGTCTCCTAAGACCATTTGTGTGTAGCTGCAACGGATAAGGTACTTCTACCCTTACTGCCTTGCTGAAAGTTTCCATCCTGTATAGTGCATGCCAAGTCGGCGGTTAAATTTTGAGTCAGATAGCGTGCTTGTGACGTAGTCAATAAGGACAGTTTTTGTAGGACAAGTGTGTCCACAGACGCTACAGTGCCTGCAAAAATAGATAGTAAGCAACTTGCTTACATAGTACCTACTACGAGATCCAACGATACTATTTCTCCACTCGGTTTTAGTTATAATTCCTGCTTTGCCGCGTGGACTTTCCAACAGTGGCCAAGAGCAGAAAAAAATGGCCTAAGTTTAGCCTAATTAACCTATCTAGTCCTAGCAAATGGACAGGTTGAGCCGTAGGCCTCAATCTATCCATTTGCTAAGGTTAATCATCATATTCGAAATGTTAAAATACATAATTAATTTCGTATTAGTATTTATGGATAATAATAGTTAATGACAGTAAATCTTTGACCGCAATGACTATTCTATCATTAAAATTTTCGCGCTGGTTTCGCACATCAACAATGTGAAATGAATACTGAGAGATTTAATTGAATATATTATTTTTGTAGTCTTACCTTTCTGTAAGAACTGAATAATCAATCCAATCTGTTTGGCGCATTTTTGGGCGCGTTACCCGTAAAGAAACGGAACAAATTCAAAGCTACTGGCGGCCATATTTACATTGGTAACAAATCTTCCAATGATCGGATGAGCGTGGGAATAGTGTCGTTATATCTCGTACTATAAGTTATATTTTTGCGTAACTAGATATTGCTATAATTATAATATAAGTAGGTATCTACTTACCTACATACATATTTATTACGATCGTCCGATAAAAATATAGTCTTGCATGTTATTTTTAATATTTATATACATTTTATATAGAAAACATCCAGTTAAAATTTAGAAAAGCCATGACAATAAATTATGTATTTAAATCACATTTTGACGTAATTACGTCAAAGAAAATGTATATTTTTTAGAAAGGTCAGAGTTCGGGACGAGCTTTACTTAGCAGTTTTACTATAATATAAAAATTATAAAACAGACCTTTATGGGTGAATTATCAATACTCTTTGGTTATCGGACCTTCTTGTGCCTTCTATCAAACCAACAGAAATATTTTACTCGTAAGTTTATGCTTCCTTACGAGTTATCGATCCTTCTTATGCTGTCCATAGCTCTAAAGAGCCTATGTAACGAACTTTTAATTCTGTCTGTCGTCTTCGGTCCCGGTTGTAGTCATTAGGCTTCTGTCCAGAAGCCTAATGGACGGTATGAATGATTCTGACACAAGAATAAAAAAAAATAAGATGGTCCCTTGTTAAAAATAAAACCCTATATCTACTGTTACTCAGCCCTTGCGTTCGTCTGCCACAATGATATATCTCAGCAACTTTTTATTTTTATTTTACTACCAATTTATGATTATAATTATCTCTGAAATAGGTTAAATTACATTTTACTAGTAAACTGAATAAATACCAAGTGTTTACCAAGTCCTACTTAGTTGCAATGCCCCGGATATCGCGTAAAGCTAACGTTGCTGCTCCTGATCTCTCCGCGGCCGTGTTAGATAACCGACTCAACGGATTTTGTGTGTGCCCTATTATATACACTAACTAGTAGGTCAGTCTCCGTTGAGATTGGCAAGTTACTTTGGCAAGGAATACTATTTTCGATAAACATATAGGTATACGACGGGTTGGTTGGCGTGGTTGGTAGGTACGCTTTCATGCCGTAGGTCGCGGGTTCGATTCCCACTCATCGCAGATATTTGTGTGCATGACCATGTCTGTTTGTCCTAAGTGTGGGTGTTATTAATTGTCTTTATAAGTATTTACAAAAGAAAATTAGTATATGTAATATATCAGTTATCTAGTTTCAATAGTACAAGCTCTGCTTAGTTTGGGATCAGATGGCCGGGTGTGAAAAATGTCTCAGGATATTAGGTATTATTATTAGACCAGGGTAGATCCCTTTAAAAATAATAAAAAGTGAAAAAAAATAGTAGTAGGATGAAACCCATTAGAAAAGGAGGAGAATATTATAAAAATTAAAGGAAAAATAATTTACGGGCGATCTGAGGTCGGGAAGGGGATGGGGGTGAGTTTTTAAGGGTATAAAACGGTTTTTCTCGATTTCCGGCAAAACTAAAAGTCCTATCGAAAAAAGTCAAATGGCTGAGTTGTAGGTAATAAAAAGATCTAAAACTTTTGTATTTACACTTTTTTCACATAACCTCAAAATTTATGTGATAACTTCAAAAAACCAAGTTTTTGGTTTTTTATTTTTATCTTTTACAAACATTTATCTTTTTTAACGAAATTTGGTGAAAACTTACCTTTTTATGTCCCAAATACGCTGTAATTTATTTGATTAAAAATATTTATTTTTTCACCTTATTTTGAATTAATATCGAAAAAACACCCTAATTTTCAATCGAAAAATCACCCGTCAAAATATCAGCTTTTTTCAAAAAGTTGGTATGTTTTCTGTTCGTTGAAATCTCCACTTTCCGATGGTAAAAATAAAAAAAATGTTACCATAGTAAATCTTTTGAGAAAATGCAAAAATCTAAAAAACCTCGATTCTATTTTTTTTATATATTATAAAAAATTTCATCTAAAAAATGTGATTGCTGCAATTTGTTTCAGTTAAAAAGATGATTTATTTAATGCTTATTACATTTATGTCATAGAAAATCTCATTACATATAAATATAAATCGTACAATTAAATGTAGATACTTTATTCTTATTACGTTATTCATTACAATATTTTTAAACACATTAATCTTATCATTCATAAATACATTACCTTCAATTCTAATCAGTTATCCATTAGTTTTTGTTTTTTTGATGGCATTTCTTCGTCGTTAGATTCGTCAAACATCTCCGATTCAAGTAGATCTTCGAAATCTTCATGACTATCAACTTCTTCCTCTCCAACATTATTTCCAGACTGCGTTGGTTCTTCATCCACAATTTCGTCTGAATCATTAACTTCCTCGTAGGTTTCTTCTTCAATATTGGAGCAATCTTCAGAACCATGACAGTTTGAACATAAATTTGTGCATTTTAATCCATGTTTGCGGCAACCACATTTTAAACTGTTACATCCAGTTTCACAGCTGCAGCAAATAGTTTTGAGCAATATTTCCGGAATTAATTCTTTATGTGTAAATTTGGGCATAATTCCACGTTGATATTGCTTCCAGCCCCAATCTGTTGCTGTTACTTTGTTACCCAACCAAGTTTGAAGCTGATAATATGCCCTGTAACAATGTTGTTCTGCTGCTCCTTCTGTGAGTGGGAGGTTTGCCAAAACGAAAGATGATTTAATTTTTGCCAATTGATATTTTAACTTAAAATAGTTATAAATAGACATCTACGCATGTAATTCAAAGAAGATTCGACAACTTTCTCCAAATATTGTACAAGTCTTATTAAATATTAATTTTATTAACTTATTTGTTTGTTAATTATAGTAGTATATTTGTATTTGCATTTTTTTTAATCAATGTAACATGTAAGCTAACGTTTTTAGAGTAATTAAAATGTTAATTTTAATAAATAGCTCAAATTTGTTTATATTATTAAAAAAAAATTTCGAATTCGAGGTTTTTCGATTTTTTGCATTTTCTGAGAAGATTTACTATGGTATCATATTTTTTTTTTCACCATCGGAAAGTAGAGATTTCAACGAACAGAAAACATACCAACTTTTTGAAAAAAGCTGATATTTTGACGGGTGATTTTTCGATTGAAAATTAGGGTGTTTTTTCGATATTAATTCAAAATAAGGTGAAAAAATAAATATTTTTAATTAAATAAATTACAGCGTATTTGGAACATAAAAAGATAAGTTTTCACCAAATTTCGTTATAAAAGAAAAATGTTTGTAAAAGATAAAAATAAAAAACCAAAAACTTGGTTTTTTGAAGTTATCACATAAATTTTGAGGTTATGTGAAAAAAGTGTAAATACAAAAGTTTTAGATCTTTTTATTACCTACAACTCAGCCATTTGACTTTTTTCGATAGGACTTTTAGTTTTGCCGGAAATCGAGAAAAACCGTTTTTTACCCTTAAAAACTCACCCCCATCCCCTTCCCGACCTCAGATCGCCCGTAAATTATTATTCCTTTAATTTTTATAATATTCCCCTCCTTTTCTAATGGGTTTCATCCTACTACTATTTTTTTTTGTTTTAAAAATTATCGACCCTGGTCTATATATACTATATATAGTTTCAATAGCTACCTATAGAAACTGTAGTTTTCCCGTAGACTTAGATGATTGATATGATTGATGAAAGTGGCCGTGACCGTACAATATTGATCATTTTCTGTTGATCGATGGAATGATGCATGACTAGAATACAATATTGTATCAGCTATAGATATAAAATGCATAGATCGGTTGTCAAATCAATGCAGATTTGTATGAAAATGAAACACTTTTGAGGATTTTCGCTATATTATGGATCATATAATTTATAATAGATATATTGAAGTTGCAACAAAAAATTGTGATACAAGTTTTAGATAATTGGGTATGGATGGAGAGGGTAACCATTTATTCCATATATGTACATTGTATGCTTTCTTTTGTTCATTTATTATTCTTTTGATTTAGTGCATGTGGTGCATCATCATATCAGCCAAAAGACGCCCACTGCTAAACAAAGCCCCCCCCCCCCCCATAATTCTCCACAATTGCGGGTCTTGCGGGGTACCGCATCCAGTGGTGCTTACCTGTTAGGAATTGTAAATATGGGACTTTTTATCAGACTTAGGTAATTCTCATAACTGTATACAACAATAATGAAATTAAATCATTTCCTTGGCTACTTACCTACCTACAAATTAATCCATTAATGTATGCTCTAGACTTTTTGAAGTACCTATATAAGATAGCACTTATTTTTTTTTTAACTGGGACGTCCGGGTCGCTATCCATACAAGTAGATTAAAATGCATGTGTAAAATTAAACGGCTTATTCCGGTTTTTCCCTTTGAAAGAATCCCCCTCAGGGGGAAAACTGGACACTAATATAAAAAGTGTCCAGAAAGTCCCCTTGTCATTTCGACATAGTCCAGTTTTCCCCCTTGAGAGAATTGCTTCAGGGGGGAAAACTGGACACTAATGTAATAGAAGGTCCAGAAAGTCCCCTTTTCATTTTCCACCATATCCTCCCAAATTAAACGCTCCAAATGGATCGAACCCAAGACACGATGGTAAGGTTACCACGTACAGTCCAACATACAGTTCTTCATATTTCGTAACCTACGTCATTTCGGTTAAAGGTTAACCAACCATTTTGAATTGTTTAATAGTTTATTTAAACCAATTCATGATTTAAGTTATTTACATTACATTAATTAGTATTTCGTACCTATATACACGTTTGCGAATATTTCAATTTCAATTTATTTATTTATTAGCTCTTAATTTCTATCTTATTCTTATATGAGTCAATAATCCCAGTAAGTTAAATTAATACTTGTGGTGGGGTTGACTCGCTTCTTTCCTTAATTGCTAATAACATGGTGAGACCTAATAAACATCAAATCTTAGACTAAGGTATAAAAATAGTAATAATAATAATAATAATAGAAAACACAAACCATATAAAAAAAATAATAATAATAACATTTTATAAACATACTGCTACTTTTTATATATATACAATTCACTACACCCTAACACAGCCTTATACACAGGTAGATACTAATTAGATCAACAAGCCAGTTTGTTTCAGCTCTTCCACATCTAACCAAGTCTGATCAGGATATCCTCCGTTTGATCAAAGGTTAGTGTCTTTAACCACAATGCCAAAGTCTTCTTACATTTATAGAGAGGTGTAGGATAAATATTCAATTCCTTATCTACTTTATTGTAGATATAAGAAGACTGACAATTGTATTGACGTTGTGCAAAACTAGTACGCACTCTGGAAGAATGACCTACTTTATCTTTTCGCCTCCTGTCCCGACAAGTTGGTATGTAAGGTAGCGTCTTATGGAGGTTTAAAGTTACATTCAAAATATATAATTTCCTGACGGACAGTAAATTGCTTATCGAATAGAGTTCGTTGGTAGGGTATCTGTATGGCTTGAAGTACATGATCTTTATAAGAGACCTTTGCGCCCTTTCTAGATCAATAAATTTCGTTTTTATGGCACCACCCCACACAGAAATACCATATGTGATGATAGATTGTGCCAAAGCCATATATATCCCGTTCAGAAGCTCGGAAGACATAACGTGGCGAAGTGTTCTAAATATCCAAATCAGCTTTCTTACACGACTAATAACAATTTCAATGTGAGAGTGCCACGACAGTCTTTGGTCGATCGTTATACCTAGGTATTTTGTGGTAGAGACTTTCGCGACGTTTTGACACCCGCAATTGTCCTGAAAGGAGTTGGCGCACCGATGGATTCGTATTTCAAAATCAACACCAGGCAGTGACCTTTGACTAGGCGTAAAACAAATGAAATTGGTTTTCACAACATTTAAAGTTAAAAGGTTAGTATTTAGCCAGTTCGCCATGATACAGAGCCCGCGTTCAGTAGTATGTCGCACCTCATCCCAGGATTTTCCAGAAAAAACCACCGCCGTGTCATCCGCGTAAGAGAATATGAGTTCTCCACTATTCCTCATATTACATAACTCGTTTATGTATATCAAGAACAGTGTCGGGCCAAGAACACTCCCCTGTGGGACACCAAAAGTAACTTGCTCCTCATTACTAGTCAGTTCATCAATGTGTACCTGTTGTGTTCTTTCACTGAGATAACTTTCAAACAATGAGAGAGCTGTTCCACGAATACCCATTGCTTCAAGCCGCTGTAGAAGGATGGGGACAGAAACGGTATCAAATGCTTTTTTTATATCTAGAAACACTGTTACACATTTAAAACCATTATCTACTTTGGCTACTATTTCACTTGTCAATGCTGTAATAGCGTCTTGGGTTGAAACTCCTTTTCTAAAGCCGTATTGTGATTTTGATAGAAGATTGTATTTATCTAGGTAATTAGTGAGGCGTTTATTTAGTAATTTTTCTAAGATTTTTGAGATAGCCGGTAAGACAGATATCGGTCTATAATTACTGACGTCGTACACATCCCCACCCTTGTGCACTGGAGTGACCAAGGATCGTTTAAGAATTTTCGGGAATATACCTGTTCTGAAAGAGAGGTTAGCAAGATGGGATATAAGGGGAACTACAAAATCTCGAGCCATTTTTAAGAATTTAGTAGGTATACCATCCCATCCAGGCGCACTTGTAGAGTCTAGTCCCATGAGTATGCCATAGTCTCAATTAAACCGAAAGACATGACGGATGACGACGTGGACTTGAGTTGATTTATGTCCAGTAGCCTTGTTTGTATAATGTCTTCAGCTAATATCTTGCCTATATTTACAAAGAAATTATTAACACGATTGATAGAGTCGAGGGGATGTGGCGTAATACTAAGAAGATGTGAACTTGAAGATTTAGAAGCCTTAAACTGAGTTATCTCATTAATTTTACGCCAAAGTATTTTAGAATTTTTGACGGAGTTTTGTATATTGCACCGTTAACGTTAAAAATAATCACTTTTTACATACAATTACAGACTTAGGTAGGTATCTAATATTGAAATGAACCTACTAATATTATAAATGCGAAAGTTTGTGAGTAGGGATGTATGGATGTTCGTTACTCTTTCACGCGAAATCTACCGAAGGGATTTTGATGAAACTTTTTAGTAATATAGCTTATATATCCGAATAACACATTGGCGCTAATTTATAAAATTAAACGCGGGTAACACCGTAGAGAGATTGTCTACGAATAAGTTTAAAAGAATTATTTAAGCCAAATTGTGTAGCAGGGCATATTACAAAATTTCTGATTATTTAAGTGATAAAAGTGCTTGGGATTGAGTTGTTCTGAGTCAACACACATTATAGTCATTAATCTTAAGTATATTTTATTTTAAAAAAAGGATTCCTACTGAGTTTTCTGGCAGTGTTTCTCAGTAGCTGCCACGTCATGCACTGCACGGTAGGGTAAAAAAAAATATGACGATTCCACATAAATGTAAAATTTTTACGGAATAAAGTACCTTTGACTTTGACTTTGACCGCGGCACACAGCTAGTAAAAAAATATCTTTTGGACAACTAACACATTGCCATACTATGGCAACCAGACAACTGATATACTTATAAATACATACATATTATAGATAAATTACATCCAGAAACAGAACAAATAAGCGTCCTCATCACACAAAGATTTGTCCTGGGTGGGGATCGAACCTACGATTTTTGGCTTAGCAGTCAGGAATGCTAACCACTAGAGCGAGTCAACAAACGGCTATTCATAGCAGCGAAAACTCATGTCTCTCTACTCTACAGGGTCCGACCAATTAAAGCACAGAAAAGCGAGTGCACCTATGACTGCAAGCATTGCGATTGGTCGAATGCAGTATTATTCGCACAACCAGTAGTTGTTCATTTTTTTCTTAGATACTATATCTAGTATACTATATCTAGTCTAGCAATCGTGGTATGTACTTAACTGCATGCACTTAACTTTTACAATAGTTTCACATAAAAAATATTGTATACTAGCTGTGGCCCGCGGTTTTACCCGCGTTAAACTTTATAAATTATAGCCTATGTGATAATCCAGGGTGTCAGCTAACTCCATAACAAATTTTATTAAAATCGCTCCTCGTTTAGACGTGAAGAAGTAACAAATACATACACTCACACACTCACAAACTCTCGCCTTAATAATATTAGTGTGATATAGGTACTGATTTATCAGAAAAGATAAATCAATAAATTAACTAATCTAATCTGTTTTATAAGTCTCATAAATTAATCAGTAATAAACGAAACATTTACGAGAGGTAAGGCTTAGTACTATTTAACCATTATTGGATATAGGGCCGTAAATAAGCTGGTGCCACTGGACTCTAGGGGACTCTCTTGGGTTTGGTTTGCTCCTGATAACTTCCCGATGCGCTACTAGTTCTCGATTCCAACACATAGATACGTACATACCTACATGCTAGAATCATCAAATGTCTGTTAAATTAGACAAAACATCGCGTTCATTTTTAGGCCTGTTGGCGTGGTTGGCGATTGCTTGCTTTTCACGCCGGCGTTCATGGTTTTGATTCTCACCCAGGACAGATATTTGTATGCATGAACATGTCTGTTTGTCCTGAGTCTGGATGTAACTATCTATATAAGTATGTATTTACAAAAGAAAAGAAGTATATCAGTTATCTGGTTTCCATAGTACAAGCTCTGCTTAGTTTAGGATCAGATGGCCGTGTGTAAATAATGTTCCAGGATATTATTATTATATTATAATATATGAAATACAAGGACGCAGATTGAAGCTTGTATAGGGCGCAGAAAAGGCTTTACAGCACTGTCAGTGGATACTATACTTTAATTGTGACAAAGTAACTCTCCAATCCTCTAACTATGAACACTTTTCTGGAACTTTTACCTCTTGAACCCCTGTTGGCATCAGATAGCTTATTACGATAGCTAACTGATGTCAACTAGATATACAGAAAATGAAAAGTATGAACGAATTTGATAGGAACGAAGCGTTGTGATTGGCTAGTCATATCACGCAATTAAAACAACTGCAGGTCTCTCACCGAGAGCTAGAACTCATTTTTATGTAGGTACTCGTTTATATGATTTTTGCAAACTCATGATAATAATATCCTGGGACATTATTCACACTCGGCCATGTGATCCCAAACTAAGCAGAGCTTGTAATATGGAAACCAGATAACTGATATATTACACATACTACTTTTCTTTTGTAAATTCATGCTTAGATATCACACTAATATTATAAAAGTTGTGAGTGTGTATGTTTGTTACTCTTTCACGCAAAAACTACCGGACGGATTCTGATGAAACTTTGTAGGAATATAGCTTAACTATATATCTGAATAACACATAGGTTTTAATTTATAAAGTTTGACGCGGGTAAAACCGCGGGGCACACCTATTATAGGTATATATTATTACACCCGGACTCAACACAAACATACATGTTCATGCACACATACCTACTCCCTGGGTGGGAATCGAACCCACGACCGGCGGCCTGCGGCGTGAAATTTACCAACCACGCCAACCGGCCCGTCAACAAATAGTAAGAGCTCAGGGGCTTACACAGTGTTTTATGAGACCAAAAAAATTTCCCTCTGCTGTTTATGGCTTTAATCGATCAAGGTATCCATTTAAAACGCACGACAAAAACACCCACGTGTCAATTTCAAATACCTTTTTTTATAAAAATTATAGAAGTTTACATGAAAGTTACCTTAAAAAAAATTAAAATATATTCTGAAGACGTAATTATCCAAGATATTTGTTTTTAATAAATATTATCTAATAAACCTTGCCTCGACGCACGTCAACCTATCTTTATTTTTGGGAAATCTCTTCTGGATAATTAGTTATTAATTATTTACAAATTTACGTAATTATTTTTTTTCTTCGAATAAACTCAAAAGTGGGACTTGTGACTAGTACAAAAAGATAGCTATTAAAAAGGCCTATCAATAATAAAAAAACCAAGTTCCACTTCCGCGGCCTTTGGGAGAAATAGATTATTTTGTTCCAAGGTCAAATTATACAGTGTAGGGTTGCTACCACAAAAGGTCACTCAATATCTCGACTTATTTTTTCAAAAAATAATAAGTAGAACCACTTCTTTTACAGAAATAAAAAATTCATTGTCATATTAATCGTGTAGCACGTCATAAATTATAGTTTACAAACAGAGAACTTAATATGCCACGCAAACAAACTCGCGTGCAAACGGTAATCTTATTCATATAAATCGTTTTCGTTTTGTAGTATTAACGTACAATCATCATCATCTTCATCATCATTGGATAAATCTTCATAGGCTACCTCTGCGAAGGGCAAGTTTTTTCGTGGATTGGTTTTAATAGGTCACGTACAGCTTCTGGCAGACTAGGTCACTTGGAGAATCTTCTGCGCTGATTACGGTGTACCATAGAAATGAATGGATCCCATGATTCAAGTGCACGGTGAAAAAGGTCGGTCATAGTTTTACTCCTGTTCATTTTTCGACAGTGGTGCTCCCTATCTGTGCGCCAAAATTTGTTACGCGACTTGAATGCTTGATCTGAGAGCGCTCCCACAGGAAGTGAACAGGATTTAATAATCTGTTCACCGTGCACTATAATTTTGTGTACAGTCACAGGCATCGGGTGCCAATTATATGACTGGACGTACCTTTCCGCGAGCATGCAGCAATAAATGTATAATATTTGGGGAATTTTAGCCAGTAAAAACTGTTACCTCCTTCACCACGTGGAGGTATTCCCAGCGTATATTATATTACGTCCTACCTATGATAATAAAACGGCCTGCCAAACATGCAATTTAATTACACATATTAATGAGATAACTTACTGAAAAAAAGAGTTAAAAATAAAATTAATTAAGGTCAAGAAGAGTGACAACCCTAGCGCTGTTTTTTAAAATTCAATTTCTCCCAAAGGCTGCGAAAGTGGAACTTGGTTTTTTTATTGTTGATAGGCCTTTTTAAGAGCTATGCTAGTCACAAGTCACACTTTTGAGTTTTTAAGGAGAAAAAAAATAATAACGAAATTTTGAAAATAATTAATAACTAAATATACAGAAGTGATTTTCCAAAATTAAAAATAGAAAACCATGCGCCTAAGGATGTTTTATCAGATTATATTTATTTAAAAAAATCAACTTGGTTAGTTACGTTCTCAGAATTAATTTTATTTTTTATAAGTTCAAGGTCACCTAAAGTTCAATAATTTTTATAAAAAAAAGTATTTGAAATTGACACGTGGGTGTTTTTGTCGTGCATTTTAAATGCATACCTTGATCGATTAATGCTATAAACAGCAGATGGAAATTTTTTTGGTCCCATAAAACACTGTGGCTTAGTATGAGTTTGAGCTCTTGACGGATATGCTTCTAGGACTGATTTCTGTCGTAATGACATTGTAAGTTTTGCCAGTCATAGTGCTTCGTTCTCGTATAGAGCTCGAACTCTAACATATATTTCGCTTTCGGTAGACTCGTACTAAGCATACCTACTCGTCAACGAATGGAAATCGTTAATGTGCTCTGTGAGATATCTTAATTATCTTTAGTTCGGGTAGATAATTAAGTTGCTGGCCGCGCTTCGGGTGCAACGTTTGATTAAAAATATTTAAGTTTGAATCTACTTTTATTTACATGACACGACAGTAAGCCTTACTTTACTGCTTCACCAGTCAAAAGAGGCGAACGAGGACTCAGGTCTTCTGCTAAAAACTACAAATAAAATAGGTATCCGCGCAAGAAGGAACCCGTTTTGGGGTTCAAATCTCGACCCCTATAAAAAGTAAAATAAATAAATAATGTCCTAATAGCCGCATTCCGGCCACGGCGCCCAGTCATTCCATAGAGATTAGCCATCTGAGCGGGACATATAATAGTGCATTAGTGTATGCGCAAACGCAGGAGCACTTTCTATTCCATCACTCTCAAGATCTGATGGGACGCCTAGCGACACGACCGGAAAAAGGTCAGGTACCGGACCGACGGCTTTACGTGCTCTCCGAGGCACGGGGGTATAATACCGCCAACTCCCAGACTTCGGGCTGATGCTGAGAAATTTTTCTTTTTACAGAAAATTCCCAATATCACTTTTTGGCCCGACCCGGGGTTTGAACCCACCTACGGACCTCGTTAACTGCTACCGCTAGACAAACGAGGAAGTAAAAAGTAAGTAAGTACCGACGGGAAGTCACTTGAGAGGGTTGGTTTTTATGAGCATAATGCGCAACTGTTGTTACTAAGCCGCTCATTGGATTGAGAATAGGGAAGGCCGTTTTGTGTGTGTCATGTTTGTAAAATATATGTTGGATCGATGATTTAAATTAAGGCTAAGGCAGTCGCCACGCCGCTTCGTGTCTCGGGTTCGATTCCCGCGCCGGACAACTATTTGTGTGACCCATAAATATTTGTTCGGAGTCTGGATGTAATTTGTGTCCGTCTATTATTGTAATGTAGGTACCCCGCGACACAGGGTTTAGTTCACTAATGCGGGAGTTACCTTAAAAAAACCGGCCAAGTGCGAGTCGGACTCGCGCACGAAGGGTTCCGTACCATTAATCTATAAAAATAAATAATTAAAATTAAATATTTATTTTATTTTGTTTTTTAGTTTATTATTTGTTGTCATAGCGGCAACAGAAATACATCATCTGTGAAAATTTCAACTGTCTAACTATCACAGTTCATGAGATACAGCCTGGTGACAGACGGACAAACAGACAGACAGGGAAGTCTTAGTAATAGGGTCCCGTTTTAGACTTTGGGTACGGAACCTGAAAAACTATTAAAACCTCCTATTCCGAAATCCTATTATTTCATGTTGGCCATTGGTTGGGAAAGCTCTTTAAATATTAGGTACCTACTCTTAATATTATCTACTTGTGTAACAGGCACAATAATAAAATAAAATAAAAAAGGTTTTTATTCACGTAGACTTCAAAAAAGCGCTTGTAAATAGTCAGAACATGTTTGTAGTATTATAGTTGTATACATTATTATTTCTAGTAACATAGATATTAGGTACACATGTATTGATAGTATTAAAACATTAATAAAATTTATTTTATAACAGCAATGATATTTAGCTAGCTCGAATCAAGTTATTGTCAAGAGATTATGTTTAAGTTTAATTATCTAGTTTAAGTCTAATTATCTAGTTTAAGTCTAATATTTGTAATACATATTGGCAATGGTTCTGTCTATATTAAGGTGATAGTATTATGACGGACCTTGTGTTAATAACGACGGTCGCGCTTTAATGCTACCACCGGATCCAATGCGCCCCAACTGAGAAGACCCAGCGAAACAAACTCAGCGGGTGTCTCTACTACTATAGATTTAAAAGACCTAAATATCAATAGGCGCTAATAGCTAGAGGCTCTCACCTGTCCGTAAGCGATCGGCGAGGCTAAGTAACTAGGCTCGCGGTCAGGCCATAGATGGGTGACCGCCAAAGTGGTTCTAATTTCTGAGCCTCTCCGTGCTTCGTAGGGCACGTTAAGCTGTCGGTCCCGGTTGTAGTCATTAGACAACAGTCGTTAAGCCATGTCAGAGGCCTGCTGGGCGACTTGAACAACTCAGACGTAACCACTGCCCATACGATAAGTAAGTAGGTAAGTAATACCAATAGAAGCTGAACATTTGCGCAGCTCGACAACGCCAACCTTTCAGTTTTCAATAAATTAAATGTTAAATAAATTTAGTCGAAAGTAAATTCGCAAATCGGGTCAATGTCTTTTATTCTTTTGTATGGTAATTTTATTATCATAATAAAAACTGTCATTAAAATAATGCGCAATCGAATAATTAAAACCACAAATGTTGTCGTATCATACGAAACGATGACCTATGACTTCTTATCAATCTTTTAATAAAGGATAATAATATGGATATCTTATCTTCAGCTTTACGTAAAGATCAATAGTCTTATCGAGTATATTATCTTTAGCCCTAAAAACCGATATATGCAATTTTAAGTTTCACACAATTACTAAACGAGGTGCCGAGATATCAATTATCTATAAAATTACCCCAAATTCAGTACCTATAATCAGAGAAAAATATTTAACGCCAAATAGAAATAATTATGTAAAACTCACACGTTTTCGACGAAGATGGATAGATTTTGTTTAAAATTCACTTTTCCGAGAGCGTTATATTATGATTATATTTAAAACTATTTATTCACATGCATTAACAGGGCCACATTATATTAAAATCACCGATATATGTGTACAACGAATTTCAGATCAATTACTCCTCGTTCAAATGTTCCGCGGTGACAGCGAAAGGCAAGATGACGTAAAATCAATCCGGCATTGGTCGATATTTCGTATGAGTTGCAATTCCAGTATATTTATTTCTACTATCGAAGCTATTTATAATTTGAGATGTTGGTTCGTCATATACTGTCCGTATAATATGAAGAACCAACTTGTCATAATATAGGAATTTAACTCGGATAAGGTATAAAAAGAAATGCAATGACACTACCCAAAATGTTAAAAATTGAGGCATTTCATGATGGTTATTTAATTTTGCATCTTTTTTAAAGCTTTAATGTTTATAATTTGCAGTCGCTATTATTACATAATTGTCTTCTCTATTCTCACTATTAGAAACTAATACTACAAAGTAGTCACATTTTGTGGTTTTCAAAACCTCCTGTCCTAAAAATGACTTTAAACAATTATTTAAAAGATACGGAATACACTAAATATTTATTATAGCCGTATTTTGGATACCGTGTTTATATATTATACTAGCTGTGCCCCGCGGTTTAACCCGCTTTAAATATTATAAATTACTAGCTATAAATATTTCCGTTCGTTCCGCGTTATAAATATTTTTATCCCTGCCCGTTTGTCCCGCGTAATACTTCGGGTTAAAAGTTAGGTATATTTCTTTTCATAGCCTATGACAGTCCACAATTACGTAACTATCTATTGGTGAAATAATTTTTAAAATCGGTTATGTAGATCCAGAGATTACCCCTTATAACGTCACAAACTCACAAACGTTACCTCTTTATATAATATTAGTATAGATCATAGCTCCTCATTCGTATATGATAGCGTGATAATATATTCGTGCAAAATTTGAAGTAAGAGTGAGTTTAGCCCAGACATACATACAGACAAACAGATAAACTGACAAAAATTCTAATAACTATAATTTTGTGCTCGATATTGATTGTAGATCAAGCCCCAAGTATCCTTTTTTAAAAATATTCAATGTACAGTTTTGGCTTTCTTACGATTTTATCGAAGTTATACCTCTTTTGGCGCGATGGAGAAAAATGATGAGAGTGAATTTTTACATTGCGCGCGCACACCGACACCTAAATTTAACTGCATGAAGTTAGTTCTAGATGAGAGTGAATTTTTACGATGCGCGCGCACACTGACACCTAAATTTAACAGCATGAAGTTAGTTCTAGGTGGTATGAAAATCGATAATTATGTTCAAGTTGTATATTCTAGTATTTTTATTTAAATAAAATCTTTTTGATTAATTTTAATATTTATCGTTAATTACTACTGCATTTTAGTTATTTTTTTTCCATACGCCAAAGAAGTATAACTTCTAACGCGTGTACATAAGTACACGCATTTTCATTTTTTTTATAAGTAGGTATAGATTTCGCTTTAAAACGAGACCATATATTCCATGTTATAGTCTGATTTAAAAGCTTTTAGCCTTAATGTTAGGTAAATGTCTGTCTGGAAATCTAATCAAATTTATAAAATTCCCATATTAATGTCATGTTCACATTGTTTGTCTGTAAACTCCTCCGAAATGATTCTTATGTGCATATTTGGTAGGTCTGGAATTGCTCGTAAACTATTTATTAAGCCTCCAAAGCCCAAAATATATTTTTTTTGCAATTTTTTTTATATTTGTTTTATTATGATTTTTCATTGTAAAATACACACAACCCAAAATTTTCACCCTTCTACTCCGAGGCACTATTTTTTATTAGTGATTTTAATATTTTAAATTATTTTTTTTTGATGATTGTGGTGATTTTTTTTGTGCTACATTCACAGTTGGATCTTGTAGGCGGCACTGTGATGATATTCTGGGTTTCATTTCTATTGTTGAGGTAGTACAACTTTTGCTGAGGCAGCTAGTATCAGTATAATATTTATCTTCCCTTATAAAAAGCCGAATACGTAGTTTCCTCGTTTAAAACTTTTGGGATGCGTTCCTCAAATATGTCTTGCACTCGTATTATAAAATTATGATTTAGTTACGAGAACAAAAACATATACTTAAAATTATTGAAGTTATACTTCTTTTGGCGCGATGGAGAAAAATGATGAGAGTGAATTTTTACGATGCGCGCGCACACCGACACCAAAAAATTTAACAGCACGACGTTAGTTCTAGGTGGTATGAAAATTGATAACTATGTTCAAGTTGTATATTAAGAAGTATAACTTCTAACGCGTGTACATAAGTACACACAAGTATTTTATTTGGCCTATTATTTGGCTTACTGTTTTGTCATTTCTTCTGATTAGTGAAAGACTAAAACAGTATGGAATGGCCGCCGATTTAGCGATGGTGTGAATCAACGGTTACGCGCTTGTGAAAACCACGATTCTATAGTCGTTCGAATAAGTCCATTATTATGATAAGTGAGTGCTGATAACACACCCATTAGCTTAATATTAATAATATTGTAATTACTACCCAGTTTAGTATTTATTCCTTCTGGCAATTAATTTACACCAATACATCTCTGCTCGACGCAGAATAGTTGAATATAAATGTTTTACAATATGGAAATTATTCGTACATTGATTACTTTTTATCATTATAAATATTAAACTATTTTTATTTAAAATATAAAGATACAAAATTCATACAAACTTCAATAAAGTAAATGAGCTTATAATTAAATATTAAAATTACTCCTGAACCTGTCAAACTGATTGAAACGGAATTCTCGTAGATTACGTCTTGGCTGAAGACGATCCAAAAATAATTTTAATTTGTTAAATAACCTTTTGTAAAGGTTTTACACAAAACGAGGATGTCGCTCCTAACTAAGAATATTTTCCGTACATTAGTACAGGTATGGTACAATTTAAGTGTTTTCTAAAGTGTTCAAAGTGTTTTCTAAGGGTTTCAAATATCTTGTTTGATGGTTTCGTAACTCTGTTTATGAAAAATTGTTTCAGCGGTTATTAAATGAAAATTATCATGTGTTACAACAAACAATGTGTTTATTTTGCGTGTTATCATTGGATTTATATGGAATTGGATATTTTTTATGATTTATGAAGTGTTATAACCGCACGTGATCCAGCTAATAATACCTTCAAAGATATAGTTATATCTTGCATATGCGTATATGTTTCCTACTCCTGTAACATGATAAAGTGTAATAATGAATAGATTATAATTGATGCGTTCTTGACCTTACATAGTTATTTTATAGGTACTTTAGTTTGCTTATACTACATAATTTTATACAATGTGTGTGTTTAAGTGAGATATAATACAATAGTTGATATCAAACTTATAAGGCCATTTGCTTGATTAACTATACTAATGCTGTTTGTATTGACTGAAATATATGATATCTTAAATCTTCCATTTAAGTCAGAGTAATTTATTTTACTTGTGTTACTATTGTACCAAAATAAGGAATACATCATAATTTAACTATTGTTTTGAGAATATTGCCACTTGATATATGAATTCACACAAACTTACCTTTGTCAATGTTTGTCCTGGTTTTATTAGAAACCTTTAGATACAACTAAGTGCCTCTCATCATCACCAGATGTGGCTAGAATCTTATTAGACCTTAATATTAAAATAGGATTTTAATAAAGAAAGTTTTGAATAAGTTTATTAAGAATATTAGTAGCACAACTTAATTAATTATTAGAGGTGTTAGTATCCAAAGTTTAAATAACAATTTAGCTATAGTTTTGTCCTCATTTTTATTGTACCATATGCTTAATTTCCAATACATATTGAGTCATTCAAATTAAACTTAACTTGGTATTGTTTGTGTCCTTATTATTTACCTTATATTTAGATAAAATTATCTTTGAATTAACAAACTAGCAGCCCAATTAACACAATTTTTATGTATTTCCTTTAAACTACACTGGGCTACAAAGATGTGCTTTAAAAGCATAAGGCATATACCTTCTCACATTGTGCTATATATTGTAATTTAAGCTATAGCCAAGTTCAGCTGAGTGACGAGTTGCATCCTTAAAGCAAATTGTGATATGCTACTTAAAATTAGAACCCATATTGTTTAGTTAATAATCTAAGTGTGTTGTTGGTAAGATTTTTACCGCCCCACATTTGGCAACACTGATTGCATTGATTGATGCTTGATACAAGTTCAGGAAAGAATGGGATACTGGACTGGAGGGATACAAATATAGGAGCATACTTTCTGTAAGAAATTGCAACTTGCAATAAGACCGCCATTGGTACATAATTATAATAACTGTTTTTGTAATTATTTTTTCATTCTGGTAAAGAGTTTTGTATTGTCTACTTTGGTTGGGGGACCTTCCGCAATTGCAGATGTTTTGTGATGAGAGAATATAGTTCCATTTTCACATGTGATGTTGAGTTCAATTTCTTATGACTCTGTTTAGACTACTAGGTACTCTTCACAACAATCTCTTAACATTGATTGTATTATGGTCATCAGACAGGTCTAAATATATATATAAGGATTTAAGAAAATATATGTGATAAAACAGACCGCATGGACGGACTAATTAATTTTTTGTAACCTTTATACTGTATTCGACTATGTTTATGTACTGCATTGTGAGCTTGACAAGTACAAGTGTATGTTAATACCCAAGTGCTGAATAAATTTAATTATTTCACTTTATTATAAAGTCACACTCCCATACTACCGTTATTATATTATTCCATGTTTTTGTTTTCAGGGATCCCAACATGTAGGCAAAGGTGTCCACACATCTAGTTCGGTAAACAAGAATAAAAACGTATGTTACGCCCCACATGGTAAAAGCACCCTGGTGAGAATACTAATTGTCTACTAATCCACCTATTTAAGCCTATCTTTTAATTCAAGAATATCTGTGTAGATAAAAGTTACCTATGTTACAAATCTACATGTCTGTTGTATTTTCACTGTAAGTTGCTAAGAATAGTTATTGCAGATTGTAGTAAAAGTTTAAACATGACAATATTCTTGGATCAAAATATTGACTTGAGATTGAAGAAAAAATAATGAGGTATAAAATTTATATTCAAAAGAATTGAGTATATATTATGAACAATAAGTACCTTAATTATCAATTGGAGACATAAAATAAGTAAATAAAATATCATGGTTATATTCTTTATAAAAAGCTGATTTTTATTTTGTTTCTAAAAATGCCTCATTATTTTTAAAAGCTAAATAATGTATTCAATATAATAGAATATGGTCAATCAAAATTTTTTAAAAACACAATTATTTTATGTTAATATATTTATTTTATTGTATAACTTACATTTAAATTGGTATCTAAATTCTACTATTTATTGGTTAAAAAAAACTGTTCTTTATTTTTTCATAATTATGATTCTAAAGTATACAGGTTCTACCGTTTTGTCTCCAAACATCCGTAAGCTGTGATTATTTTGTAATGCATGCGTGAATCCCAAATGTATGTTTTTAATACAATAGAGGACACCATTCTATTCTTGATTCAATGAAAAATGAGGAATTTTTGTGTGACCAAATTCAAAAATCTCAATTTCTTACACAATATAGGATGTGATAAGATTAACGAGCACAACATACGAATAAAATCAGGGTATCAGTAAATATGGTCACCCTATATATACTTCATTGTTTAAAAGAAATGCTATTGAACTTTGGTATAATCGGCATATATGAGGAAAACTTACTTTTTAATAACATAACATTTCACACACACACGTCACAAGACAAGCACACACACACAACTTTCACAAATTTGATAGAGAATAGGATGGTCTTAGATTAGCATGATTTATCCCTAACTATGTTACATGTAAAAACCCTTTAACTTCAAAAATGTCGAAAAGTGAATGACAATTGGTTTAAAAGCCTTTAAAGTTTGCTTCATATTCACACTACAGTATAATTATTGGGATATTCACATCAAAATCATCGCAATTTGGGAAGTCATTCACCAAGACATGTAATCTAAGATAACCAGTTAAAGGGTTAAAATATTATGTTGTAGCATGTTTTTAATTGAAATGCAGCATTTGTGTTGTCCAAACGCATTGGTATAACAGTAACATGGTAGACATTATGTTACCTACTCATTTATTATATATTTATAGCTTTAGATAATCTATATTTACATAAATATGAGGTAAGTTTTATAAAGATACAGTCGAACCTCTATAAGTGAGAACTTTAAGCATTGGATACATAACATAAGTGTGCAAACAAGTATATGGTTCGCGCGGCAAGTAATTAGTGTTCCCTAAGATACTTGTAAGGCATGTGGAATTACTCACACATCCTCCCTGGTGAGGTCCATACTTATGAGTTCAAAATAACAACCATGTATTCTTTAAGGTACTTGAGCATTCAAACTAATCATGTATGAAAAAGCAAGTCAGAATATTTAATATTTGGTTTCTGTATAGACAATTAATTCAGTTTTAAGTATCTTATAGGATTTCACAGAAACCCAATTATTAAAAAAAAAATGTTATATAAAGTTTACCTAATTTGGAGACCATGAGCTCTGGCTTGAATAGTCTGCCTTGTAAAGTACTCTTGTATATGGTAGGTTAACTTAAGATTTTGTTTGGCCTGTTGGAGTTGTGATAAGTGATCCTGACTGCTAAGGTTGTAGGTTCGAGCCCCTTTTCTGTTTCTGGGTGTAATTTATCTATATGTATGTATTTAGAAATATATAAGTATGTTTATCAATTGTCTGGTTGCTATAGTACAGGCTCTGCCTAGTTTGGGATCAGATGGCATAGTGATAGTTGTCCCAAGCTATTTATTTATATATAGTGAACAACAACTTGTGTTTATAATGAATAAACGAATGCAGCAGCCTATCTGCTTCCCTTTATGGACTAGTAAGAAGCAGGTTAAAAAGTCCCATTTACAAATTTATACTTTAATTTTTATAGCTGCCTCATTTAAAATATAAGTGAGTATATTCCTACAGAATTAATGTACTCAGACGTTAATATGTAAATTTTTGTTACAAAGTCAATTTCAATTATCCAAGTTCCACTTACACAGGTCTGACTGTTCATAGTAAATTGTATTTTATAATTAAATTTTCAAAGAAGGTTTATATGTTCTCAATATTAACATTTAAAATATAGGTAGTTTATGAAGGTAGCAATGCAGATTATGTAATTTACTGGTACTATTACTGAGGTTGTTTTAAACCGATGGTGCATCAAATGATAGTTTCCAATGAATAAGGTGACAGTGTTACATTGGTTGATTTAAAGTGCGCAGGCCTTTTTGCGCCCAGTATTTTAAACAATTTTTAATAATCGATATAATTTAGAACCATCATTAATTTACGGTTAGCTTTTTTAGACTACTGCAATAAATACATTTCGGCCGTCTACAATCGATTGTACGCTCGTGATGAGATTCTGGTCACATTGCTAAGCCAGCATTCTTGAGAGTTCTGAGTCCAGACCAACCTCCACCACTTATATTTTTATGAATTGCGTACATTCAGATTCGTCCCTTATATCACTATAATGAAGGCTGAATTTCGGGTGCTCCACAAGTCAAAGTCAGGGCAACACTATAGGTACTGTTATAAGCGGGGGGGTGTCCGTATAAGTAAGAGTCGATTTTTGTTGTACAAAATCGAATAGATGGGCTCTACTGTCAGATTTATTGAAGAAGTGCTACTTATAATGATTTGTTTTGTGTAGGTCTTTATTTAGCCGTTAATAGGACTTTTTTTACTACTTAACTAGTGTATAGGATGTTCTTTCATAATAGTTTAGATAAATGTTATAACAAAGTATATATGTTTAGCAATCCAGCTCGACGGAGGGCCGCATCAAGGCTACTTTGATTCCCGGCGATGGCGTCGGCCCGGAGCTGGTGTACTCTGTACAGGAAGTATTCAAGGTAGGTGCTTAAAAATTAAATTCCTTTTAAACAGTTTCTTTTTCAAGTGAAAAAAAAAATATGGAACTCGCATTATGGTCACGTCACGCTTCCCATGTGCTATATGCACATGGGAATAAAAATGTACACTACATGTGTACTTTTTGGGTGATCAAAATGTATAAAACTGGTATCATCGACACGTCACGCTTCCCATGAGCTCTATGTATACTGGGTATGTATGTGTTCTTTTTGTTGAACAAAAATTGTGTGTGTCATCGTCACGTCACGTCCCATGAGCTATATGTGTAACTATTGTATATTGTTCAGATTAGAAGTGCAAAAAGTAGTTTTCACTTTTATCTTCTATACTCTCTATCTCTGAATGATCTGTTGAATGCACGTGTGGGGCAGTGGTTATAACAGACGCGGCGCCACTTCGTGCCCGGGTTCGATTCCAGAAAATGGCAATAATTTGTACGATTCATATGTTGTTGTAATTTTAATTATGTTCGTAAAGTACCCCGCAACACAGGGTCAACTTTCCGTAGTGCGGGCGTTATCTTAAGAAAAACGTCTGAATATAAACTAAACAGTTATAAAAAATGGAATTGGTCTTATGTTATTTAAAACTGGAATTACCTTGGCGAAGTATCACCTATATAATTGTGTAAACGATATTAATGCATAAAAACGATTTATAACTTTTTCGCTGTGCGATTTTATGCCTTGGCATAAAGGTTTATGGACTAAAATTGAGTGGAGGTTTGGTTACACACGCATTGTTAAACTTCATTTAGGTTTAGATTCTTTTCCTCGGGCCGGATTGTATTATCTAAAACTCTTATACTATTCTCAGGCGGCGAACATCCCGGTAGACTTCGAATCATTCTTCTTCTCCGAGGTGAACCCGACGTTGAGCGCGCCCCTCGAAGACGTCGTCTCATCCATCGCTAGGAACAGAGTCTGCATTAAGGTAGTTATACAGTTTAGATTTATAGTAACACCAGTTGAGATATTTAAGTAATTGGGCGAGCCTCCCATAAGTCAAATATTTTTGTACCTGTGTCAATTTGAGTACTATGAGCATGTCAATTTGCGTACCTATGTATGAAAAATTACTAAAAAAACAACCGGCGCATGAAGGGTTCCGCACGATTACCTAAAAAAACGAGCAAAAAATTCACGTATCTTGTATGGGAGTCCCCTTAAAGATTTTTGTTATTTTATTTTTTAGTATTTGTTATAGCGGCAGCAGAAATACATCATATTATGTGAAATTTCAAAATGTAAACCGTCTAACATCACGTTTCATGAGATACAGCCTGGTGACAGACGGACAGACAGACAGACAGCGAAGTCTTAGTAATTTATTTTAAAATTTTGTAAGAGAAAACATATATTTTTGAAGTCCATATTTCACTTGGAGTTTTTATTGTATAAAAATATTAGTTGTAATACAAAGTCATCAAAAAGATAATGTAGGCTTAACATTAATGTAATATTAAACTTTAAGACAATGTAGATACGAGCCTTCTATTTCGACATTGCTGTCGTCGGCCCATTAGCTCAGTTGGTTAGAGCGTCGTGCTAATAACGCGAAGGTCGCGGGTTCGATCCCCTCATGGGCCATAATATCTTTTTGTGAATTTATTTATTTTTCTCAAAACTTTTTTATAAAGTATCTATTATTTATGTATGTATTTTATGTTAAAATCAGAGTTGTGCGAGGTCTAATAAAGTGAATGTTGTAAAGAACATGACTAACAAATAGAATAAAAAAAAAATACCTACCAGGTTGAGAGATTTATCGTTTTTGGGGTCTACTATTGCAATAATAAAGGGTATTTTTGACTAACTTTTGTCCCATTTTAAATAATTTATTTGTTAGAAGTTCTAAAATCAAAATGGTATAAGTAGTTACTTATATAAATATGCGAGGTTTGCGGTCATCCTATAGATGGGTGACTGTCAGTGGTTAATGGTTAAATGGTGTATAATTTAAAATAAAGCCGAATAACTCTCTACGATTTTGTTTTCAAGTAGGTTATTCCAGGTACTAAAAAGTTAAAATTACCAAAAGAGCTTGGTCTTGATCTAACCATAAATTAAAAATTATTATGTCCAATTAATAATTTTATGTAACCGCTATACTTTTTTTATGTATATTTATTAGCTGTGTCTCGCGCTTTTACCCGCGCAATTTTTATAAATTATAGCCTATGTGTTATTGGGATATATAAGCTATATTACTACAAATTTTCATCAAAATACATTAGATGGTGTTTAAGTTGCCGATTAAGTCAATTTTTTTCTTAATTTAATAACATGAAATATTTTATACAATTTTAAACTTTTGCGTATCATATTTAGATATAAACTTTGTTTACAGGTATTAACGCCACTAACCTTTATTGTTATTTTCCCGACGTTTCGACCAAGTTGCATTGATACCGATCAATTCCCTCAGTAGCGAAGCAACACGGCTGCGCCAGTCAGCCCGTAACCACGATCAATGAAACCGGAAAAATCCTACTAATATTATAAACGCTAAAGTTTGTAATTGTGGATGGAGCGATGTTTGTTACTCTTTCACGTAAAAACTACTGAATGGATTTTAATGAAACTTTACAATAATATAGCTTATAGGCAATAATAACACATAGGCTACAATTTATAAAGATATTGTGTGAATTGTCCAAAATATAACGATAAGTGTCAAGTAAGTATGAAAAAATCAACCATCTGCGAGCTATTCCGGCGTGCACTGCCAAAACCGTTATAGGTAAACATCCTACTAAAATTATAAATGTGAAAGTTTGTGAGTATACAACATGTAACGTAATTAACGCAAACCCTCAAACACCCCAATAAGAATATTATGGTGTAATCATAATACATACTTACACTGAATTTTTAATTTGACATGTATAAGCCTTGTTATTTACTAAATTAGTTTATGGGGATAAAGTTAATCTTACATTTGAATTTGTATTAATACAAATAAAACTGCGATTTAAAAGTCTTATTACTTAGACTTACGGTCCATTTAAATTTGTTTTGACTGTACGGGGTTAGGGTCGTAGCACACATATCAAAACTGAAAGGGATCGTCACCGTATCAACTCGAGCCGTTCAGTATTATTTGTATGAAACTCCTTACTGCCACGCACACTAATCGGAATCGTAACGTAATCGCATCGCCTCGGGCAAGCTCACGAACCGCGGTGCAGTGCGCGGTCGACTTGCTGTCGGCTTTCCGTACCCTCGCTTACGGCTCTCCGTACGCTAGCTTACGTATCTTCGCCACTCTCCGCCCGCGCGGTCAGCGTTGCCGCACGTGCTATACGATTCACGAGAGAGGCGACCGTGAAGTTAGCCTTTGCGAACCTTCGCGCATGTACACTCGTACAAAAGTGTTATTCATTTTATTTTAAACCAAAATACGAATAAAAACTTACAACGTCTAGCCGTCAACCAGCGGTCGGCGAGCCGTAAGCGCGGCGTCACCTAGCTGTAGCCGAGTCGACGGGGCGGAGCTTTTGTTCCGCTTACGTTACGTGGTTACGTAAAGTGGACGACTGCTTGACGCCGAGGAGAAAGGCGAGGCGGTGACGATCCCTTTCCGTTTTGATATGTGTGCTACGACCCTTAATGTGCCAATAATGTCCGTTTTTAATTATTTTGGAATAAAATAATACCTATATTAAAAATGTTATACATCGATTCAGTAAACGATTCTGAACAAACTATTTTCAGGATGTGCGTTAATAAGTTACATGTTGTAGATGTATGGATATATGTTTATTGCTCTTTTACGCCAAAACTACTTTAACCCGGATGAAACCGCGGGTCTAGTAAACAATAAAATGTTTATATGAAATATTTTGTTTTTGTTTGTTAGGGTATCCTGGCCACCCCCGACTTCTCCCACACCGGCGAGTTGCAAACGCTGAACATGAAGCTCCGTAACGCATTAGACTTGTACGCCAACGTGGTGCACGTCAAGTCGCTGCCCAACGTCAAGTGCCGCCACCATGACGTGGACTGCATCATCATCAGGGAGCAGACCGAGGGGGAGTATTCCGCCTTGGAACACGAGAGTGTGCCCGGTTAGTGATTCCGATTTTTCAATTTGAAGGTCTCGTCTGATGGCAAGCACAGACTAAGACTGCATTGAAACATGAAAAAGAACGAAGTTAAGTCAATATCAGCTTTATAACCAGAGTAGACTGAGGAAGAGCATTCTGAAGTTGAACATGACTGCACGTGTGGCGCAGCGGCTAAGACAGTCGCCTCGCCGCTTCGTGTCGCGGGTCGAGTCCCGCGCTGGACCAATATTTGTGTGACCCATAAATAGTTCATATTCATTTATTTTTCATAAACATGGGTTAGGTTTACAGTTGTACAGTAATTATGATTTACGCCATGTTTTACCTATGGCGTATGAAATTTAGCAATTTAATAATAACATAATATACTAAACAATAATATAACATTTCTAAATAATCATTTAACATTAAAGTAAGAATATTAAAACAATATGTCAACATTATCCGAATACAGCAAAGCTACCAGCCAATAACAGTTACACTTGAAATTACAATTGTTCTGAGTCTGGATGTAATTTGTCTCCGTCTATTATATGCTTGTAAAGTACCCCTAGAGTGTTGTCGTTAAAAAATAAAAAAAGACATTAAAGCGTGACCTGTTAGTCATTTCCCAAAGCTTGGTTAAGGCCACCCACCCTCCTAACCGATCGGATTTTAGATTTGGCTCATCTGATTTGACCCTACTAGTCTACTGATGGTAGGAACATAAGTAAAGAAATATAATAATAATAATATCCTGGGACATTATTCACACACGGTAATCTGATCCTAAACTAAGCGGAGCTTGTACTATGGAAACCAGATAACTGATATACTACATATACAATTTTTCTTTTGTAAATACATACTTATATAGATAATTTACACCCAGACCTCAGGACAAACAGACATGTTCATGCACAAAAATATTTGTCCCGGGTGGGAATCGAACCCGAGACCTCCGGCGTGAAAGGCAGCGTATCTACCAACCACGCCAACAGGCCCGTCAATAAAAGTAAAAAATACCGAAACAGCTTGGCTTTGCTCCAATGACCAACTTATAACTTTTCGATGGTCATAGTACACCGAGCGACACGGCTACTGCCCGTTCTCTAGGAGATATTCCCCCGGGTTGACTCTACGCCCACCCACGGGATGAGATGGAGTGATGTTTGCTTTTCACCCCAGAGGTCGTGGGTTCTATTCCCACCCAGAACAGATATTTGTGTGCATGAACATGTCTGTTTGCCCTGAGTCTCTGTGTAATTATCTATATAAGTATGTATTTACAAAATAAATGTAGTATATGTAGTACATCAGTCTGGTTTCCATAGTACAAGCTGTGCTTAGTTTGGGATCAGATGGCCGTGTGTACATAATGTCCCAGGATAATGTCCCTCAGGAATGCTGTCATCTCACGAGAATATATATCACACAATAGTAATTATTGGTGTATATTTGGTGCCATGTAAGAAGGTCAATCACACTTCGTTTGTGTCTGATGGTGAACAGACAGACAACATCTAAGATGGACCACACAAATACTAGCCGTCAACCATATCTCATTTCACGAGAATATATATCACACAAAAGTAAATATTGGTGTACATTTGGTGCCAGGTAAGAAGTCAAGTGTCAAACACACTTCGTTTGTGTCTGATGGTGAATAGACAGATAACATCTAAGATGGACCACGCAAATTCTAGACAGTGCCGTTTTGCTCTGGGTTGGTACGGGCTCTGGATATACATCTTTGTAAGTGGACCATTAAATCTACCCAAACATGCAATACTCAATTGCCTTTTAAAACATGCTCTTAACCCAACATGCAATAAGTCAAAATTAATAGAATTAAATTGATATGTTTCCAGGCGTAGTGGAATGCCTGAAGATCATCACGGCCGCCAAGTCGGAGCGCATTGCCAAGTTCGCGTTCGACTACGCCGTGAAGATGGGCCGCAAGAAGGTGACCGCGGTGCACAAGGCCAACATCATGAAGCTGGGAGATGGCCTGTTCTTGCGCAGCTGTGAAGAGGTATGCGTGTTAGAGAAATGACGTCCACTGCTGGACAAAGGCCTCTCCAAAAGATTTCTATATTGGAGGGATGTCTATCATCTATTTACGTAGTTGTTTGACCGAAATTTAAATACAGTGGACATTAGAAAAGAATCTCAAAAATGGGAAATCATCCAGCGGGTCTCGAACCAGCACCATCTACCTATCCGGGCTCTGCGTTAAGCTCCGAGCGATATAATTATTATTATTAAATAAATTTTATAAATTGTTTAACAATCCGTGTACCTAAATATCTATGTAACTAGAAATAATTATGTACACTTAACACAAACATGTTCTAACTATTTACAAGCGCTTTTTTAAAGTCTTTGTGAATAAAAACCTTTTTTATTTTATTTATTTAACTAGCCGTGCCCCGCGGTTAGTTAAATAAAAAAAAATCTTATCTGTTTTTTCTTTTAATAAAAAATAAATTCTAAAAACTATATTTTTGGCTTCGATATCGATTGTAGATCACGTCCCAAGTATCCTTTTAAAAAATAATCTATGTACAGTTTTGACTTTCCTACGATTTTATTATATGTATAGATAAACATAAGAAAGCTTGTAATATTACATCTTTGAGGTGTATATGGATGAAAACAGTTTTTGTACACAGTAGGTACAATATGAGACATTAAATTTCAGATGGCCAAACTGTACCCCCGTATCCAATTCGAGAAGATGATCGTTGACAACTGCACGATGCAGATGGTATCGAACCCCAACCAGTTCGACGTGATGGTGACCCCCAACCTGTACGGCAACATCGTTGACAACCTGGCCAGCGGACTGGTCGGCGGCGCAGGCGTAGTGGCGGGCGCGTCCTACAGCGCCGACTGTGCTGTGTTCGAACAGGTAAGATTAAAAAACCTGCTTTAAAAAAAATTGTCGAAATAATTACTTGAATTCAAACGTTACAAAACATGTGCGGTAACACGAATTCTTACCGGACACTGCAAGCTGAATAAGCACATGTTCAACCTAAAGTTGGCCGACAGCATAATTTGCAGATTCTGCCAAGAATCATTAATTATTAATAATTAATCAATATTAATAAATATCTAGGGACAATGTCACACAGATCATCCTAGCCCCAAACTAAGCAAAGCTTGTACTATGGGTACCAGGCGACGATATACTTGTATAGATAGATAAATACATAGAAAACATCCATGACTCAGAAACAAATATTCGTGCTCATCACACAAATATTTGCACTTACCGGGATTCGAACCCAGGACCACCAGCATCGTAGGCTGGAGCACTACCAACTAGGCTACGGTGACCGTCAGACGGTACGGTGCTCTTTTGCACATTCTGTGTTCGTGCGGACCGCTAATGCGTTGTAGAAGTATCTACGTTGGACAGCATAATTATAATGCAACCGGAAGAGATACAAACACTCACTGCACAATCCATCTGAGAGTTTTTGGAAGCTGTAGGATTGAGCAGTGAACTTTGACAAAGTCAAGGAGCTCTGCTACAACAAACCAGTAATGGTCGAGGTAGCAAGATGCCATCAAGGCATTAAGCCCCAAATAACTAATAATAATAAATCTGCTTTAGTGACTGATTAATCCAATAATGATCAAACATTAACCTTTTTATTATTATGACAATTTCATCCAGATAATTGATACACATAGGTATATATTTCTTAATACCTACTTATTAGAGATAAATTACACTCAGACATGATATAATCTTGCTCATCATGAAAGAAAGGAATGAAGATATACACAAGCAATGAAAAAAAGCGATGTGAAATATTCTTTAATATTGCACGTCAACTATATTTTTGTACTTAAAATTCTAATTCTCGTTTTCAGGGAGCGCGTCACATTTTCTCTGGAGCCGTGGGCAAAAACATCGCCAACCCGTCGGCCATGTTACTGGCATCCGCCAACCTTCTGTCACATGTCAACTTGCACCCTTACTCTAGACAGATCAAGAATGCCATCAAAAAGTGAGTTCTTATTTGTTATTTATGAATTAAGGCTCCGAATGTAAAAACAGCAACCCGATGTCCACGTTACTGGCTTCTGCCAACCTGCTGTCACATGTCAACTTGCATCCTTACTCCAGACAGATCAAGAATACCATCAAAAAGTGAGTTGTTATTAGTGAACTAAGAATTAGGCTCTGAATATAAATACAGTGCTCCGACGGCCATGTTACTGACTTCCGCCAACTTGCTGTCACATATCAACTTGCACCTTTACTCTAGACAGATCAAGAATTCCATCAAAAATTAAGTTCTCATTAGTTAATTATGAATTAGGCTCTGAATATAAAAACAACGCCCACCCGACGGCCATGTTAGTCGCCTTCGCCAACCTGCTGTCACATGTCAACCTTACCCTTAGACTGATGATCAGGAATGCCATCAAAAAGTGAGTTAATATTTATGAATTAAGGCTCCGAATATAAAATCATCGCAAACCCGATCGAAATGCTACTGATCTCCGCCAACTTGCTGCCACATGTCAATGTACGCTTAATCGAAACAGATCGTAAATGCCATTAAAAGTGAGTACTTATTATTATTACTCGTGACTTAAGGGGCCTTTTACAGTCCACTAGCGCCGCCAATCGAAAATATGTCATAACTCGTAAATATAGCTGTTTAGCTAAATCGTGCATTCAAAACATAAACGGCCGTTTTTGTTACAAATGCACGATTTATCTAAACAGCTATATTTCAAGTGTTGACAATGTGTTATAAAATTACGTTATTGCCTTTTCTACAGTAATAATAGACCACATTTTGTATTTTTGATTCTATTTACGAGTTATGACATTTTTTCGATTGGCGGCGCTAGTGGACTGTAATAGGCCTCTTAAGCTCTGGATATAAAAATATCAACAACCAGATATATTTTACTAGCCTCCGCCAATCATTTGTCACATATGAACTAACACGCACACGGAGAAATCCAGACTCCAGACAGATCAAGAATGGCATCACAAAGTGAGTTGTAATTATTTTACTCATGAACTAAGCTCTGAACATAAAAAGTATCACCAACCAGATGAATATGTTACTGGCCTCCGCCAATTTGTTGCCACATATCAACATGCATTACTACTGCAGACATATTAAGAATGGCATAACGAAGTGAGTTGTTCTTACTTATGGTTTACATCTAAATAAAAAAAAATCTCCAACTCGACGGAGAAGTTACCGACCTCCGTCAACCTGCTTCTGCTTCATGTGTAAACTTGCACCCTTCCTGCAGACAGATCGTCAATGGCACAATGGTTTGAACTTCTTAATTACTAACGCCCGGTTCCTATATTCCAAAAACGAATCGTTTCTACTACGAATAGTTAGAATTTCTACCAGCCGTAACGCAAAACCGTTCCTATAAAATACTAGTCGTTATCCAAATAACCAACGTCTGGTTACTAACGGATGGGAGGTCGTTAGTAAGCTTATTGTATGGAGATGCGTTCGAAAGTGTTCCTATAAATATTTTCTACTGTCACGGAACTGTCAAAATAACGAGGCGTTACTGCTTTGATTACTAGTCGAATTCGGTCGGTATACCAGTCGTTTGTATTTGATTTTGGTAGTTAACATAGTGTTTGAGGAGATTTCCGTGATGTCTAGCTCTGAAACTGATAGAGAATTCATGGCTTTGTTTTCCGTTAGAAAGGGTTGATTATTTTTCTATCTTCTAAGATTTCATAACCACAAACCTTAGATTAAATACTCAATTTAAAAACTTCTTTAGAAACCATGAAATACTCTTGGACAGACGTCAGACGACAGACGCATGCGCCATGCGCTTTCCTGTTACGCGTTTTGTTCACACCATGCACTCGTAACATCAAATTTTCAATACTAATGATTTATAAATATTTTAAACCTAAACGCAAATTAAATTATTACTGTAACTATAAGTACAGTAATTTGTACTATTACTCACATAATATTACAGAATAATAAATGATTTTAGTTGCATAATTGACGTACGACGTTTTGTTATAACTAATCGTGAAGAGGAGCGAGAGGTTCATCGCCGAACGAGTCGTAGGTGGTTTAAACTACGGATGTTCGTCGCAGGTAGGGCATTGTGGAACACTAGTTTTGCATCGGTATCGGTAGCTGAATTACGGATGGTAACGTTGGTCCAATGACGGATCGTAAAATAAAGGAACCGGGCATAAGCCGATCGCCTTCAAAATCTATATTAGATATTGAAGGCTTCGAGTACTAATATATGCTGTGTGGCGGACGGCATAAAATATCGTCACTCCATCTCATATCCCAAATCCCAAAGAACGGGCAACGTCTCTCTGTGTACTATGACCATCATACTGCGATCGCCAACCCGTCTGTCAAGCGTGGCGATTATGGCATATCCCACCAAATAATGGATACAACTCCATTGTGGAAATCTTTTGGGGAGGCCTTTGTCCAGCAGTGACATGGGCATGGATTCGGCTGACAGGATGACTAATATATGAATGTTAATTATATTTCCAGGGTACTTCAGGACGGCAAAGTGAGGACAAAAGACCTGGGAGGCCAGTCCACCACCAAAGACTTCACGTATGCTGTCATACATAGCTTGGCCTAAACTATAGTTAAATATTTACCGTGTAACAGAATTAACTGCACACAGTTTAAAGATTCTTTCAGTAACTCAAAATAAACTTTTTACCTCGCCGACCAGTCCGTGGAATCAATTAACTGCGAAAGTATTCTCTATCCAGTAAGACACCTTCAAGAAGCAAGCCTCCTTGTCTCTGCTGTAGCAATTGTCCATGGGTGGCGGTGATCACTTACCATCAAATGACCCACTTGCTCGTTTGACTTGATATATAAAAAAAACTATTAATTTGATCAATATTTGTCACTTTTGACATCTGAGAATAGTAATTTAAATAAGTTCTATGGGATCTTCGGGATCTCATATTCTCCATACTGAACCACCAATCAGCGAGTTTTAACGAACTACTAGGTCGCCCTATTATTTTAATATCACGAATACCCCAGTTGACCCGCTACGAATTGTTTTTGCATTGTATCTGTGGCCAGCTGAATTCGCTCAAAACTAGTAAATCGAAAATTAACTCATACGGCAGTTATAAGTGTAGATTTACACGTGGTATTGCGACAATAAACAGTTAATTTTGTTACACTTCTAAATTAAAAAGTTCATCCTCGCCTAGCGAAACCCTAGTAACATGAGCTCCAAAGTTTAATTTAAGAATAATTATTTCTATTTATTTTGTAGAATTCAAGTGATCTGTTAAATCATACAAATTCAGTATTTCTAAGTATTTATGTAGATACATCAATGTAAATATGAAATAAAATGAGAAATTTATTCGGTGGTCTTTTATTTGCGAATGTTTGATTGGTTTAAATTAAATTAGATCGTAAATTTCGTGTTGTATGGGCACTTTATCCCACTTTCTTTCTTTTCTTTTTTTTAAGACAACACCCGCACGAGGGAATTTAATCCCTGTGTCGCGGGGTACTTTACAAGCATATAATAGACGGACACAAATAACATCCAGACTCTGAACAACTATATATGGGTCACACAAATAGTGGTCCAGCGCGGGACTCGAGCCCGCGACACGAAGCGGCGAGGCGACTGTCTTAGCCGCTGCGCTACGTGCAGTCACTTTTCGGCCTTGCTATTTAAAAGTTTTCAAAAATTAAATAGAATTAAGACATTGATAACAGATTAATTTGTAGTTTTTCCCAAGTTTGCCAAATCTGTCATGATTAAAATAAAACACGTATATTTTATTTTGTCTTATAAAACAAAATATAAAAAACTTTACAAAACTTTTCTATAGAAAACTTTTCCATAGAAAACTATGCAAAATTTTTCCATAGAAAACTTTGCAAAACTTTTTATAACCCATAGAAAAGTTTTGCAAAGTTTTCTATTTTTTTTCTTTTAAATACAACGACCGCATAAGGGAAATAATCGATGTGTTGCAGGGTACTTTACAAACATATAATAGACGGACACAAATTACATCCAGACTCTGAACAACTATTTATGGGTCACACAAATAGTTGTCCGGCGCGGGACTTGAACCCGCGACACGAAGCGGTGAGGCGACAATCTTAGCCGCTGCGCCACACGTGCACATATCCATAGATAATATTAATATTATCTATGGATAATATTAATATTTTTAGCAATTAAATTTCTTATTATCAATGGTAATGTTTGCCTTTGGGGACTGGGGAGACCTTTGTCTGGCTGTGAACGTATATTGGCCGACATGATAAATAACATTATCATATAAAATAGCTCATAGCTAGATGCTCTCGTAAGCGATCGGCGAGGTTAAGAAACTAGGCTCGCGGTCAGTCCATGGATGGGTGACCGCCAAAGTGGTTTAATTTCTGTGCGTATCCGTGCTTCGGAGGGCACGTTAAACTGCTGGTCTCGGTTGTAGTCATTAGACAACAGTCGTTAAGCCATGTTAGAGGCCTACTGGGCGGCTTGAACAACTCTGACACTAGGGTAACCACTGCCCATACAATAAGTAGTTAAGTATCATATAAAATACAGAAATACCTCCGAATTTATTAAATTTTATCAAATTAAATGAAAACAATTGTTTAGTTACTAACAAAGGATTGTTGTCATTTATTTATTTATTTACTTTAATTAAAACGGTACAAAATAAACGGTAAACGGTAGAACACCAATTACAGTAATTAAAGATAATTATTACAATAATCAATTAAAATATTAATAAGAAAAAAACATAAACATTGACTTTAAAACACAATCATACATCATTCTCACAGAAACGCAAACATTCTGACAATATTTCCGACCATCCATCCGCAAACAAATCACGGTCAGGATTGGCACACAGGAAAGCGTTGAGTGCTGTGAGGCTGCGCGGTATAGGCGACTTAGCACGCGCTACGGTACGGCAACGTGGCACGGCAAACAATTCATGGCGGCGAAGACGACGATAGTTATCAGGAACAAAGACTCGACACAGCTCAACATGGAGATCTGGTGCATCAATTTTTCCCCGCAGAATCTTACACATTACTGCAAGTTGACATGCATTCCGCCTGACTTCCAATGAATTATATCCCAGACAGCCTAACAGAAATTTTGTGGGATACATGAATGGATAGTATCCATTAAGGTGTTTATAAAGGTACCTGAGAAAAGCCTTCTGAACCTTTTCAAGTAAAAGCACATAAGTGCTCTCATGAGTATTCCACACACACATGGCGGTTTCAAGTTTAGAACGAACCAATGCCCCAAAAATTAACCGGATCACATGATGATTCCGAAAGTCTCTAGAGCATCTAAGAATGAAACCTAGGCGCTTAAAAGACTCTTTCCCTAGCAAAGTTATGTGGTCGTGGAATGTTAACTTACGGTCGAATGTGACACCGAGATCTTTTGTGGTGGTTGATCGAGTCACACTGTCACCATTTATCTTGTAGTCGTACTCTACTGGGCATCGCATACGACCGAAAGACATTACACAGCACTTTGCTGCATTAAATTCCATCCTATTCTCTAGGCCCCATTGATAAACAGCATCGACGTCCAGCTGTAAGGCTTTACAATCTTCATCAGATCTTACTTCCGCAAACAGTTTTAGATCATCAGCATACATTAAGCATCGACCATATCTAAGGACGGTAGGAAGATCGTTAACCATGATTAGGAACAATAGAGGCCCAAGTATTGAACCCTGACTAACTCCAGAACGCGTGTGATAGCGGTGAGACTCGTATACACCAAGTCTGACAAACTGCTGGCGCTCGCGGAGATAGTCTGCGACGAGTTTTAACAGTCCAGGAGCAAAACCTATAAAGCTCAGTTTTGCCAACAGTATGTCGTTATTTACCCTATCAAACGCTTTCCGAAAGTCGAAATAAAGGACGTCGACTTGAGTGTTTTGGTCAAGTCTAGTCGAAATAAAGTCTACTAGAGTCAGTAGGTTAGACTCAACTGATCTTTTTGGTCTAAAGCCGTGCTCTTCGTTACAGAGGTATTTTTCTACTTGTGAGAGTACATATTTGTGGATAATTATTTCGAATACCTTTGCCGGAGATGATAATATTGCGATCGGTCGATATTCTTCAACTTTAGATTTGTCGGAACTTTTTGGTATTGGACTAACCCTAGATAGTTTCCATTGTGGTGGGTATTGTCCGTAATGTACAGCTAAGTTAAACACATGGCATAGCGGTACACTAAGGCATTTAGTATGTTTAACTACCACCGGCGGAATGCAATCTGGCCCGGTAGAACTATTTAGTTTTAGTTTATTTATTGCATATCATAAATATCCTATTCCTACAAATCAAGATCGTACTGACGGTAAGTAGCAGGTTATTGTTCTGTGATCAACTGATCATTGATAACGCTTATTAAAGCTCGACATAGCTTGTTAAAGCTTGACATAGTTTGTTAAAGCTCGACATCGCTTGTTAAATCTCGACATAGCTTGTTATCTCGCTCCCACAATATCACCCTCTCTCCCTTATCTCGATAGAATTCGCTTACAGTAGATACCTCGTTTCTCTGCGGTGTTGGAAGATTTGTTATTGGCGATTTTTATGGACCATAGTACAAGAATGTGTAAGTAAAACAGCTATTTGAAGTTGGATGCTTTATAGTTAGGTTAGATTTTTTATATTATTTGTAGTAACAGCAGTATGGTTTGAAGCAAGGCAGGTGAGTTTGTGCGTCTATTCTTGCGGTATAACTCTGGCTACAGCTAGTTTCTTAACTCTGTCTGTTGGCTCGTACTTTAAAGCATTGGGCGAAACCTGAAACAAAATAATATATTATACAGCTAGTTTAGACGCCAGCACATCAAGCTACCTCAATCTGTCAAAATGAACCAATTGAAAGTGAACCTTATGCTTATGTGATAAAGTTGAAAATCTATAAAACCAATTTGACAGATTGGGGTAGCTGGTGTGCTGGCGTCTGTAGGTGCATACAGTTAGTCAAGTAAAAGCAATGCTATTTCGAAAGCTATATTGGTTAGGTTTCATTTTAAGTTCATGACGCAGATGCTATTGCTATTTATGTAAAAGCGGATTGTTTGTGTAAATACATTTATTGTATGGTCGCAGTTCTAACCTAACCTACTTTTCTAGTAGCGAAATAAATTTTCAGTTAAGCCCGGGTAAATTTCATGTGCAATCAGTACTAATTTTTATATTGATTTCTTTGCAGAAATCCATGAAAATCCAAATACAAAATTAATATTCAGTCAATAAAGTAAGTCATAACTGTAGTACATTATTAATAAAAAAAACGGTAATTAATGGGCGCGATCTGCCAAAAAGATAATAAACGAATGGACAGAGTATATCTCTAGCCATCTATTTAAAACATTAAATACAAGAAATTGAGCGTAACCTGCGGGGCGCGTCTGTGACAGACTTCAGCGTCTGGATAGTTTCAAAGGATACAAGGATACTTTCAAAAATCAATAATAAGGGGGTGAAAATGGGATGAAACTTTTAAATCGTACCTACTTTCATCCCTAATCCGTACATAAGTGACGGACATGCATTTAAAAAATATATATGTATGTGGGTGAAAACTGGGATGAAACTTTGTACAGCTTTTTATATTATATTGAACTGGTGGAGAATTATGGAACTATTATTGGGTTTAATTAAAATGATCATAGCATCCTAACACACGAACCGGAAGACGCAGAGTGGGCAGGCCCCCTACAAGATGGACTTGATCTTGCGCGTGTAGCTGGAAACTGTTGGATGCGGTTAAAGAAGAAAAGAAAGACCGGCAATTGTGGAGATCTTTGGGGAGGGCTTTGTCCAGCAGTGGACGTCTTTCGGCTGATATGATGATGATGATAGCATCTTAAAATATATTAGTATCTTTCTAAAATGTGTAAGTAGGGAAGGGTTTCAATTACCTTTATCGGATCTCTGTACCACACTTCTTGCGACAATCTCCTGTACACTTTATGGTCGGACGGAGAGGATATGATCCTGATTCTTGGCAATAAATCATCAAGTGGTTTGTTTTGCCCTCGCTGAAAATATATTATTTTCGTTACACTTATTCTAATTCATTCTAAAGGTTTTGTCATCGAAAATCATCATCGACCCCAATAGGTAGGACCCCACAATCATAAAAATAAACACTCAGTTAAGCTTAAGGGTCATTTTGTCGTTGATATTCAAATATGATTTAACATAAGTGCTAATAATAATAATATCCTAGTACATTATTCACACACGTATCTAGATACTTATATAGATAATTACACCCAAACCAAGTCAAGGAGACATGTTCATGCAAACAAATTTACTGATGTCCTGGGTGAGAACCGAACCCACGACATGCTGCGTGAAAGGCAAGTATCTAACAACCACGCCAGCCGGACTCTCAAATCTAGCTAATAAGACGAAATCATCTATTTAGCCAGGCGATAAGTGTCTCATTCTCGGAGTAATAACAAACATACTATCGATATCTTTCTAACTTTGAGGTTTTCTAAATTAGAAACTAACACTGTACACAATCCGGCTAATCATACTCGACGGCCGGCTCGCAACCACCATTGAAAAGCAGGACGTTCGTGGCCGTACTTTCGGCCGGCGAGCCGGGCGAGCAAGTTATTCTGGATTAGGTACCACAAAATAAGTAACTCTTTTATGGGGCAATGTATAAGATTCTATAACAAACTTCCCAATGATATTAGAGAATTATCTACGAATAAGTTTAAAAGAATTATTAAAGCCAAATTGTGTAGCAGGGTATATTACAAAATTTCTGATTATTGAAGTGATAAAAGTGCTTGGGATTGAGTTGTTCTGAGTCAACACACATGATTGTAATTAATCCTAAGTAACTATTTTTTATTTTAAAAAAGGATTCCTACTGAGTTTTCTGGCAGTGTTTCTCAGTAGCTGCCACGTCATGCACTGCACTGTAGGGTAAAAAAATATGACGACTCCACATAAATGTAAAATTTTTACGGAATAAATGATTTTGACTTTGACGTACAGTGCCACGAGATTTTCTAACAGCGTCGTCCGGATCCGGAGTGCACTCGGACTGCCTACGCCACTTGTATAGCACTTAAATAACGTACCTTTATCGGTGGTGGCTTGAACACTTTTTTTGGGCCGGCGATCGCGCCGATGTAATCCATATGTTTCTTCCACTCGCTCTCTGTCCAACCTCTCTTTTTCTTCATGTCTTTGTGGTCCCCTCTAGTTTTGAGGTCTATCACGCAGTTGGCGAGCTTCGAGTACACGGTGGCGTTGGCGGCCTCGATCATACGGTCGATGCGCTCCATCCGTTCCTGACTGAATTTGTTTTTAAATGTTCGCTTTACTTGTAGCAAACGTCTGAAAATTCATAGAATAGACATTAATTCGTAGAATAGATTTTAATTCGTAGGTAGTAATAATTATTAAAGCTCATGAGGACTTTCGACCACTCGAGAGTTAGTTGCTACTCAGGCGAATTGTTACGAGATTCTGACGCATAAAAATACCAGTCAAGTAATTCGTGTCGGTCCAGTTTTAGAGATTCGTTTCAGAACGTTCAGCCAACCTGAACCTCCTTAGCTAAATACCTAAGAGAAAGTGTTAATGACTAAACATTTAGTAACGACATTGTGTCGAGCAACCACTGCTTTTACTCGTAGTAATGCTACTGATAGCAAAATAAAGTAAACTTAAGTCTTAGCAATATCAGGACGTTCGGCCATTGTGATCTTCATAACCGAAGACCTTGGAGAGATCGTTATTAAATAAAGATTTAGTAAAGACAATGACCGGCCATACATAAATACCTCTATTTCTTGAACTGGACCGTTACGAATTACTTGACTGGTATTTTTATGCGTCACAATCCGCCTGACTAGAAACCAGCTCCCTATCTTGAATGGACGAACGTTCTGAAGTACATAATGATTAACTACCTACCTACTAGCTATACCTACTCGGCATGCGTTGCAATGCCATGCAAAGGACCTGTTGATCCGATCGCTAACAGGTTTACCCCGCATGGCTAATATGAAGATCTTCTGAAAATAGTCACCCATTTCCATTTTGGAGTGCATAGGCAACGTAGGTACTTGTTCATACAATCATCGTCCCATAAAGATATAGAAATAAATAAATGTCTGGAGACATGTAACACACTGCCATATCATTCCAAAGGCAGAGCCTAGTACTATGGCAACCAGGTACCTAACTGAAAAACATAATTATATATTTCTACATATGTATGTAGAAATATATACTTATGTTTTTAATATCTATGTAGATATTATAATAAATTACAACCAGACACAGAACAAATAACAGCTCTCATCACACAAAGATTTGTCCTGGGAGGATCGACCAGCAGGCCAGTCTAAATTATTGTTATTTTTATTTTTTTATATCAGAGGACGACAAACGAGCAAGTGGGTCACCTGGTGTTAAGTGATCACCGCCTCCCATGGACACTCGCAACACCAGAGGAGTCGCGGGTGCGTTTCCGGCCTTTAAGTGTCAGAAAACAAGTGTTCCTGACCTTTGTTATAATTAATATTAACACAATTTGTGTGTCCTTGGGGTGTTCAATATACAACCAATCTTTGTCAATTTGTGTAAGTAGGGAACGTATCATAGGTAGATAAATAAATATGCAGTATATCATAATCCTGATGCTTTTAAAAGGAGTAGTTCGAACCTACCTCAGATACGGCCAAGCGATATCGTTAACTCTGTCGGTAGGATGGCCATTCAGAGCGGACTTCCTGATTCCTCGAGGGGTGTAGTTGGGCATGCCTTCCTCGGTCTCGATGATGTACGGGCGAGGCACGCTCATCATATTCAGCCGTTTAGATATTTTGTACGGAAACGTGTTGGTCGGAGGTTCATATTTTGGTTTGCCCATTTTAGTATTTGAGACGGTTAAACTGGGTTGAAACGGTTAGATCTGACTATTTCATTGTTATGGGAGATGGAGTTGTTAGTTTTTAATTCCCTATTTCTATTTCGACTGGTTGTCCATCTTTGTTGATTTTTTGTGACAATAGAAATGTCTGTTTGTTTGGTTTGTTTACTTTTTTAAAATCTAGTATAGTATATCGAAATCTATTTGTTCATGACTTATCTGTAAATAGGTTTATCTTTACTGTTAGGACTCTATGCCAAATTAATTTTATAATTTCATTTGAATTCTAATACTTAGGTACTGTACAAGGTGTCACTAAATAGTGGGGGAGATTTAAAGAGCTTTATATACCCACGAAAATGATAAAACATAACCAATATGCATGTTAAATGTTGCTCATTTCAAATGAAAATTAAGCTCCTTAAGTTATGTCTACTATTTACGATACACCTTGTATAGAAATCTTAGTACAATTTTTTCCCTTTCAATGATTGATTTGCTCTACATTCTCACTCTCTCTTCTCGACTATGTGTTCTATGTTGAAGTGAAATGAAATCATGTGGAAGAAATAAAAGTGGAAAACAAACAAGAGGAAGTAATCAGTGAAGCTAAAAAGTGCCAAGTACCTTCTCCATATCGTGTACGTCGGGACGATCGCACAGAGCTCGTCGCGGTATCTCTGTAAGTGCGTCACGTGTGAACTCTCACGTGGTGCTTTTCGCCGGGACTCTAAATACGTGGTCCATGACTGCCACTAGTGGTGTTTCCAAACATTAGTTTCCAATCTCCTGACCCACCGACCGCCACAATTGTCTTCGACGAGCTATACAGAGACTTTTTAGCTTATTTTGGGTCTGCGTCTGGATCTTTGACTAAAGGCCCTGGTCACTTGTAGCGCTAAATTGCCTTTACAGTCTAATGGCCTTTGGTGCTCAGCAAAATAATTCGACATTGTAATCCAACCTCCGATCCCCAATTGGACAAGCGGCCCGCTAAGTCGCTGTTAATGAAGAGCGATATATAATACAAAACGTTCCTAAATAGAGACCGTCTCATGCATCACCATGGCAGTCGTCGACCTGAGCAGATCTTTGAACCTCAAAGGAATTGTTAAACTGCTTGAAATCCGGTCGCCGGTGACCTAATAACAGCTTCCTAGGCTAAGAAGGTGTTAACTTGAAGAAAATTATGATCGTATTGGTCACCGTAGCCTAGTTGGTAGTGCTCCTGCCTACGAAGCTGGTCGTCCTGGGTTCGAATCCCGGTAAGTGCAAATATTTGTGTGATGAGCACGAATATTTGTTTCGGAGTCATGGATGTTTCCTATGTATATAAGTATTTTCTATCTATATAAGTATGTATATCGTCGCCTGCTATCCATAGTAGGTACAAGCTTTGCTTAGTTTGGGGCTAGGATGATCGGTGTGACATTGTCCCTAGATTTTATTATTATTATTAATTTATAATTTAAAAAACTAGTCACTTATTAGCAGTCCAGTTGTACAAGGCCATTTACAGTGATAGCCTCACTAAGCAATGCCTGTATCGTGTCTGAAAATACCATGTCATTTAAAAAAAAATAAAAACATAACGTAATTTGGGTACATTTCTCCACCCTCGCTGATTCTGATGAGCCTCGAAAGCAAATAACCACAAGCACCTTGTAAGTCCTTCATTTTCTAACTCCTCCTTTTTTCTTCCTGATTAATTTCGTTGCGGGATTCAAGACAGTTAAAGCGATTCCCCGGGACATGCCTGAGCTTCACCGCTCAGTGTCATTTCATTGTGTGCCACTGTTGATCCTGGCTTACAGGAGTTGCAGTGGTGGGTAAGAGGGAGGGACTAGTCCCGAAGCACCTTGTAAGTACTTTAATGTCCTTTTAGGTTAAAGCTCCACATACCGAACAAGGTAAATAAAACAAAATCAAATCATATAAAAATTGCATTTTATTCATATTTAACTTCAGTCTTGTTTCACATTCTGTTTCACCTATAAAACGAGTCATGTCACAAGAACACATCGATCATAAAAAGCACAGAAAAGCATGCCCTAAATGGCTTAAGCACAAAGATTGATTCAAATACTGATTAACCTAGTCACGGGGACAACCCCACAACGTTCTCTTCATCACAGTTTAATTCCACCAGACCAAACAAAATTAATAAAAAACCGGCCAAGTGCGAGTCGGGCTCGCGCACGAAGGGTTCCGTACCATTATCTATAAAAACGAGCAAAATCCATAAAAAATCTCGTTTTTTGTTAGGGAGCCCTCTTAAAAATCTATTTTATTTTCTTTTTTAGTATTTGTTGTTATAGTGGCAACAGAAATACATCATCTGTGAAAATTTCAACTGTCTAAGTATGACCTGGATGACAGACAGACGGACAGGCAGACAGCGAAGTCTTAGTAATAGGGTCCCGTTTTACCCTTTGGGTACGGAACCCTAATAGAACCCCCTTCGTAACTAAGATTAAATTTAGGCGTGCGGCCCTCAGAGCACTCACTAATCCGTAAGCGATCGGCTATTAATTTCTGGTCGTCCCTCTGACTGTAATCAACTGACATCAGTCTTTAAGCCCTGTCAGAGACCTACTATTCTAAATATGAGCGCACACAAAACATTGTTTCAATATTGTGAGCGCAAAATGAACTGAATTCTTTTATTAGCGCTATTAATTATTTTACTAGAATAACACAATAAAACAAGCTTGACTTAAATACCTAAGTGATACCGTCACCCGGTGCATTTGCAAAAAAATATTTACTTATTTTTCTACAATTTTATAGGTGATCAAAATTTTGCCAACTATATATGACGTTAATGTCCATAAATTGTACAAACAGCTGTATCAATGGGCACATTGATATCATTTTAAATGTATAATGCGCGCAAAAATAACTTCGCTGGGCACTTGGAAATGCTGCAAATATTTAAGCGTCAGATTCTTAAACACAGCGAGTATTTAAGTATCAGATTCTTAAATACTGCGAGTATTTAAGCGTCAGATTCTTAAATACTGCGAGTATTTAAGCGTCAGATTCTTAAATACTGCGAGTATTTAAGCATCAGATTCTTAAATACTGCGAGTATTTAAGCGTCAGATTCTTAAATACTGCGAGTATTTAAGCGTAAGATTCTTAAATACTGCGAGTATTTAGGCATCAAATGAAATACTCCGAATATGTATGTATATAATAATAGATTAAGGTTAATTCGACGATTTAAAAAACTTCGAGCGTTATTATTGCACGAATTGTGAATGAGCTATTTGGTAAAAGCCTTATTTCACATCTTATTTTATCTTCATAACTTATGGCATTAGATTTACGAATGCTTCTAACTGTCGAACTTGAGGATCTCAGAAAATTTATTTATAAAGTTCTTTTGTGCGCATTATACTAAACAACAATAATTTAGCGATAACAACGTAAATAAATAAATAATCTCAAATTTGATTTACCTACGTTTATGTACATACTTTAAGTTTACCCAAGGTTTCAAGTGATAAGTTTGGTGCCAAAACATATGAAGGCCCATGACACGAATGACCTAAGAATCTGGTCTCCAATGAAGTATTTCTCTTTCTACCACTACCCACATTTCAATAACTCCATAATTCTATTTTGTGCATAACTTAACAAGATAACTATTGCATAGAACCGTAGGTAAGCCTTAATAATTAAAAAGGTAAACATAAAAAATTTAAAAAATATCCCCAATTCCAAATACTCCATAAGGAGTCAATGACACGAAGAAGTATCAATATTATTCTGCATATCTGGCTCCAATTTCGAAAACAACGTGTTCTATAAGTAATTTCTCTGATTTTCTGTAATACCAGATAAACTTAAATAATTAATCTTAAAATTACATTCTTAAATCGTTCATATGACTAAGATAGGCATCTTCAGTGTGCAGTGCACGTATTTCGGCTGATATGTTGATAAAGATTGTAATGAAACCAGGAAATAATTGAGGTCCTTAGAAGTTTACTTTCTTAAGAAAATTTCTAGCTACTGTGCCTTTCTTTTTGGCGATATTAGACACAATACTCACTAGTCAAGTTCCTACTCATAAATTTAAAAAGAATTATGATGGTAAATCCACAAAATTAACAAATTTGATCGCATTTTCAACCAGTTTCGTGTAAGCACCAACACAGAATTTGATAAATGTATTACTATACGCTTTGTAGAATAAATAGCTACACCACACATTGTATTAATATTGGAACTCAGTTCTAGGTTTGGGCACCACGATTAGTATACATTGAATAGATTTCGAACTATAACTTCAGTCCTGAAATTGGTTAGAATATAAGTTATTAGCCAGATGCTCTGACCGGTCCGTAAGTGATTGGCGAGGTTAAGCAACTAGGCTCGCGGTCAGTCCATAGATGGGTGACCGCCGGCGTGAGTCTATGTATGTATAATAATAATAATAATATCTGGGGACGATGTCACACAGATCATCCTAGCCCCAAACTAAGCAAAGCTTGTACTATGGGTACCAGGCGACGATATACATACTTATATAGATAGATAAATACTTATATACATAGAAAACATCCATGACTCAGAAACAAATATTCGTGCTGATCACACAAATATTTGCACTTACCGGGATTCGAACCCAGGATCACCAGCTTCGTAGGCAGGAGCACTACCAACTAGGCTATGGCGACCGTCCGCGAATGTATGTATGATATTGAAACTATTCCATTACAGTTACCAATTTCAGGAAGTCAAGTAAAAATCTATGCAATGTTTTTGATACCAGTACATAACATTACGGTATTCAAATAGTGGCGTCACCAGTAGATATTGTTATAATAGTTAATCAAAAATAAACTTATGAGATTTCCTTAATATCCGCTAAATGGCGGATCTCAAATTCTACGTGTTCAATTTTTATTCAACATTGTAACTGTTCAGAATCGATATGAACAATAAATATGTAGTGATATCAAATTATGTAACGATTTTGAACAATCGATTTGAAACTTTAGGACTTAGGGTCTTAGGTTAGGTATTTGTTAACCGACTTAAAAAAGGAGGAGGTTCCCATTTTGACAGTTACAACTTACGACTAGATGAACCGATTGGGAGGTCGTTTTATAGTCGGTTTTTTTATTAAAATTAAGCATTATATATTATAATTATGCTGACAAAATGCATGACAAAGCAAAATGTTCCCAGTATGCCACGGTAGGAATACCTAGTCGTGAGTCAGACTACTGATCGTGTGGTGACGTAGGTCCTGTCAACGCCTGCTGCGAACAGTCCAGGTTCTCTGCAGCGACGTCATAGCCCTTGGACCCTTCCTTGTCCCACAGATCCACGGCTGTGATCATTGCGGGGTAGGCGAGTGTACATTCATCGTCTATCCCCTTGGTTTTGTTGCGGTTGCGAATGCTGAAATAATATTTTTACATTTTAATTAGGTACTTTGTCTATGACATAACATACGGGAGTCGCTTTTTTCTGAATAGAATTAAATAGTCTCCTTAAATGCATATATGTATATTTCTAATTTTAATACACGGCATAATTGTTTAGTTATTTTTATAGTTCGAGGCAAAAGTGGTGTGCAAAGGTCGTGACAAATGGAAATCCGTTGTCTCTGCCTACCCCTATGGGAAACAGACGTGAGTCTATATATGTATGTTATTTTTTTTTTAACTAGATTATTGTTTATTTTGAATATCTGTTCTCATGCAAGTGACATATTTATAATTGAGAAATAATAACCATTAAACCAAAATTGTGAAAATGTTTGTACGTAAATAAATATAAATCAACGTAATAGGACAACTAACAGTGCTACCTAATCGCAAACTAGGCAGAGTTTGTACTGTGGTAACCAGACAACTGATAAACATACTTATATATTTCTAAATACATACATTCTATGGATAAATTACACCCAGAACAAGTAATCGTGCCCATCACGCCAAGTAGGTGGGAATCGAACCCAGGACCTCTGACTTAGCAGTCAGGGTCATTAACCACTGGACCAAGAGGCCAGTCTAAGCATGCTTTTTAATTAAAAAAGGCTTTTTTTTTGGAAAACAGATTGTCTTCCTGTATCTAAATATTTCCGTTAGTTCTTTGGTAATCTTTTACGCTTCGCTACAAAGCTTAGTGGAAATAGTATAGTAGTTCTCCTTGCCTCACCTCACCGCTTAGCTATATCGCACTAGGTGGATAGGCAGCCTTACACAATGAGTACACCTTTTGCTACCATTATCCATTGATATTAAATTCTGGTCCATCTAACGCAAATATGTTGCCTGGAAGAGATCGTGTTTAGTGATAAAGCCGCCAATTGCAAAATAATGTACTGCGTATATTCCTTATGCAAGAAAGTGTACTTCTTATTTTTTGAGTAGTGAGTACTTACCAGCCTGCGATCTTCTGGTAGATGTAGATGCAGGTCATTGGGATCGGAGTCATGATCGCCACTGACACTGGAATGACTGGAATCCAAGAAAATAATTTTAGTATCAAATCGTGTTCTGTGAAATTCTGCCAAACACATCAGCGGTATCAGTGTCCAGCCTTAAATCACAAGCCAGATAATATGTGTACCGATTACGGGAAAATGGAAAAAAATAGTCACATTAGGATTACGAGAAAATATTTTTCTTATATATATTCTAGCAATATCCCTCTAGCAAACGAATCTATGTTTTTTAACTACAAATTAAACAAATCAAGTCGTGGAATATCAAATCTTTTGGTTTCCCATACAAAATGCATTTTTTCATTAGTGTTTATATGTTCGAGTAGCGAGTGGAAGCATACTTCCCACCTTTGCGCGGTAAAGACTCAGTAATTGCTTCCTAGAAAAGAATGTTGCGGTCATGTGGGGGGCATAAACGGCCAGTGTGAATTAAAAAAAAGACCCCCCGTCTTACGAATACTCGATCAGGTCACACGTTCTGATGCGACTTTAACATTTTTTTAAATTGCACAACGCCACGATAAATTGAATGAACTATATAACCAAATATTAAAGGAGTTATTTGATAGATTACCTGTTGTAAGATCAGCCTCTGGCTGCCCGAGTGCAGTCTTAAGCAGGAATATGGAGATGCCGGTATTGTGGATGCCGGTCTCGATGGAAATGGCGAGCGCGTCCGGGCGCGTCTGCTTGCACACGCGCGCGAGGATGTACCCCGCGCTGTAGCCCAGCCACGGGATACCCATGCCTGCTGCTACGATCTGTAGAGTAATAATAAAAAAATAAAAAAGGTTTTTATTTACGTAGACTGTAAGAATGCGCTTGTAAATAGTCAGAACATACCTAATGAATTACCTAATGTAAACTTGAATTGAAATAATAATACCTAGGGATAATGTCACACAGATCATCCTAGCCCCAAACTAAGCAAAGCTTGTACTATGGGTACCAGGCGACGATATACATACTTATATAGATAGATAAATACTTATATACATAGAAAACATCCATGACTCAGAAACAAATATTCGTGCTCATCACACAAATATTTGCACTTACCGGGATTCGAACTCAGGACCACCAGCTTCGAAGGCAGGAGCACTACCAACTAGGCTACGGTGACCGTGAAATAAACTTTTTTACTTTACTTTTGAACATGTTTGTAGTAATACATAATTCATGAATTAATTAACTTATAATTATTTCTAGGTACCTACATATACATTTAGGTACACGGATTGTATAAAAAAAATTACAATAAGATTTATTTTATAATAGTAATGATATTTAGCTAGTTTATATTAAGTTATTGTCAAGGATCATGTGTAGGTTTAATTAACGTAATTTTAAATTTTAGCTATATTTTTACTACATATTGTGTGAATGGTTCTGTCTATATTAAAGTACGGATTTAATATTATTATTATGGCAGACCTTGTGTTTATAACGACGGTAGCGCTATAATGACACCACCACCGGATCGAATAATAATATAATATACTGGGACATTATCACACACAGCCATCTGATCCCAAACTAAGCAGAGCTTGTACTATGGAAACCAGATAACTGATATATTACCTACATATACTACCTTTCTTTTTCAAATACAGACTCAGGCTAAACAGACATGTTCATGAAAACAAATATCATTGTCCTGGTGGGAATCGAACCCACAACCTGCGGTGTAAAAGACAAGTATTTACCAACCATGCCAATCTTATGGCTTTACCCGACAATGGCCAGGGAGGGGTTAAAAACGTTTAAAAAATAAGACTACAAAATAAAAGTTTTGTGCAACGACCTCGCAAAGACGTAAGTCACTCAACCTATTATTATTATACATATATTATATTATATGTATATATGAACCTATTATGTATATATAGGATCGTAAGGGCAATTATCGATACAAATGGAATCTAATGGAGAGCGATGATGGTGACGTTCAGTAAATTAGTACCTAGGTATATCATCATCATCATCACCATCATCATCATCATAAGAAGTTTAAGAAATCCACAGCTGGACAAAATCCTCCTCCAAGAATCATCATGCGATTGAAGTATGATGGTCATAGTACTCGGAAAACTTCTAGGCTGAGCCACGATGAGAGGGGGTGATGATATTCTATGGCGTCAACACACAGCAGCAGCAACCTTAATTTACGTTCATTATTTATGTTACAATTGAAATATAATGGGCTACAAATATTACACATATTTACACATACCTCCCAACTGAACAGCTTGAAGATATACAAATTGGTAACAACAGCAAACACGATGATAAACAGCAGCAGCGCGGTGGAGAAACACTTGAGGATCTTCACCATGAAGCCCGCCAGCCGCGGCGTCCAGCGCTGCATGGCTAAACCAATGCTGAGAGGAATCAGCAGCTGTCCAACGCATTTAGCTATGTCCATGTATGGGACAGCGATTTTAGCGTTGAGAAATACCACTTGTCCGAGCGAGAAGAGCCATGCAGGCATCACAGCTGAAAAAGGCAAGAAATCATGGTTAAATACACACAATAATCACAGCCAGATGTTCTCACCTGTCCGGTCAGTCCATGGATGGGTGACTGCCAAAGTAGTTTAATTTCTGACCGTCTCCGTGCTTTGGAGGGCACGTTAAGCGGTCGGTCCCGGTTTTAGCCATTAGGCGACAGTCGTTAGACCCTGTCAGAGACCTGATGTGTGGCTTGAACAACTCTGGTACTTAATGAGTAAGTATGTTTAAATACAGCTCAATTTTATTTATCCTTTTTTAACTTATTATTTTGGATAAACTAATTTTTGTAGAAGCATATGGGTCGTAGAAGTTTAGCGGTGTCGTTTCCGACCTAGAATTAATATATCTAATATAATAATATCTCCGGACAATGTCACACAGAGCATCCTAGCCCCAAACTAAGCCAAGCTTGTACTATGGGTACCAGGCGACGATATACATACTTATATAGATAGATAAATACTTATATACATAGAAAACATCCATGACTCAGAAACAAATATTCGTGCTCATCACACAAATATTTGCACTTACCGGGATTCGAACCCAGGACCACCAGGTTCGTATGCAGGAGCACTACCAACTAGGCTACGGTGACCTTGAAACAAGGACACTCCATACCATCCCGTGGGTGTCGTAAAAGGCTTTTAAGGGAAACAGCAGGTATTCGGGCAGCAGCGCTGCCTGTGTACTAGCTACCACCTCTGCGGTCACCAACTCACATGCCACGCGTGGTGTCTGAGGCAAACCCCCTAATGGCAAAATTATGAGGAAGGCCAATGTCCAGTAGTGGACGATATCAAGCTGACGATGATGATGTAATGCGACTTAAATAAATCTGGTTGCTTATGACAAAAAATTAAACGGTTAGGCAAAACCTTCAAGTCAATTTCATGTTCTTTTTTAACTAATTATTGTGGATAAACTTATTTTTGTAGAGGTATATGCGCCCGGAATAAATCTGGTGACATGCGACAAAAAAACATAAAACGCTTAAGCAAAACCTTGAAGTCGATTTTATGATTTGTTTGTAGTTATTGTGGATAAACATATTTTTGTAGAGGTATATGCGTCGTATATAACTCTGGTGACTTAGTTACGACAAAAAATAAAACGGTTAGGCAAAAGCTTGAATTAGATTTTATGTTGTTTTTAAGTATTTATTGTGGAAAAAGTTATTTTTGTAAATGAAAATGCCATATCGATATAACACGCCAAAAACAGTAGTACATAGAGCATGTTTCTCATAACATTTCCTGTTTTTCGGGGATTCAAAAGCGAAAATATAGTAGCTAGTCTAAATTATCCCGACCATCTGGGAAGTTGCGCAAAAGAGGCACCGGAGCAGCTTATCCGCGTTCCCGGGGCACGCCAAAATAAGTCCAGATACTTTTGCGGGTGGCATGCGTAGTAATTCCCACTGCCTTATAAAAATAAAAAATAAGCCATTCCACCGTCTGATTTGCATCATATTTTTCATATAAGCTTTGAATGTGACGGTAAAAGGGCGTAGAGTTTTAACAAAATACCTTCAACTTACCAAAAGACGCCAATGTGGATATGGTAGTCATAGCGAGGGACAGATTTAAGTTGCCTCCTAATATAAACGTCCAGATGTTGGAGGCACCGCCCGCAGGTGAAACGCCCGTGAAAAACATGCCTAAACGCATCGCCGGGGAATTCGGGAAAATGAGGTATCCCAGACCGAAGGTTATCTGTAAATAAATTTAATTATTATATAATAATAAATAATTTTAAGCGCCATCTGTTGGAATTGTGATCTAAGTATTGGCGTTGTTAGCCGTGTAGGTTTCGATAAGATGGCGTTAAAAGAGTCTTAACCGCGTCAAGAAATATCTAATGGATTGTAGAAATTCGAGTCTGAGAACCAGTGTGGAGGCGGAGCAGTAAACGGACATGGGGCCGGTGTCTCGTGGTTCGTGGGTTCGATTAATACAGCTCATTTTAAAAGATGTCTGAAACTTTTATATTGTGGCGTGCGGTGAGTCAGGGGATTGGAAAAGAAACTAGTGATTGCGAGGAACTTTCGACAGTGTCTGTCGGTTCACCTATAAGATAACGGAACACACGTACTCAGACTCATGTATGCCCATGTTCGTTTCATACCAGCTATGTTAGAGAGAGATGTAGAGAATTTAGTTCAGTGATAATTATCGCCAGTATTGTATATACAGATACATGCGCTCTTTGAAAATATACGAGCACAGTACGTAAAGGCGTAATACTTAATCAGTATTTCGTTTTAATAATAACTTACTGATTGAAACAAATTTATTTTTAATTTTTAAATTGTATCTTATGACTGGATAAGAACCTAATTGAAATAAAGATTAAAAGTTATTGCATGTGTTATCTGAGGTCACGATTATGTAACTATGTCTGTGTGTAAGTGCAAGCTGTTTACGAGGTTTCTTCTTAAATATACCTACCTAACAAATAGTACACTGCACGTGTGGTACAGCGATTAAGACAGTCGCCTAGCCACTTCGTGTCCCGGGTTGATTCCCACGCAGTTCAACTCTTTGTGAATTCAAATCATTTATTTATTTACTGAATACATAAATAGTTGTTTTGAGCCGATGTACTCCGTGTCCGTCAATTATATAATTGTAAAATACCCCGCGATACAGGGATTCTTTTCCCTAGTGCGGGCGTTGTCACAAAAAAATATACAAAACATTAAATATTGTAACTATTGCGAAACAACTTTATAATAACAAACATTAAAGGTATTATTGAATCCTTCTTTATAATATTTCTTTTTCTATCCAGAAAATATAAACATGAGTTTGATTATTTCATCATCAGCGTCGTATCGTCCACTGCTAGACCTAATTAAAAAAAAAACATGGTTTTGACTTTATATCAAAAAATTACCTAAATCTACAATGCTTATCGATTTAAATTAAAACACAGGCCGATTTTGGCGTAGAAAGCTACATCACCATTAATTACAAAAAGTGTAACCGTTCACATCTTTATGTAACAATTCCCAAAAAATCATATTTTCTAATGAGGGCTACCGTTTTTGTGCTCACCAGTCGGCGCCACTGTCGCGGAAGGTCCACTATCGCTGATCAAAATCATTGTTATTGTGGACGCGACGAATATTTTTACGAAAAATATTTAAAATCCTGTTAAAGTGTTTCATAAATAGCATGCCGCAGTGTTGTGCAGTCCCCGCACAACACTGCGGCATGCTATTTATGAAACACTTTAACAGGATTTTAAATATTTTTTTCGAATATTTATTACAGTCATCGAGCTGTTACTCATTTTGTAATTTATTTAGTTTTAAACCAAAATTTTTAGTTATAATCGCAGTTTTTATTAATAAACAGCGTAACCCGAACAAAAACAGTGTATTTTGACGTTTCGTAGACCTGCCGCGATGCTAGCGCCTCTAGCGGAAAATTGATACGCGGTAGCCCTCATTAGGTCACTACAATTCTAAAGGTGCGATATGCCTTCCTCCAAAGGTTTCTATAACGTTACCATTTATATGGAGAGGTTTGCCGTAGTCACCGCGCTTGGGATGCGAGTTGGCGACCGCAGTTAGGTGGTAGCTACTCTTAGTACACAGTAGACGATACCATCCTGGGGGTGTCACAAAAGGCGACTAAGGGGTACACCAGTTAGTCGGACTCATAAATACCCGCAAATCAAGTTCCTATTATATTCATCATCATCATATCAGCCGAAAGACGTCCACAGCTGGACAAAGGCCTACCCCAAGGATCTCCACAATAGCCGGTCCTGCGCTGCCGGCATCCAACGGCTTCCCGCGTCCCTTTCAAGATCGTCGGTCCACCTATTCTATATAATATTATTTAAAAGAAATATGGCAAACGTAAATCGGCGCGGAACTTTACAGAAACATATTTTAAATCTGAATAACGCAAATAACCCTTTGTTATTTGCGTTATTTCGGTAGAAGATTTACCATTACGGAATACAATTCGATATTCGAAATACACACATCAACTATAGTGTACTTCGAACCGCCGAAAGGTAGAGGTAAGGGATCTGGTCATGTCAAAGTCAAAGTCAAAAATCATTTATTCCGTAAAAAAATTATAATTCCGTAAAAATGGACTAAATACTATATATTAAGTTGACTCGCGTAACAAAGTTGTATATTTAGGTAGGTACTTTAACATTGGTTTAACTTAATAAAAAACCACGCATATAAATTACAACTTGCAAACAAAACAAAAGTAGCAATTACCCTATTCTGGCGACCCTATTAAATGGCGTTCAAATAAATAAAGGTTAAAAATTACTTAATCAATCGTTAAATCGGCTTCCATGAGCACATATTGTGACGTCATAAATGGTCTGGAATCGATTGTCAACGTTGAAGCCGATATAACGATTGATTAAGTCATTTATAACCTTTATTTATTAGAACGCCATGTTCGGCGACTTAACTGATAGAGCCCCTGCATGTAGGTAAGTACCTGGGTGACCGTAGTTTTTAAATTTAAATTTACAGGAAATGCACCTATATAGGTAAACTTAAAAAGCAAAACCGTATCTAAATAGAGAAAGCTTATTTAAGCTTAAGATTCGCGTAATCAATTTATATAGGTAGGTAGCGATATACCGACATATGCGATAATTCTTCGTTTTAAAGTAATTTGATACGCATATTAGTGATGTGCCACGAGCGCACCAGTCACAACAGTTTTAGTCGATTATTTATTATTAAAAATTGGACGCGCTTTAGTGAATGTGGATTACAAAACTCTGGGGATTGGATACTTTAGATAAAGTTTTTTTTTTTTAATTATGTTGTTGTTTAGTATAGTGCGTTTCATCGAATAGTTCCTATGCCGTCATGTTGGCAGTAGAGCAAATAAGTGTTGTCATTATTACCCATTCTTTGCTTCCATAAAATCAGGGAAATCAAGATGTATCTGAGTAGTACCCGTGACATGGTACGCGCCTTATGTACTCCTCTTTTAGAAACATTGCATTTCATTTCTTTAAATTGTATTAATCTAAATTATAACCCTGTCTGCTTAAAATTTCGTCCACATTACAACTTATTACCTGTGTTATACGAATAGGATACCATTAATAGCCATAACCGTCATAAAAGTCGACTATATGAATGTCCTATTACAAGACTCATATGAAGTCGCAGGAACAGCTAGTTTGTACATTAGTATTTTAGAGAGATAGTAGGGAAATTAAAAATACAGAATCAATGAGTAAAAATAAACAAATTTTTATTTATATTATTTTCGGCAGTAACTATGTTCATCTAAAATGTCTACATCTGACATTTCCTCATCTTCGAAGTCGTCATCAGAAGTATCACTGTCAACCCCTACTTCGATAATGAACCTATCTATTTCACTATCTATAGATGAGACATCGGCGTAGTATTTTTCTTCTATTTTTTGTACGTGCTCACATTCTTTCCTCCATTCCTCTTCAGTAATTGTTGCCAATGCTTGTTCAGTAATTTGTACTATTTTATTGGTTTCCTGACCCACGTTTTTTTCTGCAATTCTTTTTTTTAATATACTCCATATGAGCTCAATGGGGTTCAAATCACAATGATAAGGTGGAAGCCTTACCACTTTATGGCCATGCTCTTTCAGCATCACATCTGCTTCGTATACAGGTGGCTGTTTGTGCTCTTTAATAATTTCATACAGCTGTGCCTTTATCATCGTAGGCAAATAAGAAAGACCTTTATTTGTGATCCAAGATTGCATTTCTGACTTAGTACTGGTCATTGTAGGTGGCTTATCGATCTGCACAGTATGGTAGGATGCATTATCCATGACAACAATTGACTGTGGAGGTAGATTTGGTATTAATTTTTCTTTAATCCACTTATTAAAATTAACTTTATTCATGTCATCATGATAATCACCTGATTTTGATTGTGATCTAAAAATCAGCTGAGCATTGGGTATGAAGCCCATGGCGCCACCTGCGTGAACGATAATCCACCGTTGGTCCTTTGGAATCTGAGGATAAAACGCCTTCTTCAGTTTCACTTTGCCAACATTTTCCAGCACAATATGTAGCGTGTATGTATGTCTCGTCTAAATACACAACTGGCCGCTGAGCTCCAAGACGATTTATTCTCAATTCTTCCAAGTATCGATGACGCCAGGCGACGATGTCATATCTCTCCATCAAAACCTTTCTTTTGGATTTACATTTTTTGGAAATAAAATCCCATATTTTTTATAACTCTCCACAAAGTGGTGCGACTCCCTTTATAAGCTATGTCATTTCGCATTTCATTTAATAGTTTTGTCAGTGTAGGCAATTCCTTTTTTACGGCATAAAATTCATGAATTGTATGCCTTATAGCACACTGTTTAAAGTCGTCTAGTTTGTGAGATTTTGGTCGAGGACCACTTTTGCGCGGTCTTGAAATTTTTTTTGAAGTTGAAGCTGCTACCTCGCCTTCTTTGGTGATTTTTGATACAGTTTTTTCAGATATTCCTAAAACAAAATTCGATGTTTATTAACTACTTATTTTTTTCGTTTGTTTGACATTATAAATTCGTTTCAGTAGTGACGGACATTATAATCAAACTCTTGATTTTTATATCATTAGTATATAGGAAAACGCACCAGAAAACCACTTTAAAATATATGAAACTGAAGTAAATACAGTGTTTCTATTTTATAACTCTAAAGAACGCTGTATATGTATAATCTATATGGGTATTCATACTACTCCTGACTATTGTCATTATTTTTACTGACCTTTTTTAAAAGGTCGGGAGGAGACAATATAACAGCAAATACAAATAAAAAGTGTTTAGTATAAATGATAATAGGTATATGATTAAGGGCCTAATCAAACTGATGCTGGTAACCCTATTTTACTAACCTGTAATGGCGGCAACCCGAGCTTGTAGACATCTTATTGGAATAAGTGGGGCCTCGTTACGTTTTTCTCTTTCACAAAAGTCCTTCACCTTCAACACCATCACTCTTTCACCACTTTTTAATGTTTTAGGCATGATTTTCTTAAGATATTCCAATAAAACCTTGAATAACCTGCAGATACGTCTAAGCGTGTTGACACTGTTGACAGGCAGGGGTGCCAACATGACGGCATAGGGAGTATTTGATGAAACGCACTATAAATTGTTTTTAATGGTATTTTTTTTGCTATTTCTTAATAATCTGTGAGATTGCTCAATTGTCTGTGACGTATTCTGTCTGTGAAATTCACCTGGCGCCAACAGAATTATCACTATAGGTAGATTATTACTACGTACACTATATGTAGTTAATTATATTCTCTTTGATTATCAGCTCCATATTATACAGTACATTATTATTGTTGCAGTGTAAATTTTGCTGAAATACAGACATTTCGGATTGTACGGATAACCACAGTGTTATGATTTAATTTATTTTTTCTTCTCGTGGTATGTAATAATAAATCTTTCTTATAAAGGTGAATTGTAGAACATTATGCATTAATAACTGACTCTCTTATACTAACTAGGTAACCTGTATTAAGAATTTTCAGGCCCAAACAGTTTATTTCAATTAACAATTTAGTTATTACATTGTAATGTACTACATGTTTGTTTGTGCTTTTGTTATCCGTAAAATATTCAAAATATACTTTTTATATTTCTTAAGAATATACCTACCTATTTTAAAATCACCGAATATGCATTACTCAATGATTTATGACAATAATAAGCCTATAAAGTAGATCATCCGAAAATAACTAACACTTGGTTGGATTCCCGCCTAAAGCAATATTAATATTAAAATTTGGCAACGCATATCACCTCGGCAGAGTTTAATTTAACCGTTTACAGAGTAATCAGATGAAGATGGGTTTCTATTGGAAAAATCTGAAACTATCTGCTTTTTTTTTACTGAATAAATGTATTTTCTTTCTTTCTTTCTTTCTTCTTTCTAATAGAAACAGAGCAGGTCATTATATAAACGACTAGCTGTGCCCCGCGGTTTTACCCGCGTTAAACTTTATATATTATAGCCTATTTGTTATTCTAGGGTGTCAGCTAACTGCATACCAAATCTTATAAAAAAGCCGGTTAGACGTTAAGAAATAACAAAGTTGCAAACTTTTGCCGTTATATTATTAGTGTGATTACAAATACGTACCTTAACATTTTTAGCTATTAAACTAGCTTAAAGGGGTTTCACCTGCGTTTAAACTTTATAAATTATAGAATACTAGCTGTGCCCCGCAGTTTTAGTTACCGTCAACTTTATAAGTTATAGCCTATGTGTTATTCGAATATATATAAGCTATGTTACTACAAATTTTCATCAAAACTTGTTTGGTACTTTGTGCGTGCAAGATTAGCAAACATCCATCCATCCCATGGAGCTCTTATCCATCCATCAATACTCACAAACTTTCGCATTTATAATATTATTAGGATGTGTTATTCGGATATATATATATATTATTACCTATATATTACAAATATGTTGATTACATGGTAAAAACCAATACAATACATCCTGTGTTATTTTATCGCTAATCTGGACTTCCTTGCATTAAGGATTAAACGCAAGGAATTAATGTATGTATGTATATAAAGGAAATACTTTGACTTAATAACGTAGGTACATATGTACCTACATGTAACAGGAAATATTAATAAGGAAATTTGATTGCTGTGTTTTTCCTGTAAAAACTTATCACTTACCAGCGGCATGAACAGGAATTGGCAGGCCATGCAGATGAAAGGCCCTATAGGCCTCCTGAGGACTTCCTTTACTGTAGGCCAGTCCATCGCACAGCCGAAGTTGATGAAGATGAGTGCCACCTGAAACGTATAATAATAATATAATAATATCCTGGGACATTATTCACACACGGCCATCCCAAATTAAGCAGAGTTTGTACTATGGTAATCAGATAACTGACATACCTTATACTTAACGCTTGCCACCCGCTAAAAGTGTGCGGGTGGGTATGTCAGACTTGCACCGACTAAACCTAACCTGCCGTGGACTTCTCTTAGCGCCTGATGGGAGGGGTATGCTGCTCCGGTGCCCCCCTTTAGCGCCATGTCCCAGATGGTCGGGTGACGTACCCTGGGAGGGCTCGGGATTGCCCTCCCACCTGGATATTACACCCGGACACAGGACATACAGACATGTTCATGCACAAAAGTATATGTCCTGGGTGAGAATCGAACCCACGATCTGCGGCGTGGAAGGCAAGCATTTACCAAACACGCCAACTGGCCCGTCTAGCAACGTTTCTTGCGCTCTATGAATAAATAATGGAGTGACGGGAATACAGATCATTCTACAAAGAAATAAGTAGCCGATCAGCGTAACCGTGATCGGCGTTCAAATAGATGGAAAGTTAAAAATGACTAAATAACTTGAAAATCAATTCCGGACCATTTATGACGTCACATGTGCTCATGGAAGCCGATTGAACGTATTATTTACTCATTTTTAATCTTCATCTATTTGAACGCCGATCACGATTCCGATGATCGGCGAATTCGGCGTTAGCCCCCCAGAATATAAATTTTAACTTAACATTGGCAAAATCGGAATTCATTTAACTCTAAACAATTGCTATGTAAACTTTTTGGAAATAAATATTTATTATTATTCACATCATCGAAACGTCCGTCCACCACTGGACAAAGGCCCCCAAAGATCACAACTGCCGGTCTGCCGATAAGCCCAAATCGGAATCCCATTACATAAATAAATTGCAGTGACTTTATATATGAGAGACTTTATATTTTTATACATACATACATAGTCTACTCACGCCTGTTTTCCAGAGGGGTATGCAGAGACAACGAATTTCCATTTGTCATGATATTTGCACACCTTTTTTGCCTCGATTACTGTCATTATTTTCTTCATACATGCTCGGCGGTTAAGGGCGTTTAAATCTAGACGCTCTCACCGGTCCATAAGTGATCGGCGAGGTTAAGCAACTAGGCTCGCGGTCAGTACATAGATGGGTGACGGCCAAAGTGGTTTAATTTCTGAGCATCTCCGTGCTCCGGAGAGCGCGTTAAGCTGTCAGTCCCGGTTGTAGTCATTAGACAACAGTCGTTAAGCCATGTTAGAGGCCTACTGCGCGGCTTGAACAACTCGGACACCAGGGTAACCACTGCCCATACGATTAATTAAGTAGGTACCTAAGTGACTTTTATCAATATACAGCGCTTTTGCCATACTTACTATTGGAATCAAACATAAAAGCTCACTTAGGACCCTTAAATTGATCCTCGGTGCTTTTGCAGCTGGCTTCTCTAGTTGCAATTCGCTTATTTCATGAGGCTATAGCCTCTTTACATCATTCTGTCTCCCGCTTTGCTCTGGAGGGAAGTGGAACTATTCATTTTATAACTCCTTCTTTTTACTTTCTGATTAAATTCGTTGCGAGATCCAAAACAGTTAAAGCGATACCCCGGGATATGCCTGAGCCTCATCGCTCTGTCAGTGTCGTTTCATTGTGTGCCACTGTTGATCCTGGCTTACAGGAGTTGCAGTGGTGGGTAAGAGGGAGGGACTAGCCCCGATAAAAAAATATCAATATAAATACTTACAAAAATGATGACGCAGTGGATGAACACCAAGTCTATGACTCTCTTAGGGCGCTGAACGACGACAGGCAGTACGCCGCCAGTGACGTTCGGTGAGCCGGTGGCGCGCTTCGCTGTCAGTGTGACATTTGTCCTACCTGTAACATATTCAAAAATTAAGTATTGTCTTATTTAAAAAAAAAGTCACATAATAGGTCACTCTTCTAAAGTTGTAGAAAACTATTGCACGAACATTTTCCTTACAAAGATTCATTTTCGTACGTAACCTGACAGATTCCAATCGACGCTGTGACTAAACAATAGCATTAATCCTAATACTTTCAACTGTTTTGAGATTGAAAATTTTAATACATTCGAATATAGAACAGCTCCAAATTAAAAATTGTCGTGAAATTTGTGAAACGACAGAAATGCCTTTTAAGTTCTTTACTGGAACTGTTCTATATTCGAATGTGTTTAAATTTTCAATCTCAAAACAGTTGAAAGTATTAGTATTAATACAATTGTTTAGTCGATTGGAATCTGTCAGGTTGCGTATTACGAACATCACGTAGTGTTGATGGGCTGGTTGGCGTGGTTGGTAAATGCTTGCCTTTCACGCCGCAGGCCGTGGGTTCAATAACAACTCAAATCAAGGTCATAAAATAACTCAATAAACAAGATATCAATGTCATAGCATGACATAGGTTTGACTAAAAGTGTGGTGCAGTGGCTAACGTAGTTGCAACGCCCTCGGGTTCGAAGCCCGCACATGGGATCTACCGGCTAAGTCGCCGAACATCGTTTTCGTGATTGGCGTTCAAATAAATAAAGGTTAAAAATAACTTAATCAATCGTTAAATCGGCTTACATGAGCACATGTGACGTCATAAATGGTCCGGAATCGATTTTCAACGACGAAGCCGATTTAACGATTGATTAAGTCATTTTTAACCTTTATTTATTTGAACGCCGATCACTATCACGATGTCCGGCGACTTAGCCGGTAGTCCCCCTGTGCGGGTTTCAAACCCGAGGGCGCAGAGCCGACTACGTTAGCCACTGCGCCGCCATTGTAGTCAAACCTATGTCATGCTGTGACATTGATATGTTGTTTATTGAGTTATTTTATGACAGTGATATGTACTATCAAGTGGCTCTTATGATAAGGATGAAAATTAATAAGTCCTCAATCAAAACTCGTAGACCTTCTAGGTACCTACGACTCATGTTTATATTTGGTTGTTGACGAGCCCTTCATTATCTACATACACTTCACAATACGGTTAAAACCGGCAAAGTGCGAGTCGAACTCGCGCACGAATGGTTCCGTGCTATCCTACTAATATTATAAACGCGAAAGTTTGTAAGTATGGATGTGATGTGTGATGGATATTTGTTACTCTTTCACGTAAAAACTACTGAATGGATTTTAATGAATCTTTACAATAACATAGCTTATACATCAGAATAACACAAAGGCTACAATTTATAAAGATATTGTGTGAATTGTCCAAAATATGACGATAAGTGTCAAGTAAGTAGGAAAATATCTACCATCTGCGAGTTATTCCGGCATGCACTGCCAAAACCGCTAGAGGTACACATCCTACTAATATTATAAATAGGAAAGTTTGTGAGTATACATGTATGGATGTATGTTTGTTACTCTTTTACGCCAAAACTAACGCGGGTGAAACGGCGCGTATCTATAAAAAAAAGGTAAAAATGGTTACGTTTGTTGTATCGGAGCCCCACATAAATATTTGTTTTGCTGTAAATTAATTTTTTAGTTGTTAATGTGACTATATAACTAAATATTCTGTAAATATTTCAAGCATCACCGTTGCCGTTACCAATATCGAGCAAAAACGAGCAAATAAATCACGACTTTTTTTATAGGAGCCCCAATAAACGAAGTTCTTAGGTTCGTTCCTGAATAGGATGTGTCAAATTCGAAGAAGATCCGTTCACGACGTTCTTTCTTCAAATTTGACACATCCTCCTATTCAGTAGGAGAACGATTCTGAATAGGATGTGTCAAATTTGAAAAAGATCGGTTTATGATCGTTCTTTCTTCAAATTTGACACAGTGCTAGTGACCATATTCATGACTACATATATCTGAATTCATAAAAATTTAACACGCCACGGAAGTATAATCACAGAAAGAAGTAAATGTCCCTTTGAAATTAATGTAAATACTCGCAAATATTGAGCTGAGTGGAGTTAATACTCAGCTCAATATTTGCATGCAACATAATGCATTGCAGACCTAGATATTAATCACACAAATAATGTGAACATAGAGTAAACGGTAGTAGCGGCGCTGCTAGCATACACTGAGTGACAGACGCCTTTCATCAACTGGGCCGAACGCATATTTGCAGTTATTTTCCAACTAAAAATATTTTTGACGGATTTTCTATAGATCTGTCAACATTATTAATTACTTCGTCAAGGCTATTAGGCAATAGCGTGACACTATACAAACTTCGGTATATCGTTTCGTCCGATAGTCGTCGATGGCACAGTATAAATATGGACAGTAAGGTAACTAAGCCTAGTTGATGAAATAATCACCTACGCTCTATTGAAGTTGTAGGGTTGTAACTTTTAATGTTTTAGATACCTATTACTATTTTTGGAACGAAGTTCATTATCGCACGTTGTGAAAGGGGGCTAGACGGAAAAAAATCTTACGAAAAGTTGTCACGACACTTTTTGCAGCTGTGCGGCGTGCGCATGTTTCTCTGTCTGTCTCTCTCTATCTCTCGCCCTCTCTCTTATAGAAAGCAAGCCAAATATTTTCATTTCTATTTCGCATTGAACAGTGTGGTGTCGCGACGATTATTTTTGTTGAGTGTATACAGGTTTTTTTGTACATAATAAATAATAAGAAATAACTTCGTTCCATCCGGGTGTCCCTTGACACCTCTCAAGTTTTTATTAAAACATATTTGTTATATAAATCAGCAGGACGGTTAAAACACGAAAGCTCCCGTTTTGATGAAGTCGAGTTCAAACACCGTATACTAAGCAATACGGACGTGGTTTTTTTTTTTTATTGCTATGTTAAACTTATACGCGACCACTCGTTTTGACGCGGCACTCATAAATAATACACTTAACTAGCTAGCGGCACTCACTACTGACAGCACCGCGACAACCGCTTAGGGGCATTGTCGATGCGTATGTTTGTGTAAGTGTGTCGTTTCGGCTGTTTGTAGGTAGTTTCCGTGCTGTCTATTTTTATACTGAGACGATGGCGAACAACGACAACCATTCAGCCGTGCAATCAATAAATTGCCATAATAGAACAACAGCTAGTAAGGTAAACAATCAGACGGTTATTTAGAACAATAAATCTCTATTCCTAATTATTCTAGTATTAGTAAAAATACCGGGTCGAACCGTTTAAAACATTGAATTGTCATCAATGAATTGACTAATTTCGATTTATCTGAAGTTTTCAAGGAAGTCAAAATGATGTTCGAATACGAGTACTAACTAAACTGACTGCACATGAGGTGCAGCGGCTAAATCAAATCAAATCAAAATTATTTTGTGAACATAGGTTATGAATACAGGTGACATTGATAATAAAATAAAGTACATCCATGTTCCGCCTGTTAGGCATACAAAATTATATAAATAAAAAACACTACTACACTAAGACAGTCGCCTCGCCGCTTCGTGTCGCGGGTTCGAGTTGCGCGCCGGACAACTATTTGTGTGACCCATAAATAGTTGTTCTGAATCTGGATGTAAATTGTGTGTGTCTATTATATGTTTGTAAAGTACCCCGCGACACATGGATTCGAAACCATAGCGCGGTCGGGGTCTTTAAAAAAAAACATACGTAGAAAGCTTATGAAAGCGTTATAAAAAAATACAACTTTTCGTTATGAAGACAATTTGTATCGACTTATTCATAAGTATTGTCGCATTTTATTTAAGTGCCTATTCACGTAGGTACATATATCTATATGTATTCCGTTTATATACCAAAGTACTTATTTATATTACATATGTAGTTTATTCAGCGTTTTAAATTACCTACCTTTGTACTTCTATTAACTTAATTGTATGAGTTACGGAGATGCCTTTATTACTTTTTAGTTCAGACAAAGGTCTTGATTGCGATAAAAGCGCGTATTGTACAATTTACTAAGGAATTTTACCTACCTATATTTGCTCAGTAATTGATGAGGCAGATATTGAAGGCAATGGCATGTAGTGAGTAACAACAGGTATTCCTAGATTCAGTGGCACTTCTAGACAATGAGACGGGCCGTTTGGCCGTGGTTGGTAAATGCTTGCCTTTCACGCCGCAGGTTGTGGGTTCGATTCCAACCCAGGACATATTATTGTCTGTTGTCTGTATGTCTGTTTGTCTTGAGTCTGGTTGTAATTTTCTATAAAGTATTAAGTATTTACAAAAGAAATGTAGTATACGTAATATATGGTTGGTTTCCATAGTACACACGGCAACATATCAAGCTATACATTTCCAGTATAAGCTGATCCCACGTTGTATAGGATTTGCATACAATGAGAGGTCAGCTTATATTGGAAATGTTTAGATATATATGTAGCCGTGTGTACAAGCTCTGCTTAATTTGCGAAAGTTGTGCAATAGATTTGTCCGAAATTTGATGATATTAGATTTTATTAACTTTTAATCGGTCATTGCGTATGTTTATAATTCATTGGTTTAGCTCTTATTACAACACAATAGAGTTTAAAATGACGTGGGCTCGTCGAAACTATTCTATTGCATAACATTACGTTACATCACGAATTAATGTTGCCGATTTTCATTCAAAATAATGTGTTTGAACATATTCGGGCTACCCTACTCAATTGACGCATCATTATGTTGTCATCATCATGTCCCGCTAAAAAGAGCGCAGAACTAAGATACATCAACTCAATCGATTATGAGGGCGCCTAGAGCGCCGTACATTTTATTTTGTTTATTAGCCTTAACTAGAACAGATATAGTTTTACACAATGACGCATAATTTAATTGATGATGTAGATAAAATTTGCTTGTATGACTCAAAAAAGTGTGACACTGAAAGTTGCAAGCAATACATTTCCGCATTTACTAACCCATTAACGATACTAACACAAAATATTCGGAGTATTTTTAAGAACATAGACAGTTTTAATATTTTTCTACATAGATTAAATGTGGACTGTGATGTAATAATTCTTACGGAATGTTGGCTTTCCAATCGTGATGGTAATATTCCTGTGATACAGGGATACAACAACTACAACAGTTCAGTCAACTTCAATCAGAATGATGGGGTGGTTGTCTATACTAAAAAATCTCTTCTTGTCATTGTTGAAGAGCCCGTTGCACAGGAATGCAATTGCTTAGTTATTAAAATTGGAACCGACATCGCAATCGTGGCGATTTACAGGCCTCCTTCTTTTAGAAATTTACATTCTTTTCATAATTCTCTTAATACAATACTCTCAACTCTCTCCTCTTTTAATAATATTGTTTTAACTGGAGATATCAACTTAAACATAAATCCTGAAAACATCGATGCGGGGATGGAAAACTACCTTAATTTAAGTGCGTTTCATGGGCTTTTGCCTTCCCACACTTTTCCAACTCACCAGAGTGGTTCTTGTTTAGATCACGTCTTGCTTAAAGCTAAATTACCAAGCTTGACCCTTGTTACCAACGCCACAATAACTGATCACTATCCAGTTCTAACTACACTTGAATTATCGCTGCGTAAACAGTTAATGCAATCGCAACAAAAATCACACATAAACATGTGTAACCTTGAATGTGATTTGTGCAATATTAATTTTGACCCAGTTTACTATTCTGCTGATGCTAATACGGCATTGTTATACGTGATTAATAAACTGCAAGAAGCAATTTTACGTAATACAACTATAATTAGATTGAGTAGGAAAAATATTAACATTAAGCCATGGATCACACCGGGCCTTTTACGTTGTATACGTCACCGAGATAAATTACACAAAATAGTTAAGCAATCTCCACATAATTATACATTACAATTATCTTATAAAAGATACAGAAATTTCTGTAATAACTTGTTGAAAAAAATTAAAATTGAGTTTGACAAAAAACAACTTGATGAAGCAGGTTCAAATAGTAAACAGCTTTGGAAAGTTATAAAATCCACTACCTTTTCTTCTAACCAGCATAAATCGTCTTCAAGTTTACTACGCACTCACTCCTCACCGATTATCGCTGCTGACAACGCTAATAAGTTTTTTGCAAACGTTGGAAAGGAACTCGGGGATAAAATAAAAGAGCAAAACGTTAACTTGACTGGTTATTCTTCTACAAGGACTCAACTCCATAGTGGGAAATCTTTTGTTCTGTTAGACACAGATGAATCTGAAGTAGAACGAATTATTGTAGGGTTAAAAAACAGTTGCGCAGCGGGTTGGGATAACATAAGTAATAATATTCTCAAAAGATTTAAGCACATCCTAGTCCCTCCTTTAACTTTCCATTTTTCAAACCTGCCTCTCTGATGGAATTTTTCCCAAATGTCTCAAAAAAACCGTTGTTATTCCCGTTCACAAATCAGGGAGTAGGGATCTTGTAACTAATTACAGGCCATATTCGTTACTACCTTCCTTTTCCAAAATTCTAGAAAAAATAATAAACAATAGACTTGTCTTATATCTAGAAAAGAACTCTTTGCTTTCAAACATGCAATTTGGTTTTAGAGCTAATTTATCCACATCAGACGCGGTTGAACATTTAACTGATTTTGTCACAGAGGAACTGGGAAAAGGGAACCTAGTAACTGGTATTTTCCTTGATCTAGCGAAGGCATTCGACACCGTGTCTATTCCTAACCTTCTATCCAAGTTAGAGGCATTAGGAATTAGGGGCACCCAGTTGAAACTCTTCGCAAGCTATTTAAATGACCGTACTCAATGTGTTAAAATTGACCAATTCATCAGTACGGACATAAAAATTCCTGCTTTTGGAATCCCCCAGGGGAGTATATTGGGCCCTACCCTATTCCTGATTTACATAAATGATCTGTGTTCCTTAAAGTTAGACCATGGAAAAGTAATTTCCTATGCTGATGACACAGCTTTAATTTTTTCTGCTCCAAACACTACTGCGGTTCATTATTACGCACAACATGGGTTTAATGTGATAAATAAATGGCTTAGAAATAATCTACTAACATTAAATGCTGAAAAGACAATGTTTATAAATTTTTGCATGCGTAAAAACCACAGACTTCCTAAACAAGATAACATATATGCACACTATTGTCCCAGTCCCTTGGTTCCTTGCGACTGTCCAGTTATTGCTAACACAAATAGCATGAAGTACCTTGGTGTTATTATTGATGAAACTCTATCATTTAAACAACATATCCTTGCCTTGTCAAATCGTGTACGGAAACTCATATTCGTATTTAAAAAGCTACGGCATATTGCTGATATTAAATTGATTAGACTAGTCTATCAGGCATTATGTCAATCTATTATTCAATACTGCATTACTTCCTGGGGTGGTGCTCCAAAAACATTAATGTTAATCATTGAACGTGCCCAACGAGCAATACTAAAAGTTGCAACTTTTCGACCTTTCCTTTTTCCTACGTGCCTCCTGTATGAAAAATGCAACGTTTTAACTGTCCGCCAACTATTTATTAAACGTGCAATTTTAAAACAACACACAACACTCACTTACAATGCTAACCTTACTAACACCAAGAGACGGAAAGATATTATCTGCACTAGTGCATCAGAGTCAAAGTTTATTTATGCAAACAGATTTTATCCTTTTCTCGGACCATATCTTTACAATAAAATAAATAAGTCACTATCTATATATAACCTTAACTATACAAATTGTAAAAAAACAGTCAGCAATTTTTTACAAAAATTGAGCTATGATGAGACTGAGGGATTATTTAGTATTCTAAAATAAGTTAATTTTTTAAACATTATATCTTAGGTTTTTGAATTTGTATGTATAATTAAATATTATTTAAATTTTTAACAAAGAATAAGTATACCTTTTAAGCCGTTAGAACGCCTGTGGTACAGGTTTAACCTAGTACAGGCACAAATTGTCAATAGCTTAGTATTAATTATTTTTAAATTAAGTAAATATAATTTTGTACACATTATTTCTTGAATAAAAATTTATTATTATATTATTATTATATCATAACAGCTGTGCAAAGTCCACTGCTGGACATAAGCCTCCCCTAAGAAACATCTTGGGGGGATATGCCATAATCGCCACGCTTGGCAAATGGGTTGGCGAATGCAGTACGATGGTCATAGTCCTCAGAGAGAAGCTGCTGCCCGTCCTCTGGTAGATATTCCCTCGGGTCGACTTTTACGCCCCCAACGGGATGAGATGGGGTGATGATATTCTGTCTGATATGTACTAAAGCCCTACTGTTTACGTAATAAAGACTTTTCAAGGTCAAAGTGTAACCACCGACACAATGTGACCTCGATTGTAGAGTCACAAGGCCAGCTCGATATGAAAATAGCGCCCTTTCTACGCGCAAAACATTTAAACGTAGTTTGATACATTCTTTTAGGAAGCAGTCTACATCAGCCTTATTTAAAAACGCTACCTACTTAAATTTAAGTCAGTCGCTTAGGCGCGGGTTATCAAAATTTTAATTTAAAAACCTGGGCCTCTACCAGGGCGTTCAAATATATAAAGGTTAAAAATTATTGTTAAATCGGCTTCCATGACAACATGTGGCGTCACAAATGGTCCGGAATCGATTGTCAACGTTGAAGCCGATTTAACGATTGATTAAGTCATTTTTAACCTTTATTTATTTGAACGCCATTTAAGAAATCAATGTTCGGTGAATTAGCCGGTAGAGCCCCTGATTCAATTTTGAGACGCGGTTAAGCGGTGGTAACGTAATTTTAAAATTTAAATCATGTCGGCCCCTGGGTTAAACCTAGTTTAAGTCAATGAAGATGGCGGATTTTATTTGCATCACCTGACGTTTTGTTTGTTTGGTATTTGAGGTTTTTGGCTGTTTTAAGTTTTAAAATAAATACTGAATTCTAGTTGAATTCATTATCATAAACCTAAAAAATTCTTCGAAGAAAATCAAAAGTCCTTTTAAATTCACTGTTAGGATCATGGGTCGTTCCATCACCATGACAGAGAAAGACATAAAATATTGACACATCATCCAATTTACTCTATTGATTTTGGTCAAGTTCTATACCAGTCCCAGAAATGTTGACAGAGTAAAAAATAAAATGACGTTACTTAGCTGAGAAACCTTTAAGTAAGGTTTTTAAATAACGAAATAGTTGAGCGTGGTTCAAGTGGTTGAACGGGGTTTACTTAAGCCATGGTTAAGCGGCGGATCACGGCATTATTTTAAATAAGAACGAAACGAAATCTGGGCAACTTCAACAGCACGTCTAACACATTACTAAAGCCTTTACAGCCTACTCACTAAACACGTTGTCAATGTCAAAGTATCTCCACTGACGCGGAGGTGACCTCGATTATATTTATAAGGCCAGGCTACCACCTAAGTCGCTGAAATCGCCGATCATCGTGATCGGCGTTCAAATAGATGAAAATTAAAAACGACTAAATCATTCGTTCAATCGTTCACATTGTTGTGACGTCATAAATGTTTCGAAATCGATTTTAAACGATGAAGCCAATTCAACGAATGATTTAGTAATTTTTAATGTTCATCTATTTGATCGCCGATCACTATGATGGCGACTTAGGCGGCAGCCCCCTGTTCGATATGAGATAGCACTCTATCGTACTAAGTGTACTTACTACTTACATATTGTATGGGCAATGGTAAGCCTATTGTCAAAGTTGTTCAAGCCGCTTAGTAGGCCTCTGACATGGCTTATGACTGTTTTCTAATGACTACAACCGGGACCGACAGCTTAAAGTGCCCTCCGAAGCACGGAGACGCTCAGAAATTAAACCACTTTGGCGGTCACCCATCTATGGACTTACCGCGAGCCTAGTTGCTTAACCTCGCCGATATTATTAAAATTCTGATTTAACTTATATAGTTAGTTTATGTTACGCCTATGCTTAAGACCCATATGTGTTCTTTTGTATCACTGTTGAAATAGAATAAAATAACCACTTATGAGCCGATGAGAGCAGCTAGCTATATATGTATTATATGTGTAAAAAATATTGTACTTACCAAGCATTTTCCCGTCAACTTTGATCTTGCCACTAAACCAGCCGTTGCTGGCGTCTGCTGCCGTCAACACATGCGAAGAGTTCCAGTATGTATCCACTATAGGGTCTTCGCGAGTATCCTCTATTGCTAGTACATACTCATCACCCTTTTTCATATCAGCACCTGTTAAATTACAATAGTTCTTAATACATAGTTAACTGGACTAGTGGTTAGTGACCCTGGCTACTAAGCCTGGGTTCAATCCCAATCCAGAACAAATGTAGATGAGATGAGCATGATTATTTGTCCTGAGTATGGATTAAATTTATATAAAATATGTATGTATTTAGAAATCTCTGGGTCTAAATTATCTATAATATGTATGTATTAAGAAATATATAAATACTAGCCGTGCCCCGCGGAACTGTAACATATCATTACATTGTAAACTTTGCAATCCCTTTTTTAGGGGTTGAATTTCCAAAAAAAATCTCTGGGTCTAAATTATCTATAATATGTATGTATTAAGAAATATATAAATACTAGCCGTGCCCCGCGGAACTGTAACATATCATTACATTGTAAACTTTGCAATCCCTTTTTTAGGGGTTGAATTTCCAAAAAAAATCTCTGGGTCTAAATTATCTATAATATGTATGTATTAAGAAATATAGAAATACTAGCCATGCCCCGCCGAACTGTAACATATCATTACATTGTAAACTTTGCAATCCCTTTTTTAGGGGTTGAATTTCCAAAAAAAATCTCTGGGTCTAAATTATCTATAATATGTATGTATTAAGAAATATATAAATACTAGCCATGCCCCGCGGAACTGTAACATATCATTACATTGTAAACTTTGCAATCCCTTTTTTAGGGGTTGAATTTCCAAAAAAAATCTCTGGGTCTAAATTATCTATAATATGTATGTATTAAGAAATATATAAATACTAGCCGTGCCCCGCGGAACTGTAACATATCATTACATTGTAAACTTTGCAATCCCTTTTTTAGGGGTTGAATTTCCAAAAAAAATCTCTGGGTCTAAATTATCTATAATATGTATGTATTAAGAAATATAGAAATACTAGCCATGCCCCGCGGAACTGTAACATATCATTACATTGTAAACTTTGCAATCCCTTTTTTAGGGGTTGAATTTCCAAAAAAATATCTCTGGGTCTAAATTATCTATAATATGTATGTATTAAGAAATATATAAATACTAGCCGTGCCCCGCGGAACTGTAACACACACTACTTTTGCATATACTACTTTTGTAAATGCATACCTAAACACCTGGACACGGACAAACAGACATGTTAATGCACACAAATACCTGTCCTGAGTGGAAATAAAAAAAACCAACTAAGCTTAAATTTTTCCATAATATTTGGGAAAATTTATTAGGGAAAACTGACATTTGTGGGAAGTGTCGCCCTCCCACAAATGTCAGTCACGTTCATAAACATCCTTGTCCCAATGTACGTAGTTTGTTATATTCTCTTTGCTAATGGTAGTTGTTATATTTTTGGTTATATTCTCTTTGAATTCAACTATCTGTTTTTTTATCCTGAGCTTGATTTTAACGTTTGTTATATTTTCTTTGGCTATATTTATAGAAAATGGTTGATACTATATTAATATTGTATAGGAAAGCATTCGTGATGTGTTTGAAGCACCTATAAACATAATGCGAAATAAACAGCGTACTAACCTGTAATATTGACATCGACGAAACCATAATCCTCCATTTTGACAGTGAGGTTCTGGGGCATAAACGTCACGAGGAGCGAAGGTGCGTGCTGGCAGAACACCCATAATGGACAAATAGCCAGCAGGTACACAAAGATCAAGTGCAGCGGCCAAATGGGACACATTTTAGCCGACGTAATCTAGCCGACGCGGTGAAATCTGAAAAAATAATTACTGCTTTATAAACGTACAACTTTACTTTTATGAAACAATTTAAACTAATTTCATATGAATTTAATAATCTAGAACATAGGTCACAGAGGTGCTCGCAATGAATATATTACTGTTTTTAAACTTTAGCGAGTTTTGGCATGGATTACACTAGCCGTGGTCCCGGGTCGAATGACCATAGATAATCTAATTACTACAGATAGAATGTAATCACCATAGTTTGTCATATTCTCTTTGGTAATCACTACGCGACTGACCCATACACTTTATGGACTGACCACAACCATTACTGGTGGATTTCATGCCAAAACATCAGGTACCTAAGGATTTGCCTAAATTTGCTATCGAGATTCGTGATAACAATATATAATACATAATAAATTGATTGGAAATTTATAGAAAATGAAAAAAAAAAAAAAAATCTACCTATAGATTTATAACACCTAATTCTGTCCCATCTTACTTTCCGATGAAAGTGACTTTGAGTACAGTGGTTTAGCGAGGTTTTATGGAACCGAAGAGTAATACTAAGTATGTATAGTTGTGTAACTCTGAGCACCGATACATCAGAGTAAAGTTGGTCAGTGGGGTATCGGAATGGATACCCCACTGACTGACGGATTATTACATGTTATGGTGTCAAATCAAGGTCACAGGCCTGTTGGTCCATTGGTTAGTGACCCTAACTGCTAAGCCAGAGGACGTGGGTTAGATCTCCATCCAGAACATTTTTTTGTGGATGACGACGATTATTTGTTCAGTGTCTGGGTTGATTGATATATAATATCTAATTCTACGTATTTAGAAATATATAAGTGTATAAAAAGAAATATATGAGTGGACGAGAACAGCGAGAGACAGACAGAAATGGAAAGCTTTAGAGGAGGCCTTTGTCGGAAGACAAGCTGTGCAGTGAAACCGATCGACTATGTAAATTAATTTTTTTATGGAACAGCAATAAATGCTTATTTTATTTTATTTATTAAGTGTATAAAAATGGGAAATACTTGTTACGTCTCCCGTGGCACAGGCAATTATATCCGTAGGTATAGCGTGCGTCTCAGCATACACCCGGACTCAAAACATAATTATCAAAACTATATAATGTAAATAGCTGTTCTGTGCGTACGCATGATAGCGAGGCGACTGCATAAACAACTGCGCAGTCAAATGGCCAATATTTATTTAGTTATTTTAATTAGTGCTCAATTTAAATAACATATGTATAGGTACATACATTAAGTTTTGTAAGTCATCAATTTACGCTGACTTAATTCTCATACTTAGAGCCGATTTCACCGTTGAAATTAAACGCGATCAATTGACGCTAAACTCGGTTCAGCGTCCTGTAGCTGAGTTTAGCGTCCATTGATCGCGTTTAATTTTAACGGTGAAATCGGTTCTTAATAACTAACTAAAAAAAAGCCAAGCATGAGTTGTGGAACCGTAGCCTAGTTGGTAGTGCTCCTGCCTACGAAGCTGGTAGTCCTGGGTTCGAATCCCGGTAAGTGCAAATATTTGTGTGATGAGCACTAATATTTGTTTCTGAGTCGAGTGGATGTTTTGGATGGAGTCGTCGCCTGGTACCCATAGTACAAGCTTTGCTTAGTTTGGGGCTAGGATGATCTGTGTGACATTGTCCCCAGATATTATTAAGTAAAAATATAAAAATGCTGAACCGTGACTAGTGACCGTGACAATATATTAAAAAGACAACGCCCGCACTAGGGAAACTAAACTAATCTCTGTGTCGCGGGGTACTTTACAAACATATAATAGACAGACACGAATTACATCCATACTCAGAACAACTATTTATGGGTCACACAAATGGTTGCCGGCGCGGGACTCGAACCCGCGACACCAATCGGCGAAGCGACTGTCTTAGCCGCTGCGCCACACGTGCAGTCGCAATTGATCTAAGTAAATTTTATTTGAAATAAGGATTCCTACTGAGTTTTCTGGCAGTATTTCTCAGTAGCTGCCACATCATACACTGCACGGTATAGTAAAATAAAAATTTAATAATTACATTGACGCCCGAAACATTGTCGAAAAAAGCCATAAAAGTGACCAGACCTGAATCGGGTAAAAAAAATTTTTCTGTACCCCTATACAATACTGTTTACACCAAAAATAATTTCTTTAAACGTTGTGTTGATGTGTACTTAGATATATTTTGTATCTACGAATTTAGTTGCTTTTAACATCAAATTAATTATTTGACCTTTTGTTTTATGTGTATTATCATAGTTTTGGATATTTTATTACATACTAGCTGCGCCCCGCGGTTTTACCCGCGTTAAATTTTATAAATTATCACAGCTCCTCCCCCGTAGATGATAGCTTGATAACATGTAGCCTATATGTTGACCCGACCTCTTAGTAATATTCATGCAAAATTTGAAGTAAATCCGTGCAGTACTTTTTGGGTTTAGCCCGGACATACATACAGACAAACAGACAAAAATTCTATAAATTATATTTTTGGCTTCGATATCGATTATAGATCACGTCGCAAGTATCCTTTTTAAAAAATATTCTATGTACAGTTTGACTTTCCCACGATTTTATTATATGTAGGTATAGATAGTTTATGAGCTGTATATACAACATGTAACTAAGTAGGTAATTAACGCACACCCTCAAACACCCCAATTAGAATATTATGTTGTAATCATAATACATGCACTGATTTTTTTATTTAACATCTTATGCATTGTTATTTACTAAATTAGTTAGTTGGAATAAAGTTTATTTTTCTTTATTTTGTATTGAATGATGGAATTTGTATGAATACAAATAAAACTGCGATTTTAAAAGTCTTATTACTTTGACGTATGGCCCATTTCAATTGGTTTTGACTGTACAGCGTTAATATGACAATAATTTCCGTAGTTTTAATTATTTTGGTATAAAAAATTACCTATATTAAAAATGATATAAATCGATTCAGTAAACTATTTTCACGATGTGCGTTAATTAAGTTACATCTCTCTATCATGTATATAAACTGCTATGGAAATCTTAAGTTTTTAAGTATCGCTAATTTGTATTAAGTTATTGTATATGACTGCCTGTTTCCTAAATAAAATGTATTTTTTTTTACGGAATAAATGAATTTTGAATTTGAACCACTTCGTTCGGCGGTAAACATTTTTACATGTGGACGCAATCGAGTGTGGTTCGGTTAGCCGTGTTCGGTTGTGTCGTATAATCTCTCATTCCTCAAAATTACAGGAACTCTGACTCTGAAGTAAAAATCTTACTTTGTTGTCATACTTTATAACTAAATAAAAAAACGCCAAGCCTGTCTTGTGGATACCAAGTAAATAAAAATAAAACCAGCTGACTTGTGTCCACTTCATTAGGCGGCAAAACATTATTACTTGTGGAAGCAATTGAGTGCGGTTCGGTTAGCAGTGAATGCATAGACTACGGCACTATCTATGTCGTAATATCTGCCATTCGTCCAACCAAATTATAAGAACTTTGACTCTGAAGTGTAACGCTGACTTTATTCTCATACTTTATAACTAACTAAATAAAAGCCAATCCTGTCTTGTGGATACCAAGTAAATAAAAATAAAACCAGCTGACTTGTGTCCACTTCATTGGGCGGCAAAACATTATTAATTGTGGAAGCAATTGAGTGTGGTTCGGTTAGCAGTGAATGCATGGACTACGACACGGCGCAGTTCTACATCTATGCCGTAATATCTGCCATAAGTCCAACCAAATTATAAGAACCTTGACTCTGATCTAACGCTGACTTTATTCTCATACTTCATAAAAAATAAAACCAGCTGACTTGTGTCCACTTCATTGGGCGGCAAAACATTATTAATTGTGGAAGCAATTGAGTGTGGTTCGGTTAGCAGTGAATGCATAGACTACGACATGGCGCAGTTCTATATCTATGTCGTAATATCTGCCATTCTTCCAACCAAATTATAAGAACTTTGACTCTGAAGTCTTACGCTGACTTTATTCTCATACTTTATAACTAACTAAAAAAAAGCCTGTCTTGTGGAAACTTCATTGGGCAGTCAAATTTTTATTTGTGGACGCAATTGAGTGTAGTTCGGTTTGCACCGAGTGCATAGATAATGACACGGTCGCATATCCATATCTATGTCGTATTATCTCTCATTCTTCCAAATTATATGCAGTAAAAGGGTAAAGTCTTTTGTTTTGTACTCTTGACACGATAAATTTACTTATTTTGATAAGAATTCATAAATGTTGATAATGTGACCATTAACCACTTCGAGATTAAATGATTTTATTTTTTAATACAACCTTACTATTGTGACTTAAATAAAAAAGTCTATTTTTATACGCTGTCGCTAACTTTTTGTAGCCGTTATCTAGTTCTACAACTTTTCTCTAGATCTCTTATCGTTAAGGCAATGTTCGTAACAAACCTTTTCGTTCTCTTAACTTTTTCCCGACGTACAGACGCCAGTACATCCAGCTACCCCAATCTGTCCTAATTTCTTTTATAGATTTTCAACTTTATCACAAAAGCATAAGGTTCACTTTCAATTGGGGAAATTTGACAGATTGGGGTAGCTTGATGTGCTGGCGTCTATATTTTGCAAATCCGACTACCACGAAAAATTCTATAATTTTTATTTAATTCGTTGGGTTAATATATAGCCTATAATACTCATAAATAACGTAGCTTACTATTAGGAAACATTTTTTTTAAATCGATTTAATAGATGCAAGGATATAGCCCTGTTACGAATCGAACCTTTTTTGGAACACTTTATATTCTAAATTCTTGTGCTATTATTGTCGATTAATTTTGGTCAAGCTCTATACCAGTCACAGAAATGTTGACAGAGTAAAATAAAAAGACGTTACTTAGCTGAGAAACCTTTAAGTAGGGTTTTTAAATTAAGAAATAGTTGAGCGGGGTTTAAGTCGCTGAGCAGGGTTTAGCTGAGACATGGTTAAGCGGAGGATCACGGCATTATTTTAAATAAGAGCATGAACGTTTATTAACGCTACTAATATTACGCACGTTTCTAATATCCACGTTCCACGTTCCCAATATCCACGAAGAGCACCTGCCAAAAATATTGATAGGTGCCTTTCGTGGACTAGGCTAGGTGCCATTCACGCATTTCATTTTTCTCATTATTTCTAACTAGCTGCGCCCCGCGGTTTTACCCGCGTTAATAAATATAAATTATAGTCTATGTATTAATACAGGGTGTCAGCTCCATACCAAATTTTACTAAAATTGCTCCAGGCGTTTAGACGTGAAGAAGTAACAAATATACACACTCACACACTCACAAACTTTCGCCTTTATATAATATTAGGGTGATTATTATTTTTGTAATCTTTTAATTTGTCACGTATCGTAAGCGTATCGTTTTGGTGTATTTAATACGTATAAAACAATTTGCTCGCCATTGTATGGCAAATACATATGATTAGTTAAAAATAAGAATATCTTTATTTCAGTAAAGCTTTACAGAGTATTAGAAATGACTTTAGTTGTAAGTAGTTAATAACTCTGTTATACATATTGCATGTAAGTAATTGTATTTAAACACATGTTATTTCAAATAACAACCTCACTTAAGTACTAGTTAAGTAAATAAACTTGCTAGTATTTGTTATAGAAAATCATACATTCTCAAGTCAACACACAATTTAATTGGCACTATTATAATAACATCTATTAAAGGCTTTGTTTTTATTTTTTCTTCAGCTGTGAATACCTTTTTTTTATCGATATCTTTCATTTAATAACCTAGGTTACTGTAACGGTTAACGTAGGTGCCTTTCGTGGACAAGAATGTAAAAAATAACTTGAATCCGAAGAGCACCTGCCAAAAGTATGGATAGGTGCCTTTCGTGGACTAGGCTACGTGCCATTCGCGCTGGTGCCATTCAGAAGGGTGCCCTTCGTGGACTACCTCGAAATAATGACAGGCCGGTTGGCGTGGTTGGTAAATGCTTTCACGCCGCAGGTCGTGGGTTCGATTCCCAGCCAGGACAGATGTTAGTACTGAGCCTGGGTGTAATTATCTATATATGTATGTATTTACAAAAGAAAAGTAGTATATGTAATATATCAGTTATGACGTTCCCATTGAACAAGCTCTGCTTAGTTTGGGATCGGATGGCCGTGTGTGAATAATATCACAGGATATTATTATTGTTATGAGAGTGGAGAGTATTGTACGTGACAACCTCACGATTAAATAGAAGAGTCCAGAACAAAATTGAACTTATTTTACTATTAGAAACTAATTAACTTATTATAATATTGTTAATATATAACTTATACTGATTATAGAAAACTAGATTTAAGTATATGGGTAAGTCCGTCCATGCGGTCCATCCCATGTACCTAATCACATATTAAACGTTGTGTTATCCGCAAAAAGTAACAAGTTTACTACTACATATTTTTAATTTGATTGAATACACACGGACATATTGACGGGCCAGTTGCCGTGGTTAGTAAATGCTTGACTTTCGCGCCGCAGGTCGTGGGTTCGATTCCCACCCAGGACAGATATTTTTGTGCATGAACATGTCTGTCTGTCTGTTGTCTGGGTGTAATTATCTATATAAGTATTTATTTACAAAAGAAAAGCTGTATATCTCATATATCAGTTATCTGGTTTGCATAGTACATACAAGCTCTGCTTATTTTGGGATCAGATGGCCGAAGGTGAATAATGTCCCTGGATATTATTATTAAACATAAATTTGGAGACGAAGAGAGCGGCGAGCGTAGAAGTTTCTCAACCAGTACTTGAGGGTACCCTAATAGGGTTCGCACCAAGGTTGAAGGGGTCGCTGCAGTAAAACGACGGAATTTAACAAAGAGGATGTAAGCGTTTGCAAAGGGTCATATCATAGGTCAGGGACAAGGGGCCGCACCGGAGAATCTCCAGTCAGAAAGAATCTCCAGTCTCGCTTTTTTCGTCTTCTATTACCTTGAACACTTTGTTTATTAATAAAGGAGGGTAAGCGGAAATTCCAAGGCCAACTCCTTAGATATAAAGATTTAAAGATGTTTAGGAACAGCACATGTAAAGCAACATCGAACGCTTTAAGTGGAAATGATTGGTAGCACAATAACACGCGGGCTAGGCAAGAGGTAAATATGCATTTTGACGAGCAGCGTAAAGTTGAGCTCAATACAAAACGCGATGAACTGAAAGCCTGACAACCTATTAAATACAATTGTGGTAAACCAACGTGCGCTCAGTGCGCAAAGCTAGAGATCGTGGTTTCGATCCCCATTCAGGATAAATCTTTGTGTGAAGAGTACGATTATTTTTTGTGTCTGGGTGTAACTTATCTATAATATGTATATATTTAGAAATATATGTAGTATGTTTATCAGTTGTCTGGTTGCCATAGCTTAGTACACACGACTACTCATCAAGCTATACATTTCAATTTTCAAGTATAAGTTGATCACGCGTTGTATAGGATTTCCATACAACGACAGGTCAGTTTATATTGGAAATGTATATGTAGCCGTGTGTACAAGCTCTGGTTTGGAATCAGATGGCAGCGTGTAAGTTACTATATTTAATTCAAGTATTCGCAATGCACATGCATAGTTTAGGAGATTTTTACACGCAAATTGTGAGCATGTAAATCGGCTTTTTCTTGAACACGCCCATAGATGGCATTTGCATCCTCTGTGACAATGTTAGCAACGGAACTCGTAAATTTGATTAGCCGAGACGAAGACAAGTAGGGTCAATAATAATTATTAATTATTATTGACCCTACTTGTCTTCCGAGCACAAAACTGCCTGTATCAGTTTCTGATGCTTCTTTGGAGAGGAAGGTGAACAAAAGAGGAGGCCCCCTCTAGTTTTGACTTAACATGCTTATAGTTAAGAAGAAAATGTTCAAATTATAACAAAAATGGGATACCATTATTTTTTGTGAGGACGGAAGGCATCGGCGCATGATGAGGAATATAATAAGAAATAAGCCAAATAATAGCATAAAATTAGCACATTAATCGTGTCAGAGGGAATATTGCGCACTCGCTTGGATCCAGAGATATTTAACTTTTTGTATTTTCTCCCATACAAAAAATATTATAGTCCAAACCTTACATGGAATATGACTGACTTTTCTAATCATACGGCATTGATTTCCAATTAGAAAAAACAAGTAATTTTTTTGGATTGCTAAACGAAGCAGGTGTTCCCTAAGAAAGATTAAATTTATGATTTCGCAGCTTATAAGTAGCTATTCACAAAACACGTCATCCATCTTATCTTAAGTGACTGTCATCTTCCAGTACCTAACAAATGTGACATTTGTTAGGTACTGGAAGATGACGTGACGTGACCGGATGATGATGAGTCGTTCCCTAAGAAAGATTAAATTTATGATTTCGCAGCTTATAAGTAGCTATTCACAAAACACGTCATCCATCTTATCTTAAGTGACTGTCATCTTCCAGTACCTAACAAATGTCACAATGACACCAATTATCACTCAACCCGTAAACCAAAATTGAATTAAAAAAAGAACGTTCTGAATTTAATTACGTGTAAGTATACAGAGCGTAAGGAACAGCATAACCAAAACTGAGTTATGATGAGATGCCCATAGCCAATACTGTCACTGATCTGTTAGTTACCGGCGAGATCAAGCACCTAGGCATTATGTCAATCTATAGATTAAAGTTGTTTAATGTCTATATGTTTCCGAGCTTCGGGAGGCATATTCAACTGTCGTTCCCGGTTGTAGTTTGAATTCAGAGTGAAGAATACTATGCAGTTAGAACAACTCTAAGACAGGGAAAGCCGAAACGATAAAGAATCCGATAAAAATTGTAGTCCCAGTTGTAGTCTGATGACAGAAGTAGGTACATGGCGATTTGTAGAACTCTAACACAAAGATAACCACTGCTCATACGATAAAAAAATAAAGAAAGCATTGGTACGACACCCAAATTGAGTACAATTTTAGCTTATTAGTTGTGTAAAAGTAAAATGAAAGGCCATAAGTGTTATCATAAATTATATATATATATGTATATATATATATATATATATATATATAAATATAACTTATCATTATCATATCAGTAGAACGACGTCCACTCTGGACAAAAGCATTTTTCAAAGATCTCCAACTACAATTGTCGGTCTTGCGCTACCCGTATCAAGCGCCCCTCACAAGATCATCGGTCCATCTTGAAGAGGGCCTGCCTACGCTGCGTCTTCCGTTTCGTTAATTAATAATATAACAATAATATCCTGGGTCATTCATTATTCACACACGGCCATCTGAACCCAAAGAGCTTGTACTATGGAAACCAGACCTATAGACTACATATACCTACTTATTTTCGTTATATAGATAATTACGCCCAGACTTAGAACAGAACAGACATGTTCATGCGCGCACATATCTGTCCTGGGTGGGAATCGAACCGACGCGACAAGCTGCGGTGTGAAATACACGTATTTGGGTCAATCAACTTTTAAAGTACTCCTTTCGTGTCCCTATGAAATTAAAATCCAAAAACAATATTAAATATGAATATTTTGTAAATATTGTTGTTATATTATGGAATAAGATGCTTAGATGTTATGTTACTATGTGTATATGTACAACTTTTTAAATTATTCGTCGCTTTTTGTAAAATCGCAGGGGAACACTATCGATATTCGTACAAAAACAGTATGTCCCCAGGTATGGGTCACAACAAACATTTGCCTTTTTTTCGGCTTAGCTGCTTAGAGACATAGGTTTTTAATATTTCTATTAGATAGCTATTTGAATAAGCTTAGCTAAAAAGACAGTTGATACATATTTTTTATATTATAACGTACATTTTTATTTTTTTAAGTGTTTGTCCCCAAAGAGACTCTAAAACATCAATTCTACTGCGTTATATGAAAAAATTCCAAAATTTCTCGAGAGATAGCTCTCAGTTTTAGTTATTAGCGGGAGTGATTGTCTCTAACTACGTTGGCAAGCCGCAGCAAGATCAATGTCTCACAGGTCGGCCGTCACTGTGCGACAAGCTCTCAAGAGGTGTGCGTGGTTTTATTACCGCTCTACTAAGTTACGACATAAATTTGGGTGAGATTTTATAATTAGTAGCTTTTGTTATTTAAATTTAAAGCCTTTTTGCTCTAATTTTAAAATTAGACCACTCTTATTTCGTTTCATTCCGTAAATGTGAATTTATAATCGATTTTCTGTTATTTTTTCCCCCGCGTTTCTGTAAATTTCTCTGGCGTTGTAGGTAACTTTAGAGAATGTATGACAAAGGTAATACCGATTTTAATCATAATAATTCGTCTTTATTTGTAATAATAACGTCAACTTTCTATAATTTTTAAATATTTGAACTAAATATTTAAATAACTGTATTATATTCAATTTCAGATTGAAAAAAATACGAAACAAAAAGTATAAATGTCAATTAGTGCGGCTGAAAAACAGAAACTTTATAGAGAACGATTGGAAAATAATTCCGAGAGTTCGAAGAAGCAAAAAGAAAGCTAAGGGAACGATATCCCAAAACATAAAGATTAGTCAAAAATTTTACTCCAGAAGAAAATAACGAAAAATATGTTAACAGAGTTTTGGAAAATACACCGCCAAGTTTTCGAAGACCTGAAATTACGATTTAAGAAATGTGAAAAATCACAGAAAATCTTGAACATTTTTATATTCACTCCGATGATGGTACGGTAAATAATGATGCTCACCAATCTTGACAAACAGCTAAATCTTCGGACGATGATGAACCCTTGGTTGTTCTCAAATTTACCAAAAAACTACAGGACATTACTAATAAGAGGCGCAAAATATATATGAAGAGGTATATTCCCAGAGCACGACTAACCCAACACTTTACCGAAGACATCCCGGACGTCAGCCTGTATGACATTAGAATGGCTCTCAAACAGCTTAAGAATAACAAGACGCCTGGTGATGATGGACTTACAGCAGAGCTTCTAAAGGCGGGTGGTACACCAATACTACGGGCCCTTCAGAAGTTATTTAACTCCGTCATACTAGAAGGTCAAGCGCCACAAGCATGGCACAGAGGTGTGGCTGCTTTTCTTCAAAAAGGGTGATAAAACCCCCCTGAAGAAGTACAGACACTGCTGAGCCATGTTTACAAATTGTTTTCGAGAGTCATTACGAAACATCTCGCACGCAAGTTTGACGACTTCCAGCCTCCCGAACAAGAGTTTCCGTAAAGGCTTTAGTTCCATTGGCAACATACACTGCGGCAAGTTATACAGAAGACCGAGGAGTATAACCAGCCATTATGCTAAGCGTTTGTGGACTATGAGAAAACCTCGGATTCAATCGAAACCTGAGCCGTAATGAGGTTTCTCCAAAGGAATCGAATACCGGTATGTCGAGGTGTTAAAGTGTTTGTATGAATACGCTACTATGTATATGCGACTCCAGGACCAGAACTCGAAACCTATGCACTTGCAGCGAGGTGTGAGACTGGGAGATGTTATATCTTCGAAACTGTTCATCGCTGCATTGGAAGATTTCTTCAAGCTTCTGGAATAGGACGGCTTTGGCATCAATGTCATGGACTGAGACCTTTGAAGACCTCGGTACAATGCTCGATGGCGTCAGCAGAGTCTCTCAACAAGTGGGTCTGAAATATCCATGAAGCACCCACTCTAGTTAAGGTTGGAGACTCTGCACTCGAAGTTGTAGAGAACTATATTTACTTAGGACAGATCATCCAACTAATTAGGTCCAACTTTCGGGCAGCGTTCGGGAAGCTACGTAACATCTCCTTGTCCCAAGTACCGCCGTGTCTCAAGTCGAAAGCCTTCGACCAGTGTGTGTTGCCAGTGATGACTTACAGAAAGGAGACGTGGTCGCTCACTATGGCCCTTATCAGACGGCTCAAGATCACCCAAAGAGCAATGGGCTATGCTTGGAGTTTCCCTGCGAGATCGAATCAAAAATGCTGAGACCCGCAGCTGATATGATGATATATTCTTCTGATGATGAACAACCTTGTTCAAGTTACAATGAAGGAAATTTTAAAATCGCAGTTGGTGACCTACTCGTCAACATTTACGCAGATTCTTACAAAATGTTTCACTTACGCTGGCAAAACCTTGGGTGACATAGAAGATGATGGTGAATTTAAATTGATGTTTTTAAAAGTGGTTGATAAAGATGCCACACGATTTTGATTCGATGAAAATGATATTTGCTCTGTGAATAATAATGATGATGTGCTTCAGAGATTACCGAATCCTGATATCGTTCAAAGTCGTCATCGTGTATATTACCAATTTTCGAGAAGTGAAAAGTAATATAAATTTATACGGTAAAGCATTCAAATGTTTTTGATTACACGTATGCAGATTTCAATACAGAATTTAATTTTATGTTGATCTTACTCGCCAAATATTAGTTTAGAAAATAATGAAGAAGGTTATATTAAGTATTTGTTATTTGAGAAGATATTTTTCTTTGCTTTTATTTTATAGTGGTTTCTGATATCTCTTTTAGGCCTTAGATCTCATTTATTTTTAACATGCGGATTTTCAACACATTCTCTGTTGTTACCAAATAGTTTTCTCTAGCGTTACTAAATGTCCCTACCTTTTTGATTTTGTTTTAGTAGTTTGTTACAAGTTTTTCGCTCATTTATACATAAAAACTAACAAAATGTAAACCTTAATACCTGCTTGTTGTCATATTGTATAACTATTAATACTGGTTATGTTCAAATATGATTATTTTTAAAAATAAGCTGTCACAATGGTTATGGTAACACCGTAGACCTTAAAACATCATTTATTATGTGATATTATAATGAAAAAGAAAGTCTGATTATATTAATATCAACTGTTTGATTATCTCTAACCAATAATACAATTTGTAGAAGTAATATGTTGTGTTTTACTCCATAATAATAAGTCCTAATTTTAGTAACGCGAGAGATCCATAATCATAAAGTATAGAAAATATCCGAAATTATAACAAAAACTTCGCAGCTACTACGAAAAACATAAAATTCAATGAATTTCCTTAGTGACGGTACAATAAGTTTATTAAAATAAGTAAAAGTATATTTTCAAAAAAATCTTGTTCAAACCACTGAAAGGAGCACTTTAAAAGTTGATTGTCCCATTTACCAACCACACCAACCAGCCCGTTATTATTAGTTTATTAATAGTGTTTAATTATTATTAAGTTCAAATAAAATCTAATAGTATATTGGAAATCGTGACACCTTTTGAGTACTTTAAGTTAGAGTATAACTTGGTAGTTTCCTTATATTATATAATAACCTAAAATCTTTTGACGTCAGATACATATATACATAGTTATGTCAATATTTTAGTAGACCAATATTTAAATACCATAACTGTATAGGCACCTATCCTGTGATCAGTTATAATATATTTATAGATACATTATTCAAAAGGTACTTAAGATTCATAGTGATACCGTTTCTGGAAACTACGTTTTTTGTCAATATTTATGATGGCCGCGGCGACCTATATGACTTCCACAAGTTCATGTAGTTTATTTCCTCGTTGATACTTGCAGTTTTTTTCCACAGTACAGTTTCTAGCAGCGCCCCTAGCGGAAACTTCACTGAACTTAAAATGTCTATACTAAAAAACGGTAGATTTCATTGAGTAAGTAAACTAAGTATATGGAGTCCTAGTAGTGGCTGTAAGTAACCTCGTCCTTAGTTGGAATTGATGATTTTATCCATAAGATCTCCAATCGAACGAGTGCTACAGTTACGTCACAACGACATAATAGCCAAGTGTCTCAAGCATCTATATGTGAGCAACCACCCGGAGGGGAGGTTCGAACCGCAAATGGGATGCCACTTAGGTGTTTGCCACTTTGTAGTTTTCTATTGCTTGATGGGTCGAGCCCAAATTGGCCTTTACGGTGCGGTGAAGCAGTGACAAACGAAAATACTAAAAAAGTCACCATCCATACAATAAAACGTGCGGGGCAGTCTTTGGGGACTGCATAGAAGTGATAACTATTTTTTCATTTCTCTTACTCGTAAATTAGTTATTATTTGATCCGAGTAGCGAGTGGTAGATGGTACTTCCCACCTTTGGGCATTAAAGACTCATAGTAATTGCTTGCCTCCCTATGGTGGGAATAAATGTTAAAAATAGAACTAAGTTTGGTTAAACAGTCGGAAAATGCTGCGGTCATGTTAACGTATAAACAGCCAGTGTGTACTAAAAAAAAAGAGCCTGCGTCTTACAAATTTTCGATCAGGTCACGTATTGACCAGATAGAAAATTTGACGCGATTTAAATTTTTAGGGTTCCGTACCCAAAGGGCGAAACCCTATTACTAAGACTTCGCTGTCTATCTGTCCGTCTGTCACAGGCTGTATCTCATGAACCGTGATAGTTAGACAGTTGAAATTTTCACAGATGATGTATTTTTGTTGCCGCTATAACAACAAATAAAATAAAATAAATATTTAGGTGTCTCCCATACAACAAACGTGATTTTTTTTGCTCGTTTTTATAGGTCGTCGTCGACTCGCACTTGGCCGGTTTTTTTTACTGTCTCCCGTCAGTAACTTAATTAATGTCACAATGACGCCATAGATCGAGAGGTTCGCAGTCAACGGAAAATCGCGTAATATACAAAAAGGAAAAAAAAACATCAGCCGTCTCCTTCGTCGTATACTTTTACAAAGTCCTTCACTACTACTTTTTTTTTAAATCGTGATAATCTCTTTGGCTTAACTACACTATTGTGCAACTATTGGATTGCACAATCCGCACAAATATTTTGGCACATTATACGAATTGCGTCAGCCGATCACGGTGTTTGTTGGTAAAGTAATATTTTTCGCTTATTTTTAAAAATAATATGTTGTAGGTTGTAACAAGTTGTTCAGCTTCATGGGTACATGTAGGTATCCTATACAAGCTTTACTATCGACAATAATGTCCTCCCGACCGAATGTCGGCCAAGGCGGCCAGTCTCAATGGAGACTAGCCAATTGCGTAGGACATATTATAGTGCACAAGTGTGTACTGTGTGGGCACTTTCTATTCCATCACTCTGATGATCCGATGGGACGACTAGCGCCAAGACCGGAAAAAGGTCAGGTACAGGACCGACGGCTTTACGTGCTCTCCGAGGCGCGGGGTTGTAATACCGCCCTTCCAGACTTCGGGCTGACACTGAGAAATTTCTTTTTACAGTAAAAATGTCTAAATCATTTTTGGCCCGACCCGGGATTTTAACACAGGACCTCATAATCTGTGGTTGAACACGCTACCGCTAGACCAACGAGGCAGTCAACCTTACTACCTACGTAATAAAGCCGCTGACAATGTTAAAGCATAAACAGCAACGTAACAAAATGGCGTCGAAATAACAGCTATGGCCGCTTTGGGTTGAATCGATTGACCTCATATTTTTTATTATTCAATTTATTCACCGATTGGATGGAGAACCTTGAAATTGAATTGAATGTCGAGGGAAACTGAAGAAAGGTAAGAATTGGCTTCTGATAAAAGTTCGTATTTTTTAATTATGTAATCTTTGCAATGGGATCATTTGACATTGCATAACATTGTAGTATTCTCGTAATTTGGCAACAATCACTATTTTATTGTAAAATGTTTGTTTGTACTTAAAAACCTTAAGTGGTATGTTGTGTGCGTTCAAAATACAGTAAGTATTGGTTTTCTACCAAAATCGACAACATTAATTAGAAAGGAGAAACCCAAACTCCATAGAAACTCAGGCCTGGCGTTACAGAGCTGGAATTTGGCCATAAATTAAAGCATCTTGAAAGATTTCACGAGCCCAATTTTCACGTCTCCCAGCAATGGCCAATTGCTAAAAACAGACGTTTACTGTTAATTTTTAGGTTATATTTAACCTAAAGTAAATGCCTGCTTTTACCGATTTGGACATTTCTCTAATATATTTTTGTATTTAAATAACTCGACAGTGTTATTTAATTACCCAAATGATATTTTTGAGACATTGTTAGCTATATTTATCAATCTGGAACGCACATGCCCTACATAAGTAAGTACCTACGTTTCTACATAAAAAAGCAGTTACAGTGTGACTTCAGATTTATATGATTGATCTTACTGATAACTACATTTATTAGACAAGGCCCGCTTAAAACACTACTGGCTTGCATTTGTTATTATTGTAACTACTGTTACTGTTGGTCTTGTAGGTCCGCAACCAGGACAAATGTTTCGTGTAATAAGCTAGGTTATTTGTTCAGTATCTGTGTGTAATTTATTTATATTTGCATTTAGAAACATAAGCAGGTATCTTTATCAGTTAGCTGGTTGCCATAGTACATGCTCTACCTAGTTTGGGTTCAGCTTGCATTGGGTTTGTTGTTCCAAAATTCTTTATTTTATTTAATTGGGACAAAAATATTCATTCATTTATTATTATTTATTTGTTTAGTATTTGATAAAATCTCAGATTACAAATGATTACAAATGGCAATAATAATATTTTTAAATAAAAACACATAATTGTGAGTAATGGTTTTATTAATCCACTTCTTCACTAGGCTTATCATAATTTAATAACACTGTATCGAATAATTGTGCAGGAGGCAATTGACTACCGTTGTGCCATGCCCAACCAAGATACCATATTATGCTCATGGTGTGGGCACAGCAACCAATCGTTCTTTTCCCAATGATACATGTGCAATAATTTTTAATATTAGCATTCCTTCCACTAAGTAAAGTGTCGACTAGGATGTAAACGAAATAAATCCGACTACTAATCAACTTAAATACAATAAAATCCAGGTTGAGCCTGATGTCGACAGCTCTTGATTTAGGTTACGGTCCACCTCTCTACACACTTCTATGATATATAAGCCATTCTCTCTCACATGCTCCCCATGATAAGAACGGGCCTGTTTAATTTGGTATGTGCTTCTGTGTTAGTTCAGGAAACTCGCCAACATTATTAGTATCTACATCAATTGCTTGGAATTATAATTTTAAGTGTTACTGTGTTTCTTTGATGTCTGCGACATCCTTCCACAAAACATCTACTTTCAGTTGCCACGGCTCTAAAATAGTCAGGTAAAACAATAAGAGTTCCAACAGTTGGTGCCCTTGGTGCAGAATTAGTTTCTAGCCTTGATGAAGGTTCTTCTACATGAGGAATGTCCTCACTATCTGGCTCATCAACAGCTGATGAACATGCACGGGATGTTGACGGCCCTGTACTTAAATGCTGGGATGCTCTATTTGCTCGCACCCAACAAGAATGATAGACAGCACTTGAAGCACCCACCTGAAAATAATGTATCTACATTAACTAGTGGCATAGATATAGATATGTGATGTGTTATTGCCCAATTTGAAAGATTGATCTAAAGAAATCTTGTAAATGAGTAATCCTGATGTAGGAGCTTGATCATTATCAAACCATCTTTCTTATTCACTTAAATGATTATACATACCAAAAACCATTTGTATGCCTTTATTATCAAAACAAAGCTAAAGTATTGTTATACTAACATAGACACAAGATTATGTTCCTGGAGGCACAGGTGTAACCTGTGCCTGGTTCATTACACCCACATCTTGCCATCTATGTTTAAGTTCTACATAATAAGGGTGAGCCTATTACCACTTACCAGGCACATTTCTAGATTCTCCTGCTACTGAGATTATGAATGGACAAATCCAATAAAACTATGGCCTAAACAATAGACCATGAGGGCAGTCAAAACTAAAGTATGTTATTAAAAACCATAAATAAGATTATTAATATACTAACCGTGTGTGGTAGGATCCATTCTTTTATAACTTTGTGTATTCCGCATTCTTACACTGTACCAGTCCTAAGTTGGTGGCAACAATCTCTTCTCAGAAGCAAATGTCCACAATGAATACACACTCGTTGGTGTCATGTGTATGTCTGTTCACTCTTTTGTGTTACATTTCTATCACGAGATACAGCATTGGCTTTATTCAAGCAGGGTTGGCAGATAAAGCCATTTTCATTAACCTGAAGAAGCAAACATTTATTATTTGACTATTACTATTATCTAAGAGGCACAATTGGTTAAATATAAGTAGCTTTATTCTGATTCAACAGCAGGGACACCATCCTCCTCACTGAGAGATGGAATTTATAGGTTGTAATTAACAGGTTGTCTGTATTAGTATAGTGCAGGAAAGGCTGTAATTGGCAGGTTCTGTCTGTATTAGTGATGTCATATATCTTCGAATATGAATATGCACATTTTGGTTTAATATTTAAAATACAACCATCAACACGCAACTGAACATAGGCGATTACACAGTTTACATAAATATCGGATACTAACCGTTTCGAGGCGCGAGCCATTCCTGTACAATTGAAAGTATAACTTCATTTTCCAATCTACGCCTTCCTATTGTGTTGCAGCGATCCGTCGCTATTCCACAATGAATGCACAGGCTCATGATCATGATGTCGTTATGAATCAACCAGTCCAGATCCGGATTTTAAGCAAAGGTCAGCAGGGGTGGCAGAGTACGATATCCAATGTTCAAGCAAGGGTCAATCAGGAGGCAATCAATTTCGGAGTCCAATATTCGAACAGAGGTCAAATGATATAATAAATCTCGAGAAATACAGAAAGAAAAACATACCTACGCAAAAATACGACTACATGACAATTGACGTGTGTACTTCCGGTTGATCTTGAGGTTCAAAGACGAGCAGCGATGTATTATTCTACGCGAGAAAATTTAAATAATGATTTCTTATCATTACGCGACCGTGCTAAAATATCCAGGCTATTTATGCCAATTGCTAACTTAAATGACGAACTGCTAAATGAATGGCAATGTAGATGGAATACCTCAACCAAGGGTCGTCATCTGCACCAGTTCTTTCCGGACATACGCGAACGGTTAAATAAAACTTGGCTAATCATAGACCATTGTGTTGCACAATTTCTTACCGGACACGGCAATTTTAAAAGTAAATTGTTTAGTTTCAAATTAGTATCTTCACCAATCTGTCTGTGCTCAACTTCCTGTAACGAATATGAACAAACCGCTCACCACATACTTTGGGAATGTGATCTCTGGCAAAATCAGCGTGATATTATGTTAAATAGCTTGCAACCAATATCTGGAGTAGTTTATTACACGGATCTTGTAGCAACAAGGAACAACTTCCGTGCGTTTAAGGGCTTTTGCCATACCTACTATTGGAATCAAATATAACAGCTCACTTAGGACCCTTAAATTAATCCTTGGTGCTCTTGCAGCTGGCTTCTCTAGTTGCAATTCTCTCGTTTAATGAGGCTATAGCCTCTTTATATCATTCTGTCTCCCGCTTTGCTTTGGAGGGAAGTGGAACTATTCATTTCTAACTCCTCCTTTTCTTCTTTCTGATTAAATTCGTTGCGGGATCCAAGACAGTTAAAGCCATTCCCCGGGACATGCCTGAGCTTCACCGCTCAGTGTCATTTCATTGTGTGCCACTGTTGATCCTGGCTTACAGGAGTTGCAGTGGTGGGTAAGAGGGAGGGACTAGTCCCTATTACATGACAATTGACAGACTGACATATGACGTTTATAAGCAGAGTATTTAACCTTGTTTATAAGTGCAATCCGTGATGCAATCGATTTTATCGATTATTTATTGCTTTTAATGTTTTTTTAATTCAGCTTACATTTATAATACTTGATTCGACACATTTTTTATTATACATTTATTGTAATTCCTAAATAAATAATAAAACTAAAACAATGAAGTCTTATTTAATTATTTGTAAAAGTATCGATTTCCATTTAATTGATCTTATTTTTATGGCGCGCTCTATAGATGGATTACTAGCGTTTGTGAAGTTAGTGACATAGAATGAAATAAGTGGTGTAGCGGTTTACATAGGCTGTTTAAAACAAAAAATATTAAATTGCCTATTTTCTACACTTGGCCATTGTAATTAAAGCTAAGATTTCGGTGGATGGTTTACGAAAAATAGACGGATTTTTTGGTACATATCTGATTGATGTAACGGTTAGGCCTGAAATGGGGTATCTCCTTTACCTAAATAATAGAAGAGTAGGTACCCTTCAGTTGTTTTAATCTTCATTTGTAAAATGGCTTGCAAATCAATGGCACAACTTTTCTATAAATTAAATTTTTAACTAACGTTGTTGATTGTTGTAGAAAAATTAAATCGTTTTTTTATAGATGACATGACATGCACATTGTGTAGGTACACACGGCTACATATCACGCTATACATTTCCAGTATAAGCTGATCTCCTGTTGTATAAGATTTCCATACACTGACAGGTCAGCTTATATTGGAAATCTGTAGCTTGATGTGTAGCCGTGCGTACACTGATCGATAACATTTGTTTCAAAAACTTACGTACATAACTTAATCATTTAGAGGTATCATAAATTAAATGTTAATTCTAAAAGATCCGCAAACATAAATATGAAAAACATGTTCCAACACTTTCAACTATTTACAAGTGCTTTTAAATAATAGTATAAGTAAGTATTGTCTTTTTTTTAATTTCTAAGTTTTTTTTCTTCTATATGGGCTCTCTCGATTGACGTATTGCAAGTGTCAAGTAATGTCATAAATAAAGTTTGCATAATAATATGTATTCAACAATATGCAGTGTCTATGCCATTTAGCCACATTGAAAGTCAAGTAAGTAAATTCCGTCACAGTCAAGTCAAAGTCATACCCCAGTAGCCTTTACTAGAGGCTTCTATGGACTTTTAGCAATAACACGGAAAATCACAAATCATAGTAATATGCCATTTTCCTAGTTCCTACGCTTGTGTAAGACGCCAGCACATCAAGCTACCCCAATCTGTCAAATTTCCCCAATTGAAAGTGAACCTTACGCTTAAGTGGTAAAGTTGAAAATCTATAAAAGAAATTTGACAGAGATGGGGCCTGTACTTTGTCGAAGACGTTCGCTCTAAAATCCACCATTTTCCACATTAAAAAATCAGATTTATATTTTACGACTGAGGAAATTGAAGATGTGAAGAAATTGTCTTATATTTTTATTCTATTTCCGTCAGCCCTGAGAGTGACAAGACAATAAAAGGACAAAGCTATTTCAGTTAGTGTTGGGTTCTATTGAAATAGAGGTCAAAATAGGATTAGCGTTAATACGATCTAAGTAGGAATAATAATAACCTGTAATAATAATATCCTGGGACATTATTTACACATCTGCTCATCCATCTGATCCCAAACTAAGCAGAGCTTGTACTATGGAAACCAGATAACTGTTATACTACATATACCTACTACTTAACTTTTGTATAGACATAATTGTATAGATAAATACACCCAGACTCAGGACAAACAGACATGTTCATGCACACAAATATCTGTTCTGGGTGGGAATCGAACCCACGACCTCCGGCATGAAAAGTAAGCAGTAGATTCCATTTGTGTTTCAAGTGTCGTTGGCTACAGTGACTACTTAACAAATAGGCCGTGGGCGTGTTTGCCAATATGATAGTTTACACAAGGCGTACCCTAAGACAGTCTCCATTGAGAATTTGACCTAAAAGGACAATATTTATTTATTTATTAAATACTAGCTGTGCGGTTTTACCCGCGTTAAATTTTACAGCCCCTCTCCCGTAAATGGTAGCGTGATAATTATGTAGCCTATATGTTGACCCGACCTCATAGTAATCTCCATGCAAAATTTGAAGTAAATCCATGCAGTACTTTTTGAGTTTAACCCGGACATACATACAGGCAAACAGACACACAGACAAAAATTCTAAAAACTATATTTTTGGCTTCGATATCGTTTGTAGATCACGCCCCAAGTGTCCTATTTAAAAAATATTCAATGTACAGTTTTGACTTTCCTACGATTTTATTATATGTATAGATATTAGTATAACATTAATTTTGTAAATTTCAGTTGGTTTAGTTGTAGGAAACTTTTTAATTTTATAAAAAAAGTTAAATTGTTATACGAGGTCTGACATAAATATTTGATGTAAATTAAGGCGCGTTACAACAACAAATCAAAGGAAACCAGTTTGTTTACTTAAATGCCGTTTCAGCAATATTATTAGTATCAATGCAAAAGTCACTTTATTACGTCTGTACAGAGCAGTATTAACCTCGGCAAAAATCTGTACATTACGGCTTTTTAGCATATGTACGACAGTATAGGAAATATTTATAGCTCCGCTATACAAAATACCGTCGCTGATCGTTTTGCTTGTATGGGAAGTTATTCTTTTTTTATGTGCATTTTATATGACGTTCAGTTTCATAGGCTAATTAAGTTCCTCTTATGGTAGCATAAGACCTTTATCCTACTAATATTATAATTTCTTTTATATTTCATTTGTTACTCTTTGATGCAAAAATACAGAACGGATTTTGATTAAAATTAGTAGCAATATATACATATATAGCTTACTTTTTATATACATATATATTTCCAAATAACACATAGGCTATAATTTATAAACTTATACGCGGGTGAAACAGTGGGGCACAGATAGTAAATAATAAAATCGAGTGGTAGCTACCTAAAACTGTAAGGTTGCATTAAATTAGTGAGCGTTTGTCACTCGGCACTCCTGGGAATATTCTGTCATCGATGTCTCGCGATTTCGTGACGAGTGTCAACCCATAGACAAAACATTTTTTTTTTTTTTTTTTACCTGACATTCCTGCGTTTCATTTTCTATTATAGTGCGTTTCATCAAATACTCCCTATGCCGTCATGTTGGCACCCCTGTCTGTCAACAGTGTCAACACGCTAAGACGTATCTGCAGGTTATTCAAGGTTTTATTGGAATATCTTAAGAAAATCATGCCTAAAACATTAAAAAGTGGTGAAAGAGTGATGGTGTTAAAGGTGAAGGACTTTTGTGAAAGAGAAAAACATAACGAGGCCCCACTTATTCCAATAAGATGTGTACAAGCTCGGGTTGCCGCCATTACAGGTTAGTAAAATAGGGTTACCAGCATCAGTTTGATTAGGCCCTTAATCATATACCTATTATCATTTATACTAAACACTTTTTATTTGTATTTGCTGTTATATTATCTCCTCCCGACCTTTTAAAAAAGGTCAGTAAAAATACTGACAATAGTCAGGAGTAGTATGAATACCCATATAGATTATACATATACAGCGTTCTTTAGAGTTATAAAATAGAAACACTGTATCTACTTCAGTTTAAATTTAGTTAATATATTTTATAGTGGTTTTCTGGTGCGTTTTCCTATATACTAATGATATAAAAATCAAGAGTTTGATTATAATGTCCGTCACTACTGAAACAACGAATTTATAATGTCAAACAAACGAAAAAAATAAGTAGTTAATAAACATCGAATTTTGTTTTAGGAATATCTGAAAAAACTGTATCAAAAATCACCAAAGAAGGCGAAGTAGCAGCTTCAACTTCAAAAAAAATTTCAACACCGCGCAAAAGTGGTCCTCGACCAAAAACTCACAAACTAGACGACTTTGAACAGTGTGCTATAAGGCATAAAATTCATGAATTTTATGCCGTAAAAAAGGAATTGCCTACACTGACAAAACTATTAAATGAAATGCGAAATGACATAGCTTATAAAGGGAGTCGCACCACTTTGTGGAGAGTTATAAAAAATATGGGATTTTATTTCCAAAAATGTAAATCCAAAAGAAAGGTTTTGATGGAGAGATATGACATCGTCGCCTGGCGTCATCGATACTTGGAAGAATTGAGAATAAATCGTCTTGGAGCTCAGCGGCCAGTTGTGTATTTAGACGAGACATACATACACGCTACATATTGTGCTGGAAAATGTTGGCAAAGTGAAACTGAAGAAGGCGTTTTATCCTCAGATTCCAAAGGACCACGGTGGATTATCGTTCACGCAGGTGGCGCCATGGGCTTCATACCCAATGCTCAGCTGATTTTTAGATCACAATCAAAATCAGGTGATTATCATGATGACATGAATAAAGTTAATTTTAATAAGTGGATTAAAGAAAAATTAATACCAAATCTACCTCCACAGTCAATTGTTGTCATGGATAATGCATCCTACCATACTGTGCAGATCGATAAGCCACCTACAATGACCAGTACTAAGTCAGAAATGCAATCTTGGATCACAAATAAAGGTCTTTCTTATTTGCCTACGATGATAAAGGCACAGCTGTATGAAATTGTTAAAGAGCACAAACAGCCACCTGTATACGAAGCAGATGTGATGCTGAAAGAGCATGGCCATAAAGTGGTAAGGCTTCCACCTTATCATTGTGATTTGAACCCCATTGAGCTCATATGGAGTATATTAAAAAAAAGAATTGCAGAAAAAAACGTGGGTCAGGAAGCCAATAAAATAGTACAAATAACTGAACAAGCATTGGCAACAATCACTGAAGAGGAATGGAGGAAAGAATGTGAGCACGTATAAAAAATTGAAGAAAAATACTACGCCGATGTCTCATCTATAGATAGTGAAATAGATAGGTTCATTATCGAAGTAGGGGTTGACAGTGATACTTCTGATGACGACTTCGAAGATGAGGAAATGTCAGATGTAGACATTTTAGATGAACATAGTTACTGCCGAAAATAATATAAATAAAAATTTGTTTATTTTTACTCATTGATTCTGTATTTTTAATTTCCCTACTATCTCTCTAAAATACTAATGTACAAACTAGCTGTTCCTGCGACTTCATATGAGTCTTGTAATAGGACTTTCATATAGTCGACTTTTATGACGGTTATGGCTATTAATGGTATCCTATTCGTATAACACAGGTAATAAGTTGTAATGTGGACGAAATTTTAAGCAGACAGGGTTATAATTTAGATTAATACAATTTAAAGAAATGAAATGCAATGTTTCAAAAACAGGATATCGTAAGTCATTACATAAGGCGCGTACCATGTCACGGGTACTACTCAGATACATCTTGATTTCCCTGATTTTATGGAAGCAAAGAATGGGTAATAATGACAACACTTATTTGCTCTACTGCCAACATGACGGCATAGGAACTATTCGATGAAACGCACTATAGGTATATATCTCGTGACAACTAACACACTGCCATCTGCTCCCTAACTACTATGGCAACCAGACATCTGATAAACATACTGTATTTCCTACTAATATTATAAATGCGAAAGTTTGTGATTTTTGAAAAGATTTATGAAATTCATGTTACTCTTTCACGCAAAAACTACGGAAGGGGTTTTAATGAAACTTTGTAGAATTGTGATAATATACATAATTATAGGCTATAATGTTTGACGCCGGAGAAACCTCGGTGCACAGCTAGTTTGTAAATACATAGATATCATAGATAAATTACAGCTAGACACTGAATAAATAATCGTACTTATCACACAAAGATTTGTCCTGGATTGAGATCGAATCTACGACCTCTTGCTTAGCAGTCAGAGTCCCTAAACACTAGACCAACAGGCCAGTCCATTTGTATCTTCATATACCAGCCATAAAATTTCACATGAATGCACCATGTGTAATTTTATAGAATAACTAGCAGTGCCCGCGGACTTCGTTCCGCATTATAATTCGTTTGTCCCGCGTAATACTTCGGGTTAAAAGTTCGGGATAAATAAAAATTATGATGATGAATCATACCCTATGACACTCCACAATAACGTAGCTTCCTATTGGTAAAATAATTTTGAAAATCGGTTCAGTAGATCCAGAGATTACCCCTTACAACGTCACAAACTCACAAACGTTACCTCTTTATAATATTAGTATAGATTACACCCAGACTCAGGACAAACAGACATGTTTATATGGGTATCTACTAACCCACAACATGCGGCGTGAAAGGCATGACATTTTGAAAGTCATGGCATTTACCAAACGCGCCAACCGGCCCGTCATAAGAATACATCATGTCAACCGAATGACGTAAACTGCTGGACAAGAGCATACCCTAAGGGTCAGCGCAGACAGAGAGGAGCGCAGCGGAGAGGATTTGGTTAAGGCACTAGAAAATCAACTTTAGAGCTATAGGAATAAAGTGCATATATGCTTGAACCTGACAAAATGCTCGCGTAGTCTCGCGCATTATAAAGTTCAAGCATACATGCGCTTTATTTAAATAATTTTGAAGTTGATTTTCTAGTGCCTTAATAAAATCCTATCCGCTGCGCTCCTCTCTGTCTGCCCGGGCCCTAAGAATGGGGGCATTTCCATAATCGCCACGCTTGGCAGACAGGTTAGTAACTGAAACATACATAACATTACATTGCTGACAGTCCCACGGTAGGACAAGAACCTCCTCGCACCACAGGAGAGGATGGGCATGTGAAGTTTCACACGACTAAGGTCAGAGTAGTTATAGAACACCATGCTGGCCTAATGCGGGTCTCAACTTCACATGTCATCAAGAATATTTTGGATTACTCACAGGCGAAATTGACGGGCCGAATCGGGTGGAACGGTTGGCAAATGCTTACCTTTGACGCAGCAAGTTGTGGGTTCGATTCCCAACCAGGGCAAATACTTATGTGTATATGGCCTTGTCAGTTTGTCCTGAGTCTGGGTGTAATTATCTATATAATTATGTATTCACAAAAAAACTATCGCTTTAACGATGAGGCCGCCAATTGCATTAAATTAAGCTAATTTCCTTGTTTGTAACCATTGTTTTGTATTACTTATTTTGCAATTAAGTGTAGAGGTAGTACTACTACTTCTTCTTTACAAAAGAAAAGTAGTAAGTATCTAACCATATAATAAAATCGTAAGAAAGTCAAAACTGTACATTGAATATTTTTTTAAAAGGATACTTGGGGCGTGATCTACAATCGATATCGACGCCAAAAATAGTTTTTAGAATTTTTGGCTGTATGTATGTCCGGGTTAAACAAAAAAAGTAATGCAAATTTTGCATGAATATTACTTAGAGGTCGGGTCAACATATAGGCTACATAATATTATCACGCTATCACATACGAGGGAGGGGCTGTGATAATTTATAAAATTTAACGCGGGTAAAACCGCAGGGCGCAGCTAGCATGTAATAAGTATGTACATCAGTTATCTGGTTTCCATAGTACCAGCTCTGCTTAGTTTGGGATCGTGTGTGAATAATGTTTCCTGACGATGTTTTCCTTCACCGTTTTAAGAACGAGTTACCTAGTTAATTTCTAATTCCTACGCACGTGAAATCGAAAAGTCAGAGGTGGGTATGAACTCGAGACCACTGACTTCAGTCCAACGGTCTAACCAATAGCTTATCTCGTACGTAAATAAACATATTCAGTGACAATCATACATTTGGAAGGTAGCTATGTCTTGTGTGTTGCTGTCTTCGCCACTGTCGTTGAGTAAAATGTGTTTGGTGTATACATTGCATAATTTCTTTAATGTAGTTGGTCGTTAGTTGTTAATCTCTATAATCTAGTTGGTCTAGCGGTAGCTTTTGAACGCAAATAACGAACTCTTGGATTGAAATTCCGGGTCGGGGCAAAAATTATTTATTGAGAATTTTGTGTTAAAAAAATTCTTTGTATCAGCCCGGACCTGGAAAGTTGGTCACACAGTAAAGCCGTCGGTACCTGTACCAGACCTCTTTCCGGTCGTGTATGCTCACCGTCCGATTGGAAGTGTGAGTGAGGGATTAGAGAGTTCACCTGTGCACTATAATATGTGCGGCGCAGATGGCTAGTCGCCATTGAGACTGGCCGCCATAGCCGTAATACGACCGTAATAATAACATACGTTCTTGCCTAATTTCTACTTCGGCGGCTTCGTACGTAAAACATGTTTTAGAGCAGTGTTTTTCAACCTTTTTCATGACGCGGCCCCTTTAGTTTGAAGAAATATTTCGAGACCCCCCGATTTTTACCCGCTTTTTTTGGGGTTTTTAGGGTTCCGTACCCAAAGGGTAACACGGGACCCTATTACTAAGACTTCGATGTCTGTCTGTCCGTCTGTCACCAGGCTGTATCTCATGAACTGTGATAGTTAGACAGTTGAAATTTTCATAGATGACGTATTTCTGTTGCCGCTTTAACAACAGATACTAAAAAACAAAATAAAATACATATTTAAGGGGGCTCCCATACAACACACGTGAATTTTTTGCTCGTTTTTATAGATAATTCTACGGAACACTTCGTGCGAGAGTCCGAGTCGCACTTGGCCTGTTTTTTAAATTATATGATAAATATTGAATCCAACATATTTATTCATTATCATAATTAGGGTTCGGATAAATACATTATTAAAATGCGTGTTGAGGGAATGAGTAAGCGAGACACAATAAGCGTTATGGGGGGTAACGCTGGCTATGCAGTGGCGGCACGTACGATTGCAACTCGCGTGCTTTGCGACTAGTTGAGACCGTCAGTCGGTTACTGCTAGTCGAGCGCCAGCCATTGTTTTTACGTATTTAACTGAAATGACTTTAGAATATGGATAAATTTCTGAAAAGACCAACAGAACCGTCGACTTCTAACGGGACTGATAGAATAAAACAAAACTTCATGACGACAGTTATTTGAAATTCGGATTTACTGAGATTGGGAATAAATCACTGTTTGTTATTTGGATATTGCGGATTGTGTGCACTTTCTAGCACACAATCCGCAATATCCGTAGATTCATCCAATTTCAAGGAGACTTTCTGCTACATTCTTTTATTTTTTCCATGACTTGATCAAGAACATCACACGTCATATCGCTTATCCTCGATTGAATAAAATTTGAAAAAATTTTGAAGCAAATAACAAACAGTGATTTATTCCCAATCACAGTAAATCCGAATTTCAAATAAGTGTCGTCATGAAGTTTTTTTTTATTGTTTGTGTTGTTTATTTGTGTGTTTTGAATAGAATAAAATAAAAAGGTTTTTATTCACATAGACTTTAAAAAAACGCTTGTAAATAGTCAGAACATGTTTGTAGTAACATGTGAATGAAAAATGAAAAATTTATGCAAGAAATTCTAATAGCTCTTCCCACGAATGCTACAGGTCAGTGCTAGTACAACAGGTTTCTTGAAGGTACGCAAAATATGAATATCTATTGGGCGAAATAAATGTATTGCTGTTTGTAGTGACCGAGCAAAAGCCATGACTGGTGCGAACAGTGATATTGTTACTAGACTGAAAGAACAGTTACGAAACGCCTATTGACCCATAGCTTTTTCCGTCGCCAAGCTCTTGCAGCTAAAACCTTGTCACAGGAATACGATCATGTTCTATATATTATTATAAAAATTGTAAATTCTATTAAAGAAAAAGCGTCTCAGAAACGTCTGTTTCGAAAAAATTGTCAAAATATGAGAGCACTCCACCAAAATTTACTTTATCATACAGAGGTTAGGTTAGTTTTGGAACTTCCCGCTTAACTTCTAATGTATTTGCAGCAGGCGTAAACATAATACTCCAAATTAATTTGCGACCCTGTGACTAGCTTTCCCAACCTTTTGCAACTCCCCTATAGAAGCTTCGCGACCCCCCTACAGAGGCTTCGCGACCCCCCAGGGGGTCGCGACCCACAGGTTGAAAAACACTGTTTTAGAGCACGTACGCTATTGCATCACTCTCATAAGTGCCGATGGTATAGCTATCAGACACGCACGACCGGGGACATAGGCGAAGGTAGGTATATGCCAACCTTCAAAAAGCAAGCTTATTACTTACTTTCTTAAAGGCCCGCAATGCGCATGCGGCCTCTCTGGTGTTGCGAATGTCTATGGGCTGTAGGTTTAAATACTATTGGGTTGGTCTATGGGCGGCAGTGATCACTGAACATCACGTGACTGGCACGCTCGTTTAAAAAAAAACCAAGAATGTCAATAGTAACACACTTTTCTAGTTTTATACATATTAACCGACGCGACGACGACCTACATTATAACGAGTTGCTTTGAAAATTCAACACTGACAGTGGCATAATATCGACGTCAGCTAAATTCGTGTTATTCCGAAATTGTTGACTATATTTGAAAAACACGATTTATCTATTTTCGGTCGATGGAAATAAAATTGCTGCTACGTCATAAAAATGCTTAAAACAAAATGATCTCAAAAACCTACGACTCGGGTTAAATTGTTCTATAATTGTTGTATTAGATGTGTGAGAAAGATTATATTCTACTCGCAATTATAAAAAGTATGACATAAAATATATCTTGGTACAACTAACGCCATCTGATCACAAACTAAAAAGCCTGTACTATGGAAATCAGACTACTAATAAACATACTTATATGTTTCTAAGTACATACATATGTTATACGGACAATTACATCCAGACACAGACTAAATAATCGTGGGTGGGAATCGAACCCACGGCCTCTGGCTTAGTATTCAGGGCCACTAGTCAATAAACCTACAGGCCAGTCAATAAAAAAAAAATTCTGTTCGCTCCACATTAACCCATACTTGGTCGTTTTTTTATGGGCGAGTCTATAAGCGTTACGTTAGGGTGTCGTCAGTTCCTTAACCTAATTCAAACATTTAGTTAGACCAAAAAATATTTTCTTACCCACAAACACCGTTAAAGTGTTTTATTTATTGTCCAGAGATCCAATAAAATCCTCATAACTTAACTGTTATTATAAAAAAAATAATTTTTAATATATTATTATATTTTGTTTAAATTAGAAAATAGAAATATTATATATTTAACACAATAAAAAGCTTTTAAATTTTATAAACCTAACAGATTCTCCAAACAATTAAAAACTTGTTTTATTGTTACTTTTATATGGCTCACTCACATTTACTTTAGTCCGCTAAACTCACGGCAATAAAAACCAATTCAACTTTAACTAAGAGTTTTGACATCACTTTGGCAATCATTGGCATCTAATCTCCAACGAGTCGGCTTTTATCATTTGATCATGATACGCGGGATTTCATTCACCTTCGGAACGACTAACAAACCGTAACCGTACTCACAATGATTCATTACAAGCGAAAATCGTACTGATATTGGCACACCACACTGCCGCAAAAATTTGTTTCGTAACTAACACACGTAAAAATTCCACCGTTCCCAATAATATATAAAAAGTGCCGTAATATCTTAATAAATTACACGATATAATTTATTTACCTTATTCTGTTATAATTTACACCAGGGACGCACTCACTAAGCACAAAACTATGCACCACGGCGGTCACGCGCAGACTGGCTTTACAAGGTAAAACACGCTAATAGAATGTGTGTGCGAGTTTCGCGGGAACTACATTCCCACACATTCTCATAGCCACTACAATATTTATTTTTAAAGAGAAACTTCAATGAGGTTTAGCGTAAAGTATGGTTGGCTATGTGCAAAGATGTAATGACATGTTATGATGTAATCGAATCCGGATTAGTATGAACTTTTGGCCTTGCATTCTTCGGACTAAGTCATGCTTTTAAACTGGTACGGCTTTTTAATGAGAAGTGGAGCGAAATGTAGGTATAATATTTCAGTACTTAAAGCGAACTTTTTGTAACTTAAATATCTTGGGACAATTGTACTAAACTAGAAACTGGAAACCAGGCAACTGATAAACATACTAAGTATAAACATTTTTTTTATAAATTCTATTAATTCATTGGCCTTGTGGCTGGTGGCATAGAAAATCACCACCCCCATCTCATCCCATGGGAGGGATAGAAGTCGTCCCGAGTGAATATCTCCTAGAGAGGAGGCGAGGCTCTTATAAAGTAATACACGTATCTCAGATGGCTAACATTATCCTTTATCTTCTCCTCTCATGATATTTCAATATGAAAGTGAACGAAACTTAAATTTAATTAGGTGCTTACTACTATTTTTCGATAAATTTACCGTTAGTGATATAATGGTTCGTATGAAAATCTAGCGTACCAAAATGTTAGTGTGACCTTTTTTCTTTATTCCACTAACTACTACTTATTTAAAAATCATTAAAACCGTGACCTTATAGGCATAGGCAAGGTTGTTTGTGGAGGAAAAGAGTATTGAAACATAGTTAGGTAGATTTCCTGTAACATTTACGGAAAATTTCCAGGGTTTATTCCATAAAAAATTTGGAAGAGTTTGTCATATTTAATGATGAGGCCATTAATATAAGTAAATTGACGGTTTCATATTGGGTAGATATTATTTTCTCAACTTGCTAGCCGCTCTCGACAGTCCGTGAGTGATAGGTGACACTAAGCACTTAGGCAATCGGTCTGTAGATAGATGGATGACCGCCAAAGTAGTTTAATTTCTAAACATTTCCGTGCTTCGTGGGGCAAGTTAGTTGTCGGTCCCGGTTGTAGTCGTTAAGCCTTGTCAGAGGGCTACTGGGCGGCTTGAACTATTATTTTTTTTATATCAGAGGGCGACAAACGAGCAAGTGGGTCAGCTGATGGTAAGTGATCACCGCCGACCATTTACCCTCGCAACACCAGAGGAGTCGCGAGTGTGTCCCTTCCCCCACCCCGATGAGCTCTGACGAACTTAATCACACGCATAAACACAACATAAACCTTATTAATGTTGTTATTAAGGAATGTCTTCTGTAAAGTGGAGGTACTTCCCCAGTCGGGCTGCTCTTTGAGCGAATGAACGTTGTGCCCTACCTCTATTAAATACATTAGTAACCACAGACCATACAATAAAAAAATTGCGGAGTGGTTTCCGGCCTACAACAAATAACAGGGCCACCCTATACCATCCCGTGGGTGTCGCAAAAGGCGACTAAAGGATACACCAGGTAGTCGTGCAGCAGCGCCACCTGTGTACTAACTACCACCTAACTGCGGTCGCCAACTCGCATGCCAAGCGCGGTGACCAAGACAAACCCCTCCAAATGGCAACCTTATAGAAACCTTTGAGGCTGGATATATGTAGGTCCAGCGGTGGACGATATCAGGGCGATGATAATGATGATATGATAAAAAATATAATGACAACGAGAGAATATGATTTTTCTTATCTCCCAGAACCCATGTATATTTTTTGAACGGGTATCGTTAACTGCGCCAAGTTGTCGTTCATTTAAAAATACAGAGATACCCAAACATCACAATCTCACTTCGTTTTAGCAATTATGATGTAAGTTATTTTTAAGAGACGGTGGTTTTACAGTACGTCTACTACTAGTCCACTACTGGAAAAAGGCCTCTCCCAAAGATCTCCACAAATACCGGTCTTGCGCTATAAGCATCCAGCGCTTTCGAGCAACCCTCACAAAATCATCGGTCCATCTTGTAGGGGACCTGTCCACGCTGTGTCTTCCGGTTCGTTCTAGTATTAACAAAAAGGCAATTCACGGACACAAAGCTCACCCAGACTCGGGTCAACTATATGTATATGCGTAACATAAATAATTGACCTGTGAACTCGGAAAACCAGGGCTCAGCACGTGCAGTCAAGAAGTCTGTAAATAAGGAAAGTCAAAGAAAAGTAGTAGCTGCGCCCCGCGGTGTTATCTACCCATAATTTATGTAGCCTACGTTTAAATTTAGAACATGGACCTTCTTATAACTACCTCTAAAAACTGAAGATTATTAATTAGGTAGTTTTTGCGTGAAAGAGTAAAAACATCGATTCGATATATCCATACTCACCAACTTTCGTATTTATGTATAGTGTGCCTCGCGGTTTCAACAGCGTTTAAACTTTATAAATTATAGCCCATGTGTTAATGTTTTTAAACTTTCGCGATTTGTACACATTTTTATATATTGTGGACACGGGTCTCAATCGCGATTATGATTTAAGGCAAATCATTACTTTAGGTTACCCGGCGTTTCTGCATGGATTGCACCAGCCGTGGTCACGGGTCGACTGGTCTGGCTCGGCAGCGTCGTCTCCGTGAGGCTTCACGGAGAGGATGCTACCTTAAATCGTTATCGCGATTGAGACCCGTGACCACAATATATAAAAAGCCTGTGTTATGCGGCTATTACGTATGACGGCGCAACCGACAAAACATAGACAAGAGTGAGCAGTCGGTGTCACTCTGGTGTAACGTCGAACAGACGGCCATCTTGACGTCACTATTGCCTGGAGACGTTATAGTGGTCGCACATCATTGACGGATCACCGTAATTGGAATTACAATCTAATTTAATTAGTGCTTTCCGCCTATATTTTTAAATTAACTGCCTGCATAACCTCACCAAATAATAAATGATAAATTTGGAAAATAGTGTTCCAGGCATGCCTCCGTGTACCCCAGACGCGTCGTTATATATACTTACTACAAAGTTTCAACAAATTCTTCGCCTTTTTAGTATTAGTAGGATTTATTGGTTTTGTTAGAAAATATTGAGGAAAACCGTAATATATATACCTACGGCACCCGCTCTGAAAACTATATTTTGTTATCCAATGTTAACAAAATCAATTTTGCGTAAAATGAAATATTCGCTTAATCTTAACTTAAACCAGAGAGGAAAATGAGGATTACCTACATTTAAGTTTGCATAGGAAAATAGCAGCCTGGAATTGGGCCTAATCATAAATAATGATCTACAGACGCCAGCACATCAAGCTCCCCGATCTGTCAAATTTCCCCAATTGAAAGTGAGCCTTATGCCTATGTGATAAAGTTGAACATCTATAAAAGAAATTTGACAAATTGGGGTAGCTGGATGTGCTGGCGTCTGTGCGATAATGGCGTAGGCTTTTCATTGTTCTGAGCTGTTTAATTATTTAGTATGTAGGTATAACTTTAGTTCCTACATATTGGAAATGCTTCCTCATTTTAATCTTCACTCAATTATTACTTTAAATAAATATTCTTCTTTTACTATCATTTGGTACACCTTTATACTACCTTATTGGTCCATACTATATACCATATTGTAAGAGAGGTAGGCACAGCGTTCATTCGCTGAAAGAGCAGCCCGCCACCACCACCTTACAGAAGACATTTCTTAATAATAACATTAATAATTTAATGTTGCGTTTCTACGTGTGAGTGAAGGGTCAGCAACACTTGTTTGCTGACTCTTAAAGGCCGGCAACGCACCCGCGACTCCTCTGGTGTTGCGATTGTCCATTGGCGGCGGTGATCACTTACCATCAGGTGAACCACTTGCTCGTTTGGCCCTCTGATAAAAAAAAACTACCCATTTTTCATTTCTCACTAGTTCTGTCCATCCCAAGGTTGTCTGATGGAAATTGCAACTAAGACGGCCGTACATAATTATAATAACTGTTTTTGTAATTATCTTTTATTTCTGGTACATAATAAATAGTTTTGTATTGTATTGTAATTAAAGAGCTATATTTGAATATTATACACCGACCGTTTTTGGTAGTTAAGAGTTGTTCAAGGCGACTCTGAGAAACAGTTGAGACTTCCACGAATTATTACGGCAAATCTTTTACAGTGCAGGACGTTTGCTTGTGGAACTCACAGACAATGGCTCTCAGCGACAACTTTTACGTTCCAATGTAACTGTATTTGAGGGAGGCTGCAAAAGTGAGACCCTTAGTCAGTGCTATGCAAATGATGCTGTTATTATTGTCTGTATGCTACAGTTACTGCTTACCTTTTGAGTGACACGGTCTAGTATAGAAACATTAATACAGACATTATAGTTTACTATTATTTGTATTGTCTATGAATGTCTTCTATAGGAGACCGAAACGCTCATTATCATGAGCCTGATATCGTCCACAGCTGGATATAGGCCTCCCCCAAAGGTTTACACAGGCTGGGGCTCTAACGGCTAAGTCGCCGAACATCGATTTCTTATATCGCGTTCAAATAATAAAGGTTAAAAATAACTTAATCAATCGTTAAATCAGCTTCAACGTTGACAATCGATTCCGGACCATTTATGTCGTCACATGTGCTCATGGAAGCCGATTTAACGATTGATTAAGTATATTTTATACCTTTATTAATTTGAACACTATTTAAGTAATCGATGTTCGGCGACTTAGCCTGTAGAGCCCCTGGCCGAGGAGTTGACGTTCAAACGCAAAATTTTGATACTTAATGATGAGGAGTAGCGAATCACCCCCATGTATGTGCTACGATTTTGCGTTTTTTTGATACTTTGAAAATGTACAAGTCCCTAATTTTGAACCTTTCAATAAATTCTAATGCAGTTCTGCAATGATTAGATAAACCATACTTTTTAGGGTGTTAGCTTAAAATATGCTAATTAGTTATCACAAAAACTGAACCAGAAACGTTCAACAGAACGAGAAAAACATCGAAAACTGATGTTAGGTGAAATTTACGTAAAAAATCATTAAAAAAATTCTATCTCGAAAACTACGCAAAATCGTACAACATACATGGGGGTGATTCGGATACTCCTCATCAGAAAGTATCTAAATTTTGCGTATGAACGTCAACTCCTCGGCCAACCTGTATAATGTTGCTATTTGGAGGGGTTTGCCGTAGTCACCGCGCTTGGCATACGAGTTGGCAACCACAGTAAGGTGGTAGCTAGTGCACAGGTGGCGCTGCTGCCCGACTACCTTAGTAGTATAAAACCAGGTACCTAGTGCAAATTTAATTTTTCTGTATACAAAACTATTTTATAAAACATACAAGTGATTTCAACTTTTCTACACAAATCCTAAGTTCTGTAATCCGATTTAATATTCCTTCGCGACTATGTAGTCTTTCAATGCACTGATCGGCTCATTTCCTTTTGTCATCTATATATTACTAGCGGCCCGGTATGTGCTTCGCTACGTATAAGGCCTAGTAATAAAAAAAAATGATTATAAAGTTCATTTATTCAAACAAAAATATATTTTAAATTGCTAAAAGATGTTGATTCTACATTTTTTCAATACTTTTTTAAAATTTTCTCTACGTACAAACCTTCCCTGGACTTCCACGAATAATTCAAGACCAAAATTAGCCAAATCAGTAAAGGCGTTGTTGAGTTATAACATTACAACGAAAAGTGGCATTGATTTTTATATATATAGATAAGTTACTTATACATTGTCTGGTATATGGTATAACGGCGGGAGGGCCCTGGTGACCTGTAATACAGGTATTTATAACCTAAATCAGGCACCAGTCTCTCACAAAGTCCTATTTTATACAAGAATGTATTAAACTATGTATGTTGTTAAGACCTTACTTTGTGTTGAGAGAATAAATATATCTTATTATTATCTTATTATATATTATTATATGACAGTCGCTGTTTGGTGACGGCGTAAAATATCATCACCACATCTCATCCCGTCGGTGGCGTAGAAATCATCCCAAGGGAATAACTACCGGAGAAAGGGCAGCAGGGTTTTTCTGTGAACTATGTCCATCAAATTGCGACCGCCAACCCGTCTGCCAAGCGTGGCAATTTTGGCATATCCCCCCATTCTTTTGAGAGGCTTTTGTCCAGCAATGGACATAATTTGGCTGCCATGGTGGAGGATATGACTGTGGCGGTCAAATAGTTAAACACATTATAGGATGACTATTTAGAAATAACACTGGTCTGCGAATATTTTTTTTGTAAAGTTTTTTTATTAAATGGTTAACATTTGTTTTAATTGTCTTAAAAGTAATATAAAACGGCATTCATATGATATATACCACGTTACGTTTATCAGATTTAGATGATATAGCATTTGAATACGAAAAATAACAAAACAAAAATTTTATAAAGTTAATGAGAATCATTTGTGAATATTTTGTAAAGTTTTATTGAGTATGTAGCTATGAAAATACTACATTAAGGTACACATAAAGAAAAAAAATAATGGTAACGTTTTTTTTTTTTTGAAAAAAAGCTGCAGCTTTTGTTGGTTTTCGTTTATGATTTTTTATTTCATCTCTGTGTATCATCCAGCAATAGTCCGCCATCATATTAACGTCCCAACGACCTTGATATCTTCTTTCCATCTCTTTTACGTCCTGATGAAACAGTTCACCTTGTTCTTCACTGTAGTCGATTAGATTTTTTGGACTAGTTTTTTTGGGAAACAATCAATGTGAGACTTAAAAAAAATTATTTTCCGACTCATATTACAACCTAAATTTTTTTAGGCGTTTTACATTTCCTGCACATTATTTTTATACTCAGGATCTTTTGTGTTGCCTAGAAACTTAGATACGCCATTTTGAAGCCATGCCAGGCATTTCGTTCCAAGGTTGTCATCACTTTGTCAAATTCTGTATCCCTAATCAGTTTCCTGATGTCAGGTCCCGTGAATATTACCTCTTTCAACTTCGCATTAGTTAAGCTAGGGAAACATGAAATACTTGAAAGTATTTCCATCATGCGGTAATACCTTTACTAATTTCACCACTGCTTTGCAGATGATCACTGTTCTGAATGTTGTGATAAAGGCGTTTTGAAGCTATTAGTGTCAGTAGGAACTGGTATGGGGATTTCGGGCCCATGTGAAAAAAAAAAATTTTTTTGGAAATTTTTCTCGCACGGGTAAGGCGGGTTAGTAACAATAGACTATAGGATGATTGGTCATAGAGGATAGAATAGAAATATAGATTATGGAATCGATTAGGTAAAAAATACAAACTAACTTATCAATCTAACGAACTATTATATATTTATCTATATGCAAAAAGAATGCGACGTGATACGTTAAAACAAAGTTTATATTTGCTATATACAGACCAACGTCTACATGTTTGTGATGAATTTATTTAAAAAACTTTTTCATCGCAGACCTGTGTAATTAACAGAATCGGTTTACAAAATGAGGGAATTTCAGCAACATATTTACAAAAATATGGGCAATTGTTAACCTCCTCTGGTTCTGGGGAACAAGAAATAAAACTAACATTGTTCATAGAAAAAGTTTGTATTGATTATGAACGCAATAAAATGATCTCCACAACATAACGAAATACTGATCGTATTACAATCATATAAACAAACAACAGCCTTGTTTCACATTCTGTTTCACCTATAAAACGAGTCATGTGTAAACTTGTAAGTTACGAACCGAGATCGCTATAAAAGAAAAAAAAAAACAAATATATAATAAGAGAAAAAAACTACAAAGATACAATTACACATGGTTGCCAGATTAAAAAAATATATAGTTTTTATCCTTTGGTTAGCCAGTCATGTATACATGTAAAACAAAAATATGCCCAGCATGCCTAAGTCCCGACTATGTAGTCGTACTGCGGCGAACTGGGCATATTTTGTTTGCCATCTATATATGACTGGCGGACAAAAGGATAATAATTGTATTAGAATGTGGATGACAGTCGAATAAGACTGCCGTCAAACTACAAAATTATTTTTGGAAATCTTCTTTCTGTAATAAATTGAAATATAATATCTGCCGTTTCTGTATTAAATACGACTAAAATAATCAAATGTCAATACATACATTCTAATGGAGATGACAGGCCATATCAATAACTGTCAAATTAATAAAACTAGTTATAAAACTCGTTGGAGCCTGGTGGGCAATCATGTGTTCCGGACACATGATTGCCCACCGGGCTCCAACGAGTAGCTTATATACTTTTAGTATTAGTTGAGCTAGTCCTTACTAAACTGATAAATAATGGAAATAAATTAAATAAATTTGGCATTGCTAAAAAACCGGAGACTTGTCCTGCGAAACGTATGACTTTGACATTGACGTTTGCAAGATGCCCAGGTATTATTTCGTACCTTAACTTTATACTACAAAATATTAATTTTATAATCTGTCAACACAAATCATACATGCTAAGTTTTTAATCAGTTTGAACCCCAACCAATAAGTGCAAATAAAAAGAAAAGTTTGTTCGTGACATACAATTTTATAGGTGAAAATTATTTAAATTGATGACTTCAGTCAATAAAGGTTTGAGCACATTATCAAATTACCAATAATTAATTCGTTAATAAATAATTTCAAGATTTTTTAATTCTGTTTATGCTGGCTTATGTAATTCGTTAATGTACAACAAAACTTATATACAAATAATAGTACTCAGCCAAAACATATGAAGGCCTGTACAAATAAATTAAAATATTTGGACCAATTACAACTTCTGTAAATTCCATAGAAAAAAGCTGCTTTAAAATTCTTATAATAAATCCAAATTGGACGTTTATATTAGTTTCCCCATTAAGATATAAATTCTAGACAAAAAATTATTCACTTATTTTTTTATAGACACAAGACTAATAGAAAAGGCGTCTTCTAAAAATATTGCTTGTACGTGGCAAGATATATCGAAAAGTAGTTCAAAAGTCAAAACACTAAATCCAAAAGTTATTGAACACATACGATTCACAGAACCGTTTATATACCTGTATTATAATTAGACTTAAAATAGAATGGATTTTAAACGTAGGTAGTACGCATTTAAAATAACGTGAGAACTGAACAGTACTAACGAAATATTTACCCATTATTCTTTTTATAATGAAACTGCCAAATAAAACAAATGGGACCAGCTAATAGCATCCTCAATTCGATTCTTGAATAATGGCCAAGAGCCATTCTATTCCACTATGCGACACCAGATAAAAGCTACGTCAATATTTATGACAGATGTCAAATTTGAAATACTGGGAAAACTTATATTTTTTTTTGGTGGTGCATTACAATTTCGACAATATAGAGTTGGGTAGGAAGTTTTCTGGCGGCCAAGTTGATATTGATATTGCCCAAGGAAACTGATATTGATAAATATAGGTACTATCAGGTCTCAAATTATCGTGCACGGGTAATTATTATGATGATGATTCACACTTGCTTAGCATGCCACATCTGAAATGATGAAACAATTCGAAAATAAATAAATGATTTTTTAATTTTGGATATAATAGTGATATGTCATCAGATCTTGGTAACATGAATTGCCTATAATTTCGATATGTTAGACATACAACCCGAGTAAGAAGAAGGATCACTGGGATTATTTTAGGAATATTAATCTGGCTACACGATAAACTTTCATTTGTTTTTAGGATTCAATACCCCAAAAAAGGATTCCTTTTTTGCAACTACCCGACAGCCTTAAACCCATTAGAATTGTTCTATTGACGTTTATGACGTTTAAAGTTAGCCTTTTATTGCTTCACCGGACATTAGTTGCGAGCGGGATAGCCGTGCAGAATTGAAACTCGAGGTTATCTATGGGAATTCTTTTCAGTAGATAAATGGCAATTCACATAACCAAGGACCTTTGGAAACTTAAGCGAAATAATAGTGTTAAAATAATTTAAGAGGCGACGGACACTTTGCGATCATCTGCACCAAACCCATTACTTTCCAGATCAGTAGAGTTAAAGTCGGGATTGTCTATGCCCTTGGGACCTCTGTTCCGTAGATCACCTTTTCCATCGTTTGCGCCTGAATCTTTGCGTTCTACATCAGAAGTGTTAAAATCGGGGTTGTCTACACCTTTGGAACTTCCTTTCCGTAGATCAGCGGTTGCGACGACTGCGGGCTGTGCTCCTCCTGCGGGTTCGTCATCCACTTCTTTGCCTTTTCCTCGGTTTCGGACGCTGCAATCGTGTTCAAGTTTAAGATGGTTCTTTTTTAATGTTGCGTATTCTGAATTATCAGCATGCAAGTCTGCCACGTCTATCAGTTTGTAAGCCTTAGACTAACCGGATTAGTTAACTATTATTGGGGAATGTTCCACTGTATTACTTACAACTAGAGGGTAATAATATAGCAGTAAAAATTGTAATCTATATTAAGGCTAATCCTATCCACACTAAGGCTAATATGATACTGCGTTTGTATATAGACTGGATCCCACGTCCAGTCTATATCGCTTGATTTCAACCAATGAAATCATAGAATTATTTAAGACATTTTTGCATCCCGACTTGATTAATGTGACAAATACCCCAACATATTAATTTTGAATTTTAATTGTTATGGCTTATAAATAAGTTTCACCTGATTCCATTACTTAAAAAGTGGGTAGATGAATATATTATGTCAGTCAAGTACAGACGCCAGCACATCAAGCTTCTGTCAAATTTCCCCAATAGAAAGTGAACCTTATACTTATGTAATAAAGTTGAAAATCTATAGAAGAAATTTTACAGATTGGGGTAGCTGGATGTGCTGGCGTTTGTACATTCGTATATTCAAAGTTTGAATCACCCTCATCATATCAGGCGAAAGATGTCCCACAGCTAGATAAAGTGTTTCCTCAAAGATCTTCTCAAAAGCCGTTCTTGCGGGTAGATTACAAAATTCTGTCAGTAACGGACAGTAATAATTCAGAATACGTCAATAAATAAGTTTGATCAATGCATGCAAAAATTAGAAATAGAATTATACTACAAAGGTTAGAAAATTAGTTCGCTGTTTCCACGGTAAGTATTTATTTACAATTAGCATTGAGAAGCATTACTTGGGCCCATCAGAAAATCAAATAATAACTCTATAAAAGATACCAAAACCTGATTTAATCGATTGATAAATAAATTCTGCTTAACAAATGAAAAAAAATCCACTTGTAACATTATTCATATGACAAGTATTTATTTTTTATTCCATCAAATATTAAATAATATTTCAACTCCAATTCCAGTCCTTTATTTTTTCAATTAAATTCAATTATACTTTAATTAATGAATTAATGATTATTTTAATACATAAGTCATCATTTGTTAAAATTGAAGGACTTTATATTTAAGACGGAGTAGAAACAATACACAAAGATTTTAAATACATTCTATCGGTAAGTAATTTAATTTAATCATAATTTTATTAAACTTAATTTGTTACTTAATTATAAACGATTACAATGATTCATGTACTTGTCGAAACTATAATTTAGTTTTATAAATTCGTCCCAGTTTATTACATCATGAAATGTGATTCATTTTATAAATACCCCACACCACCATAATTTTCAATAACGTGAAATCTAATGGGTACAATTCTCCATCATGCAGATTCCAAGCACTAAATCTACGTCATCAAAAAAGCAAAGCATTCCGACGCGACCACAATGAATGGCAATAATTTGAAATCCAACACCTCCACCCAAACAAATGAACGTACCTCCCATACTGTAACACCGAACGGACATACTCGTAATGATGGTATTATGGAAAATAAAAAAGATTCTCATTTAATTTTGGTTTTGTATAAATGTGTATATATGTTGACTTCAAATTGTAATCATGTTGACTACAAATGGTAAACACATTGACTACAAACGGTAACATGTTGACTATATTTGTAAACATGTTGACTAGAAATTGTAAACATGTTGACTACAAATTGTAAACATATTGATTATAAATTGTAGGCATGTTTATTATTTTCACAAAATCAATGGTCCTTTTTGTATGAGCAATATGTAACACAGTATTATGAATCCCATAACGATACAACAAGTATTCAAACCATTTTGTAAGCAATAATAATTCACCCCTTAAAAGTTAGTTGTAAGACAAAAATAGTTATATATCTTTACGATATACATATCTGACAATACAATGTAACAAAATAGCCACCTTACATATGTATACAACATAAATATACCCAAGTTTCTTGTAATAATGGTACCCCTATCTTACCTACCTCCCTGACATTATGATACTCCAATTAATAACAATGATTGCCCGATTTCCCCAGTTTCATTAACAATGATATCCTAATTTATCCAACTCGATGAATTAAAGACACCACAACTTATAATAATAATAATGATTCCCACATTTCCTCCGGTTTCATTAACAATGATACACCAATTTGAGTTAATATAGTAATGATATCATACTTTAGCGGGCTCCATTAAAATTTATATAGGGGTTTAATCATTCCTTTGTGGAATATAAACAAGCCAGAAAAAGTATTCCCAGTCTTCCTGTAATGTAATAATACCCCATTTTGACTGGACCGTACATTGTCAACTCGCGAGTAAAATGCAGACCAAGATCATTGAAGATATAGCAATGTTCATCATCATATGAATTACAATAACTTTTCAATTCATCATCATCATCATCAATATATCAGCCGAAAGACAGCCAATTCTGGACAAAGGCCCCCAAAGATCTCCCCAGTTGCCGATCTTGCGATTCCAGCAACCCTCACAAGATCATCGGTCCATCTTGTATGGCCTGTCCACTCTTCAATGTCTATTTTGAATCAAATATGAAATAGCAAAATAAAACATTGCTATATTTTTCCATAAAGAAGGAAAACACAAAAAACAAAACTCTAAAACATGTTAGGATTTGTATGACATTAATGGGCAACACATTTAAACTATTTATTTTGGATAAAATTGGGCATATAATTGTGACATACAAATCCTGCTAATATGAACACACGGGTGATGTATTAGCTATCATAATCATAATAATATCAGCCCAAAAACGTTAACGGCTGGTCAAAGGTTTAAACCAAAGATGGAGTATAAATATGGACAGTAAGTTAACTAAGCCTAGCTGATGAAATAATTACCTAAGCTCAATTGAAGCTGTAGGTTGTAACTTATAATGTTTTAGATGCCTATTATTATTTTATATTAAAACTTATTTGTTTTATAAATCAGCAGGACGGTTAAAATACGAAAGCTCCCGTTTTGATCAGGACGAGTTCAAACAGCCGTACCTATACTACGTAATACGTACACACGGCTACATATCAAGCTATACATTTCCAGTATAAGCTGATCCCGCATTGTATAGGATTTAGATACAATGAGAGGTCAGCTTATATTGGAAATGTAAAGCTTGATATGTAGCCGTGATTTTAGTTTAGGTTTATGCTGCAAATGCTTTTAAACTTTATATTCAAGTTTGATAAACAACTCCTATTCAACTAATTTATCAACCGTGTGTCCATAGAAATGTGTAGTCAGATGAAGGACAGAACAAGACGTTAGTGGAGTACATACCAGGCAGAGATCTTCTGGTAGATGTAGATGCAGGTCATTGGGACCGGAGTCATAATCGCCACAGAAACGGGAATCACTGAAATAAGAAAAAAAGGAAAAGTTTGAAACTAATGTTATTGCTGTTTAAAAAGAAGCATGGACGGGGGTAGTAGGTGGTGTACAGAACAAATGATGGCTGAATATACCGAAAGTACATTCAATGGCAGAAAATTCAATAATGTAGTATTTTGTTACGTCGTTATAATGGTATTTGTATTAAGTATTATTTTTGTTATTCATCAACTTTTTTATAACGTAGTGACATGTTACCTGTGGTAAGATCAGCCTCTGGCTGCCCAAGCGCATACCGGAGCAGGAAGATGGAGATACCAGTGTTCTGCACTCCGGTCTCGATGGAGATGGCGAGTGCGTCTTCGTGGGGCTGCTTCAGCACCCGCGCCAACAGGTAGCCGGAACCGTATCCCAGCCAAGGGATACACATACCCGCTACTACGATCTGGAAATATTTAGAAAGAAAATTAATTTTCTCATACATCTTATAGTGGATAGCTTATTTGAAGATCTCGAGAACGGATTGACGGTTTCAGATGATTTTTAGGGTTCCATAACTCAAAAGAAAAAAGCGGAACCCTTATTATATTATGACTGTCTGTCTTATTCTTATATAAAAAAGACAACGCCCAAACTAGGGAATCTAATCCCTGTGTCGCGGGTACTTTACAAAAATATAATAGACGGACACAAATTACATCCAGACACAGAACAACTATTCACTAGTTATCCGGCGCGGGCCCGAACCCGCGACACGAAGCGGCGAGTCGACTGTCGTAGCCACTGCGCCACACGTGCAGTCAATGTCTGTCATGATACTTTTTCTCTTATCTTCTAAGCAAACGTAATCAAAAGATACAGCCGCAATTATGCCGCAAATTTTCAACAGTCACAAGAGAATCAAAACCTACAGGGTAATTATAAGTATAATAAGTATAATTCCCGTGAACTCCGAACAAAATTACCTAGCATTAAAACAACATTTAATTACTGATGACCGAACACTGTTCACTTAAGAAATAGGTTTATCCTAGTTTAAGTGACAGGGTCTAATAATTATTTGAACACAGTTAGTAGTAACTTTAAACATTTGCTATGTAATTTTTTTTGGCAATATAAACTTATTATTATTATTATTAAATCTTGAAATTTGGTATTAAGCAACGTCTTATAGCACGGATAAAGGAAAAATTGCGGAAACCATAAATTTTTATTACGATAAAAATATTTTAAATAATTTTAAACTTACTATCATTTTGCAATGAAAAATACCTTAATTATGACTCGATTGTCGTGATGGGTGAACTTTTACTTATAATATACCTATACGTTTGTACGGAACCTTTGGTCCGTGAGGCCGACACGCACTTGGCGGGTATTTTTTTTCATATCAGCCATGAGTAATTACCTCATGAATTGAAATGAATAAGAAAATCTCTAAAATATTGAATCAATTACACACCCCGCGGATTCAACACCGTAAAAAGTATTTTTACACGGCCGAGTACTGGGGCGGTAGCTGGTTTATACTATCAGTAAGACTTACCTCCCAACTGAACAGTTCGAAGATATACAAATTGGTGACAATAGCGAAAATAATAATGAACAGCAGTAGCGTCGTGGAGAATCCCTTCAGTATCCGCACCATAAAGGCAGCAAGCCTCGGAGTCCAGCGCTGCATGCCCAGCCCGATGAACAGCGGCACCAGCAGGCCCACTATGAAGGAGCCTATGCGGGCGTACGGGATCACTATGTTAGCGTTGCGGAATACCACCTGCCCGAGGGAGAACAACCATGCCGGCATAAAACCTGCAAAATAAAATGAACCTTAAAATAATACTAATATTGACGGTCACCGTAGCCTAGTTGGTAGTGCTCCTGCCTACGAAGCTTGTGGTCCTGGGTTCGAATCCCGGTAAGTGCAAATATTTGTGTGATGAGCACGAATATTTGTTTCTGAGTCATGGATGTTTTCTATGTATTTAAGTATTTATCTATATATATAAGTATGTATATCGTCGCCTGGTATCCATAGTACAAGCTTTGCTTAGTTTGGGGCTAGGATGATTTGTGTGACATTGTCCCTAGATATTGTCCCTAGATATTATTATATAAAATAAGGTTATTATTATTTTAGCCCTACGACATGTCCTTCTTAATCATCACCATGCCAGCCAAAGTAAGTCTATTGCTGGATAAGGCGCACTGCCTCACATGATGCGGCGTAGTGCGTGAGTGCGTGTTCTAACGTTGACTGTAAGTATCTCCGTTTGTATAGAAAACACACACAGTCCAACACACAGAACATGCATTCACGCGCGTTCATGCAGATGCGTGTTCAGTGTGTTGGACTGTGCGTGTTTTCTATACAAATGGCAACACAACAATACTTACAAGCAACGTTAGAACACGCACTCACGCTGCATTATCTGCACGCTCTACGCTGCATCATGCGGGGCACTGTGTCGATCGCCTAAATTGTCAAAACATGTTTTTTTTAAAGGCAACGTCCGCAGTAAGGAATCTAATCCCTGTGTCACGGGATACTTTACAAACATAATAGACGGTCACAAATTACCTACATCCAGACGCAGAACAACTATTTATCAGACACATAAATAGTTGTCCGGCGCGAGCATCGAACCCGGGGCATCTGTCGGCGAGGCGACTGTCTTAGCCGCTGCGCCACACGTGCAGTCACGTGCAGTATTATAGTCAAGTAAACACAGATGCGGCTTGTATGACAACATATAGAAATAACATTTAATTGATGACAGTAATGACTTAGCGAGTGACTGAGTTAATTAGCTAGCTTGTTCAAGTTATTGTCAAAGATATTCTTTATAGGTCAATTATCGTAATCTCTTAAATCTCTAAATAAGTTTCAAAGTATATAACGCTTTTAGCTCCGTCATCTGACCCTCTGCCACCAAGCAATGAAAAGGAAACTTAAACAAAAAAATACCTCCTTGTCGAGTCTAAACTTTTCTCGATTCATCAAACGTTGTAAGTAATGTAAACTAGACTCTACTACGCAAGATGTAGCATTGAAAATAAAAAATCGGGTAGCACTGATTGGGCAGTTGCGTAAACTTTATATTCTTTTCTCTTCCTTCTCTTTGCGCGGTGACGTTTTTGTTGCACTTGGGTGTCTTCATCGTGGTATTAATTAGTTTATGAAAATAAAGGGTATAACAGTAGTCATTGCAAATAATTAATCCAACTCATGACTCCATGATTAGACCCTCAGCTCCAATTCTTATGTCTATGTCACGTTCGAACAAACCAAATGAGTCATACTACGAGGGGTTTGCATGAGTTCCATTAACTACCTTCTGCTTCTATGACAAGTCCTCGTCATCATGCGTGCGGACATGCCATAAATAAATATATTTTGTCAAAAAGTCAAAGGAAAATATTTAAAGATGCATCGCACGGTCATTGGGGGAAGATCACGTACCCCAAACAATGTTATTTATAAATTCTACCGAGATGGTTGCTAAAGTAAAAATGAAAGAGTCAGAATAGGTTTACCCCTAAAGTTATTGGAGTCACATCATTAGATCGTTGGGGAAGATCACGTATCTACCTCAGGCAGTCATCTTTATATCTTACCAAAGGATGCTAAAGTAGAAATGCTTGTCATTGCGAGGGACAGATTCAGGTTGCCTCCCAAGATGAAGGTCCAGATATTGGAAGCACCGCCGCCAGGAGACACGCCCGTGAAGAACATACCAAGTCGCATCGCTGGGTCGTTGGGGAAGATCACGTAACCCAGACCAAAAGACATCTGAAAATAATTGATACCTGTATACATGCTGTCCACGTAATTTTCTCAAGTGAATAGGGGAAGAGTATGCTTATTTTTTATTGCTGATAGAACCATGCATTTAAATTAAATTTTAAAAAGAGAAAAAAACATATACATAGAAGAGAAATAACCTAGTAGTTATACTTTTTGGACTGAGGAGGTAGTGATGTCGAGTACAATCCCAAGACACCACACACTTTTTTCGATATCATGTGGGCATTATAAATTGTTTCGTACATTAAACAGTGAAGTATAACATCGCGAGAAAACCTGCACGGTTGAGAGTTCTGTAAAATATTATTGATGGCATGTGAAGTCCTACCAAAATGCACTTGGCCAGTGTAGTGGATTGTGGCCTATCCTCTCGTTGTGAGAGGAGTCATTGTGGGATATGGGCTGCGTTATGTATAGATTAGACATAACGGGCACCATCATTTACAATGAAATTTTATATTTCATATTGGGGTAATATATTGATACAATAATATACAAACAAATATTTACGATATCGTATATAAATACATACAACTCAAATAATATAGGTATATGTAAGACGTTGACATTGTCCCTATTCACTCCATTGTACGGTACATATTAAAACAAAAGACTGAGACAAAATATTATTAATATTACAAGAACGATCTATTAAGTAATAATAATAATATCTGGGGACAATGTCACACAGATCATCCTAGCCCCAAACTAAGCAAAACTTGTACTATGGGTACTAGGCGACGATATACATACTTATATAGATAGATAAATACTTATATACATAGAAAACATCTATGACTCAGAAACAAATATTCGTGCTCATCCCACAAATATTTGCACTTACCGGGATTCGAATTTCGATTCGAATTCGATTTCGACCACCAGCTAAGTAGGCAGGAGCACTACCAACTAGGCTACGGTAACCGTCAAATTAAGTGTTCTGTATTCTAATAACAAATACATCACAATAGAAACTTATCTATATTACTTACAAGAGGCATGAAGAGGAACTGCCCGACCATACCGATCACTGGCCCAACCGGTCTCTTCAGTACTTTCTTTACTGTGGGCCAATGCATGGCACAGCCGAAGTTGATGAAAATCAGTGACACCTGAAAATTCACATTGGCATTACAAAAAAAATCTGACTCCACGTGTGAAGCAGCTGTTAAGACATGCGCCTTGCCACTTCGTGTCCATGGTTCGATTCCCGCACGAGACAAGTATTTGTGTATTTATACCGGGACCGCGACACGGGGTTTCTTTATTTGCGTGCGATGTATTTAATTCCCAACTCAAAAAAGGCAACATTTTTTTTCATTTTCTTTTTATATAGGGACAATGTCACACAGATCAACCTAGCCCCAATCTAAGCAAAGCTTGTATTATGGGTACCAGGCGACGATATACATACTTATATAGATAGATTAATACTTAAATACATAGAAAACATCCATGACTCAGAAACAAATATTCGTGTTCATCACACAAATATTTGCACTTACTGGGATTCGAACCCACCAGCTTCGTAGGCAGGAGCACTACCGACTAGGCTACGGAGATCGTCATAGGCAACATGCATGTGTGATATGTATAGATAGCTGTGCCCCGCGGTTATACCCGCATTAAGCTTTATAAACTATAGCCTATGTATTAATCCAGGGTGTCAGTTAACTCCATACGAAATCTTATTAAAATCACTCCAGCCGTTTAGACGTGAAGTACACAGTCACACACTCACAAACTTTCGCCTTTATAATATTAGTGTGATAAATAACACCCAAGACAAAGAACAAGTAATCGTGCATATCGCACAAAGATTTATCCTGGGTGGAAATCGAACCCACGACCGACAGCTTAGCAGTCAAGGTCACAAGACCAACAGGTCAGTCAATATGTACTTACAAAAAGAGCGACAGAGGTGGTGAAGATACTATCGATAAGTCTCTCAGGACGTATGATGATCACGGGCAACTGGTTGGTTACCGGGAATGTGCCGGTGGTGCGTCTGGCTGCTAATGTTATATTCGCCCAACCTGTACACAAGTTTACGAATATTAAGTTTATAAAGTTTCAAAACAACTCATGAGCCCACCTTAGTTCTACATTTAAGCAATGCCCACAAAAATTATCGCAACACATTTGTATTAGCAAGCTATTCCTACCCCCATAAATGCATGTATGTTGCTGTTGTTTAGGGAAAAGCAATTTTTTTTTAATGTAGAATGGGTTTGCGCTTGACCACGATCTCACCTGATGGTAAGTGAAGATGTGGTCGAAGGTGGACCGCGCGTACCTATAAGATGACTGTTCACTCTAACCTTGAATAAACCCATGTTATATGAGTCTGGAAACACGTCGTTTGGGAGGTTGTTCCACAGCTTAGCCGTGCGTATGATGAAAGAGGAAGCAAAACGCTTCGTACGGCATAATGGGATGTCAACGACATAGCGGTGGAGAGCCTCCCGACGCCTTGTAGTCCGGTGAAAAAAGGGAGTTGGAGGGACAAGTTCATGGATGTCTTGAGCGCATTCTCCATGAAACGGCCTGTGGAAAACCGATAAGCTTGCAACCTGACGCCGATGATTCAAGTTTTGCGATCCAATGCGGCTATGCTTGGAGTTTACCTGCGAGATCGAATCAGAAATGCTGAAATCCGGAGGCGATCTAAAGCAGCCGACGTAGCCCGAAGAATTGCCAAGCTGAAGTAGTAGTGGGCAGGGCACATAGCTCTTAGAGCCCACGGCTGGGGCAGAAAGGTTCTTGAGTGGCAACTACGAACCGAAAGACGCAGCGTGGGCAGGCTCCTACCGTGTGTGAGGGTTTCTGGATGCGAATAGCGCAAAACTGGCAATTGGGGAGATCTTTGGAGAAGGCCTTTGTCCAGCAGTGGGCGTCTTTCGGCTGATATGATGAATAGGGGTGTGGACGACCTTTTTTATATTTCTCAGTACTAAAACTGGCCATAAATAAAGCCTAACAGTAAAACAAAATTAATTACTTCTCAATCATACTTATAATAAGTAACGAAGTTAAAAGAACGCATTAGATCAAGAACGCGCTATCCTTACATACGAACGGTCGTATTGCGAGAACGGGACGAAGCTATCCCACTTAATCCCTTTTATATACTCTAAAAGTCTTGGGGTTGGCGGTATTACAACCCCGTGCCTCCATGAGCACGTAAAGCCGTCGGTCCTGTACCTAACCTCTTTCCGGTCGTGACGCTACTCGTACCATCGGATCATGAAAATGCTGGAATAGAAAGTGCCCCTGCGTTTGCGCACACACTTGTCAATTGCTATAATATGTCCTGCGCAATTGGCTAGTCTCCATTGAGACTGGCCGCCGTGGCCGAAATTCAGTCGGGAGGAAATTATACTCTTAACATTTTTATATATTTTTGCTTTTTAAATTATATTTATGTATCTTTTTATTATGTCCGATACCTGAAGTAAATGTAACATCAGCCAATGGCCTATTTTAGTGGCGTTCAAGCTATAATAATAATAATAAATATTTTATTATTTATTTTATATATATTTATTATTTATTGTTATATTTCAGACAAAGTCCATAATAAAAAATATATTTTAGCTGACTTCATGCATCGTGAAAAATGTTTGGAGAGGCGCTTGTGGAGCAGTGGACGTAATTTGACTGTCATATGATGACGATTATTAATTTTGTATTTTGATTGTCATGGATTTCCGAAAGTAACGCCTCATTCCATTACTTATAATGTTAATACCTATATTTCAATAAAATACATTATTTTCACGCTTATTAAACAACATGTCTCATACCATGGTAATAATACAATTACCATTAAAGGCAATTATAATTTAATGACAATGCTGTTTTCCAACTGTTTGCCTTTGCTTCCATTATTAAGGCCCAGATTTCAGCGCACAGCCATCTCGCACGCACATTTAGATGTTTTATATGCTAAAAAATATTTTTGTGCACTTTTAAGAAAATGTGCTGCGGTGTTCAGTATATTGATCTGATTATTTAGTGGTAAGTGACCCTGACTGCTTAGTTAGAGGTCGTGTTTGATCTCCGCCCAGGGTGATGTCACAAGATTTTTTTAACATATTTTGGGATAACTAAGACATTGTCATCTGATCCCAAACGGGACAGACCTGTAGTATGGCTACTAGACGTCTGATAAACATACTTATTGTCTAGGACAATATACATCGTCAGCGCAGGCGACGGGGGAGGCGAGGGGGCGGGACACAGCGCACCGCGCCTCGCGCACCGGTGCTCCCCGCACGGCGTCACCGTTCACCGCGACAGTCACACGCGAATAACTGTATTTTACGTTCATATTATTCCTTGTAAAATCGTAATACAGATTTATACAAACACGCTGTTTTTATCCAGCTAAGACCTGCAGGACTTCCGTACACTCTCAAACACTTATATAATTCTACATATGTACATATTATATATAAATTATAACCAGACATAGAACAAATAATAGTACTAATCGTACACAGATTTGTTACTATTATTTGTTCTATGTCTGTATAGTTTTCCCAAAATATGTAATAAAAATCTTGTGACATGTTCTCATTTTGATACTTTTTGTAATGTACACTAAGTATGGGAAAATCATTTTTCTCATTTATTTTGGTGAGTATTAAACATACAAAAGTAAAAGATTGATCTGAATATTTTGAATACAAATCGCACAAAATGGCCGGTGCATGCATATTCCTCAAAACTGCTGTCAATATTTTGATAGCTTACACAACATTTAACGAGCGAATTGCATTCATATTCATAGATAGCGCTGCATTCTGGGCCTTAACATAACTAAAATAAACACGCAACGTGAAAACATGTGTGTTAAAGAAATTTACAAAAGAAAAATATGTGATGCCAATAATATTTATTACTTCAATAAATATAATTACCAAACGTACCAAATGATGTCTCAAGGTTGAAATGTATTATTGAAATTTTATTGACCGAACGGCCGCGGCGTCAGGGGCTCTACCGGCTAAGTCGCCGAACATCATTTCCGTGAATGGCGTTTAAATAAATAAAGGTTTAAAATTACTTAATCAATCGTTAAATCGGCTTCAACGTTTACAATCGACTCCGGACCATTTATGACGTCAAATGTGGTCATGGACGCCGATGTAACTGATTAAGTAATTTTTAACCTTTATTTATTTGAACGCCATTCACGAAAACGATGTTCGGCGACTTAGCCGGTAGAGCCCCAGTTTGGCATTTAATTGATTAAAAACTATCATTTTCATCGTCAGCCTGATATCGTCCACAGCTGGACATAGGCCTTAGAATGGCACATAGAATGCTCTCACCTGTCATTAGACAACAGTCGTTAAGCCATGTCAGAGACCTACTGGGCGGCTTGAACAACTCTAACATTAGGGTAACCATGGTACTAAAAGTGACGTCATATGAAAATAGAGCTCGTTCGTTATCTCACATTTTAAAATGATCACTTCGATATTTTTAATTTTTATTTTGTTTTTACTGTTAGGCTTACTATATGTATTTGACCCGTATTAAAACTGTGATACAGTAGTTAATGCAGAGCTTCGGCAATTAATAATTTTAGTACAATAAAAAAGGAACTTACCGAGGAATTTGCCACTAACTCTTAGTAGACCTTCAAAGCGTCCTAAGTTTGAGTTTTCTTGCGTCAGCACGTTCGTGGTGTTCCACGAAGGTTCGGCCAAATGTTCATGTGTGCTTGATACTAAATATTCATCCCCCACTTCGATGTCACCTGGAAAGAGAATACAAGATATATCACATTACGAAATATTTTTGTCGGACCTGTTGGCGTGGTTGGCAAATCCTTGCTTTTCAGGTCGGAGGACGTGGTTTCGATTCCCACCCAGGACAGATATTTGTGTGCATGAACATGTCTGTTTGTCCTGAGTCTGGGTGTAGTTATCTATATTAGTATGTATTTACAAAAGAAAAGTAGTATATCAGTTATCTGGTTTCCATAGTACAAGGTGATCTTAGTTTGGGATCAGATGTCCGTGTGTGAATATTGTCGCACGATATTAATATTATTATATTATTATAGGGCGACAAACGTCAAGCGGGTCACCTGATGGTAAGTGATCACCGCCGCCCATGTACACTCGCAACACCAGAGGAATCACGGTTGCGTTGTCGACCTTTAATAGAGTCAGCAAACAAGTGTTGCTGACACTTCTCCCCATCCTGATGAGCTCTGGCGACCTTACTCACAAGCAGAAACACAACATTAATGTTATTATTAAGGAATTTCTTCTGTAAGGTGGAGGCACCCATTCGGGCTGCTCTTTGAGCGAATAAACGCTGTGCCTAGCATTCACGGTTTACAATTATTGTGAAGTTTATGAAGACACATTTTAGGCAAATAATGCGTGTGTTAGGAGAAACATAAACATGGAAAAATTTAACAAATTTACAAAATAATAGCAAAATTACCTTGAAGGGTGTGTGCGTGTGTGTATACGGTATATTCATTCGCTCAAAGAGCAGCCCGACTGGCAAAGTACCGCCACCTTACAGAAGACATTCCTTAATAATAACATTAATACTTTAATGAGTGTGTTTCCGAGTATGACTAAGGTCGCAGAGCTCATTAGGTTGGCGGGAAGGGTCAGCAACACTTGTTTGCTGACTCTTAAAGGCCGGCAACGCACCCGCGACTCCTCTGGTGTTGCGAGTGTCCATGGGCGGCGGCGGTGATCAATTACCATCAGGCGACCCACTTGCTTGTTTGCCGTCCTGTGATAAATAACAAAAAAGATCTAAGTAAAAAGTAGGTTACCTGTGATAGTAACATTGACGTACTGGTAATCGTCCATAAGTACAGTAATGTTGTTCGGGGAGAAGCTGGCGAGTAGCGAGGGCGCTTGCTGGCAGACCACCCATAGCGGGCATATGGCCAGCAGGTATAACACGATCAGGTGCATCGGCCAAATGGGACACATCTTGGCCGGCTTTATTGGAGCTTAATATATTCTGAAACAATAGGACATCATCAAATAAAAAAAGGATTTTATTCACGTAGACTTTAAAAAACCGGCCAAGTGCGAGTCTGACTCGCGCACGAAGGGTTCCGTAGATACCATTACCTATTAAAACGAGCAAAAAATTCACCTTTGTTGTATGGGAGGCACCTTAAATATTTATTTTATTTTGTTTTTTTTTTTTTGTATTTGTTGTTAGCGGCAACAGAAATACATCATCTGTGAAAATTTCAACTGTCTATCACGGTTCATGAAATACAGCCTGGTGACAGACGGACACACAGACAGACAGCGAAGTCTTAGTAATAGGGCCCCGTTTTACCCTTTGGGTACGGAACCCGCAAAAGCTCTTGTAAATAGTCAGAAAGAGTAAATAGTAGTTAAGTATACATAATTATTTCTAGTTACATAGATATTCAAGTACACGGATTTTATGAAAACATTTATAAAATTTATTTTATAATAGCAATGATATTTAGCTAACTTGTATTAAGTTATTATCAAAGAGATTATCATAATCATCATCACCATATCAGCCGAAAGACGTCCACTGCTGCACAAAGGCCTCCCCCAAGGATCTCCACAATAGCTGGTCCTGCGCTGCCCGCATCCAGATTAAAGAGATTATGTATAGTTTAATTATCGAAATTTATAGTTTAAGCTATATTTTAATACATCATCATTAATTTAATATCATAAATAGCAAGAAAAAGGTACCTAAAACCTGAAAGTTGACATTTATTTCCCTATTGACAAAAATATATTGGGTGAACAAGTCAGTTTTCACCTCTTTTCACAAAACAGCTGTTGTAAAAAGGTGCAAGGTGGTTTTTAATCTTGCACCTTTTTACAGCTGTTTAACTCCTTTTAAACACTGAGTTGTGCAAAGATCGTGACAACTGGAAATCCGTTGTCTCCGCCTACCCCTCTGGGAAACAGGCGTGAGTCAATGTAAACAATATATGATCGGGAAAGAAACAAGCAAACCAATTGATCTCTTTTCCGTTTTAATATATGGCGCCTTGAAAAAGATAATAAATCTTTTTCGGTACGAAGTGTTCGATTATGGAAAGTGCTGCGTTCAATAGTGAGACGTGCAAAAATTGTGCAAAAATTATGCAAAAATTCAAAAGATTACAGGAGTCACAACCCAAATAGGAACATATAATTTTATTAATCTTCTTCTTATTATATATTATTTGTCTATAGTATTTGTAACATATCTATACAAATAAATAAAATTGGAGTGTCTGTTTGTAATATTGAAATAACGGTTATTTTACTACATAAATATGAATATATATACGGTATATACACCAAAATATTTTTTTTACAATTTTTGTCTGTCTGTCTGTCTGTTTTGTAATCTCTGTAATGGCTGGACCGATTTTGACGGGACTTTTATTGGCAGGTAGCTGATGTAATAAGGAGTAACTTAGGCTACTTTAATTTTAGAAAAAACTTTCTTTTTTGAAAAAAAAATCAAAAATAAAACAAAATAAACTAATTAACACGCGGACGAAGTCGCGGGCACAGCTAGTTTATCATATGTACCAGGTACTGTTTACAATGTATCTGTAAACCGACAACTGCTCCTATCAATATGTATTTCCGTTCTGTACTTTTGTTGTCAAGAAGAGATCACGTTTTGTGATACGAGCGCCCATTGTATACAATCAAGGTTTTAAGTGTATTCATTTGTTATTTCTTTGGTATAAAATAATGAGTTTAACTATCTACGTAATTGTATTTAACTAGGTCACCAGGAGTGTAATACTGAGCAATTTTCCTTGCTTCGAACTTGACACCTTAACATTAATTTAACGGAAACTTTAATTATTTTTGTCAGTAGACAGCAATAATATTTAAATGATAATTATTCGATAGTAGGGCAAATAATAAGGAAACATATTCCATTCATCCATTCGATCACTTCTTTTCCTGCCAGTACCGCATTGTCTTAGCCCCGGACTTTAAGACTTTTTATATTTATAAGTTAGGTTATTTTTAAGCTATTGCATAGCTTCTATCGCGGGCCTTGAGCGTGGGTACCGAACGAAAAAAAAACCTAACACCCCCCACTATATAAACCACTCGATAAATACCAGAACTTTTAATTACTTTTTTTATAATTAAATAAATTCACTTTGTATCTTAATTTTAAATTAATCTTGTAGTTTTTTAAGCATTTATTGTTATATTAATGCAGAAATTATAAATACAGAAGTTTAAAATATATTTTCAACGATATCAACCGCGATTATATAAATAACCCTTTGATTGACGTTCTATACCGGCTAATGTGAAGAGTACTATTTCATATAAACGATCGGTAGAATATGCGACATTAAAAAACACCCGTATATTCACGGAATGTCATCAAACGCCATAGCCAAAGAGTATTTAACCTACAGTAACCATAGCAACAGTTTGTTATATTCTCTTTGATAAAATCTCGATTAAAGGATTTTTTGTTTGGATTCTTTGATAAATTAATAGTCTTGTGTTCATAATTACGTTTTCAGGTGCTTTTTACATTTTTCGCAACCGCAAAGTTACAAGGAGTACCTACTGTATGTTCTCCACAAATGACCAAAAGTTGTGGTTTCGATTAATACAATTTGTAAGTAAATATCTTAAATACACATAAATATTTGTTAAGCTATTGCATAGATTCTATCGCGGGCCTTGAGCGTGGGGACCGAATCCAGAAATTCCGTAACGAAAAAAACCTAACACCGCCCACTCCGACCGGCACAGCGGTGATACTTTTTAGTTTTTCCATCTATCGATAAATACCAGAACTTTTAATGACTTTTTGAAATATCACGCTTGTGATAGTATATAGTATCACGTAGTTCAGCAACCCGCCTTTAGGTGGCATTGGTTGTATTGGAAAACTACCGTAATCAGCTGTTTGTAAGAAAGTATATAGGTGTATTGGTATTTATCATCTACGTACAACAGTGAATATCTGTACTCGTATAATTTGTGTACAAAGTGTTTTAAATATGATAGCCTATGAGGCTTCCACTACTTCATAGGACTATAGAGGCGAACGTGAGCTCAAGCGGACACAAAATGCTTGTAAATATAAAAATCCTTTCTGGTTTGAAAATCTTTTGGAGATCGACACTAATTAAACAATCGTCTTTCGTCTGAATCCATAGAGGCATAGAACTCATTTGAAAAAATTATGAAAAACTAGCTGTGTGTTAAACTTTATAAATTATAGCCTTTGTGCTAATCTAGGGTGTCAACTAAAGCCATACCAAATTTTAATAAAATCGCTTCAGCGGTGTATTCCCAACCAGTAACACCACAACCTGTAACACTGTTACTGGTTGGGAAAAATATTCCCATCCAGTAACAGTGTTACTGGATGCAACTTTTTTTGTCGCAACGAGTAACACTGTTACACTTCATTAAATATTGGTGTTACACGTTGGGAAAAATGTTCCTATCCTGTAACAGTGTTACTGGATGCAACATTTTTTGTCGCAACTTATAGCATTCTAAAGTACATGTTTCATTTGTGGTCATCAGATGCACATATGTCATTAAAAACAAAACATATCATGAGTTGCGGAAAAATGTTCTTTCCTTAATAAGTTTGATTAGCAGCGTTCAAAATTAATAGTTTTTGAATAATTGCCATATTCTATCGAACATTGGCGTGCTATATGTAGTTTGATTAGACTACAGTCGTTTTGAAATCGTTTCACATCAAACATAATGTCACATAGACTTTTAATAGGAACTTACTATTACTTTCTTACTATGAATTTTACTACTAATTACAATTATCCTTTTTGATAAATTTTAAGCAAATGTGACAATTTACATGTAAAATAAAACTACTTGTCTAAAGCGTACTTCTGAACGAAAAAGGATAAGTAAACGACTAAACGTCATCTATACAATTTCACAGCCCTTTGACATATATTCAGTCAAAAAAGTATCGGGAATGGATGATTTGTTTATGGTTCCATGGTTTTGTTGTTGTTAGATTGGCACAACTGTTTTCCATTTTGGCGCGGAGTTTGAGTTGCATCTGTTATTTATATTAAATACAGTGCTGGTTTTAGTAATATCATATATAGTGTGTATTGCGAATTTCATAATGGACAAAAATATCGAACAAAGAGTTTGTCTTAAATTTTGCATCGCTAATGGAATTTCGTGTTCGGAGTCACTGAAAATGTTACAGAAGGCTTACGGTGAATCGACTTTATCAAAAACTCGTGCTTATGAGTGGTTCAAAGCGTTCAAAAGCAGTCGAGATGTGATGAAAGACTTGCCTCACTCTGGTAGGCCATCAACGTCTGCAACTGAAGTTAACATCGCAAAAGTGAAGGAAATAGTGACTGAAAATGCTCATTCAACTCTGAGAGAGATAGCCGCCGAACTTTCTGTATCTCACGAGTCGATTCGTACCATTTTAACTAATCATTTGGGTATGAAACATGTTGCCGCTCGGCTAGTCCCAAAAGATCTGAATTTTCTCCAAAAACTCAATCGCATGAAAGTCGCTGAGGACATGGTAGAACGAGTCAATTCTGACCCAACATTCATGAAACGCATTGTTACTGGTGACGTGACGTGGGTTTACGAGTTTGACATGCAAACTAGTCAACAAGCTTCGGAGTGGCGCCTTCCAACTGAACCGAAACCGAAAAAACCACGCCAAAGTCGATCAAAAATCAAAGTCATGTTGACTGTTTTCTTTGACTATCGCGGTGTTGTGCACTCTGAATTCTTACCGGAAGGTCGAACGGTAAATAAAGAATATTATTTGAGCGTTATGCGGCGCTTAAGAGAGCAAATTCGACGAAAAAGGCCAGATTTGTGGACAGAAAATTCTTTGATTTTGCACCACGATAATGCACCTTCGCACAAGGCCATCATTGTGAACGAATTTTTGACCAAACACTCAACAAATACCATCCAGCAACCACCATATACACCAGATATGGCTCCAGCTGACTTCTTAAACTGAAATTACCACTTCGTGGTACCCGTTTTCAATCGGTAGAAGACATAAAGGAGAATTAGCGGCGAGAACTGAACTCAATTCCGAAAGCAGCGTTTAAAAAATGTTTTGATGAATCGATTATTCGTTGGCGTAAGTGTATCGTTTCCGAAGGAGCATACTTTGAAGGTGATAAAATAAATTTGGATGAATAACAAACATTTTGTATATTATTGTTCTTTTCCCGGTACTTTCTTGACAGAGTACTATGTCAAATATTTTTTTTAAAAGTGCATACTAAATTTATTTTTACAACTACATATAAAGTTACTTTTTCAGGGGCTAATTTCCTAGCTTCGCTGAAAGGTACATGTTATGGCTGGAGTCTCATAGATATATGAAACATCTCCGTTATAGGTTACAAAAATATTTCATCATTGCCATTGTAAAAAACACACTTTATAAAAAAACTGCGTCTTTGTAGTGGCAACATTATACAAACAATACAAACTTGGTCTCGCTTATTGTGAGTTCGATACCAACGCGGTACAAAAATCATGCATCCAGTAACACTGTTACTGGATGGGAATATTTTTCCCAACCAGTAACAGTGTTACAGGTTGTGGTGTTACTGGTTGGGAATACACCGCTTCAGCCGTTTAGACGTGAAGTTACAAACATACACACTCACACAGTCACAAACTTTCGCCTTTATAATATAAGTAGGATTACAAAATTTACAAACATCCACTAGCACTTGCTTATAAATATATGTATCTTCGATTGAAAGCAAAAAAATATAAATGTAACACTTCTTTTTTATCATCGTTAAAGTTTTATTACAATTTTGAAATGATTTGGAAGACAAATCCTTAGCTTACCTAAAGGTCTTGAAAAACTACGTATTTCCAAAAAGTCCTCAACAACACGCTTCGTATTAATTTATATCCCGAATAACTAATTGACCTGTGTCCACACTCACCAACAAAAGACGGGACCTAATACACTCACACTCACTAGCATATTTTTAAATTATTAACTTAATTAAATGTTGTAAAGTATTCTTATACGACCACACCGTATCAGTACATTGATACTATAACGCAAAATCATTCACCAATTGTAAGATGAGTATAACTTACACGATACAAAAACAACCTTGCACCCAAGATATAAGGTTTTGAATTCAATAGCAACAAATGCCGAGTTACCGAACACCTCGTTCTGGTCACGTAGAGATAAAGATGATAACAAGTATTTAAAACGGTAATTAATCTATATCCGAACAGAAATCTGATATGACGATAAGGTAATTGAACGTATTGGATTAAAGGGTAGAATTAAGTAAATACATTGTACCTAAAGTGTGATCTCAGAGCCCTCTGTAGGTACTAACAAGTGGTGGATAAACTAGTCGCCTTGCTATAACCTCGGTACTTACTTATCGTATGGGCAGTGGTTACCTCATGTCAGAGTTGTTCAAGCCGCCCAGTAGGCAGACTGTTGTCGAATGACTACACCCGGGACCAACAGCTTAAAGTGCCCTCTGAAGCACGGAGATGCTAATTAAACCACTTTTGTGGCTACCCATCTATGGATTGACCATGAGACTAGTTGCTTAACAACGCCGATCACTTACAGACCGGTGAGGGCATCTAGTTATGAGCGCCTTTTTCTTATACATTATGTCAAAGTCAAATGATTTTGATTTTGATTTTTAAAAAGTCAAAAATGCTTTATTCCTTAAAAAAATTACATTTATTACATTTTTTACCCTGCCGTGCAGTGCATGACGTGGCAGCTACTGAGAAACACTGCCAGAAAACTCAGTAGGAATCCTTTTTTACAATAAAATATAAGTACTTAAGATTAATTACAATCATGTGTGTTTACTCAGAACAACTCAATCCCAAGCACTTTTATCACTTAAATAATCTGATATTTTGTAATATGCCCTGCTACACAATTTGGCTGTAATAATTCTTTTAAACTTATTCGTAGACAATTCTCTAATCATTGGGAAGTTTGTTATAGAATCTTATACATTGCCCCATAAAAGAGTTACTTATTTTGTGGAGACGGGTATGCAATATGAGATTATTCTTATATCTAGTATTTACATTATGTGTATCGCTCCTTTTACAGGAGGAATCGATATTTTATGCACATATAGTAGGTTTTCATATATATACTGAGATGGTACAGTTAGAATGTTAACCTCTTTGAACTTTTCTCTTAGAGACACTCTCAAGCCAAGATTATAGCCGACGAAATCGTTAAGCAAACTTTTATCAGCGGTGAACTGAATGCAGTTGTTTTCCCGACTATTATTAGCAGTTGTGACCTCGAACTAGGGTTGCCAACTGTACTATTTTGAACAGTATTATACAGCTTTTCACTAAATTATACTTTTTACTGTTGAACAAAAATAACGTATACAAAATACTGTTGACATTTATTTAGTCAGAGGGCGTTCACTGATCAGTGCAGCGCAGCCATAAAGATTGAAAATTAGTAAGTTGTGCGAGAAGCTCTAAAAAATATGTACTTAAAGCAATAAATAAATAAAATACTGTTCATTTTCTAAAATACTGTTCAATATTCTACCTAAATATACTTCATTTCTAGTAAAAAAAAAGTAGGCAACCCTACCTTGAACGCGTACGAAGTGTCTCGGGATCACGCGACTTCGTCTGTCAACACCCGCGAGCATGCTTAGACATACAGGAATAGTGTTCTTCTTCGAGCATTATGCGAACTGATGTTAAGTGACACAGGTAAATTAAGTAGGTACTTAAATACAATACAATATAAAATGTCATAAAAATATGGGTCTATTCTATTGTGTTATTAAAACAAAAATGCTGCAATAAATGTAATTCTTACAAGGATTCCTAGTATATTTTTAAGGCAGTATTAACTACAAATAAAATCTTCATTTTGTATTACAAAAAATTCCCTATCCTAAGCAATAATACTGATTTGAATACTTCTTAAATCATAGATTTTACTATGATTTCATTTATTACTCTTAGCATTTTAAACATGCTAAACTGAAAATAAGTTTAAGACATCTTTAAAATTCGATAAATCTTAAATTTATACAATTGTATAAATTTAAAAGCGGGTGGGAATCGAACCCACGGACCACGGGGTAACGGGCCCCATATGCGTTAATTACTCCGCCACCGCACCGTAGTTTGCAGACCCGAATTTGTACAATCCATTCGATATTTCTTAACGCAACTAAGACGCTTTTAACGTCATCTTATCGAAACCAACCTAAAGTAGCTACCCGGAAAAAACAGGGATTCATTTGCCTGGTGCGGGTGTTTTCATAAAAAAAAATTATCTGCTGATGATTTTTGTATGACGAACCAAAAGATATTTATTTAGTATCTCCCTACACACACTATCTGGTTTTCTTTAGTACCGTACAAAGCGCTCTTTTTACTTGAAGTTACGTCCACGATTTTTGTTACACCTTGTATATATCTAACTCGTAGACAGTGAGTAAATGAGTCATAGCTATGTCTTATGATAGGAACTACTTGGCAACAGTAGTGAATATTTTCACGTCATAGTAAACATATCATAACACTCATCCATCAATCAGCTGTGCAATAGGCACATTGTATGTCTACAGTCCGTCCCTGTTAATAATATTATGGGGATTTGAACCCGATTTAGATTCCCCGGTCCAAGGAAAATCTCAATCCGGAGTCAGTCAACGTACCAACAGAGGTCACCCTGGTGGTTGCCATCGTAGTACGGGGTGTCATAACCCCGTACCTCGGAGAGAGCAGGCTAGTTTGGAATTTTCCGTTATCACATGGTTTCCGTTAAGATAACAGTGGCCAAAAACCGATCAATTCCTTTATTAGAATTTTTTATCACGGGTATACTATGTATGCAATAGCGCAATAGCTGAAAACTTTTTTTAAATTTCACTATTTACATTACCTTGCACAGTTTCTACACCTTGTATATCAATCTCAAATTTATTTCCCCTCCTTAAAACTATATATATCCTAGTTTCAAAATATCTGCAGTCTTTGAATTACGACGAAACAGAAAAAGCTACTTTCTCCATTGATATAACTGCAACTATCTCCAGTGATTACTACTCTAGATAATTCGTGAAGTAGTTACCGGTAGACGGACTGTTATATTATATACACACTTATATAGTTGTTACATTCCCATAGTGCTGTTTCCTCCTTCACTCACACTTCAACTCACACTCCAACTCACTTACAACATCTCACAACTCCCTCACACAGTTTACAATATACACGCTTTAAAGCTAAAGATGATTATAAAATTTCTAGTATCTCTATTTCTTTTTTGTGTGTATTTTCAATTCCTATTGTAATCCTACAGTAAACCAACCTAGTGACTTGTAATACAGATTTTATTTTAAATCTACAACAAGCACCAGTCTCTCACAAAGTAGGTCACTAGGCAATTTAACAAAATGTATCATTTCTTATTGCATAAAAAAAATCATCATGTAAACCGAATGACGTCCACAGCTGGACAAATGGAGACGTGTCCTTCATTTTGAGGGATATTCCAATATCGCCTACGGGTTGGCCATCGCAGGTCGGTCATAGTACACAGAGATACGGTGCTGCTCGTTCTCTGGGAGATATTATTCCCTAGGGTTGACTTCTTCACACCCTACGGATGCCGTATGCAATCTTCATGTTTTCAACTATACAAACATGCTTCAGTTTTGTTGATTTTATACAACACGCAACACGTGATTTCCAAGGCAACGTACGAATAACAATTGTATTTCAGTCTTCCGCCTACGACAATTTTTTTAATATAATATACTTCGCAAGTTTGGCGATCGACTATACTTTTTATAAAACATAAAAATTAAAATACCAACTACTATCAATTAAGTCTGTGATGATAAGAGATACGATGACGCAATGTCTACGCTCACGTGATTTATTAATGAAATACATTGTATTCTGGAGAATAATTATTATATTTACTGTTTATAAATTTTAACATCGAGTTCAACTCTTCGGCTAGACAACCGTTTGGAACAAAATGCCATTCCGATTTTCATAATTCATTTTTAATCGGTTGGTGCATTACTAATCGATTAAAATGCTATAGAAAAAAAAACAAATAAATTGAATAATTTTATCGATTTTTGCTTCTAATAATAGTTCAAGACACATAAATAACCCAAATAAGTAATATTATAATATATTTCCATATGTAAGAACTCTAGAAAAAATATGTATTCATTCTATAGGTCCAATGTTGAAATCAACTGGGATAATACCCTTTAGGCATACACAAATATTGTGGGCCAACTAACACACTGCCATCTAGGCGGAGTCTGTACTATGTACCAGAGAGTTGATAAAAATACTTATATTTTCTAACATATTATAGATAAATTTCCCCCAGACGTAGATCGAATGAATAATCTAGTTCATCACACAAGGATTTATCTTGAGTGGAGAACCAACCCACGATCTCTGGCTAAACAGTCAGGGTCCTAACCTCGAGATCAAAAGGGCAAACATTCATTTTTAAATAAACTATATAGCAAAGAAACAAAAATTCCGACATCATAATTATATATCATTTAAATAATACGAATTAGCCTTACAAAACAATTAGTTACATTATTTTTTAACATACAAACAGTCATCTCAAACAAATACTAATTATGATTATTAATTTATTATAATATATAGCCTCATAGTTAATATTTATAATTAACTATGAGGCGCTCATAGCTAGATGTTCTCACCGGTCCGAAAGCGATCGGCGAGGTTAAGTAACTAGGTTCGTGGTCAGTCCATAGATGGGTGACCGCCAAAGTGGTTTTAATTATTGAGCGTATCCGTGCTTCGGAGAGCACGATAAGCTGTCGGTCCCGATTGTAGTCATTAGACAACAGTCGTTGAGCCATGTCAGAGGCCTACTGGGCGGCTTGAACAACTCTGACACTAGGGTAACCACTGCCCATACGATAAGTAAGTAAGTAATTCTAATTATCAGACTAATATTATAAAGGCGAAAGTTTGTGAGTGTGTAAGTGTATATGTTTGTTACTTCTTCACGCAACAACTACCGGATTTTGATGAAACTTTGTAGTAATATAGCTTATATATCCGAATAACGCATAGGCTATAATTTGTAAGGTTTTACGCAGGGCTCAGCTAGTTAAACATAAAATGCTTCTGCACACATCATTGCTGCAATTCTGTTTTACTGTTCTAATATCAAGTTTAAAACCATACAAGATATACGTGTATCTAAGAGATATGAGGGTAGAAACAGTGTCACCAGATCTCGTTCTAATTCGAATACTTATTCAAAACAAATACTTTTTACCTACGCTACATTTAGAACTCAATTATATTTTCAAAATGTTGTTATTGCGTCGTTACGTAAGTTATTTTGAATAAAGAAGTCGTTTAATTTGTCGTAACAGCTCAATTCGTTTTGCGCTGCCATTATCAGTAGTCACAACGCCGTGCCGCGACTTGATGCGACGTGCCGCGATGACGTACAGACGCCAGCACATCCAAGTACCCCAATCTGTCAAATTTCTTTTATACTTTCAATTGGGGAAATTTGACAGGTTGGGGTAGCTTGATGTGCTGGCGTCTGTACACAACATCGTGATATTGTCGATCCCGTCGATGTAAGTCCCACGGAATGAATGAACCCTAATGGGATCACGCACGATCAACAACCTAAAAAGCCTTTTCAGTATTTTATAATAACTATAGCCCAAAAAAAAATGCTATGTAAAGCACCTAGGCACGCGGTCGGTCGACACATGTGTGATCATTAAAGTGGTTTAATTTCTGAGCGTTTCGGTACCTCAGAAGAGGGCACGGTAAGCTGTCGGTCCCGGTTGTTGTCATTAGATAACAGTTGGTGGGCTATGTCAGAAACCTACTAGGCGGCTTGAACAAATCTCACAGCAGATACGATACGGTAAAGAAGACTATATTATAGATTTAAATTCAGTGTTAGATACTAAATATATGGGCTAAACATTACATAATATCCATCCAGTCAATAGTTTAGTTTAGGAGTTACTTCCAGTAACCAAATTGGTTCCCTGTTTTATTAATAATAATATATCCTGGGACATTATACACACGGCCATCTGATCCCAAACTAAGCAGAGCTTGTACTATGGAAACCAGATAACTGTTATACTACATATAGGTACTATTTTTCTTTTGTAAATACATACTAATATAGATAATTTACACCCAGACTCAGGACAAACAGACATATTCATGCACACAAATATTTGTCCCGGGTGGGAATCGAACCCACGACCTGCGGCGTGAACGGCGTATATACCAACCACGCCAACAAAAGGCCCGCCCGTCTTCCTTTTTGTATGTTTGTTTTTCCTCGTCGTATTTCAGTGCTTGAGCCAGTAAATAAAAATATATACTTAGTGACCCACGCAGACCTTTTAGGTTTCCATTATTTGTTCCCACTTCCTTTATTTTGAGAAATAAAATCGATTCTACCGAGTGATTTCTAAAACATGACACCTCACCTTTTTTTTTCTCCCTACCTAGGTAGATAGAAAAAATATACATTCGTCGACTATATATATTAATATATTTATTAGCCTTCTGTAAAACTGATTTAAAAATCTATACATATAATAAAATCGTAGGAAAGTCAAAACTGTACATTGAATTTTTTTTTTTTAAAAGGATACTTGGCGTGTGGTCTACAATCGATATCGAAGCCGAAAATATAGTTTTTAGAATTTTTGTCTGCTTGTCTATTTGTCTGTATGTATGTCCGGGCTCAAAAAGTACTGCATGGATTTAGTTCAGTTTGCATGAATATTACTAAGAGGTTGGGTTAACATATAGGCTACATATTATCACGCTATCACCTACGGGGGAGAAGCTGTGATAATTTATAAAATTTAATGCGGGTAAAACCGCGGGGCACAGCTCGTTTTATATAAACCTATACATATACCGTTTTACGAACTAGGGAATTCAACTTCTATAGTACTCTTATTCTGTGGCCTTGTGTCACTAAGAAAAAAGTTAAAAGTCCTCATTTGAACTGAGGATGTTCAGTACACGACACAAAGTAAAAATTCGTTTTGAATTATACTAGTTCGCCTAGAATATTAATAAAACTGGAATAAATCCAGTTCACTTTCAAGGTAAAATATAAATCAAATTGCGCAATACATTTAATACTTAAACGTATCGCATCAAAATTCGTCGGTCACGACATGAAGTAGTTGTACGTAAATCTGACAAATGGAAACTGTCAATGCGAATAATAATACAATGACTTGTTTAGATACACTTATCGTGACGTGATGAAGAGCATTAAAAATAAAACATGCGGGGTAGTCTGTGGGGACTGCCGATTGAAGTGATCATTTTTCATTTCTCATACTCGGAAAGCAGTGTTTATTTGATCCGAGTAGCGAGTGGAAGATTCGACTTCCTACCTTCGGGCGGTAAAGACTCGTAGTAATTGCTTCCCTTCATATGGTAGCAATCAATTTAAAAAAATGTGAGCCGTCACGGGACGCCTGGCAGATGTGAAACATCGACATTATTTTGTAAAAGTAATATGCAGAAAAGAACATATTGTGATATGAACTAAATATGTCATAATGATAAAATAAAAAGTCGATTGCGCATGGCGACGCGTCGCCACACCGTACACACTACTATCGTATAGCGTGGCGACGCGTCGCCACGGCATGCGTCGCCACGCCAGAAATCTGTTTTACGTGCGGCTATAGATGTTTCACATCAAAAATAGAACCAAATTTGGTTTGGCACTCGGCTGTAAAGAATCTAACGTGATTAAGATACAAATGCTGCGGTCGTGTGAGTGTATAAACGGCCAGTGCGCAAGTGTGAATATAAAAAAAATAACCTCCGTCTTACGAATTTTGGATCAGGTCACATGTCCTGACGCGCGTTTAATATTTTTTACCCATCCCAAAAAAGTCCACAACGCCGCTAAGGAGGTTTTCACTTAAAAAAACGCCTGCACTGGAAAAGAAATCACTGTATCAAGGTGGTCTTTTCGAACGTGCAATTCACAGACACAAAGGCACATATGGATCTCATAAATAGTTGTCCTGTACGAGGATCGAACCTGAAACACGAGGGCACCAAAGTAGTAGCAAGGCGATGACATAACTACTGCGCTACACGTGCAGAAGAGTAAACTGGGTCTATCTATTCTTGGACTTTTCAATGTTAAAGAGAGTCAGAAATATTTAGCCGCTATGAGAGCACTCGCCAAATATTATTTAGTCTCTATTATCGCACAAAAGATCACGGAAATGTATACAGGACTGCACGTATGGCTTAGCGTTAAGACAGTCCTCAAATTGTCGTCTAATTCCTTAGACTAAACAGAAACTAAAATCATCAACGCCTTTCACTATCCCGATGTTCGGCGACTTAGCCGGTAGCCTTCCAGGGTTCTACCGGCTAAGTCGCCGAACATCGATTTCTTAAATGGCGTTCAAATAAATAAAGGTTAAAAATGACTTAATCAATCATTAAATCGGCTTCCATGAGCACATGTGACGACATAAATGGTTCGGAAGCGATTGTCAACGTTGAAGCCGATTGAACGAATGATTAAGTTAATTTTAAACTTTATTTATTTGAACGCCATTTAAGAAATCAATGTTCGGCGACTTAGCCGCTAGATAAGAGCCCTGGGTGGGGATCAAAGCCACGACCTATAGTTTAACTGTGAGGGTCTCTGACCTCTAGACCAACAGGCTAGTCAATGTCCAATGTGACCTATTCTTGGCAACATCCCAGTGTGTTTAGTGGTTATATAATGAGTTATCTATACATATAATAAAATCGTAGGAAAGTCAAAACTGTACATTGAATATTTTTAAGAAGCATATTTGGGGCGTGATCTACAATCGATATCAAAACCAAAATTATAGTTTACTTAAAATGTTGCATATAGGCTACATATTATCACGCTATCACCTACGGGGGATGTGCTGTGATAATTTATTAAATTTAACGCGGGTAAAACCGGGGGGTATGTACAGCTATTATGATCTAAATTTAATTTTACGAGTCCTATGGTGTAACATGCAACATTATAATTAAAAAGTTAAGTCTTAACGAGTAGAATCTCAAGTCAACATCGATTGGTTATATTGCTTGAGAAATCGAGGTCATGCGGTTCAATTACCAGAGAGTCAGTTTCAATAAAACATTTGAATTTTCTATTCATAAAGCCAATATTGTTTAGAAATACAAACGCAGTCTTTATGAATAATTAGAAATTCTAACAGTCAATAAATAACATTGTATAGTGAAGACGCCAGAACATCCAGCTACCGATATCTGTCAAATTACTTTTTAGATTTTCAACTTTATCACAAAACCATAAGGTTGCCATGTCATAACGGAGCAGAAATACCTCCACAGTTGATTGATTCACAGGTTCGATTCCCTAACAGGATAGATATTTGTGTGCATGAACATATCTGTTTGTCCTAAGTCTGGGTGTAATTATTTATGTAACTATGTAATTACAAAAGAAAAGAACAATATGTTATATATCAGTTACCTGGTTTCCAAAGTAAGAGCTTGCTTAGTATGGGATCAGATAGCCGTGTGTGAATAATGTCCCAGTATATTCTAATTCTAGTACAAAAAGAACAATGTGTTGGTACACATTCTGCCTATGTAATGCCCTTAAATTAATAAGGTTACATCTTGAATTAATGTTGCCGATTTTGGTACAGAGAGAAAAATGTGGAATTCACATTCAACCAATCCAATTCTCTCAAGTAATATGAAAGTGTCAACCATAGGCAGCCGATAAACAATATTACCTTGACCAAGGGCATGAATTAAATATATGTAGGTAGAATTAAATAATCATTAATTCAATTCCAACACATTATTGTGTTAGATAAGATAGACACAATAAACGGACTGGGCCATCCGGTATAATAAATATTTAGTTTATTTTGATGTGGATTGGGAAGCATAAGTTTATTTTTAATTCTTTATTAATAAGTGATTTTTATTTACACGGATACGTCAACCTCTTTGTATAGACGCCAGCACATCAAGCTACCACAATCTGTCAAATTTCTCCAACTGAAAGTAAACCTTATGCTTTTGTGGTAAAGTAGAAAATCTCTAAAAGAATTTGAATTTGATAGATTGGGGTAGCTGGATGTACTGGCGTCTGTGTATATACTACAGAAGAGATTCTATGAGAATAAAAAAAGATAATCACCGCCTAGACTCCTGAATTAAGCCACGAAATATGTTTACTCTTTTCCGGTTTAGGGTATGCCAAAATATTTTGTACGAGATCAACATCCCACATATTTAAGTTAAACTCCCTAGCCAGAGATTCTCTTTCATCCCTGTTCATAGCACATTCCATCAGCAAATGTTCATAAGCGCAAGTTTTTATGTTTATGATGTTTAATTAATTTATTTCAGATATTTAAAAACCGTTTTTGTTAGTAAATAATTTATAAACTAAAACTCCCCACTTACACAACTTTGGATGCGCAAACATACCCCACGTTTGCGCATCCAATGTTTTGTAAAAGTATTGGACTGTCCCACCGGTCCACGGCCCTGTTTAATATGCTATTGGGACTGCCCCGTACCCTTTCACTGATTTACCGGATACACATATTATTATGTATACAGTAAGCTAAGTGCTGAATAAAAAGTTAATGGCAAATTTTTTACTAGATTTAGTCAGTAGGTACTTGGTCGCGTTGACTGCATTTGTTGTGGCAGTACAAAGTTCGCTCAAATTAAAGGGTATAGTGAGTAAGGCAGTACTGTCTTTATTGTATAGCCCATGGTTACCCCGGTGTCAGTGTTTTTCAAGCACCTAGTGAATGGTTTAATTTCCGGCACCGACAGCTTAACTTGCCTTCCGAAGCACGGAGATGCACAGAAATATAACCACTTTGACGGTCACCTAACTATAGACAACCACGTGCCGAGGCTAGTGGAACTGGCTATAAGCGCCTGAAGATAAAATATGTCACATTGTCTGCGGGTCGTCTCTACATTGACGGACCAGAGGCTCTACCGCCTAAGTCGCCGGACATCGTTTTCGTGAATGGCGTTCAAATAAATAAAGGTTAAAAATGACTCAATCAATCGTTAAATCGGTTTCCATGACCACATGTGACGTCATAAATGGTCCGGAATCGATTGTTAACGTTGAAGCCAATTTAACGATTGATTAAGTACTTTTTAATCTTTATTTATTTGAACGCCATTCACGAAAACGACTTAGCCGGTAGAGCCCATGCTGGCGTGGTAGTTTTGTGTGCATGAACAGTCTGTTTGTCCTGAGTATTTACAAAATAAACTAGTATATGTAGTATATCGGTTATCTGGTTTCCATAGTACAAGCTCTGCTTAGTTTGGGATCAGATGGCAGTGTGTAAATAATGCCCCATTATAATAATTATAATAATAATCCTGAATGTGTTTTCTGATCGGTGGGACTCTCCCCTTTTACACAGGTGGGTAAGAGTCCAGACACCCTTAATATAATTAATTTAATTGATACTAACATTAGGCTAAGTTATACTAACATTCTATGGATATTTTTCCGAAATAAATATATTTGAATTTGAATTATTACATTCACAAGCTGTCACCGCGTTAATTATGTGACTCTATTTGTTATGGCCCCCACCAGCCATTTTCACCTGCCTAATAGGGTTTGGAATCAGTTTAGACATTGCCATTTCAAACTAGGCAGAGCCCGAACTATGGCAACCAGACAACTGATAAGCATACTTTCTTATATATTTATAAGACTTATAAATTAGATGGCATAATTGAAAAATGATGAAATAATGTCTTTTTGATGACTGTCTTCAAACGCTAATCTTCTTTACCTGGCTAATAGCATTTGTGTGACTAATAAACAATGATCAATATTTAATTACTATTTTGTCTGCCACGAAGGCAGCGTCTTCAACCGCAGAAAATTTGGTCCTGGGTTTAAATCGCAGTTTGGTAAAGCTCTTTATTTAAATTTTTAATTGTGATTTTCAGCCCAAAAACCTCGCTATCGTGGCCCAGAGAGCCATCTGATTACGCGCCGAACAAGATGCAGATGTGTATAAACATGTCCCGCACACCATTATTTTCCTATTAATATTAAAATCCGATAATTTGTATCAGTAGTAGTATTAGGTTTGTAACGAAGCGACCTCATACTTTATCAATCTTCTAATAGGTTTCATTCTACGTCAATCATGTCCGAAATTAAAACTTTATTAAAAAAATCGAATTATATTTTTCGTGGATTCTACTGTTTACCAAAAATAGCAGTCCTGTCGAAAATAACAGGCGGTGAAAACGATATGTCATAATTGTTATCAACTAAATAAAAAAAAATACCTAAATAGACTGGTGCAACCAATCATTGTTATTATTGTGATCAATTGGACTATACAGCAAAAATATATATTATATCAAGTAAATTACAAAACTTGATTCGAGTTTAGTCATTTTCTTGATATAGTTATGATCAGATAGCGTAGTAACACCGTTGGGACAGCTATTTTAAATATTCATTGCATACTATTAAACTACCGCCTTCTGGAAAACGACTCAAACGATTTCTGTGAAGTTTACAGTTCAGATTTCCGGGGGTAAAAAAAACCGGTGTAACTAAATTATTCGTTTCCGCGAGTCCTGATCAAAACGAGCGGTAGGTACTCGGCCGTCAAGGTACAAAGGTATTATGCGAATTCAATTTATCATCGCATTAATAACGGAACTGTCCTTCGTTGATATTACAAAGACGAATTAAAGATAACAAATGAAATAACTTGAAAATGCGATATTACGACAGCATACCAAACAAACGGTCTGGACGTAACAATGGCCACTTGAATCGGTTTTGAGTTACCATTGTTTGTTATATATAATAGATATACATCTAGCAGCTAATGACTTCCTCTATGTATAGGTACTCTAGCAGACTAACACCACGATAGCAGATAGGTAGATACTTGGATAAAGAGAAAGTAATGTTTACATAATTTTGTTGTTGTGTAGCCAGACGACAATCTCCATTATTAATCGCCGCTATTCTTCCCAATATAAAATACGAAAAAATGCATGAATTTGATTTTCGATTGCGGAGGTTCCATTGCTTGTGTTCTTTTTTTAAAAATAGCGTCTAAATGCCGTCATTCTACCAAATATAAAATACTAAAAATAAAAAACAACTGTGATTTTTTTAATTTAGTTGTTCAAATTATTGTTCTTTGATTATTGCTTTTAATTGACGTTATTCTTCCGAATTTAAAATTGTTCATCAAGAGAACAAGACATGTTCATGAGTCACGGCGGCGGTCGTTAAAGATCATCATCATCAGCCTAATATCGCCCACTGCTGAACATAGGCCTTCCTTAAAGAGTTTTATAGTTATAGGTAGTCACCGCGCTTGGCATGCGAGTTGTCAACCACAGTTAGGTGGTGTTAGTAAACAGGTGACGCTTCGCTGCTGCCCGACTGCCTGCAGACAGAGAGGCGCGCAGCGGAGAGGATTTTATTAAGGCACTAGAAAATCAACTTTAGCGCTATAGGAATAAAGTGTATATATGCTTGAACCTGTCAAAATGCTCGCGCAGTCTCGCGCATTATAATGTTCAAGCATACATGTACTTTATTGAAATAATTTTAAAGTTGATTTTCTAGTGCCTTAATAAAATCCTCTCCACTGCGCTCCTCTGTCTGCGCTGACCCTTAGTCGACTTTTACAACACCCACGGAATGGTATAGGGTGGCCCTGTTATTCTTTCTGGGCCGGAAACCACACGGCTCGTCAAAGATAGTAATCTAATATTCTATTATGTATTATGACCAAAATAATATGTTACATGTAGTCCAGTAACTGTTAGGCTACACATCAGGCTACAAATAATAGGTCAGCATTTAATAATAATAAATAATATGTAGGGACAATGTCACACAGATCCTCCTAGCCCCAAACTAAGCAAAGCTTGTACTATGGGTACCAGGCGACAGTATACATACTTATATAGATAGATAAATACTTAAATACATAGAAAACATCCATGACTCAGAAACAAATATTCGTGCTCATCACACAAATATTTGCACTTACCGGCATTCGAACCCAGGACCAGGAGCTTCGTAGGCTGGAGCACTACCAACTAGGCTACGGTGACCGTAATCGAGGAATAACGGAAATAAAATATTTAAAAATATGTATTCTCTGGTGGAAATTGAACCGACGCGATACAAAATTGGCATATTATATATTTGGCTCGATAATCAAAACAGGTCAGAGGTATTTTAAATATTCAAGCTACCGTCGTCAAGAATAAATAAATGTCAAATGAAACGTTATTTCCAATTCGATGCCAATAACTTTAGCGGATTTATAAATAATTAAAATATCTTGGGACAACAAACGCACTGCCATTTGATCGCAAAGTAGGCAGAACCAGGCAACCGATATATGTACTTATATATTTCTAAATATATATGTGTGATACGTAAAGAAAATCTTTATATATCTTACAACCAAGGTAGGGCTTTTGTTAACTCAGGAGAAAATATGTTATATTTTGGCGTAAAAGAGTAACACATCCATACACCTATACTCAGAAACTTTCGCATTTATAATATTAGTAGGATGTGTACCTCTAGCGGTTTTGGCAGTGCACGCCGGAATAGCTCGCAGATGGTAGATTTTTTCCTACTTACTTGACACTTATCGTCATATTTAAGCAAATGCACACAATATCTTTATAAATTGCAGCCTATGTGTTATTCTACTATAGCTATATTATTGTAAAGATTCATTGAAAACCATTCGGTAGTTTTTACGTGAAAGTGTATCAAACATCCATCCATTCATCCATTCATACTTAAAAACTTTCGCGTTTATAATATTAGTAGGATCAAGGTTGGGTATTGATTATGTAGCCCACTAATATCCCACTGCAGGGAAAAGGCTTTCTCCCACAATGAGAGATGTAGTCCACTACGCAGGCCTATTGCGGGTAGGTTTACTGCACATGGCATCTAGAACATTATCTACTCAAAACGTTTTCCTTTTCCGCCTTAAATGCGAGATAATTTTCTACGCAATCGAATTCGAAAAGTCAGAGGACAGCCTTCGCTTTGTAGTCGAGATCACTGACTCCACAATCCCCGGTCTAACCACAAGGTTATCTCGACTTTACTAGGACATATCATCTCGAAGGTTTTACTTTAATAAATATCATAGGGCGCTGGCCCCTCACTTTACGGCAACATTTGCACTCAATACTCTAAGCAGGTCCACCACCATAAAATGTATAAAAATTGTGGGTGGAGGGAAGGATCCGCGACACTTGTTTGCTGACTCTTAAAGGTCGGCAACGTACTCGCGACGCCTCTGGTGTTGCGAGTGTATATGGGCGGCGGTGATCAATTACCATCAGGTAATCGTTTGTCGCCCACCAATATAAAAAAAAAAAATATGTGCCAAAAGCTACTGGGTGATAAAGTGTATAGCTATTGGTGATAGCTTTTGTCACATGCTCCGTACCTATTTTTATTTAGCACAGTGAACTAAAAATCAAAAGTAAGTATATCCACCTCAGGTTACCGGTTACTGTTTCCACAAACATGTCCATCGTCAGATCCGTACAGTCCGTGGTAAAAATGTAGGGTTGTATGTATTTTTTTAATGCCACATTATAGAAATGTATGTAAAAATAGATAGTAGCCGATTCTCAGACCAACTGAATATGCATATACAATTTGGTAAAAATCAGTAAAGCCGTTTCGGAAGAGTAAGGTAACGAACATTGTGACACGAGAATTTTAAATATTAGATTATCCAGAAAACGTTTTTTTTTTACCTAGGCCTATGCACGTCACGTTTTTTAAACGCGCCGTCGACGCGCGTTCTAGGAACGCGCGTCGACTGCGCGCTTTCATCCTACAAAGCCATTGATATACTTTATTGTATATCAATGTACAGAGCAGTTTGTTTTTGTTTTGTATCGATACAAACGCGATGCTAACGCGTGTGCATCGCTACAAACACGCGTCACCGGCGCGCTTGAAAAACGTGGTATGCATAGGCCCTTAGAGCCCATCTGCACCGCGCCAGATAGTAAAATGATAAAAAAGCCTTTTTGGGGACACGCCCCGGTTTAACACGGAACCTTACCCAAATCTATATGTCTCATAACTCACATCGCGTGATACCTGATGTCGTCCACTGCTTCCCCAAAGGCTTCGACAACGTTCCCATTTGGAGGGGTCTGCCGTAGTCATCGCTTTTGGATTGCGAGTTGGCGACCACAGTTAGGTATAAATAGTACTCAGGTAACGCTGATACAAAACTGTTGGTGTATCCCTTAGTTGCCTTTTACGACACCCACGGGAAGGGATAGGGTTGGTATGTTATTCTTCCTGAAAAGGACCACACACGGCTCTTTTAGGCCTTCTAGGGAGAGTAACTAACTTAAGATAGGATATTTGTCGTTATTATGTACAACATGGGCATTTCGGCATTGACCTCGTGACTAATCGTTGTTTTACTGCGACGTAGCGGTTGTCCAATTTATCATTATACAATACTGAATTACAGAAGGTTGGGAAATGATGGCCATGGCATGTCACAAGCAAGTTGGGCCAGGAAGTTAGTACACAGAAGACGAGAATAATAATTAATTGAATGTTCAGTGTTCCGATGAATGTCCAAGTAACCTACTTCAATATGTTACGTTGTCTGAGATTGCTGAATTACAGTAGATAGGCAAAAGATGGCTATGGCGTGCCACAAGCAACTTGTACCTGACAGTTATAAAGCAAATTTAGGATAAAAGAAAATATTCCTTTAAGGTAGATGACTCTTAGTACCTAGATTTAGCGCATTCCATTTTTATCTTATAGTATTATAGGCTTGTGCGGGTCGCGGGAAGCCGCTGGATGCGGGCAGCGCAGGACTGGCTATTATGGAGATCCCTGGGGGAGGCCTTTGTCTATCAGACGTCTTTCGGTTGATATGATGATGATTATAGGCTTCGGAAATAACTCCGCAAAGTACTATCGACTATGAAGAATTAAGAATTTAATGCGGGCACTTCACGTGCTTGGTTTCCTAGGTCCTTAAATTTTAGACAAGGTCCAGGCTCTTGGGCACTTACCTGTCTGTAATTTATCAGCGAGGAGCGCGGTCAGACAAAAGAACGTGTCCGTGATGCAGTGATCACGTTAAGCGGTCGATATCTTTTTATAGTCTTTAGACTGTAAAAAGGTGAATAATGAAGATGTCTTTTTACAGTCATATGTGAACCCTCCTTGGCGGCTTGAACAACACTGACGCTAAGATGACCACTATATTCATACGAAAATGTAAGTACAACTATACCGAAATTACTATAAATGAAAATAGGTAAACAAATGGATAACCTTTTGACAAAGATTGTCTGCAAAGGAATTGATAAAGTTATGCTTTAGATTATGTTATGCACATGTTCTGATTTGTAAATGTCATACAATTGGTGAGTAACACATGATAATATTAGGATAATTTTGCAAGCACAAATACACACATCAACAAAGTCTAGGGATACGTTATTTTGAAATCAAACATGGCTTTATTGTTTAAAACCTATTTAGTTTCCTTAAAAAGTTTATTTACAGATTTAAACCTTGTCTATTCTTTATTCAAAATTTAAAAAATTAAAATGAGAAACAAATGAAAACACGCAAAGCACAGCGCAATCTTGAGTTGTATCTAATTTCAAGAAGTTGCATTAAAATTTTTTTTGCGTGTTAATTGAAGAAAACCTGATAAATTGTTTTATTTTCTTTTCTCAATTGGTTGTGTAAGCTTCTTAGCGTCATGCCACGCCATCATTTGAGTCGAGATGAAATGTTACGGGCAGTTGGCATGTTACAAAACGGTGCTATTCAACGCGTCGTTGCTGAGTCTCTGGGCACAAGCCAAAATGTGGTATCCAGGCTGTGGTCACGTTATCGCGCTACTGGAGATGTGGCAGAACGGCACACAGGTAGATATCGTGTTACCACTCAGAGACAGGATCGATTTCTCCAAATGACCGCCAGAAGACTACCCAATATCACAGCGATGCAACTAGTGCAAAGGCTCCAGGAGGGTCAGCAGCTGCTGGTGAGCGACCAAACCGTGCGAAGGAGGCTGCATGAAGTTGGTCTTCATGCTCGCAGACCGCTACGAGTCCCAGCGCTGCGACGTGGCAATCGCGGTAGGCGACTTTTATGGGCTCAAGAACATTTGACATGGAGTGATCAACAATGGTCATTGGTGCTGTTCACTGATGAGTCCCGCTATGGATTTCATCCAGATTCGAGACGAACACGCGTTTGGAGAACTCCAGGCAGGGTCAGCCGTCTCCGACATCCACAGGAGGTCCACTCTTACCAAGGCGGGACAATTATGGTGTGGGCAGGAATACGAATCGGCGGACGAACCCAACTCATTTGGATTCAGGGCAGCATGACTGCCCATAGATACCGTGAGGAGGTAGTAGAACGTGTCATTGTCCCGCTCAGGGCCCTAATGGGGCAAGAATTTCAGCTCATGCATGACAATGCACCTTCCCATACAGCGCGGCTGGTGAGGGCCGCCCTTCGAGAACACGATGTTCAGGTATTAGATTGGCCTCCACAGTCGCCAGACTTAAACCCAATTGAACACGCCTGGGACATGTTACAGCGAAGAGCATTGAGGGATTTTCCGCCCAACTTGACAACAGAAGAACAACTTTTCGAACATTTAAAAAGAACTTGGGACTGCATACCCCAGCAAGACATTGACACCTTAATTTTAAGTATGGAAAATCGTTGCCGCTGTGTGATTAATGTTAGAGGAGGAAATACCGATTACTGATTATCAGATTTGGTAAGATTTTTATTCATTTAATTCGATTGAATAATTTTATAAGAATAAAATGTTTTTGTTCACTCAGTAATTTTCTATGGCTTAATTAATTTAAGACTTTTATTAATTAGAAAAACAAAATCGCATCGTGTTGTTAATGTTTAAATATCGGCCATGAAATTATCTTTAATTCTTCCATTTACAGTCATAACAAAATGTTTATAGTTTTCTAGATAATCAATGAAATGTTCAATATCCCTAGATTGTGTTGATGTGTGTAAGTGATTTCTTATCAGTGTGATCGTTAATCCTAAAGAATAAGGCCATTTATCTTTACTAAGATAAAAGCACAATCAGCACACGTATTTTGATTAATGATACCTTAACGTGTAAAACTACGACAGCAACAAAAATAAACGGGAACTATAAAACGGCTGAACGGTTTTGTATGAAACATTGCTAAGAACCATTCCGATCAAATAGTCATCATCATCATCACATCAATCGAAAGAGGTCCATTCCTGGATAAAGGCCTCCCTCAAATCTTGCGCTACCTCCATTTAGAGGCTTCCAGAGACCTTTACAAGTTCATCGATCAATCTTGTTTAAGGTCTGCCCACGTCGGCGTCGGCACTGGTCACGTCTTTCGGTTCGTGGTCGCCACTTACACGTACATTTCTTCCTGAAAGAACTAATACTAAGATACGGCCACGTGTGTATCAGTGTCTGCATCAAATAAATAAATATAATCAATCTAAGTCAAATCGATCATAGTGGTTTTTTGCTACTCTATGAACACGCGCGTGGACCCATTACAGACAGGATTACTTAGCACTACCTTTTTTACTGACGCAGGATTCAAATGTCATATGAACATACGCAGATGACCAGATATTCTAAAAGACGGATTTATTAAGCTTGAAAATCATGTGAACACCGCGAAATTCCGACATAAGGATATGATATATTTCGTTCTGACTTATTGTATATACTGGGTACAATATTTAAAAATCTCAACCGTTTTCCGAACCTAAGTAATTACACTTAGGTTAGATGTGGCTGTGGCAGTTCTATCCGGCTCGAAGGACCACAACATGTTAAATATTCTAAGACCTCCTAGGCCACATGATAGTCTCAGTCGCACGTCGTTTTGTATTTACCGATTAGACAGAAACGCGTGACGGCGGTTAAGTTAAACTAAATTAATTTATGCATATTCACGCATTACTAAATGGGATAAGCATTATTTTGGCTGGCACAATTCTAAAAAATCACACTATCTTAATAGTAAGCCTAAACTCGACGGGTAAATTATGGAGGTTTACTAGACGCTATCAAGTCTTTATAGCCACAGTAGACGGCAGATGATGCAGGTTTTCTTGTGGGTTAAGGGCCTGAACACATTCGCAAGTGATTACCAATTTTAAGCGGATTCGCGGCATTGACTTGCGCATTCGCCGCAAGTCATCCAGCGGGCCCCCCTGACATCATTATATGTATGTGCAGCTACCGAGAATTTTTATTGCCAGAAAATCTAAGTCATATTAATTCACACGGAGAAGAACTCGAGATCACATTGGGTATTAACAGCTAAACATGCTACCGCAAAACTACATTATTACATATCTTACATAACGACATACAACTTGAACAAACGTGCGGAATGATAAGATTATTAAATATTATCAACTACTTGAAGCGTGAACTCAAAAGAGCTAATATTCTGATAAGAAATGTTCATCAAAGTGTTCCCGTCACGGTTTAGAAATAAATTATTTCATCAGTCTCACTACATAAAAAAATGATAGCAAAACACATTTAAATTAGTATCACCAAGCACTCATCATTAAAACTGAAAAACGTCCGCTTGGCGAGTTGGCGATCACAGTAAGATGGTCAAAGTACTCAGAAGGAAGCTGCTGCCTGTCTTCTGGTAGATATTCCCTCGGTCGAGTTCTACGCCCCCACGAGAATGCAAATAATAGAATTAGCCATAGAGGGCGTCCGTGGTCGTACTCTTGATTGACGATTAAGATACATGTAATCGTGTACAGTGTCCCGAGAGTTTCTAATAACCTTGACAGGACACAATCTAGTCGCCTATTACTATTATTATTGTGGATCGTCTACTAACCTAACACGTAATACTTTAGTGCTGCATTTGACTGCCGCGACCACCTAGGATTTGGATGGTACATGGCTGAGAAGATTACAATAATAATATTAATAACTCAACAATATTTGTCCCGCTAATGGCCTCCGTAAACGGTCTCGTAACAAAGAGCCTCGATCAACATCTTATGAGACTCTCGCTGGACCACTGGGTTAAGGGTCGGATACAAAAGGCAGCAATTATGGGAACGGCACGCATTGTGAGGAGGTTCTTTTCTCTGCCGCCCTGACCACCTGCGGCCTAGGGTGTCGCACCCCGACGCAGGAGGAAGTCTATTTTTTAATATTTATTTACATATTATTTTTTAACAACTAAGAATTTAAATAATTTGAAATTACATAACAAAATAATCATAAGAACAATTTGAATTTTCGTGCTATATTAGGTAAGAAGATACTCAAAAGCTTCCAAAACCAGATAACGAACCACTTTACAGCAGTAAATATGTCCGGTTAACTTGATAATACCAAAAACGACGATAAAGTTAATATGACCCACCGTAATCAAAAATTATACAATTGTTTTTATTAAAGAATGTCGCTTATTTTTGAAAGAGACGCAATAATACTACATATAAGGTCGCTACACCTAGATTGAGAGAAGTCTTGTTATCTATGTTGTAACAATATTTACTGATACATATAACGGATTCTATATACAAGGCGTTTCATAAATACAATGTAACAAGTTATATTCTATATTTGGGTTTTTTTTACAAATTTATATCCTGTCGTATAGTTTCATAGGCAAACTTTTAACTTTTTTTGACAGGTCATTACGACTTACAGGACTTTGAGAACATTTTTAAGCTTGCCAACAATCCAAATTTGAGAGGACACCGGTGGAAACTACAAAGCAAGCAATGGAATGGCAACCCTGGCAAGCACTTCATTAACAACAGAGTACGAGATGCTTGGAAGTCGTTACCTGAGCATGTCGTGGCAGTAAATTTAAAAACAGACTTGAAACACAAGAAATCTTCTAATTAACGACCGAAGAAAGAAAGGTGGAGAAGCAATCCGATACAGGCGTATACCAGTTGTTTTAACTGTTTGCCTGATCTCCTACATAATAATAATAAATTAAGCTCTTTAAGCTTAATTAAGGTCAAAGGGCTTAACTTATTGACTCCCCATTTGAAGTAGATGAGATGATTTTTATTCTAGTATGGGAATTTAATCTTTATTTGTGTATTTGACAAATTCATATCCTACACAGGCAAATTAAGCTATTTAAACTTAATTAAGCTTAAAGAGCTTAATTTGCCTGTGAAACTTTAGATCTTGAAATTATATAAATTAGGATAATACTATAATTTAGGATATAAGTTTTTAAAATGTACAAATAAAGAATTACTTCCCATACAAGAATAATAATCAGCTGATTTATCTTAAATGTCCAAGAGAGCCAAAACAGTATTTTATTATTTCACATGTCTTTGCTGCAAACACAATATTTATTCGTTTGCATGTCTTGAATATACAGTTTGTTGTTTTCCATTCATTATTTTTTTTACATACATACGAATATTATACGTTAACTGCGTAGTTAATACAATGTTATATATGTAAATAAATAAAAGATCTATCAAATATTTCACATTAGTGGAGCTTAACGGAATATTTACTATCAAAGACATAACACACTTGTCGGCAAAAACCTTCAAAGACTAAAAAAGTTTCTGATAGTAAAAAATATTATATAAATACAGTGTATTTTTACAGAGCTATTATATCATATCTATATTATCTCGTCAAGGCGCTAATAGATGTTCTCAGCGATCCGTAAGTGATCGACCAGGTAAAGCATTCACGCAGGCGGTCAATCCATATATCAAACTACATAGATATACTAGCTGTACCCCGCGGTTTTACCCACATTAAACTTTATAAATTATAGCCTATGTGTTAATCCAGTCCCTTAACTCCATACCAAATTTGATTAAAATCGCTCCAGCTGTTTAGACGTGAAGAAGTAACAAACATACACACTCACACAGTCACACACTCACAAACTTTCGTCTTTATTTATTAGTGTGATTTCTCCATGCTTTAGAGGGCACGTTAAGCCGTCCGCCGTAGTTGTAGGCAGTAGAGAACAGTCGTCAAGCCATGTCAGAGGCGTTATGATATCATATTGTCATAGACGGTGTGATGTTCCGTAGTTTTACGTAGGCGTACCGGAAGATCGTCATTAGAACACCTAGTTGTAATGTAACTAATGCGTAGATGGGAGCCTTTGCTTTGGCTGACACAAGGATGCAAGAATTGCCCACCCTCTAGAGGGATCTAGATCTCTGATAGGGAACCCTCGCTGCTGCTAATGGTAAACAACTATGTATGATGTACAGAGGCCAGCACATCAAGCTACTAAAATTTGTCAAAATTGCCCAATTTAATGTGATTTACCACAATTTATCAAATTTCACCAATTTAATTGCTCCTAGTTATTTTAGCAAGTACGATGGTTTTCTTAGATATAGACAAAAATACTGCTGATTGTTTATCTTTTACATAAATACAAATTTTTGGACCAATTTTGAGACCCTTTACAACACCTGTCCTATCGTGTTTATTGGAATATTAGGTTATTTTTATCATGACGATTACAGTTACCTGATAATAGGACTATTTGGTATCATCATCAGCCTGATATCGTGCACTGCTGGACATAGGCCTCCTCCAAAGGTTACTATAACTTTGCCATTTGGAGGGGTTTGCCGTAATCACCGCGCCTGGCATACGAGTTGACGACCGGACAATTGGATTATTTGGTATCATGATCAGCCTGATATCGTGCACTGCTGGACATAGGCCTCCTCCAAAGGTTACTATAACTTTGCCATTTGGAGGGGTTTGCCGTAATCACCGCGCCTGGCATACGAGTTGACGACCGGACAATTGGATTATTTGGTATCATGATCAGCCTGATATCGTGCACTGCTGGACATAGGCCTCCTCCAAAGGTTGCTATAACTTTGCCATTTGGAGGGGTTTGCCGTAGTCACCGCGCCTGGCATACGAGTTGACGACCGGACAATTGGATTATTTGGTATCATGATCAGCCTGATATCGTGCACTGCTGGACATAGGCCTCCTCCAAAGGTTGCTATAACTTTGCCATTTGGAGGGGTTTGCCGTAGTCACCGCGCCTGGCATACGAGTTGACGACCGGACAATTGGATTATTTGGTATCATGATCAGCCTGATATCGTGCACTGCTGGACATAGGCCTCCTCCAAAGGTTGCTATAACTTTGCCATTTGGAGGGGTTTGCCGTAGTCACCGCGCCTGGCATACGAGTTGACGACCGGACAATTGGATTATTTGGTATCATGATCAGCCTGATATCGTGCACTGCTGGACATAGGCCTCCCCAAAGGTTGCTATAACTTTGCCATTTGGAGGGGTTTGCCGTAGTCACCGCGCCTGGCATACGAGTTGACGACCGGACAATTGGATTATTTGGTATCATGATCAGCCTGATATCGTGCACTGCTGGACATAGGCCTCCTCCAAAGGTTTCTATAACTTTGCCATTTGGAGGGGTTTACCGTAGTCACCGCGCCTGGCATACGAGTTGACGACCGGACAATTGGACTATTTGATATCATCATCAGCCTGATATCGTACACTGCTGGACGTAGGCCTCCTCCAAAGGTTGCTATAACTTTGCCATAGTCACCGCGCCTGGCATACGAGTTGACGACCACAGTTAGGTGGTAGTGAGTACACAGGTAGCGCTGTTGGCCGACTATCTGATGTATCCCTTAGTCGCCTTTTACGACACCCACGGGATGGTATGATGTGGCTCTATTATTATTTCTGGGCCGCAAACCACACGGCTATTTGGTATATTAAACCTAAACGCCAGGGTATGACGTGATGAAGGCAAGGCAGATCTGTCATTAGCCAGTGGCGGATTTGCCGTAAGGCCCAGACGGCCGGGGCCTAGGGCGGCCAGATATTAGGGGCGGCTATTCCTGACAAAAAATAGCAAGGAATCAAATGCAAAGTACTTTTAATAATAATTATAGGTATTATTATTATAAGTAATTATTTGGTACGCATGATATATCTCTTACAAAAGACTAGCGAGCGAATAAACCAGTTTATTATGTCATCAGATAAGTCGTGTCCATTGATCACATGTAGAACGGTTCCTCAAGTTAATTCCAGGTCATAAATCACAACAAATGACAGATGCTGTTACCTCAAATTTAACTGAATTGGGTATTGAGATTTCAAACACAAACTCAGCTAATATGGTAGACATATATACAGTGGCCTGCAAGCTAAAGGAAATTTCACTTCTTGCTGAGTACGTTCCTTGTTCAGCACAATCGCTCAATTTAGTAGGTAAATGTGTAGCTTAAAGCAGCAGCTTAATCGTTATTTTCTTTTCAAAGTTAGCAATAAAGGAAATTCAGTAATACCCAGTCTTTATGAGAAAGAGTGCTGAGGAAGGGGCGGCAAATGTCCTGGGGCCTAGAGCGTCCAGGACTGCAAATCCGTCACAGCCATTAGCAAGATGTAGAAACAGATGAAATATGTCTCATACAATCTACGAAGTTACAATGACCTACCTACACGACGGTACGCACATAGTTGCTCAATGCAGTCGATTAAATTAAATTGCTTCGTGAGATACTTTGGTTTATCTTGCATATTTTATCACCAGTGTGAATATCAATCAGTCAAAGTACAATTAAACATACCCAGGATAATGTTATGATATTTTAATAAAAGTGATGATCTGCTGTGTGGTAACGGCATAGAATATCATCACCCCATTTCATCCCGGGTGGGCGTAGAAATCGACCAAGGGAATACTTACCAGAGACCGGGCAGCACCATTTTTCTGTGAACTATGACCATCTAACTACGATCGGCAACCCGTCTGCCAAGCGTAGCGATTATGGCATATCCCCCCATTCTTTGGGGAGGCTTTTGTCCAGCAGTGGACGTATATTGGCTGACATGATATGTCAGCCAATATACGTCCATGACGATGACGATGATGAATGATGGTTACCGAATAAAAATTTAAGTTTTACTCATTTTTTACAGCCACATTTGTAAAAGACGCCTAGTAGGTCTCACACGGCTCTTAATGACTGTTGTCATATGAATGATCAATGCGTTGAATGCTCTCCATCCATTTGAGAGCTCCAATGACACATATAGTCAGCCACAATATCACAAACACATACAGGTTCCAAGCTTAGAACGATAGATGGAGTACTCTTTATTGCACCAGAAACAACACATTATCTTAATCCAAGCAAATACAGGCACAAACAGTGGTTTTATAGCTTTGTAGCGATCTCTTCCAGACATGAGACAACTGTTGGGTGAACAAGGAAAAGTAAGATAGTAAAGGTGGCAGTTGTAAGTGTACTATCGTGTGTATAAAACATTACTTTGGTGCTTATAATATATAATATACTTTTGTGACGGGTATTAATGAGATCACGGCTGTCTTTTTAGCCAGTATGATAGACTGTAAAGTTGGAAGTGGCGAATACTTTACATCAACGCGGAACGCAGTATCACTTGGACTGGAAAAAGCCGCCACCAGTACAATAAGAATACCTTTTTAATCCCACATAAATAACTAAGTCCCAGTTTTGTTTATTCGACACCAATAATAATCCGGAGTTTGCTAACTCCTCCTTGTTTCTTACTGATTAAATTCGTTGCGGGATCCAAGACAGTTAAACCGCCGTGCATTGCCTGAACCTCACCACTCAGGGTCATTTGCCTTTGGTCACGTACCTTTACCTATGAGTACCTTGGTTCATGTTGGCGTGGTTGGCAAATGCTTGCTTTTCACGGCGGAGGTGGTGGGTTCGATTCCAACCCAGGACATATATTTGTGTGCATGAAAATGTCTGTTTGTCCTAAGTCTGGGTATAATTATTATCTATATAAGTATGTATTTTTAAAAGAAAAGTAGTATATGTAGTATATCAGTAACCTGGTTTCCATAGCACAAGTTCTGCTTAGTTTGGGATCAGATGGCCATGTGTAAATAATGTCCCAGGATATTAATATTATAAATTTAAAAAAATATTTTTCTTGAAAATTTATCTATTATTGGGATAATAACAAAGCTTATAAAAATCTAGTGTAAGTAATACAAATACAATATATGAAGTCTACTAATACGCCATGGGAGACCGACATCTTTCAATTAATCAAACTCCTCATGAACTTCTCTAAAACAGGAGGGGTGAAAATCTCCGCTACAGTTTTCACAATGCTGTTAGGATTGTTTTTCACTCGTCTAAGGATAGATGTAGTTTTTTTACGAATTATAGATTGAAAGTTATCCGTGTGTGCTTCTGCAAACATCCATGAAGCGCTACATCATGCCAAAAAATGTTAAAGGAATTGTTCCGTCGAAAAAGGAATCTGTAGCAGCTCGGATTCTAAATGTTGCCGACAGTGACATAATTATGTCCGTGCCATAGATAGCACGTAGTTATAGCCGACGGTCTTGTGCTGTATTTGTACCCAATCGTGTCATGTATCCTTAACATCAGATTATAAGAGCGAGACAATAGAGAGGGCACCGTGTATGCGCACATACTCCAGTAAAATAATATGTCCCCCTAAGTTTACACAATGGAGACTATCTATCGAGACTGACCATCTGCGCGGGACCTACAATAGTGCCTAAGAATGGGTACCTTAATATGTTCCTGGCTGGCTAGTCCCCAACCCCATTGAGAATGCGCCATGTTCGAAATTCGAGGACATTATTGTTATTTTTTATTTTTAACAAATATATTTTTTTTTCTGTACGGGCAAAAGATACGTACTTATATGCGGGAAACATAAGGTTGAAATATATTTAGAAAACGCTGAGGAAATGGTTGAAGATGTAAGATATTTACCCGTAATGGCTTTTATATTAGGTGTTATGTGTATGTAGGCATCTGTAATGTAATTATATTACTATGGCCTGCGTAATCTTCTGATCTAGATTGGTTAACGTAGCCTAAATCGTTCAGGAGCACTGAAAAATATCTAACGAACAGATGACTAGTTACCATTGAGATTAGCCGACAAGGCAAACATTATTATTTGCTAGACACAGCAGCTTACTACCTACCTGCTAACGTAAACAAAACATACATCAACACATTTAAAGAAACGATTATTTTTATCTAATATTCGTGGTATGAACACAATGCAGGATGTATCAAAACACGTTCAGATAATTTCATAACACAACTGCGAATCAAGCTACTCCACGAGATTGGGACAAGGATTACGACACCTGTCACCAAGCATACCACATGCATGCGCGAGAGCAGGTTGATTATTATGATGCAACTTATAGGGTGAAAGTGACAATATACCTTGTATGTTTGAAGTTTATTCGCGCGGGAATACAACAGTTTGCGCGCGGTTAAGCGCGCGGTTCGCGATGTACTGGGCTTGATTCTGACGTGACGTAGTGCAATAATTCGATATTAAGTACGTCACGTAGTCCCCTCTCGTTTGTTCAAGGATAGACGGTTACCGGCTACTGAAGTAGACCTCTGGCCTCAAGACGCGTGTAAACAAACGAAAGTTGTTATGGTAATTGATATCTTCATACTTTGAAATAAGATTTAGTTTTGCAGTATACAAATAGGCTTAAAAATTCTCCTGAGTTGAAAATGTTTTTATCAGTTCAGGGTTCCATATCTAAAAGGCATGACAGAGCCACATTACATAATTTTGCTGTCTGGCTGTCTGTCATGTTGTGGAATGAGTTAGGGATTCGTTATTTTAAAAGCCACATTACGTAGAATATAAATTCCAAACTGAATTGTAGTGAATAATCACACTAATATTATAAAGGCGAAAGTTTGTGAGTGTGTATGTTTGTTACCTTTTCACATCCAAATGGCTGGAGAAATTTTAATAAAATTTGGTATGGAGTTAGCTGACATCCTGAATTTACACATAGGCCATAATTAATAAAGTTTAATGCAGGTAAAACTGCGGGGCACAGCTAGTAAGAGTATAAATTCTTACATGGCATTGGCAATATTGTATGTGGGAGTAATTTGGAATGCCATTAAATACATTTTAACTATAGAATAGAATATAATATAATAGAATGAAGACTGTCACACTTTACACAACTGGCAATTTAAGTCATTTGGGGCATAACTTGTCTAAATCCCATATGCCCAAAAATTTTGAGTAATTGCTTAACTAACATCTGAACACTTACCAAAACTCAATATCTAGAATATGTATTAGTAAGATTATATAAAATAACACTGTAAGGTCTAGCTTGTTTGAGTAATTAGCCTTTCAAACTGTTATGTGATTTACCCTCACTTGGGACATTGGTATCATAGATACCACCTCATTTAAACTCTATTTTGTTATAATAAGATCTAAAACTATTGAATTATGAAGTAAGTTTGACAGTGTAGTGCAGTGGCTAAACTATTTAAATAAACAATGGTAAAGTATTACCACCTCATTTGAAACTCTATTGTGTTTTAATCATACTAATATTATAAAGGCGAAAGATTGACATCTAAATGGCTTGAGCAATGTAAATAAAATTTGGTTTGGAGATAGCTGACACTGTGGATTAAACCATAGGCTATAATATATGAAGTTTGATGTGGAAAAAGTAAGAACTAGAATCATAGCTAGTAAGAACTAAAATCATAGAATTATGAACATACACTATGTAAAGGATTAAGAGGGAGTTTGACTATGTAGTGCAGTAGTTAAGGTATTATAAAAAAAAAACATTTTTATTCACATAGACTTGAAAAAAGTGCTTGCGTAGTCAGAACATTATTTACTTTCATACTCATTTTATATTATGGGTTTGATTCCCACAGAGGCGAACTATTTGTGTGGCCCTCTTTTAGTTGTTCTGTTTCTAACTTTGTGTCTGCTTTATGTCCAATAATTATATATTTGTCGAGTGCTCTGTATTACAGACACGTAGTTTGCTATTGTGGATCTCATCACTTTAAAAAAAACTTCCAGTTATCTCATAAATTAAATAAAAATAAAAAGATAGTTCATAAGAACCAGAAAAGTTTATGTCAATAATGACATAAACTATACAAATTTAATTCGTATCATAAATGAATTAAACATAATTATTTAATTGGAAATAAATAAAACCATATTTTTTTCTACAAATGCTACTCCATAAGATTCAGAATGAGATGTATAATGAATTCTTTGTAAGAATACATAAGAGTACCCACTGACCAAAATTACTAATATCTAAATAATATATGTAAGTACATATATTGTTTTAAAAATAATTTAGAACATGAAAGGTAAACTAACTTTACCAAAATAAATGAGTATGATTTATATATAATTTTATTGAATTCTTTAAAATAAAAGCTTATTTTATGAGAATAGCAATGTGTAATTTATTTAAGTTATTGACATAACGGTTATTTATTATACTTATTGTCAATATTGATAATTTAATATTTATTTTATGGCTTTAAGTTAGTAATAATTTAATTTAAATAGTTATGATTTGTTTAAATAATCTGCTAGTATACCTATACTTAGTAAAACTTTTTCAACTATCTACGAAATGCAATTGGTTTCATTTGTACCCTGTAGTAAACCAACGTGTAAGATTATTATATAAATGCTATGGTTATGTTTTTACAATTTATATATTAACCTTATGTTGAAATTCACTAGGGTCAGTTCTATTAGATAAAACTTCTAAAATTATATCTTAGATTCTTCTAACTCATATTAAAATCAAAAGGAAACTACTTAACTTTCCCACGCTCAAAATCTAGTTTATAAACTTACCCTTGTGTTAACACCGACTATAATGACTTTTAAAAATCACTTCGTCTAATAACGAATGCTTCTGCACGTATTAACTTTACAGTTTAAACACTATTAATTCAACAAATTTAAATTATTTATATAAAACATTTCAATATGTAACCAATTCTGTCACTTTTTCAGACTTTTCTATTAGCTTGCGTTCCATTCCCTATTTATTTCTCTGAGCATGGATTTACAGCATGGAAGATTGACATTAACCGAGCGCTAGACTAGAGATGGCTATTGCAAAGATCAAAGATGCAAAGATATTTTATAATATCTTTGGGCTATTGAACCGAACCCGACCGAACCGAAGTGCAAAAAAAGTCTTGTTAAAGATATGTCTATCGCTGGAACGAGCTCACTAGGGATGCTAATGTAGTAAGTTTACTAAGTTTTATGGTCAGTTCATAAAGTATAATGGGCTGTCGAGAAACTAGATCGGGTTTAACCAATTTTTGGAATCCCAACTCGCCAATATGAAATCCGTACTCATAGGTACATTACATTAATATTAATACCGTACAGTCTGTCAAGAAAGTCGTGAAAATAATGTTTTTGGAACTAATTCGTTGCTTGTATTGGCAACACTGAAGTACTGGTCATCCGAAGTACTTCACCTGTCATTTCGTATTATTGTCGTTGTTGTGCTCTCGGATATTTTGGGATATTTCGAATTGTTTCTATCGTTTAACCGTTTAGAGATTAAAAATGAATAAAAATGTTTATAAGAGTGGTGCGAGAAAAGTCATATTTACGGCTTTTCAAGAGTGTATGGCTGAATTTCGAGCGGGAAAGTGGCTCTCCGATTTGGACGATGTTTACGGTCGAACAGCAAAATTAACCGGTAAGTACATATATTATAATGTAAAACTATAATAAAGAAACTGTAATCTCTTGACAATGATTCATTTTTCAGTATAATTGATATGTTTTATCGCAATGTTTACATTTAGTTGACATTACGAAATATACCTATTAATTATACTACACCATCAACGGTTTTGATATTTTTGTATTATTTATTTAGATGTGAATATGATAATTGTTACTTAACATGCTTTTATTGGTTTCAGGTGCATCTAAAAGCACAGTGAGGCGTATAGTAGATGAAGGTATGAAGAATGGAGGTAAATTTGTAACTCCTGGAAAACATAGAACAGGGCGACCTAAGACACAGATAGATGATTTTGATATATGTGCCATACGGCAAAAAGTTCAGTTTTTCTACACAGTACAGAAAGAAGTACCTACACTACGAAAACTATTGGTAGTGGTAAAGGAAGAATTAGGTTTTAATGGCAGCCATGAACTCCTAAGACAAATTTTAATTTCAATTGGCTTTAAATTTAAGAAATGCCAAACAAACAGAACGGCCCTCATTGAAAAACCCGCAATTGCTTCAAAACGCGAGTATTATTTGAAAGCAATACTTGAAAACAGAGGATTGCTTGAAGAGCTCCAAAAAAACATTATTTATTTAGATGAGAGCTATATACATGAGTCATACAAAGTGACAAAATGTTGGCAGTCTATTAATGTTGCTGGTGTCCAGCAAGATGTGTCCAAAAGGAAAAGATGGATAATAGTACACGCCGGAAGTGAGAAAGGTTTTGTGCCTAATGCACTGTTAATGTTTACTGGTAAAAACAAGCAAGAGGATTACCATTCCGAGATGAATGCCCATAATTTTACAAAATGGGTGACTGAAAAGCTAGTGCCGAATATAACTGAACCATCAATAATTGTAATGGATAATGCACCTTACCACTCTATTATAACAAACAAGGTATTGTAATATTTCTTTTTACATCTACTTTATTTTATAACTATGTTATTGTTGTGCTTGAGATTTGATAGATATTTTACCTGCTATATTGGCAACATCCAGATATAGATTTTAGTGAACATGTTTGCCACAGTTTTTGTGGGTTTGATGAGTTCATTATTCCTTACATTTTATAATTATAATATTAAAAAGGTACTTAAATGATTGATGCTCCCATATTATTGTATAGATCCTTTTGAAACCGAAATGGGACAACTACTAAATTAAGTTTTTTCTTCCAGGCTCCTACATCTGCATCAAGAGTTGATGAAATTAAATTGTGGCTACTAGAAAATAATATATCATTTGATGAAACATTGCGGAAACCATCATTATTGATGCTTGTAAAAAAACATAAACCAGAACCAGTGTACCATATTGATGAACTTTTGGGAGAACATGGGCACACAGTGGTAAGACTGCCACCTTACCACTGTGATTTGAACCCAATTGAGTTAGTTTGGGCAATAGCAAAAAGAAGAATCGCAGAAAAGAATGTTGGTAGTCAAGATGTTGCAAAATTAGCTGAAGAAGCATTTAATTCAATATCACCACAAGAATGGAAAAATTGTGTAGACCACGTCATTGCAATAGAAAAGCAGTATTTCACCCGTGGAGGAACTCTTTATCAAGATATAGACAGACTCGTGATTTCAGTAGGTGACGATAGTTCCAGTGAATCTGAAGAGGCAGAATTCGACCTGTCGGATTACTCTGAGGTTTCAGGCAACATTTCGGGAGTCGAATGCCTGGATTCAGATTATTTGGACTCTGAATAATAAATAAATATTATAAACAGTTCATATTGTTTTGTTGTTTGTCCTACGCCCTAGTTATATTACCAACATCAACCGGACATTCTGTCTTTCTAGCTAACTAAGCTCTTTTATATTATTACAATACGTGCCCACACATTGTCGCCCGACCAGAACACCCAGAAGTGCTGATGGTACTATTTGCTCCCCAGTACTTTTGAATATAGTTTTAAGTCATTCTGTTTTTAGCCACTGACTGTAATAGACCTTAATTAAATAATTCAACTTCAATTATTTTAAAGTCTTTTTAAAAACATTTCCACGCTTTCCCCGATCAAGTCTCCCTAGTTTTCATAACCTTTGACGCGGACGGTAACTACTTTAATATTAAAAAAAATCCAAGTATCAAGACTTTTCAGCCGAAGTGTATGGGGTTACCATGTAACAGATGGTGGCGCCCTCATTTATTTTCACGACTTTCTTGACAGACTGTACATTAGATTAATCTCGGTACAAGTTGTATCGAATTTATAAATTTATGAAAGTTTTTAATCCCTTATTCTAATATAAACAAGTTGTGAAAATTTCTCGTTATGGATTTTGAAATTAATTTTTAAACAAGATATTAAGGCAAGGTATTTTTTCCCATAATAATGAATGTTTCCATTTTGCTGAAGTATTGATAAATAAATAAATAATGAGGTAAATCTTAATAAAATGTATTTAATTGTAGGTATTTGTAAGGATTTAGAAATATGTGAGTAATTGAGTATGTTTATCAGTTTTCTGGTGGGACTACAGACTACAGACTTTGCTTAGTTTGGTATTAGATGGCAGTGTATTAGTTGTCGCATGTCGTGAGACAAATAACACACTTTATATTTATTATTACCTACTGCAAATCGTCGGCGACATAAAATACAATAATATAATATCTAGGGACAGTGTCACACAGATCATCCTAGCCCGAAACTAAGCAAAGCTTGCTTGTACTATGGCTACCAGGCGACGATATACATACTTATATAGATAGATAAATGCTTAAATACATAGAAAACATCCGTGACTGAGAAACAAATATTCGTGCTTATCACACAAATATTTACACTTACCTGGATTCGAACCCAGGACCACCAGCTTCGTAAGCAGGAGTACTACCAACTAGGCTACGGTGACCGTCAGTAAATTTATATCAGTTTTAAAGGTTATTATTATTATTCGTTTATTTCGACCAACAAGTGGATCATAATAAATACATTAAATTAAAATTAGAAAAATAAGACAAAACACAACACAAAATTACATTAGAACTTAAAAAGTAAATTGGCAAAGTCAATAAATTAAAATTAATCACATTTCACGAAAATTAAAATATTAAAATTAAAATATAATTAAGAGAATACGGACTAATAATAAAACAGTTATGTCTTTTCCCTAATTCATTTACCTTGTCATTGTCACTACATTAAGCATGCAACAATGGTTAATGTAGTTACAGTCAAACCTCTCAGCCATCATCCTCAGGATAGTGTTGGAGCTGGCGCGGACCCTACGTACCAGAGATGTGCACCGGTTTCGCATTGTCGCATATAAGCAGTCAATGCGCGCCTCAGCGAACATCCCTGACGCACTGCAGAACCGTGGCAGTCCCAACAACATTCTGTAGGCATTGTTGAATTGGACTAGTAGGGCGCTGTACTGTTTTTGAGTATAGTCAGCCCACAGGGCGCTCGAGTAGAAACAAGTGCAATACGCACTAAAAAGAGTGTTTTTTACTTCTTTCGAGCATTGTACAAATCTGCGAGCTATCATGTTCGCTCGAACAGATAACTCCCTACGTTCCCGTTCTATGTCTGCATCGTCCTTCAGGTCAGAGGTCACCAGATGTCCAAGGTATTTGAAGGTGTCAACCCTATTTAGCGGTACATTATTTAATATAATGCTAGGGATACTATCTGGACATTTACCCCTAAAAAAAGTTTTATAAATTTAAAAGCATTTATATGCTTTTAAATTTATAAAACTTTTCATATGGGTTTAGCAGGCATTGTGGGTTTGGTGATAATGAATCATAATATTTAAGTATCATACTTTAGCCTTTTGTAAATATTGTTAACTAGCTGTGCCCCGCGGTTTTACCCGCGTTAAACTTTATAAATTATATAGCCTATGTGTTAATCTAGGGTGTCAGCTAACTAAATACCAAATTTTATTAAAATTGCTCCAGCCGTTTAACTGCTAAGAAGTAACAAACATACACAGTCACACACTCACAAACTTTCGCCTTTATAATATTAGGTCTTTACCTATGAAATTGCCGTTCTGCAGTACTGGCCATTTCAAATCAAAATAATTTTTGTTTGGCTAAGAATTCTAATTTCAAATTAATTTTATTTTAAAAACATGGATTCTTTTTTCCAAAAGTAGTCATTTCTTTATTGATTAGTGTTACATTTTCATCGCATTTCAATCTTTTTCGTCATCATGGATACGTTAAAAATTCGAGTAATTATGGAATATGAGTACCGTCGTGGCAGCAACGCGGCACAAGCGGCACGCAACATCAACGACGTTTACGGAGCTAACACTACAAACCAACGCACCACCTGTTATTGGTTTGCTCGCTTCCGTTCTGGAAATTTCGACCTGAAAAATGAACCTCGCGGTCGTCCGAAGACTTTGGTCGACAATGACGAATTAAAGGCGGTTGTGGAAGCTGATGATACACAATCTACGGCTGAATTAGCAGCAGCTTTCGACGTTAGCGTCAAAACAATATTGGTCCATTTGCGTCAAATTGGCAAGGTAAAAAAGCTTGACAAATGGGTGCCCCACGAACTCAATGATCGCCAGCGCGAAGTACGCGTCGAGACGTGCCTTGCACTGCTCAACAGACACACAAATGAAGGAATTTTGAACCGCATTGTTACCTGCGATGAAAAATGGATTCTGTTTGATAACCGCAAGCGCTCAGCAAGTTGGTTGGATCCTGGTTCAGCACCTAAACAATGCCCTAAACGAAAACTTACCCCTAGAAAAGTGATGGTCACTGTTTGGTGGTCTAGCGCCGGTGTGATTCATCACAGCTTCTTACCAAACGGGGTGAGCATTACTGCAGATGTGTACTGTGAAGAACTGAGCACAATGATGGAGAAGCTGGCGCATCTCCAACCAGCATTGGTCAATCGCTCGTCTCCGCTGCTCCTGCACGACAACGCGCGACCTCATACTGCACAGCAGACGGTCTCCAAGTTGCAAGAACTGGGGTTGGAAGCTCTCCGTCATCCGCCCTACTCACCAGACCTTGCGCCTACAGACTACTACTTTTTCCAGAATTTGGATAACTTCTTGGCGGGAAAAAAATTCAATACCCGAGAGGCAGTACAAAATGCCTTTGAAGAATTTGTTGCCTCCCGTCCAGCTGATTTCTTTAAGAAGGGCATCAATAAACTGCCACTGCGATGGCAAAGATGCATTGATTGCATGGGTGATTACTTCGATTAATACAAATAAAAAAATTCATGAAAAAAATTCGTTTACATTTTTTCATACAAAACGGCAATTTCATAGGTAAAGACCTATTATTAGTGTGATATGCATTCATACTCGTGTTTTTATAGTAAAAGATTAGAGATTTAATAAATAATAAGTGTATAAAAATCGACTAAAATCAAACATTTTTTTAATAACTCGCAGTATTTAGATGAAACGTTGCCAGCTTACAGCGGTATCCCCAGATTAGAGGAAGTTAATTGCGAGTCGGATAAAATATTTTTCAACTGCGCATGGAAAATAAACAATTGTTATTATTACTCACATTTATTGTATCTGGAAAGAATTGGCGTATAATTAAATTGACATTTTATAATTGTTTAAATTAAATTTTAATAGAATAAAATATACATATTATTAAATTCAATTGTAAATTCACTTGTTCGTTTTTTTATATTTTTCCCAATATCATATAAGCCATTCTAACAAATCTTAGCTCGCACTCTCCAACGCAACATTATAATTAGATGCATAAAATTAAAGGTCCTACACTAAACTCTACACATACTAACATAGCATGCCTTTCTCATTACTGAACGGATGAGCGTCCGTATTTATTATATTAACTAGTATGGAATTCTAACAAATTACGTTTGCACAGACTTCAAGTGCGTTTAATGAAATAATAATCTTCCTAATTTTGTAGATAATTTTTCAGATTTTTTGTAGAATTACTGCAATTGTAGTTATAGTTACTGCAGTTATAGTTCTAGAATAATAAATTAATGTATCATGAAATGTTTACCCGCAATATTTCTGGCGGGAAAATTAAAATAAACGTTGGCAAATCTAAGTTTGACGTAATGCGATTTTTTGATTTTGTTGTAATTTGGTACCATTCAGGCATTCATTCATAAATCATTCCACAAGTTTGTCAAAACGTACGTAATTTCTAAAAACTTTCGTCTCAAACAGCTGTTGTTCATTTTTACAAAAGTATTTTTATCGTTATCTGAGAAAAATATGATTTTGTTTTTTTAACGTCGCACATATATTGACAGTTGTCGTTGTAAGTTATCGTGATACGGTGGTCGTGAGTTTGGTGATAAGTTTGGAGACGTAGGTAATTTGTTTTTGTGACGAGTTTAAAATGTCGGCGGATAAGCCAGTGACTAGTGGTCTGGGTGAGAGTTTGAATAGCTCCCAAGCCCTTCAGCCTGCTGAGGACGAGAATGCGAAATCTTGTTGGGTGTGCTTTGCAACTGAAGCTGATGATAGATTGGCAGCATGGGTACAGCCTTGCAAGTGCATTGGCACCACCAAATGGGTAAGTAATAAAATAGAAACTGTCATAGACAGCTCGGTATAATATGATTTTTTGCACATTTTCTATAATTTCTTGAAGTACAGTTCTAGTTTCATTGTTCTACATCAGTGCAGAAGCTATTACTGGTATAGTGTAAACATAGGAAGTGAAAGTTCCTTTGTTATGATCTGTTTGATTGTGTGTAAACATTAATGTTTTAGTAAATTCTGTTAGGCTAGGGGTTGTGGTTTCTATTTGCACTCAGCTCAAGTCTTTGTGTAATGAGTATGATTAATATTGTTCTGTGTTAGGGTGTAACTTATCTATAATATATATGTCTTCCAAAATATATAAGTATGTTTATCAGTTGTTTGGTTGCCATAGTACAGGCTCTCAGTTTGGGATGAAATGCCAGTGTATTTGTTGTAAAAAAAGAAATTATAGAAACATAATAGACTATATATACTGAGTTTTACTTGTTTATTTTCAAATCAATGATTCATTTACTTTATTTCTTGTTATTGGTAGATTATTATTGCAGATAATAACATTGTGTCCACTAAGAGGGACACAATGATATTATCTTCTCCATCTTCACTAAGAGGAAGATAATTAATAGTCATTTCATGGCCTTTATACAAATTAATATATACTTTTCTATTTCTTTTTTCTGAAATTATGTAGGAGATGAGTAACATTTTAAAAACAAAACATTTTCTTCAATATAATAATAATAATATATATCTGGGGACAATGTCACACAGATCATCCTAGCCCCAAACTAAGCAAAGCTTGTACTATGGGTACCAGGCGACGATATACATACTTATATAGATAGATAAATACTTAAATACATAGAAAACATCCATGACTCAGAAACAAATATTCGTGCTCATCACACAAATATTTACACTTACCGGGATTCGAACCCAGGACCACCAGCTTCGTAGGCAGGAGCACTACCAACTAGGCTACGGTGACCGTCAATTCAATACACATAATAACACGATAACCTTCTAGCTCTTTGACAGCTTATGATGCAAAAGGGAACCATAAGAAAAACTTGAATGTTTGCATCAGTCAATGGCTAATGGTGGGGATTTGCATCATAATGCAGCTTTTGGGTTTAAAATGTCTTGTAATATCATGATACTACAAGTTATTTTAAATTCAAAAGCTTACAGTTGATTATCATTATGGCAATTTTATACTGATAAAAACCGGCCAAGTGCGAGTCGGACTCGATGAAAGCAAATTGCGGTTTACGATTTATGACTTATCAAACTCGTTCAAATCAATTTTCGTTGTTAGTTTGCATGTTGTGTACATCATATATATTTTTTAGTTTTATCATTCTCTTATTTTAGAAGTTACAGGGGGGGGGGGGACACTCATTTTAACACTTTGGAAGTGTCTCTCACGCAAACTATTCAGTTTAGATTTTTTTTTTTATTAGATACCTCAATATCATTTATGAAGACCTATCCATAGATAACCCATATGTATGGGTATGAGGTAAAATAATACTTACTGGCTGTGACATACGGACAGACAGACAGACAGACATGACAAATCTTTAAGGGTTCCGTTTTTTGCCATTTGGCTACGGAACCCTAAAAAAGGTGTTTATATGAAGCACTGACCAAAGAATACAACAACAAAAGCCTTCTAAGTGATTGATGATCAAATGTTCTCTCCACTCTACAAAACAATGAGAGTTCTGCCTTTTGCATATTAATGAAGAGTGACAGTACTACAAACTGTCCCAAAACTAACTAACTTTATTCTTTCACACAAAAAAGAGTAAACATGTATGAACTGTCAATAACATGATTTTTCTTATGTTAATGACAGTTCATCCATGTTAACTCTTTTTATGACAATGCTATTGATAATAACCAGTGATCGGAATAGGTATATTGATTATTCTTAACTGCACCATTAAATTATAACATGGACATGCCATATTTCCAAAATTACTAGAAATGGTACCAGAAGTCTAGAAAATTCTGGACAAACAAAGGTTGTGGAAGTTCCTAACATTTCGTAAAATATAACATAAGTAAGCGAAAAATGGTAATTTTTAGTACAATACAATCATTGTTACAAAATCACAACATGATTAAGACCTTAAAGACGATTAGGACATTAAAGACATTGAGTGCAATAGTGGTGTAATAAAATTGAAAAACAAATTAAATTGTTTCCCACTAATTAACAATACTTAATTTTAAAATTCCAGAAACTTGGAGGGTGGGTATGGGTATGATATCTCTACTATATAAAAATAAGTCGGGTTTTCCTTCCTGACGCTATAACTCCAGGACGCACAAACCGATTTCCACAGTTTTGCATTCGTTGGAAAGGTCTCAGGCTCCGTGAAGTTTATAGCAAAGAAAATTTATAAAATTTGACGCGGGTAACACCGCGGGGCACAGCTATTTAACATATACAAAGGTGACATTGTCCCGAGATATTATTATTTATATTTATACTTTGATATCAATGACCCCAAATCAATCTACCTATTCAGATCACTGATAATAATCTATCAAGGCATATTGAATATATATCTGGATTTTTAAAAATTATAGCTTTTTTTTATGAAATAATGAAATTTCTTCAGCACTTGGGTATAAACTCATGTTGAGTTTATTTGAATAGAATATAAAAGGAACAAAAACAAAAAAGTACAAATGGATGGAGTATAGTATTCTGTTTGGTTTTAACAAATGTAGGTTGTAGTATTACACTCCTTCGGTGTTATGAAATAATGAAGGTCTGGTGGCCAGGGGCTGTTAGACCATAATGTATGATTTTGCCAGTGTCACATATTTCAAATGGGAAATATAAATTCAATGCATAATACATATACTGCCATGCTAGGCGCTAAAGCGGTATCTCAATAAAGGCGAGTTTGGAGAAAATTTATGTTGTGTGAATTTAGTTTTCTTTTTTTAGAGTTTGGTTAGTTCTAGACAAAGGTTTTTCTATATTTTTTTAATTACTTATCGCTATTTGGCTTTGTTGGTTAAATGCATATTTTTTTAGCTATCCATAGGTATAAAAATCCACATGAAGATTTTTTTTCAGATAGGTACAGCTTTTGCACTTAGCACAGCAGTATACAGGCATTATGATTAGGTGACAAAATTCAAGATCTATTTTAATTTTGGACATCTCTTGCAATTAAATAACTACACAATTTTTCAGACATCTTTAAAATGAATTGTATATATTTAAGTGCGGGTGGGAATCGAATCCATGACCATGGGGTATACAGCCTCATGTGCGTTAACTGCTCTGCCACCACACCGTGGTACTGAGACAATTTTGTACACAACTTTGTATTATCTATGTTCTATTGTTTATGACATGTGTGGTAAATTTTACAAAGTATAGCAGGATTTTGTTATTATTTACTTTATCAAATCTGATCTGACAATTCAACTATATTCCTTCCTTCAAGGTTATCAGTGACAATATACACTGTCAGTGCTCTCTGTAATCTCAGAACTGAGACTTGAGATCTAGAGGGCAGTAGGTCAATCACATTTTCTCAAATATTATATGTATATGAATCACTCAACTGCATCATAAACAAGGTATTTATTCCTGATTAAACCAATCTTGAATTTTTTTTAAAGATAATGCCTGCCTTAGGAAACCTAATCCCTGTGTCAAACATATAACAAACGGCCACAAAGGACATCCAGACTTAGAACTAATATTTATACGGGTCACATAACTAGCTGTCATGTGTGAAAATCGAGCCTGGGGATACAAAGTGGCAAGGCAAGTGTTTTAATAGCTCCACCACACATGCTGTTTTTTTTTTAAATTAAAAATATTAAATGAAACATCTGACAAACATGTACTAATCCGGGATAGCTGCTAGGCCAACAGGCCACTGAATAGCATTTTGTCTTTGGAACTTTAATATATCTCTTATGTCGCAAATGACTCTTATATGAAAATCAATAAAACCATGGATAGGTAAATTATTAGAACAGAAACACTACTTCCTACTTTTCTAAGGATATATGAATAATATAAAGATATAAACCTATTGGCGATCTTGAAATTCATAAATAAATTCCGATTGAAATTTTGCTCACACAAGGATTGCAGTCTTGGATAGAGCTTGAGATTTTCAATCAAATGGTGAAATAAGTGGATTTGTCAAAATTGATACATGAGATTTTATGTTGTAACAGTTGATTTATTAAAATCTTATACAGTTCAGGAGCAGGAGGCAGTATCTTAAAAATATTATTTCTATAAAGATATTTGTATCTAGCATATGGGGTGTGATGGATACTGAAGTGGCAAAGTTGTTCTAGCCGCTGTATTAAAGGCCTCTAAAAAGGCTTCACAACTGTTATGTAAAGAAAAGTGCTCTCCGAAGCATGGAAATGCTCAGAAAGGAAACCATTTAGGTCCCCTAAAGATTGACTGCGCGCCTATATATTGCTTAGTTGGTCTTGCGGTAGTGTGGTCCTTTTTTCAAATCCCAGGTCAGGCCAAAAAGATTTTTTGGGAATTTTCTGTCCATATCAGCCTGAAGTCCGGGAACTGGTGGTATTACATTCCCGTGCCTTGAAGAGCACGTAAAGCTGACCTCTTTTCGGTCGCGTCGCTAGTTTCCCATTCATGAGAGTGATGGCATAGGAAGTGCCCATGTGTTTGCTTACACACTCGTGGACAATATGTCCTGAGCTAGTCTCCATAGATGGCTAGTCTCCATTGACATGTGCCGTGGCCGAAATTAAGGAGGACATTATGTGCCACCAATCACATAGTGAGCAGTGAGAGCAACTGGCTATGAGTGACTCTAGATATTATTTTGTTTTTGTTAGAATAATCAGTCCTGCCATCAGTAAGAACTGCCAAACTGTTTCGATAATTTTGTAAAGATAATTGTTATATTATTTTAATTCCTTATCAGGGAGATACTGATTTTAATACATTGTCATAATATATAGGACAATTTTTATCTTATTTTGTAAAAAATTTGGACAAAGAAATAGGTGTTGGTACAATTATTATTAGAAATTTTATTAAAAATGTCTAAATAAGAGGAATCCGAAAGAATTATCTGCTGGACATGAGTTAATGTGTATATAATATTAATTTTCCTAATAATGGTTATTGCACGCGTGGCGCAGTCGTTAAGGTGGTCGCCTGGAACTGTTGGTCCTCAGCATCGGGTTGTTGACAATCCAAAGAAGCATTGCCATGCCTGGATGGTAAGCTGACGAGGCGTCTACTACGGCTTAACAGGAAAAGCCTGCGCGTTGTGGTGGGGACCATCACTGGACACTGCTCACTCAACAAACACTTTCACACTATTGGCATAACTGATAGCCCTCTGTGCAGAGCGTGCATGGACGCAAGTTTGAGAGATCTAATATGCTTTTGGAAGGAGGTGGGCTGGATGGAATGAAGGCCGCCATGGCTCACGTACAATGGTCCACATCGGGACTAAGTGCAGAAACTATACCCACTAGCATGTTAGTGGGGACAAAATGATGATGAAGATGGTCGCCTCGCTACTACGTTGTCGCATACACTCACTCAACTTAACTCATAAATTGTTTTTCTGATTCTATATCGGTGTTTTGTATTCGTGAATTGCATGTTTGTAAAGTCCCCTGAGGCTCATTGAACCTTAATTTCAAGCGACAGAGGTCCTGACTGGTATAGTCTACGCACCGACCTTTACCCATCCACGTCTAAAACTCCGAACCCTTTCAGCTCGAACTGTAAAACCGTTTCGAATGCCTGGCAGATTGCGAGGGAGTGGACTCATACCATGAAGCGTATGGGGTGTGGTTCGTAACTTAAATTAAACAAAACCATTACTCTCACCACTTACAAATATAATGAAAAAAGTTAAAATGGTCTTGGGTACTAAAGCCCGTCAATTAATTATGCCCCATGGAGGTAGGCGCGCTAAGAACTCTCCTGGCATCGACGATGACGATGATCACGCCGGAGTTCCAGGAGGTTGCGTGCGCAGGCTGGAGGATGACCCAGTGGGATTGGGCTGGTCTGTAGTGTAGCAGTAGGTGTCCATTAGGTGTGTGTCGATCGTTGTATAATCGTAGACCGAACGTTGGACCCTGGAATTTACGTCCAGTAAATAAAATACCCTTTTGAACAAAAGCCTCTGTGACCGCGTAATGGTGATGAGGAAGCGGGAGTACTAATTGCGCTTAAGGCGAGTGTGTGCAATTGTCACAGTCAGAATCGGAGTTTACAAATTAAGTTTGTAATAAAAATGTTATAGAATTATTGGTGTGAAGCACCGCACATAATAATAATTTATATTGTAGGCACTAAACACAGTAAATGAAGCGAAATGAAATATGCTACAATGTCATTTAAAGGTGGCCGTTACACATGTTACTATACCCTACATGAGGTGATTGAGTGAGAACTAAATATTAATCAACACTTACCCAATATGGGGCTGACACTGAATTTACCATTTACATTTTATATTTGAGAAGCTCTCAATCGTATTAACACGTGAGACGACACACAATAAAAGAAAAATAACGTTTCTTATTAATACTGTGCTAACGCATTGAGTGCACTCTCGTACTGCACTCCCACCGATCGCTTAACGACCGCTCGGCGGCTCACGGCTACCGAACGTGGGCGTGTTAATTAATAATAAAAATGAAAACTAAGAAGCGTTGAATAGATATGCAACGGTACAACCACGACAGGCTCGTAGAAACTGTCCATATGGCTGGGTACGTACAAACAGAACCAAAAAGATCTCTGACTATAGACCCTGCAGCTTATGGACAAAGGCCGAAAATGGTTCTGACATCCTCTGATGATGCTACCAGATACCGGCGGCTCAACAGACAGATCTCAAAGTCTTTGACTTTTTAATACAAAATGTATTAAAGAAGCCATTGAGCGGAACAAAGGCTCCAAAGTGTTCGCAAGAAAACTGTCTGTTGGGCAGAGCCAACTGATGAAGCTGAAGACTGAGGATGGCAGAATTGTCACGTCTAGGCCTGAGTTGCTGGGAGGGATCGAGAGGTTCTACGGACAGCTGTATACGAAAACCCAGTCACCTGTCGATGGTTATGCCTCAGATCCCAGAGCACGACTAACCCGACCCTTCACTGAAAACATCCCGGACGTCAGCCTGTGCGAGATTAGAATGGCTCTCAAACAGCTTAAGAACAATAAGGCGCCTGGTGATGATGGAGTTACGGCAGAGCTTCTGAAGGCGGGTGGCACACCAATCCTACGGGCCCTTCAGAAGTTATTTAACTCCGTCATACTAGAAGGTCAAACGCCACAAGCATGGCACAGAGGTGTGGTGGTACTCTTCTTCAAAAAGGGCGATAAAACGCAGGTTTGACGACTTCCAGCCTCCCGAACAAGCCGGTTTCCGTAAACAGTTTAGTACCAAAGACCACTTACATACGCTGCGGCAGGTTATACAGAAGACCGAAGAGTTTAGCCAGCCATTATGCTTAGCGTTTGTGGACTATGAGAAAGCCTTTGATTCGATCTAAACTTGGGCCGCACTGAGGTCTCTCCAAAGGTGCTAAATCGACTACCGGTATATCGAGTGTGTGTATGAAAACGCCACTATGTCAGTGCGACTCCAGGACCAGAACTGGAAACCTATCCACTTGCAGCGAGGTGTGAGACAGGGAGATGTTATATCTCCGATACTGTTCACCGCTGCATTGGAAGATGTTTTCAGGCTTCTGGACTGAAAAGGCTTTGGCATCAATGTCAATGGCGAGTACATCACCCACCTTCGATATAGTAGTCATGGCTGAGACCATGAAAGATCTCGGTACAATGCTCGATGGCCTCAGCAGAGTCTCCCCACAAGTGGGTCTGAAAATAAACATGGATAAGACGACAATCATGTCGAACATCCATGTTGCACACACTCTAGTTAAGGTTGGAGACTCTGCACTCGAAGTTGTAGAGAACTATATTTACCTAGGACAGACCATCCAACTTGGGAGGTCCAACTTCGAAAAGGAGGTCAATCGTAGAATCCAACTCGACTGGGCAGCGTTCTGGAAGCTACGTAATATCTTCTCGTCCCAAATACCGCAGTGTCTCAAGTCGAAAGTCTTCGACCAGTGTGTGTTGCCAGTGATGACTTACGGAACAGAGACGTGGTCGCTCACTATGGGCCTTATCAGGCGGCTCAAGGTCACCCAAAGAGCAATGGAAAGGGCTATGCTTGGAGTTTCCCTGCGAGATCGAATCAGAAATGCTGAGATCCGCAGGCGAACAAAAGTAACCGACATAGCCGTAAGAATTGCCAAGCTGAAGTGGCAGTGGGCAGGGCACATAGCTCGTAGAGCCGACGGCCGCTCGGGCAGAAAGGTTCTCGAGTGGCGACCACGAACCGGAATACGCAACGTGGGCAGGCCTCCTACAAGATGGACCGATGATCTTGTGAGGGTTGCTGGAAATCGCTGGATGCGGATAGCGCAAGACCGGCAATTGTTGGAGATCTTTGGGGAAGGCCTTTGTCCAGCAGTGGACGTCTTTTGGCTGATATGATGATGATGAAGAAAGTCCACTTTTTTATCATATGTCTATACATATTAAATGTTCTTTTGCTCATTTTGCATTTAGGTATTGTACTTTTCTTTAATTTGTATTGTTAATATGTTAATATCAATTCAGTAAATTTTCATGAATTAATTGAATTGAATAGCTTCATTTTTATACCTTTTATATATATAAAAATGAATGTTTATCTATCGATTCTATAAAGAACATTTATAGAATCGTAAACCATGCACTTGATCATGTGATGATCTTCAGCATAGTGTTGTGCATGCGCCCACGAAGGTTTCTGAGGTGGTATAACCAATCTTCGACAATGGTTAAGAATAGGCCATTTTGAAATAGCATATTAAAACTTTGTTAGTAAGTAGGTTAAAATGGGCACGCTTTTGCAAAAACATTTGTAATGAATGCAAAGTACGAATAAACCGTTTCAAATAAATATATTTTTTATTCCTTTAATTAAATGTTAAGAAAGATTTCTGTTCTCGTATCGAATTTGGCGCGTTAGTACATCGCGGCCCGCCACTTGGTCTATGCTAAAAGTGCTCGCTGCGGCTACACAGTTGCGTGCAAAGAGTTAATAAAAATGTTTATAGTTTCTATTACGTTTATTATTTTAGTGTAAGAGTAGATATATTCTCAGCGTGCGTTTGAACACTGGATGCAGGAGATTCTTGTTCTTCTCTATTGCGCAGGCTTTGGCTTTTGGGAGTTGCGGACGTGAAGTTTTGGCAGTATTATCTTTGGCAAAATGAGCGCAATACTATGTTAAATAGCTTGCAACCAATGTCTGGAATAGTTATTCTTGGATCTTGTAGCAACAAGAAACGACGATTCCGTATGTTTTAGTACTTGCCATACCTACTATTGGAATGAAATAAGTATTACAGCTCACTTAGGACCCTTAAAATTGATCCTCGGTGATTTTGCAGCTGGCTTCTCTAATTGCAATTCTCTCGTTTTATGAGCCTCATTATATCATTCTTTATCTCGCTTCCTTATGGAGGGGAGTGGTACTCATTATCTGAGTCCTGCTTGTTTAAATTCGTTGCTAGATCCAAGACAGTTAAAGCGATTCCCCGGGACATGCCTGAGCCTCACAGTACTCACACTCACAGTTCAGTTGTAAGCCACTGCTAATCCTGGCTTACAGGAGTTACAGTGGTGGGTAAACCTGACAGCCTGCTGTATGAAAAATATACGAAGGCTGAAAAGGTGGATTTTGTAAAGCAAGTGCATGTAATGACGTAATGTCGATTGTATTACTGCCTTATATTGCCCATGTACATGAAATCATTTGGTAGTTTTTGAAGTTGTTAGATCAAGGAGATCGTGTTATTATGTTGAAATCGTGATTAAATGTTGCTGGGAATTATATTTTATTTAAAGAACTGGTTTTGCTGTTGATACAACGTGTCGTTTTGTAATTGTTCGTTCGATATTTTTAGATGTTAATTTATTGATTAGATGGTGGAAGTTTAGTAATTATTTTGTGTTCGTGTAGACACTGTAGACTATCGTCATCAATTGGACCTTCCATCGAGGAAGTTATTTAACCAGGTATTTACCATTTATATTTTTTATCTATAAAATAAATAATACTGTATAATTGGTCGGCTGTAAGATTAGGTTAAGTTTGGCTATGTAAATGCCCTTCTATTACATAATGTTTGTTTGTTTTGTTACTGTGTGCAATGGAGAATACGTGTATATAATGTATACATTAAAAAAGCTTCATGGGCTTACTGTAAACGCCAGGTTAACAATAGGTATATATAAATAAAGTATATGTAGTTATAATTAGTCTTAACTGCCGTTAGTGTAGTGGTAGCGTTTTAAATCGCAAATAGTAAGGTCAAATCCCGCTCGAGCACATAAAGTGCTTTTCTGGATCTTTCTGGCAAAAAATATTACTCGGTAAAAGCTCGGAGTTTGCAAGTATGCTGTGTTGTATGCCCATAGCTCGGTGAGCACTTAAAGCAGCCGATCTAACACTGACGCCTCCCTGGTTGTGTCTGATTTTACGCCTTATCAGACAAGTATGTGTGTGTGGGATGAGAGTCGAGAGTACAGCCGTGGAAGTGAGGCCGGCCATGGACAAAAATAGACAAAAAAAACGATATAATTATTTTTTGAATCGTAATTTCAGACATCCATATATTTTCTTACGTAACTGGCGTAAGTTTCAGTAGTACACAATCAAGTACAAAAAAGTTGTTAGTAATTTATTGGTAACGAAAACAGGTTACATTACACTATACCGATTAAGGTCTACTTACTATTTCTATGCACGTGCCCAGTACACAATAAAAGGGCTGTCGATTGATCTCGCTAACATTCTGAGAATAACGGTATTTTTCTCTTTTAATAATATCCCTGGACATTATTCCTACACGGCCATCTGATCCCAAACTAAGCAGAGGTTGGAGTTGGTGCTACCACGGACCCTACTCATCATCGATGTATTTCCTTTCCTTATGTATAAGTCTAGGTCACTATCTAATGATTCTTGAACTTGTCTTATTAATCAAGCCCCTTTAGTGTATGATCTTACTTAACTAGTTCTTGAAATAAATTGCAACATAGCGTGTCAATTACTTGTCCGAGGAGATAAAGACTGAAGCGTCATTCGTAGCCATTCTTGTATGTACTATGTTTGTACTATGGAAACCAGATAACTGATATATTACATGTATTACTTTTCTTTTGTAGTAAATACATACTTATGTAGATAATTAGACCCAGACTCAGGACAAACAGACATGTTCATGCACACCAATATCTGCCCTGGGGCTCTACCGGCTAAGTCGCCGAACATCGATTTCTTAATTGGCGTTCAAATAAATAAAGGTTAAAAATGACTTAGTATATCGTTAAATCGGCTTCCATAAGCACATCGCACTTTTAAAACAAAAGTGGCATTATACGAAATTATTTTTATTGGACTCTTTTTTCGAAATAACTACATTATTTATTATTACAGTTGCAGTTTGTAACTAAAAGTAAGATAGGTCAACTGTTAAATAATGCTAATTGCAGTACTATATTTCATTACCTGGCCTAGATATAATACTGCATTAAATCATAATACTGCATCAAAAACATGAAACGGTCATACTGACAAAATACTATTTTTGTATAATGCCACTTTTGTTTTAAAGGTGCGACATTTTAGCCCCTGCCCGTGCGTTTAGAGCCCCTGGGTGGGAATCGAACCTACGACCAGCGGCGTAAAAGGCAAGCATCTATCAATCACGCCAACCGGCCCGTCGACAGTCTTACTTAAGTAGTTCTTGACATATATTTTGTCTGATCATCATATTAATAATTGAAAACAGCGTGTAATTGTAATATGGCGCGTCGATGATTTGTCCGAGGAGATAAACACTGAAGCGTCATTCGTAGCCATTCTGTATTTTATCACGCTTTTTACTAGCTTCAGTAGTCACTAACTATGTGGTAGAAACCGACGTTCGGCGAGGTTAAGCAGTTGGCGAACGGTCACTCTGTTAATGGTGACCGCAATACGATGTGTGAATACGGGCGTAGTCATGCTTTGGAGGGCACGTGATTTCTTCGGTCCCGGCTATATATGTATATAGTCATTAGAGAACACTGCCATAAATATGCTAAAAGCTGTAATGTATTGCAATTTGCCACGGTCAATACTACTCTGTACAAGCATAATATAGTTACTTTTACCTTGATACATACTTTGCTGTGTGGTGACGGCGGCGAATATCAGAATATTATCACCCCATCTCATCCCGTTCTTAGAAGTCGACCCGAGGTAATATCTATCAGAGGACGGGCAGCAGCTTCTTTCTGAGTACTATGACCATCTTACTGCGATCGCCAACCGGGCTGCCAATGCAATGCTCTTGGGGAGGCTGCTCCAGCAGTGGACTTTTTTTTTACAGCTGTTTTGATGATGATGATGCTAATAAATTTTCGAAGAATCGTTCAGTCGAAGTAGCGTTTGGCTAGAAAAGGTTGTTTCGCAATAAATTCCATTCGAACAATCGTTCAGTCGACTTTCCGTTCATCAAACATATGACTCTCGAAACGACGTTACGAACCGGATGATAATATTTATACATGCCCACTACTGCCTCGTTGATCTAGCGGCAGCGTATTCAACCGTAGATAATGAGGGCCTGGGTTCAAATCCCTGATAGGATGAAAAAAGTGATATTGGGATATTATCGTCAAGAAAAATTCTCAGTACAAGCCTGGAGTATGGAAGTTGGACGTATTACACCCCTTTGTGCCTTGGAGACTACGTAAAGCCGTTGGTCCTGTACTTGAACTCTTGTGCCAGGTACCTAGACCATTCCCTTGGGTTCGCTGGCGTTTGGAGGAGGAGAGTTTGTCTCTCATGTATTTATCGTCGAAAGTATACTAAGCCTATTGATCAATATTCTAATACATTTTTCGACTAAAATTACATTTTTGGGAAGCATATTAGAATATAGACTTGGCCTTATTATTTATATTATAAAATTGGCTTTTATAATTAAAATTTATAAAATTGTAGATATGTACAGACGCCAGCAAATCAAGTCTACGCCAGCAAATCTACCCCAATCTGTCAAATTTACCTAATTCAAAGTGAATCTTATGCTTAAGTGATAAGTTGGAAATCTATAAAAGATAGTAAATCTGACAGATTTCTTTCTGTCTGTACGTTTTCGTGACAGTAATTTTTTGTGTGAATTTGATTAGGTTGTGGTAATAACTTTTGGTTTCTTTGGTGGCTATTAAATTGCACAGATGAACATTATATTCGATTTTTATAGCGTGTTTTGCATGTCTCTTTTTTCATGCGAATGCTATTTTCGCGTTAGTGTTATTTGCGTCTAAAGCTAACACATGGTCACGTGCGTTATCATCATCATACTTTATCTAAATATCACTGAGTTGTTAACCTTTATGAAGGAAAGGTTGTTGGTTGTTTACGATTCACATAAAGGGCCGTGTTTATTTATACGAGAAAATTTTAAAAGTCAATGGAGATTGGAGAGCGATCAGCGGTTTAAGTGGTATGATTTACTGATGGTTCTTTTTTAATTATTAAATCAACAAGCCATATTAAGCTTGCTTGCTTGCTTATCGTATGGGTAGTGGTAACTCTAGTGTCAGAGTTGCTCAAGCCGCCCAAGTAGGCCTCTGACCCATTTATGGATTGACCGCGAGCCTAGTTACTTAACCTCGCCGATCTTAAGCTAGCCGGTGTCCATTAGTTGGATAATCAGCACAGGTAGCGTCAAAATTGTATTTATGGTTATTTGTAAAACACCAAGAACCTCGCAGCACTAAATAGCTAACATCATAAGCAACAATTTATGTTCTAAGAGTTCGGACATAACTCAATACAAGAAATAATATAATCAAACGGACGACTGGCGACCAGAGGAATGGGTCAAGTTCAAAGGCGATAGCGCAGCACGCTCTTTCCCGCGCCCTCGCGGGGGTATACCTATTTGCGTTTTCTTTGTGATGCGCTTAGAGTTATAAACAATCAGGCGGGAATTTAATTTAATACTTATCATTTAATGAAAATTAAATGTAACAAATTATAAAAAGATGTAGAACAAAAGTTGTTGCTTGTGATGTTAGCTATCTAGTCCTGAGAGGTTGTTGGAGTTTTACAAGTAACCCTGTAGGTATAATAGAAACGTTTGATTCGTTCTAATACAAATGCATTCCTTTTTGCAAGGGTTCTTAAAATGTTGTCTATCATCGAATTCAATTTTTGATTTGACTTGACAATTTAACATTTAGTGTCAGTGTCAATTTGACATTAATGACAGAATGGCCGATTCTATGCAAAATTCTTGCATTAATTTCTAAGTTCTTATGAGACGTACGGGGCATCTTCAGTTATACCGAAATACTTACACTTTCGAACCTGTCAACCAATGCTCCTAGTGCGCGTATTATAAGCAGTATAAGTCGTTTTACAGTTCTATGGCATGACTACAAAGACATGTATATTAGTTTATTTGTATAAAACATAGAATCGCTAGCTGTATATTATATTAATAAACTGTAAGACCATTAAAATCATATACTATATATGCTTCGGTACGAGGACCATAGGCTAGGCGAATATTTCATATAATTTCTGTATAGTCTGTATAATTGTAATTGTCATAGCTATGTATTGTTTTAATGATAGCCTGCTGACCTAAATTAGTAAATTGATAAACGATAAGACATCCTTTCATTTATTGGGAAGGGCATTGAACTTTTATAAATGTGGTGTGTAGTAGGTAATTAAGTTTAATCAATAGAAATACAGAGATATATAAAATGCGAATATCTTTCTATTTTTTTTACTCCAGATTCAATTATTTTCTATAGTAGGTATATAACCTAGGATTGTCCGGCCTGCCAGAGTTCTACAAATATCCTTGACTTTAACAGTGTAAAGGAGGGTATTATGAAAAGAATCCGGAATAATAAATCTTAAGCAAAAATGGTACTTGCAGCGTGTCTTTTTGTGCTTTTTAGGTAATATTTTGTGCAGTGTGCAAACCTTATTGCACCAGAATATGTTGAGGTTGTGTTAAAAATGTGTTTTAATTTATGTCTTTGTAATACGCCGTGTTTTTGTAATACGCCGTCTAAGATTTGGATCAAATTTCTTTATTAAAATGGTTATTAAAATGGTTGGAAGCAATAGTTGCATTGAGACAGGATTTAAATAATAAGGGTACTAGATTAGTTAGGTTTTCCTAAGAGTCATTCCTAGTTGCTATTTTTCTCTACAAACATATTCTTGATTTTCCTCTCTGAATTCGAAGTATGGACCAATGTTATACGTTTGTTTTTTAAAAAAATATATTAATTACATAATTTATAATTATATTATTAATATATTTTTTTAAGATATAAGCCACATTTGATGTACATACATATTAAAGTGCACGCGAGGATAATGTGCGTTTAATATAATGCACGTTAATTTTTGTATTTAAGTACATAATTAAGTCTATATTAAGTGTTAAAAGCGAATGTGAGTGCCAATACAAACCAGTCTTGGTTTAATGGCACAAAACGAATAATAATGTATCGAACATATATATGTATAAATAAAAAAAAAAGAGACTACGCAGGAAATCGGCTTAAAATACCTGTATTGCAGGGACTTCTATGAATATACGATTAACATGCACAAAGCAAACCATTTACGGTATATACTGTTGTCCTGTGAGGCACAGAAGCCGAAACATGAGGTCCCTGAGGTAGTAGCGAGGCAATTATAATTGTACTTTAACCACTGCGTCATTGCGCCATGTGTTGCGTGTTAATGTTTAGATTTTGCGGATAAAACTATTTGGATTGACCCTACAAATATTAGGTCTTTACCTATGAAATTGCCGTTCTGCAGTACTGGCCATTTCAAATCAAAATAATTTTTGTTTGGCTAAGAATTCTAATTTCAAATTAATTTTATTTTAAAAACATGGATTCTTTTTTCCAAAAGTAGTCATTTCTTTATTGATTAGTGTTACATTTTCATCGCATTTCAATCTTTTTCGTCATCATGGATACGTTAAAAATTCGAGTAATTATGGAATATGAGTACCGTCGTGGCAGCAACGCGGCACAAGCGGCACGCAACATCAACGACGTTTACGGAGCTAACACTACAAACCAACGCACCACCTGTTATTGGTTTGCTCGCTTCCGTTCTGGAAATTTCGACCTGAAAAATGAACCTCGCGGTCGTCCGAAGACTGGTCGACAATGACGAATTAAAGGCGGTTGTGGAAGCTGATGATACACAATCTACGGCTGAATTAGCAGCAGCTTTCGACGTTAGCGTCAAAACAATATTGGTCCATTTGCGTCAAATTGGCAAGGTAAAAAAGCTTGACAAATGGGTGCCCCACGAACTCAATGATCGCCAGCGCGAAGTACGCGTCGAGACGTGCCTTGCACTGCTCAACAGACACACAAATGAAGGAATTTTGAACCGCATTGTTACCTGCGATGAAAAATGGATTCTGTTTGATAACCGCAAGCGCTCAGCAAGTTGGTTGGATCTTGGTTCAGCACCTAAACAATGCCCTAAACGAAAACTTACCCCTAGAAAAGTGATGGTCACTGTTTGGTGGTCTAGCGCCGGTGTGATTCATCACAGCTTCTTACCAAACGGGGTGAGCATTACTGCAGATGTGTACTGTGAAGAACTGAGCACAATGATGGAGAAGCTGGCGCATCTCCAACCAGCATTGGTCAATCGCTCGTATCCGCTGCTCCTGCACGACAACGCGCGACCTCATACTGCACAGCAGACGGTCTCCAAGTTGCAAGAACTGGGGTTGGAAGCTCTCCGTCATCCGCCCTACTCACCAGACCTTGCGCCTACAGACTACTACTTTTTCCAGAATTTGGATAACTTCTTGGCGGGAAAAAAATTCAATACCCGAGAGGCAGTACAAAATGCCTTTGAAGAATTTGTTGCCTCCCGTCCAGCTGATTTCTTTAAGAAGGGCATCAATAAACTGCCACTGCGATGGCAAAGATGCATTGATTGCATGGGTGATTACTTCGATTAATACAAATAAAAAAATTCATGAAAAAAATTCGTTTAAATTTTTTCATACAAAACGGCAATTTCATAGGTAAAGACCTATTATATAAAGAAGCCGATTTCAATTTACAAAAAAGGAGATTTGAAATAAAACGGTCTGGCGTAACCTATTTTGCTGCCGATTGATTACTGTAAAATTTAAACTGGTTCTCTTCTGGAGGAGGAGATAGGAGAATTTTGATTTTCCTATTGTTTTCTTTTTAACACATACTTGGGAGTCCTGTACGTGGAAATGGGATCCACGTATAGCCAGGCTCTAGCCTGTCCTTTCAACCACTTACATAATATTGCATCGAAGCTACCTGATGATTTGTTGTATTCATTCAGTGTTATTGTACTAGACGATTCATATAAGTACTTTTTGTTCTAAGACTATACGTATATTTTTCGAGTCTGACAAACATGGTGTGGTGGCTGAGCGGTTAACGCACATGCCGGATACCCCGTGGTTCGTGAGTTCGTTTCCCACCCGTACTTAAAGGAGACGGATACGTGTTCAAACAATATTGGGCTCGGATGTAAAAAGATAAAAGCGGTGTCAATTAATGGGTCTATAAATTATCAGCCAATCACTAAAAATTCCATGGATTTTTTCAATCTGTGAGCAGAGTAATAAAAGATTTAGTACTTAATAGAGAGGTTATGTACCAACCTACACTAAACAGCTGATTTTTAAGGGCGTTTGCTATTTAATAGTAATCCATGTCCAGTATGTTAGCAAAAGTCGTACACGTTAAGCAATATCAGAAGTCCGTAGAGAGAATGCAGTTGTCGAGGCATATATAAACAAAACAATAAAAAATACTCAAATCACACACGCACTAAACGATACGAGAAACGAGTGACGGATCATAGATTAGGATTCAAAATCTGTCACCAGTCACTGTCAGCATAGATTAAAAATATAGTTGCCAATAACTAATAAATCGATTTGGACGATAACCGATATTATGATTTCTATTTATTTTGTTGATATTTAATTTTTTACTGTTGACATTATGTTAATGTATTTAATAATTATTATGATTAAATCGGTTATCTGGTGTCTGGTGCAAAAGTTATATAGTTCGAAATAGAAAAATATAACGCTTTTTTTAAACCATATCTCAACTTATTACAGTTAGGCCCAGAAATCCCCGTCTCCTTTATACAATTCATTTTAAAGATAACTTAAGACTATTCTATTTAGACAACAGAATCGTTATAATCTCGATTTTGATAATGTAGTTAGCTAGTCTCCCTCTAAATTGACCGAAATTCGGCCAGGAACAACTACATATATTATTCGCAATTACTTTAAAATAATGTTCTTTTGTTTTAGGTGCATCAAAGTTGCCTACAACGGTGGGTGGACGAGAAACAGAGGGGTAACATAACACGCAAGGTCCTATGTCCCCAGTGCAAAGCTGAATATATTGTAGTGTTCCCATCTATGGGCGCGTTCGTCGCACTTCTGGATGCCATGGAGGAGATCACACACAAAATCTGCCCCTTCATCGCTGGAGGAGTGTTGCTTGGATCTATATATTGGATCGCGATAACTTATGGAGCTGTTACTGTTATGCAGGTTAGTCTTTGTGCTACAATAACATTCATCTTTACTTCTTCTGATGTAAGAGAGCGTTGTGGTGTGAAAGAGGAGTAGCCACAAAGATTTTAAAAGGTATGTTGAGATGGTTTGGGCATTTAGAAAGGATGAATGAAAGAAAATTGACAAAAGAAGCATACCTGGCCTGTGTGAATAGTATGACCGGAAGGGGAAGACCTAGTAGAACATTCTCTGACCAAATCGGAGATGTACCCAAGTAAGGCCCTAGACCGGCGAGCATGTATGAAGAATATAATGACAGTAAACGAGGCAAAACAGGTGTGGAAAGATCGTGATTGTTGATATGTTTGTACTTATTTTCGTGGACACTGCTTACTTTGGTGTACGAGTTGTGCAAGTCGCCAATTAACAGCGTTTTATTGGCTTCCAATAACGACCAACGCATTCGCCGCATCTTGTCAATTGCTTGCGATGAGAACAGACAGATTTTTTCATACTTCGAGCAGATTATTCTAGTAATTATGGTACATGTATAGGTAGTATGAAGATAGATAAAATATAAATAGATAATATAAATATAGGTAATATATAGGTCAGACCCTGTAGAGACGGTAATCCACACTTCCATGATGAGACGTTTCGGAGCTCTCAGTTCTGATATTGAAGGATCTCGTAAAATATCGAGTCGAGATAGTCTAGTGGTTAAACCGTTGCGTTACAGAGTCAGTGTTACGAGTTCAATCCTGCCCGACTTTTCAAATTTATGTGCGTTTTAGAAAAAACAGAAAAGGAAAACGTTGTCAATAAATGTTCTTGATAGCATGTGAGCTCTCCCAAACCGCTCTAGACCTGCATGGTACCATGGCATGGCTAATGCCTGTCCATTGTGAGAAGAGGCCCTTATCCTGAAGTGGGGTAGTAATGGGCTGCATCATCAAAACATCTTTGGTATAGCCATACATAGTATCCATCCTTATAAGGTCATTTCCAAGCGTGCCGCGCCGGTCACCGGTACAGGTTTAGGTGACCTTTTGGAGTTATTATAGACACCTATCTACAACATGTAACGTAATTAACGCACACCCTCAAACGCCCCAATTAGAATATTATGTTGTAATCATAATACATACACTGAATTTTTAATTTGACATGTATATGCATTGTTATTTACTAAATTAGTTTCTTGGAATAAAGTTTATTTTTCTTTATTTTGTATTGAATGATGGCATTTGTATGAATACAAATAAAACTGCGGTTTTAAAAGTCTTATTACTTTGACTTACGGTCCATTTCAATTTGTTTCGACTGTACAGTACGGTTAATATGACAATAATTTCCGTAGTTTTAATTATTTTGGTATAAAAATTACCTATATTAAAAATGGCATAAATTGATTCAGTAAACGATTCTGTACAAACTATTTACAGGATGTGCGTTAATTAAGTTACATGTTGTATATTATATTATAATTGATGGTATTTTGTATTGATAAAGTGAACGAATATCGATCCAGACACTGATATGTCTAGTACATAACAATGATTTCAATTTCAATTTGAATGTTTTGGTGAATAGGTGGATAATTTATTGTTACTGGTCGACATTCCTACATAGACTCACGCCTGTTTCCCAGAGGGTAGGCAGAGACTGGATTTCCATATGTCACGATCTTTGCACACCTCTTTTGCTTTTTGATTTTTACTTTACGCTTTATGATTTCTTCCAATGGTAGACATGGATTGATAGATCTATGAAAGTGACAGTGTATTTACAAAAAGTTTTTATTTTCTTAGGTGGTAGCAAGTTTGTGAAAATGAATCCAACTGGAATGCAGTATTAATTCTATATTATAATGTAATGTAAAATTTCAAAAAAGCTTCCACTAAACCTCAATCCTCACACAGAAACGTCAGTTGTTGCAAATAAAATCCACCATCTTTTCCTCTTAAAATAGGTCTAAACCACGGGCCGATGCGGTTTAAATTTTAACATTAGGTACTTAACCACCGCTAAACCGCGTGTCAAAGTTAAATTGCGTTTTTACATGAAATTTTTGATAACCTATGGATAAGCGGCCGACGTAAATTTAAGTAGCGTTTGTAATAAGGCTGTTAGGGTACATATATCTTTTTGCAGTCGCGTTCAATATTATTTGTACGTAGGTTATTTGTTGTTTGAATTTTCTAATCGTTTGTTAGAATAAGTTGGGCCGGTTATCGGTTATTAAAACAGCAATTATTATCGTAGACAAATAGATTATATTGTTTACTAGCTGTGCCCCGCGGTCTTACGCGCGATTGCCTTTATAAATTATAACCTGTGTGACATTCGGATAATATTACTACAAAGTGTCATCAAAATCCGTTCGGTAGTTTTTGCGTGCAAGAGTAATAAACATCCATATATTTATACATCCATACTCACAAACATTCGCATTTATAATATTAGTAGTTATCATGTTTATGTTGTCATATATATGTGAAACTATCTAGCCCTCTTATGTTTTTGCATAAACCGGAATTACAATTTTATTACTGCCGGGTTTAAATACGACACGATCAAGGTGATCGACTGTATGTATATATGTCTTCGATCTACCGGTTCAGTGAAAAACTTTGTTATAATAGTGTTTCTAGCCTTATTTCGGCTACGGCAGCCTATTTTAATGGAGAGCCCACTACTTGGAGCCCCGAGTAGTAGAGCAGTCTAAATGGACACTTGCCATCTGTGCGGGAAATATTATAGTGCACGAGTATCTGCGCAAACAGAAGGACACTTTCTATTCCATCACTACTTGGGGCCCTGAGTAGTAGAGCAGTCTAAATGGACACTTGCCATCTGTGCGGGAAATATTATCGTGCACGAGTATCTGCGCAAACAGAGGGACACTTTCTATTCCATCACTACTTGGGGCCCTGAGTAGTAGAGCAGTCTAAATGGACACTTGCCATCTGTGCGGGAAATATTATAGTGCACGAGTATCTGCGCAAACAGAGGGACACTTTCTATTCCATCACTACTTGGGGCTCCGAGTAGTAGAGCAGTCTAAATGGACACTTGCCATCTGTGCGGGAAATATTATAGTGCACGAGTATCTGCGCAAACAGAGGGACACTTTCTATTCCATCACTACTTGGGGCTCCGAGTAGTAGAGCAGTCTAAATGGACACTTGCCATCTGTGCGGGAAATATTATAGTGCACGAGTATCTGCGCAAACAGAGGGACACTTTCTATTCCATCACTACTTGGGGCCCCGAGTAGTAGAGCAGTCTAAATGGGCACTTGCCATCTGTGCGGGAAATATTATAGTGCACGAGTATCTGCGCAAACAGAGGGACACTTTCTATTCCATCACTACTTGGGGCCCCGAGTAGTAGAGCAGTCTAAATGGACACTTGCCATCTGTGCGGGAAATATTATAGTGCACGAGTATCTGCGCAAACAGAGGGACACTTTCTATTCCATCACTACTTGGGTCCCCGAGTAGTAGAGCAGTCTAAATGGACTCTTTCCATATGTGCGGGACATATTATAGTGCATAAGTGTGTGCGCAAACCGAGGGACACTTTCTATCGATCACTCGCATGATCCGATAGGATGTCTAGCGACCCGACCGGCAAGAGGTTAGGTACAGGACCGACGGCGTTTACCTGCTGTCCGAGGCACGGGTGTGAAATACCGCCAACACTCAGACTTGGAGCTTCTCCTGAAAAATTGACTGATCTTTTAGGGGATGTACAATGTCAATGAAGCTTTTGATACACAATGCAACACTGTTCTACTCGATAAGCCCTGGCGATATTACTGACTTTTAAAATTCATGTCCGTATTACGAATTGATAATTAATTTCTAATACGGACATGAATCCGTAATCGATCGGTGTGGTTTAGTAACTAGGCTCGCGGTGGGTCCGTAGAAGGGTGACCGCCAAAGTAGTTTAATTTCTAAGCGTCTCCGTGATTCGGAGGGCACGGTAAACTGGCGGTCCCGGTTGTAGTCATTAGTCAATAGTCGTTAAGCCGTGTCACAGGCCTACAGAGCGGCTTGAACAACTTTGACACTAGAGTAATCACTGCCCATACGATAAGTAAGTGAGAACAGTAAAAGTCGGTGGCCTTCAGTTTGAACTCGAGATCACTGAGTCCATAGTCCCAACGGTCAAACCATTAAGGCTATCTCTGATTCACCTAGAGCACAACATAATAAATACATATCATTTGCTATTATTAGCTTCAGAAGCCCTTCTTGTAAAGGTGTAAGGTTATCGTGAGGAAACCGCATGCCTGAAAGATCCCCAAAAATGTTCTTGACGGCATAATATGAAGTCTGCCAAATCGCACTAGATTAACCTTTTGGACTATGGCCTATTTTAGAGGCTTGTGCCCTGCGTAGGACAGTAATTGGCTGCATCTTTTACAGGCCTGTTGGCGTGGTTGGTAAACGCTTGCTTTTCACGCCGGAGGTCGTGGGTTCGATTCCCACCCAGGGGCTTTACCGGCTAAGTCGCCGAACTTCGATTTCTTAGATGGCGTTCAAATAAATTAAGGTTAAAAATGACAATCGAAAATGAAAATCGGCTTCAACGTTGACAATCGATTCCGGATCATTTATGACTTCAGATGTGCTCATGGAAGCCGATTTAACGATTGATGAAGTCATTTATAAACCTTTATTTATTTGAACGCCATTTAAGAAATCGAAGTTCGGCGACTTAGCCGGTAGAGCCCCTGGACAGATATTTGTTTGTCCTGAGTCTGTGTGTAATCTAATATATAAAATTATCGTGTCACAATGTTCGTTTCCTTACTCCTCCGAAACCAAATTTTATATGCATATTCAGTTGGTCTGAGAATCGGCTACTATCTATTTTTCATACCTCTAAGTGATTAGGGTTGTTTACCCTTAAATTTTCTTTTTAATTTTTGGACAAAATTTTTTGTCTTTATTTTTCTATAATGTGGCATTATAAAATACATACAACCTTAAATTTTTACCCTTTTATCACCAACTCCTATTTTTTAATAGCCATTTTACTAATTTAATCATCTTTCATCTCGCTCGATAACTGATTAATTATCGTCTTTTTTGTAAATGTTTTTCACTCTATTTCGATTAATATTTCCCTGAGCTTATGGCACATCTAATTTTTTTTATCAATAAATAACTTTAAAGCGGGTAAAACCGCGGGGAACAGCTAGTTACCTATATAAGTACGTATTTACAAAAGAAAAGTAGTATATGTAGTATATCAGTTATCTGGTTTCCATAGTACAAGCTCTGCTTAGTTTGGGACCAGATGGCCGTGTGTAAATAATGTCCCAGGATATTATTAGACGCAGGAGAATTGGCGTCTCCAGTTGACGTGACAAATGGGTTTACAATAAGTAGAAGTCGTTGCTACAAGCTGAATAATTGTCCCTTATTCAAAGAATTGTTGTGGTTATTGTAAATTTCCAAGATGACCTCAGTTGACCTGCCACCACAAAATTACCGGGTAACCCTATTTTTTCATGAGTTGGTCACGAGTTTCTTTATTTTGCTAATCAATTAGCAAGTTAACAACGGTTAGAATTTACGGGTCCTTTGTTGATGACGCAGGCTAACTTATATTTGCTTACAACGGTCTTTGGTAATGGTGACTTATATGTTAAAAGTGAGACATTGGCACTCTTCGTGTAGGTGTGTGTGTTTTAAACGGTCCAAACAGTATAAAAGTCAGTTTACAGTTACAGTCATAAAAAAACCCTAAATCATTTGATCTATTATTCACGTAACTATGTAACTGAAAGACCTGCATAGGATATTTCAGTTTCGATATGTTTTTCCTTATTCTACATATTATAGGCATATTATACATGCATACAAAGACTTACACTGTTGATCCTGACTTTCAGAAGTTGCAGTGGTGGGTAGGTAGGGGTGATGGACTGGTCCCGATAAAAAAAAATGTTGTCCTGAATTGAAATGAATCAAGTTTTTTTTATTAGTTTTGTTTTGTATTGATCAAACATGGTAGCGCGGATTTATAATTGTGTGTTATGCCGTGACATTTTCGGAATGTAAACTTTAGTCATGCATACTTATTAGAATAGGTATCTTATATCCAAATAAAATTGCACTCTAATTTAAATTGGTAAGTTGTAATTAGGTACAACAAATTCAAACTACGCGTACAATTGATAACATGCTAAACTATCCATTTCCGATTATCCTAGTTGATTTGATTTTGTTTTGGGAATAACGTGAAGATGGATAGGCAGGTCTTTCGGCTGATATGATGATAATGATGATTACGTCATAGATTTTCCTTATTGTGGTTTGTGACCCCACCTGCTTTGTTGCTAAGATATTTCAAGTAATTATAAATAATAAATATTTGTGTATTTAGATCACTCCAAGAACCATACTCAGACACATACTTACCGTAGCTTACAGCAATTTGGTTTTATTTGGTAATATATTCAATCAGTTGTTTCTTTTAAATCTGAATACGTGAGACCAATCCGAATTTGCATTAATTATATTTGCATTGATTATTGAGACATTTGTCAGAAGTAACCTTGGAAATGATTACTGTTTCGTCAAATTTGAAAATTGTGGTTTTAAAACAGACATCCTGATTCTTTGTGGTTGGGATTCACGTTGTTCGCGAAACTGCTTATTCTCATCATATTGACAAAACCATAGATATGATTACTATTGTGATTAGACCTGCCAATATTTATTTTTCTCGTCATATTGGCGAAATCATATATAACGATTTAACTAGAACTGCGAGTATTTATATTTAACTGTGACATTTGACCATACGACTATGATTATGTATGCAAATGTATGTAAGCAAATTAAAAATACTGGTATATTCGGGCTGCGCCACAGTGACAATTTCGATGAGTTGCAATCCATTCGTTGCTCCAGTAATTTAGCGCAATAAATGCGCTGAATCCAATCTTACCGAAACCTGCACGGCTAAAACGGCTAGTATGTCAATACTGAGATTGGACCATTACCACCACATGGCGGGTTTAAATTATTCCTTTTTGCATTACCTATTCTTAAATTAGAGTTTCATATTACGGTATTTTACGGAACCTCTTGAAGGGTGTGCAGGCCAATGATTTATGCTCTTAGAGAATGTCGTTGCGGTTATATACCAGCGTTCAGTTTCTTGAATTTTTCCACCTGAGTGGAAAATCATAGAGATTTTACATAGCCTCATAGAAAGTAGTCGACCGGATTGTAGACTACGCAGGACGACCACGAACGCCATAAATTGAACGCAGAGCACGGAACGTTAGGAGACTTTAATAATAACAATTTATATGCGTTGTTAAAGTGAGTAGCGTTCCATAGTAAATGTCACGTTTAGATATGTATCCATGCCAAATTTGACAGTAGGTATACCAAGATGGCCGCTATGCGCTGGCAAAGTTCGCGCGTCCCTATTGACATCCCTTTACTAATGCGTATGAAACGGCTTTCTGAAGAAGAAAATACAGTGTTTAGGTAACAAATTGCAATCTCATCTTCGAAGTATTGTGGAGGATTACTGTACATCAGAAGTATAGTTTATTTCTGTTGAACGCATGGTTACTTTCTTTTGTAACCTTGTTGCCTAACACATTGCGCGGGTCAAGTCGAAAAACGAAACCAATGCAATGTGATGAACGATATTTTTATATCAAAGGTTTTTGAAGTTAAACTCATTTACGTGCCTGCGCGTGACCTGGGGAGTAAACTGGTGAATGCGTTACGAGAACGGTACGAATAGAGTGATCGGTCGAGACGAAGAGAAGTTGAGAGGGAGATATCAAGTTAGTAAATATAAAAAGAGAGGGGGCTATGTTTTGTATATTACTGTAGGGGCATACATTGTCTTTATCTCTTAGCCAGTTACGTTTGAAGTTTTACTTCATTCGTGGGGTCTAAAGCATGCTCATTTTTTATTAGATTTTTCATTAAAGACAACGCCTGCACTGGGGTTATAAATCCCTGTATAGCGGAGGACTTACAATGATGTAATTAACGGACACAAAGTACACCCAGACTCAGAACTATACTTTATGGGTCACATAAATAGTTTTACTGTGCGGGGATCATACGCGAACACGAGAGCGCTAAGGTGTTAAGGTGACTGTAAGGGCCAGCGCAGACAGAGAGGAGCGCATCGGAGAGGATTTTATTAAGGCATTAGAAAATCAACTTTAAAATTATTTAAATAAAGTGTATGTATGCTTGAACACTATAATACGCGAGACTGCGCGAACATTTTGTCAGGTTCAAGCATATATGCTCTTTATTCCTATAGCTCTAAAGTTGATTTTCTAGCCTTAATAAAATCCTCTCCGCTGCGCTCCTCTCTGTCTGCGCTGACCCTAAGGCCGCACTTGACTGCACGTGTGTAAATGAGTGTATGTCAGGCAACTGTAAGGCCGCACTTGACTGCACGTATATAAATCAGTTAGATGGCACATAAACACAGACTTCAGCTATCTGTTGGATATAAAATTATCTTCTTTTGTTTTGAGGAATGCGTATCGGTCATTTTGTGTAATCAATATTCCAAAATACATACATACATACATAGACTCACGCCTGTTTCCCAGAGGGGTAGGCAGAGACAACGGACTTCCATTTGTCACGATCCTTGCATACCTCTTTCGCTTCGTTTACTGACATTATATTCTTCATACATGCTCGCCGGTTTAGGGTACTTCTGACCTAACCTTTTTGAAGTACGTCTCCGATTTGATCAGAGAATGTTCTACGAGGTCTTGGCCTTCCGGTTGTACCATTCACACAGGCCAGGTATACTTCTTTTGTCAATCTTCTTTCATTCATCCTTTCTAAATGGCCAAATCATATTCCAAAATATTCATAACAATTTAAGCTTACTAACCAAAAGGGTTTGGTGATCTGTTATCCTCATATTTAGTAAGATTATAAAGAATATTATAAAGATAACTATTAGTTAGTTGAGATTTTCTTACGATTATGTTATTTAGATGCCGTTGAATCTAAAAACGCCTAACTATAGCACCTATTTTGTTTTGCAGCGTAACTAACTAAAATGAATTCTAATACATGCGAACGCGAAGTTGCATAAGCTGCGGAACCACTTACTGTCTAGATTTGTGTTTCTGACCCAGTAGGTAGGCACATAATATTATGTTGTTATATCAGCGCTTTCTCAGGAATATTCACTTCCTAAAGATGTTTCCAAGGGGCCATAGAAACAACGACCGCACTAAGGACAAAAATCCCTGTATCGCGGGGACTTTACAAAATGCAATTAATGTACGCAAAGGACACCTAGACTCGGATCAACAAAAAAATATCTTCCCGACCGAATTTCGGCCACGGCGGCCACTCTCCATGGAGATTAGCCAATAGCGCAGGACATATTATAGAGTACAAGGGTGTGTGCAAACACAGGGCATCGACTGCTTTACCTGCTCTCCGAGGCACGGGGGTGTATTACCGCCAACTCCGAGACTTCGGGCTGATACTGAAAAAAATATTTTTACGGAAATATCCCAAAATCACTTTTTGGTCCGATTCGGGATTTGAACCCAGGACATTCATTAGCTGCGGTTGAACACGTTACCGCTTGACCAACGACGCAGCCAGCAGCAACTATGGGTCACACGAATACTGGTTCTGTGCGTGGATCGAACTGAAACCTGAGGGCACGGTGCAGAGGTACTAGTAGTAGCGTGGTACTACATGGAACTGTGTCGTAATAACTGTGTCACTAGCGCTGTCTTTCTTTAATTTAATTTGATCAACTTTTTTTTATAATTCAGTTTTACGGCTCTGGCTTCTTCGGCCTTATGAGCCTTCCGTAAAATATATTTTTATTTCATTTATTTTCGTCATGTCAAGTAAAGTCCGTCACAGTCAAGTCATACATAGCCCTTGTCGTACCCCAGTAAAGCAGTGGAGACTTTATTAGAGGCTTATATGGAGTTTTAGATTCAATACAGAAAATCGCAATTCACGGCAATATGGCACTTTCTTCCACTTGTGTACGTTGTCCGTGATGTTATGTCTAAAAATCCACCATATTTACGCATAAAAACGATGCGTCTTTTTCCGCGTTGGCGCCTTAACTCTAATTTGATTAAATTCAGTTAGGGCTACCAGATGTAAAATCAATAGCCTGATTTCAATTGAAAAATCCTGATGTTTTTTACGGTGTGATAATTTTCTCCCTACCGTACTTACTAATTTAAAAAAGTCGTAATGTAATAATGGTTTTATACACTGTTGATCTCGCTTACGAGTCACATCGCACTCATAGAGGAAAAGCGGCTGAAATAATTTTATAAAAAAAATATCCTGTGATTCCGTGAGATTAGCAAAGACGCAATCCTGAGAAGTGTCCAGAATTCCTGAAATCTCTGGACAAATCGTGAGATGTGGTAACCCTAATCGCAGTAAACATAATTATTTAGCTATGTTAGTGTATATAAGTAACCTCTATCTTAGGAAAATTTTATATTTACCATGGAGGGCGTAAAGTCTCGGCAGTAGCAATTCTAATTAAGAGGCTGACGACACTCATTATATTGTATGACACTATTCTCGTCTATATATTCTTCCGAGTACGGGTCAAAATAGAGTGAACGTAAAAGCAATAAAAATTTAAAAAAGCAGGGTGAAACATAATAAAATCATTGATTGCAAGGAATATACATATAGGTATGAAAAATGTTAAACAATAAAGATTTTGCTAAACATAAAGACTAAATGCGCTACTTATTAATGAAGTTGTAATATTTAGGGATTACTTTGTTTTAAATATTTTTAAAGGTGCCTTTTTTTATTTATTTCTATAGGGTGAAAGTATAGTGAATCGTGTTTTGAGATCAATGATGTTCTTCAAAAATAGTCTATTTTATGTTGTTAACAAGGTGGATCTCGAAGTATTGGCTAAAAACTTGCGGGAATCCACCAATTTGGCCGATGTTAGCGTCTTAATTAGGGCCACATTGAACTACGTGATGTCACTTCATTTTGTGTGTTATGATTTTGTACACGGTAGACACATTGTGGCCGTGTGGTTTCCGGCTCAGAAAGACAAGGGCCACCCTATACTATCCCGCGGGTGTATAAAAGGCGACTAAGGGATACACCAGGTAGTCGGGTGACGCCACCTGTGTACTAACTAACACCTAACTGCGGTCGGTAACTCGCATGCCAAGCGCGGTGACTACGGCAAACCTCTCCAAATTACAAAGTTATATAAAAACCTTTGGGAGGCCTTTGTCCAACAGTGGACGATATCAGGCTGATGATGATGTGAGACACATTTATAATGATTTTGTATTCATCAAGGATAAAAATAACGTACAGATAACACGTGCGGAGTCACGGTTTAATTATACCAATTAGTTGTTAAGTGTTATTGCAATAATATAATTAGTTTAATTAACGGTGTTATATAAATTTGTTTCCTGGTTTGTGTTAACAGTCGGTTTAGTCTGAAGACGTTCTCGATACAAAACCTGTATATATCTCCAATCCAATCCCTCCAATCTCTAAAAATCCAAGTGTCAAAACGTTTAAATTGCATAATATTATAACACTTGCCGCGGTGAGGAATATTATCCGTGATTTTAAGGTAGTTGATATAGGATCAATTAAACTTTACTGTGGTTTATTATAACTCACGTATTTTATTAAAATAATAATATCACAACACTAAATATACACTTAATATCTTGCGACCACTGACACTGCCAACAGGCCCCAAACTAGGAAGAGACTGTACCACCAAACAACTGATAAACATACTTATATATTTCTATACACATACATAATACAGATAAATTACTGACACAAAACTAATCATTGTGCTAATCAAAAAGATTTTTCCTGGGCGGGGATCAAAACCACAACCACCGGCTGAACAACATGCTCACTAACCGCTAGATTAACACCCCATTATACTTCTCTGCACGAGAAGACAGGCCGGCAGAGCATTTCACCTTGCAATTTGCCATTGAACTAGGATGTTCCCTAAGTGAATACGAGTATATATATAATAATAATCTCCTGGGGCATTATTCACACACAACCATCTGATCCCAAACTAAGCAGAGGTTGTACTATGCAAACCAGATAACTGATATACTACTCTTTTTTGTAAATACATACTTATATAGTTATATATAGATTTTTTACAAGCCTATATCTGTGTCCCACTGCTGAGCAAAGACCTCTCCCTTGGTTTTCCAGTCTTCCCTGTCTTTCGAAATTTCAGGTCATCACACCATCTCCGTTTGGGCCTCACGTCTACGTCAGCCATTTTGAGGGAATCTATTGGTTGTGAACTTGTGATCAGCGCCCATCTGTCTGGATGGTCATTAAACATTTCCAGTGTATATTTAACTTTGTGTTATTGTTTTGGTTACGCTTTTTAATGTGCAACCTTCAACTTCAACAACACATACGAATGAGTTACAGCTATCAATCATGTAGCGCAACTAATTTTGTAATGTGATGTCTTGTTAACTCGTTTCTCTATATCTATGCATGATTTGAAATGGTTGGTACAAGGATTATGGTCTTGGAAATATGTCAGTGGCTATAAATATAGATGTCGCATGTCGGTTCTATCAGACAAGATATAGAAAATAACAAAATAAAGCAACATCTACTGCAACTATTCTAGGTGTTCTAGGCCTGTGATCTGTAATTGATGGTTGGCGTGGTTGGCAAATGCTTGCTTTTCACGCCGGAGGTGGTGGGTCCGATGCCCACCCAGGACAGATATTTGTGTGCATGAACATGTCTGTTTGTCCCGAGTCTGAGTTTATTTATCTATATACGTATATATTTACAAAAGAAAAGTAGTATATGTAGTATATCAGTTATCTGCGTTTCCATAGTACAAGCTCTGCTTAGGTAGGGACCAGATGGCCGTCTGTAAATAATCTCCCAGGGTATTATTATAATTCAGGCTGACAGTAAGTATTTGTTTTTGCCAATTTGGCAATGTAAACGTACGGTACCCTAAAAGAAAATTTAGACCTGTATTTACTTTACGATTTAGTGTTATAGTACCTTCTATAAAGACCCGCCCCTGGCTTCACGCGGGTAGATAGAAATTTGTACTTTACGCCGAATAATGATTATATGGCCAATTTTTTATACTTTGTAATTCCGTAATTTTCTTTAAGAAAATATGATTTGACCGAATGTAAACTTCATATAATGTATTAATAGGCCTGCAAAGCATTCTGTTTTTTGCAAATATTGATCTGAGTGTAGTTAACCAGATACATATATCTCTATACTATAATTTTACATTACAGAAGATTAAAGTGGGACAGACCACATGTAAACTCTTCGTTTACACGTCGATCTTTCAAATTTATTGGTCCATACCTATACACAAAACTATACATGAGAGACAATAGCGTGCCTAATCTGACCAAATTCCGATGTAAGAACATTATTTTGAAATGGTTGGAACCTAAAAACTATGCTGAAACTGAAAACTTGCTTGAATTTGTCATTTAAATATATAACAAGAGAGCCATTAATAAATAATAGGAAAATTTTTAACGTATCTACATATGTATATACCTACTACATGTCATTTAGTTCTACATACATACATAAATTAGTGTTCTATCGCATAACATACTTGTAACTTGTAACAATATTATAACAAATTATTTACTAATGTGTATAGTTGTTTCTATTGCAATATTGGGAAGAGACTGGACCTCACGACACAGGTTGATCCTAGTGTGAGGGCCAGAGAAAGATTGTTTATATGTATTATAGTTGTATATGTCAAATTGTGTCTGTAATTATGTACTATGTGTGTTGAATTGAAATAAATTATTCTTATTCTTACATTAATTGAAATGGGATATTTGATTTTTTTGGTGATAATTCTTCCGAGGCGTATCCGATTTTATGGATTCAGATATATGCTATCACGAGTATGGTCACTAACACCGTGTCAAATTTGAGGAAGATCGGTTCAGCCGTTCAGGAGGAGTGCGATCAGGGTGGCTACAGCCCAAACCGCTGTTCATCGTGATCGTCGTCCAAATAGATGAAGGTTAAATATGACTAAATCATTCTTTCAATCGGCTTCCATGAGCACATGTGACGTCATAAATGGCAAGGAATCGATCAGCGTTGAAGATTTTGATGTAGTCATTTTTAATATTCATCTTTTTGAACGCCGCCGATCATAATAAGCGAAGAATGAATGAGTCCCCTAAGGAAGAGCTTCGTATACTTCGCTTGATTTCAAACAGATACAAAACAAAATCTTTTCTCTTTGTAGAATTAGTAAAATTTCAGTTATTCATTATAAACACAATAGCTGTTGTTAAACCGTTGATCAACCCAAGAATCTGTGCCCTTTCATTGTTGCTTAGCCTTGGCCTCATACAAAGACAATGCACCTTTTCTTAACGTCGCGTCGTCGTCGTCTTTATCAAAATTATTAGGTGGACAAGTTCTTGTAAAGTTTCTAAGTAAAATTTGATTAAAATTAATTTTCGAGATATAAATTAATCTTTCTTTTTTTATTCGTTACCAGTTGATCTCCCCGAACCGTAAGTGGTCGGATAACATACCTAATATACGTCGTCCAACTTCGACAGAATTTAAGGCGCAGTGAAAAATTACATGAGAAAAACGGAAGTACCTATATGAGCTTCGAATGTAGTTTAGCAGGAAATAACACTAAGATGTTTTAGAGTATCTGTAAAATAAATTTGAAAATGATTTCATTTCAATATTGCGTCCAAAAACTCCGTATTTTCAGAGACGACATGTTAACTTTAATTACGACTTAAATTGCGAATCGATTATTCTAATGTAGAAACCGTGCATTTTAAATAGAGTCAAATTTTAACCTAATTTCTATAAATAAAATATAAACAGTGCATACATACGGATTATTTTGCGGTGAACATATTGTCTGGTCGTCAAACCAAAAAATTCTCCATTAGTTGGCTGGTTGGTTGAGATAGATTACTTACAAACTTACATTTACCAGTAAACATTTTTTTTTGATAAGGCTGGGCGAATGCCTACGCATGTCACCCGCAAAAAGTGTCTGCGGGTGGATATGTCGGACTCGTACCGACTAAACCTCACCTGCCGTGGACTTCTCTTGGCGCCTAACGGGAGGAGCCCCGGGAACGCGGGCATGCTGCTCCGGTGCCCCCCTCTTGGCCCATGTCCCAGATTGTCGGGACACGTAACCCTAACCCTATTGTCGACTCCTGCCAGTCCGGCACAGCGACTGTGCCACAAACAGATCGCTGTCTTCCCGGAGCTGCTTGTACATGGCGGCAGTGGAGGACACTTCTCACACTGCCGCGGCAGCCCCGAGGGGAGTTAGGCTAACGGCTGCCGGGACGGATCCCGTCCGATCTCAGCGACCAGGACTCGTCTCTCGGCGTCCTGGGCCCGGCACTTCTCCAGCGTATGCTGGGAAGAGTTACCAGTAAACCTATTAACATAGTCATCATCATCATATTAAAGAACAGGAAAATGTATATTACCTAGGATATATGTACATATAATAAATATGTAGTAGCGTTACGAGATGATACAAAGATTAATTGTAAAGTGAGGCTAAAAAAAAAATTAACGAGGTCTTGTTATATGGAAAATTAGGTAGTAAGAAGTGTATAAGATATTTATAAAAATAAGTTTAAGTAACCTGTAAGAAAAAAAAAAATAAGCGCATCGCCTACGAATTGAGTTAGCCGTTTAGCTAAGAAAAAACAAAGCAATAATATAAAGGTACTCCATTGTCTTTTCTTTAAACAAAAATCTTTTAAATTCCAGGTAGTAGGCCACAGAGAAGGCCTCGAGATGATGGAGTCCGCAGATCCTCTAGTCCTGTTGGTGCTCCTGCCGACCATTCCTGTGACCCTCATCAGTGCCAAGATGTACAACTGGGAAGACTCAGTGCTGCTGTTCCTTAGGAAGTACTGCGCCAAGGTACCGGCGTTGGCGTATATACTGCCGTTTGGCAAGTGAGTATCAAATATTAGATTTATAGGCAGGACCTTTACGCCTTGAAAATAATAAAAGAACCTTTAATCTGAACATAGCGACCCACAATTTCTTTGATGAAAATCGCGTTAAAATACCTAGAACCCTATTGTAACACCAACGGCCCTAATTGTGAACCGGTTAAGGTTCACAATTAGGACCGATAGGCAGGGGTCCCTAAAAAGACATACAAATATTCATCATCCATTCTCATCGAGCTATCGTCAAAAATCGTATTTCATACTAGATGTATGAGATTGGATTATCTACATAATTGTTGTGGCGTGATTTTTTTTAATATTATTTACAAATCAAAGATTATAAGCCGGTCACAAATAATTAATTACTCCCCAAAGAATGGGCGGGGCTACGCTTGGCAGACGGCTTGGCGATCTCAGTTTGACGGTCATAGTTCACAGAAAAATGGTGTTGCCCGTTCTTCGGTAGGTTTCTACGCCCCTCACACGATTAGATGGGGTGATGATATTCTTCGCCGTTACGATATGGATTTTACATTATATATAGCGAATATGTAATGTAAAATCCACTTATTATGAAGTTTATCAAGCCGGGATACAATTTGCACCGCTTTCCCGCCTACAATAATTATGAATGTGCAAGGAGGACAATATAAACAAGTATAATACCCTACACGTGTTTCAATTCTCCCCAGACCATTCTGAAGGGACACTCGACGAAGCTTGACAATTAGTGTTACTAACACTACATATACTGAATTTGTATTTTGATAACCACAAAAATGTACAAATAGGCAGTCATACCCAAAAGTGATTTCTTTTACACAACGGTCGCAAGTAAACGCAATTTTAAACGCGCCTACGACGAGATATAGTTTTGATAACGCGCGTCGACGGCGTGCTTTTATCCTACAGAGCAGTATGCTTTTTGTTTGTATCGATACAAACGCGTGTCTGTATCCCTGCAAACGCGGTTTAAAAAACGCGGTGTGCATAGGCCCTTAGTATATTTCCTGGGTCATTATTAGCGCACGGCCATCTAATCCCAAACTAAGCAGAGCCTGTACTATGGAAACCTGATAACTGATATACTCGTACTACAAATACAACTTTTATTGATAACTAGCTGTGCCCGCGACTTCGTCCGCGTGTTAATTAGTTTATTTCGTTTTTTTTTGTAAAATAAAAGACTTTTTCTAAAATAAAAGTAGCCTAAGTTACTCCTTATTACATCAGCTACCTGCCCATAAAAGTCCCGTCAAAATCGGTCCAGCCATTTCAGAGATTAGCCGGAACAAACAGACAGACAGACAGACAAAAATTGTAAAAAAAATATTTTGGTGTATGTACCGTATATATATTCATATTAATGTAGTAAAAACCGGTTATTTCAATATTACAAACAGACACTCCAATTTTATTTATTTGTATAGATTACACCCAGACTCAGACAAACAGACATGTTATGTGGGAATCGTACCCACGACCTGCGGCGTGAAAGGCAAGCATCTACCAACCACGCCATCCGGCCTTTCATTCTTAGTATCTTAATTCTCTTCTCATATATAACATATCATTGCTGTATAACTAAACTGTTTCATTTTAATACTTTCAGTGTGGACAACGACAGAGGCGCTATAGTGACCGGCCACAACAATCAAAATCCAAATTCAAACCACCATCTTTCCCCCACGCGCATCTTCTGCTCAGCCTTGCTACTCCCAACCATTTCTACAATCATAGGCAAGATATTCTTCCGTTCTATACAGAACAACTTACACAGAACTATATTAGGCGGTCTCACTTATATAACTATAAAAGGTGCTTTAAAAATCTATCACAAACAAATGCTGTACATTAGGCATTCCAGTAGGAAGATTTTAGATTATACGGAATCGAATCTTAAATTATACAGAAGTGCTACCAATAGCACCACCACTGATGGTATGGTGAGTACGAGAGATGATTCCGAACAGGTGGTTTAATTATTGTTAATGTATATGTACATAATGTATAGAGACCTCTATATGGGGCGAAGATACCATTGATGCGTTTATTATCGTCAGTTTTCATAATTTGACAGATAATGATGGCGATTGTCTTAGACTACTAAACTAATTTAAATGTCATTACATCTTTTTCTTATATACCTGGTATGAAAAGAACTTCTATGTATACCCTATACATAGAAATTCCAATCGACGAAATGCGCATGAGCAATGCGTACTCATACGCGAACCCGGCATATTATTGTGGTTTATTTTTACTCAGTATTTAGTACCAAAACTCTCCACGAGGATACTTTTTGTATACCTAATTAGTCTATGTACTTTTCCTTTGCTATCCGGCTCAAAGGACCACATGTAATCAATAGAAATAAAATATTTACTGTGATAACGACAGAAAAACAAAACACAATAATCAAATATAAAAAAGGAAAATTACATAGACCAATTAGGTATACAAAAAGTATCTATGTCGTGGACAAATACTGAAAGTCACAATTAAAAACGCCGCGTCCCTTTCATAATAATAATGTTAGAAGGAAATGTAATTATATTAAAATTAGTTTAGTCGGTGGTAATTGCATGGAATGGGGGGCATTGGCGTCGCTTACCAATTGAACTAATTAATCCCAAGGACAGGACAGTTCGGCGTTAATGGGTTATAGATATATCAAAACTATGTTGGCTGTTATGTTAGGAGTATTGATCTCTTCTAAACATCATGCAGAGAATAAGAGGTAAGATGTTGGGACACTTGATAAGCCATAATCCTTCATAAGAAACATCACGACAGGAAAAGTGGAAGAAAGAAGAGTTTGACAGACTTAAGGTTAAATAATCGAAATCAAATGGAGTAGGGCCGTATCAAGAGGTCAAAGCGCTTCCTGAAGCTCCACCAACAAGAGGAGTATAGTATAATTGTACTTCGGAGGCAGAGAAAGAAAGCTTACCTCGTCAATTTCGTGTTCAGTATATTTGATTAGTAGAATTTACTAAACCGAATCACCAAATAAGTGATGGTAAATTATTTATCGTATTTGACAGATGCTTGCAACTCTGTAGTAGGGTAGTCCCCGAGAGTTGCAAACACCAGTCAGTGTTATACGTCGCTGACCTGGCAACACTGATGCAAATATACCTCCATTTTTCTATCATTTCTCAGCCGGACAGCTTATTGACATAGAAATGCTATGATCTTCCTGTCTTAAATATTTGGAACTTATTGGCGGTCACACTAAATTATATTTATAACTAACAATTTTTAACAGTTTATCAAGACTTACATAGTGTGTAACGACACAGATACTCCATAACGAGTATGCGAGATTTACACGTAATATACAAATATTAGTAATCGGAATTAGTGGAGTGTATTAACCTAAAGTTTGAGGAACAGAGATAAAACGCGGCGTATTCCCCACGACAGCACAATTTCTTCCGGGAAATTACTAAGCACATAAATAATAATGATGTAATCTAAAAGGATTGAATTGAATCTCTGCTTTTGTTCAACAAATGTAATATTCTTCGTCCATATAATATTTAGTGACAATTCCTGTGAATAATAATCATGACGACAAAAGGATTGGTCCCAGTATTATTATTTCGGTGAACAATATAACATTTTTTAAGGTGCCATAATAAAATGTCCGGAAGATTTCCCGGAAAAAAATGTCGCCGTAAGGAACTTTCCACTTGTAGACTCTGTTCCTCTAAGTTTAGGTAAATATGCTCTGACTATTCCGATCAATGGCGCACATAAGACAAAGTTTTGTGACAACTCTACATTACTCATAGATTTAGAATTCGGTACAAGTATCTCATAGATTGGCTAAGTTTTTTTGTTAAACGAATAATGTTTGCCGATCTATGTTAGTCCGTATTCTGTTATAGACGACATTGCCAATGCCGTTGTGGTACTATCCGAACCCAGATATTACTTATGTAAAACTTGTGGGTAGATGTAAACTACGGCTATGACCCTATTTCAGAAGTGGGATCATTTGGACAAGATTTAGATAATTATAGAAATCGCTAGATATAGTGTAGATTTCTTCCAATTGTATTTATATTGCTGGAAGTTTTTCAATACTCTTGTTGCTAGCTGGTAGCTATGAAATGAAATAATGGCTTCCAAAATTATCTCGTTGTATATTAATGTTATATATTTAGCTGTTAATTACTTAGCAGTAAAATGGTTTCTGGATTAATTGACCTTATTGACTTAAATATGGGTGCTTAGGACCACACGATAGGTGTGAAAACTTAATTCAGTGCTATATAGACCCGAGTGCTCTTGGTGTCGAATGGAGCCGATTACCGTTACCGATCCGAGCGTGACGGTTCACCTACTTTCACTCTTAAAGAAGATTTCCCTTCAATAATAAATCTAATTCAACGTTATCGGAATGTCGTAAATGTTACTAATTACAATTATGTATGTGTATTTAATCCATGACAACTATCTTATAGTATAAACTATGTACCTACCTTACATGCCTGTTTAGCTATATAGATATATTCAGTTGTACTTATAAAAATATTTAAGCATTTACTGTAGATGCCTAATATACTGCTTTTGATGACCAACTAATGAATATGTCTTCATTGTAGATAGTCAAAAGGTTCCGTTTTAATGACGTCACTATCGCCGTTCAAATCGTCTTTGTACGAAATGTGTCTTTTAAATTGACTAAATTTACTTTTAAGTAAATAAACTAAACGCGTTACTGTGATATTTTGTGTCGTAGGTATTTAATTATTATTTATGACTTTAAGGTGTCACTTAGAATATGTACACGACAATGATTTAGTAGACATCATAACATATCTGCACGTATGGCGCAGCGGATGTAATTTGTGTCCGTCTATTATATGTTTGTAAACTACCCTGTGACACAGGGATTAAATTCCCTAGTGCGGGCGTGGTCTTTTTAAACAAAAAAATAACAGCTATAATCAAAACCTCTGCTGAACAAAAGCCTTCCCCAAGAATCATATTGCGGGATAGGCTATAATCGCCAAGCTTGGCAGGCGGGTTGGCGAACGCAGTATGATAGTCATAGTGCTCAGAAAGAAGATGCTGCCCGACTTCTGGTAGATATTCCCTTGTGTTGAATTCTACACCCCCACGGGATGAGATGGGATGATGATATTCTGATATTTGCGGCCGTCACCACACAGCGCTTGATGATGATCTAGTAAAAGAATACCTTATTCTTTTATAGTGACGACCGCTTAGTATGACCATATTTGCATTTCAATACTTTTTCACATATAATAAATAATGTCCTCCTAGCCGGATTCCGGCCACGGCGGCCAGTCTCAATAGAGATTAGCCATCTGCGCGGGACATATTATAGTGCTCAAGTGTGTGCGCAAACACAAGAGCACTTTCTATTCTATCACTCTCATGATCTGATGGGACGCCTAGCGATACGACCGGAAAGAGGTCAGGTACATGACCGACGGCTTTACGTGTTCTCGTTAGAAATGTTTGGTCTATTTTGTGCGAATGTTGAATGTCAGTAAAGAAACAAAGGCAGTAGAGATGTTTAAATATTTTTATAAAGAAATGTTTGGAGTTTAAAAACGTTGGTATTCAAGTATGCACATGCAATTTTCAGCCCAGCGCTCACTGTAACAGGGTGCAAATTGGCTTGTGCTTTGAACATTTGAAAACGTTATTAAACTGGAGACTTAATAATACTGTTGTGTTGTTATTTGGCAATGAAGATGATTTTATAAGAATTATATACTTCAGCTCAGTTTCGTACCTTATAGTATAGTAATAATTACTTATATATTGATTTTTATTTTTATACACGATAATTTTAGTTTATAAACTTAAAACACATCGTTTTGGTCTCAATTCTGGCAAACAATTTACACCAGCTAAACTAATTTTGATGACATTTCTGTCTAATGAAGTTTGTTTGATAAGGATAGGGTATTTATGTCTGAACGTAATTTTGTTAGTGTTACTGAGATAATTCAAGTGTCATAAAAATATTGCTTTAATATTTGGGTAGTTGGTCGTAGGCCAGTAGCCTCTTCTTCTTCGCTTCAGCGGCATTATGAGACGTAGATTGCCCTCAGTTTCTTCTTGATTAATAGAAATTCCTGACTAACCTGATTTTTCTCTTTCTGATTAAACTCGTTGCGGGATCCAAGACAGTTAAAGCGATTCCCCGGGACATGCCTGAGCTTCACCGCTCAGTGTCATTTCATTGTGTGCCACTGTTGATCCTGGCTTACAGGAGTCGCAGCGGTGGGCAAAAGGGAGGGACTAGTCCCGATAACCTGACCTTCCTGACAATTTAATTAACATGTAAACAAAGAACATGGGCGGTTTAGTCTAAATTTTTCGATAAGAGTTGATGACAAGCACGAATATAGTAGAATGAAATTTAAATTGGTTTAGTTGTGTGTAATACAGAATTGAAGCCAATAAAACGAATTAAGGCATAGAATACTTGGTGCAACTACCTCACTCGCATATTTAGTGTTTTTATTATAAATAATATAAACTTTCGAAATGAACTTTGAAACTACTTTATTTATACCTCCGGAACATAATTTGCTTCGGCTGAAATTTGAACTCTAAACAATTTATACCATGACTATTTTTATCGATTCTTAAAAACTGCTAAAAAAAATCATTTCTAAATGTGGCGTGTCATCCCATACTACGGCGCATTTCTCTGCCTGTCCCTCCTGCTCCCTTCTGGAGGTGTGTGATGCTTTAGGCTCTGCTGTCAGCGTTGCCCAATTTTGGGCAGTTACAATATATACCGACGGTCACCGTAGCCTAGTTGGTAGTGCTCCTGCCTACGAAGCTGGTGGTCCTGGGTTCGAATCCCGGCAAGTGCAAATGTTTTTGTGATGAGCACGAATATTTGTTTCTGAGTCATAGATGTTGTCTATGTATTTACGTATTTAGGGCTAGGATGATCTGTGTGACATTGTCCCTAGATATTATTATTATATACTCAGAAGCAGTTAGTGTCTAACAAAAGTATTAAATGCGCGAACAAGATAGCTGCACTAGGTATTCCAGGGCTTAAGTAATTGTTTAATGTTTATAATATGATCTTTTGGCTTTGCCCATCGGCTTTCCTTATAGCGTGCCAAAACTTATCTTATTTCATCGTAATAAGAGCCTTTTTTAAAATGGCATTTTTGCTAAACTATTGTAGCTTAAATTCCTGTACTTTTATTGTAAATATTTTAGAGTTAGTACACTAATTTTATTTATATACGATACTTTGTGATAAGTCGGGGTTTATAAAGTCAAAATAGAAAGATTAATAATTGGAAGTAATGGAAAGTCCCAATGATTAATTTATAACAAAACTTGTAATGGAGTGCCTTTGTAGTGTGGAAATAAAATATAGTTTGTATATAGTACCGTTTGTTTTCTTCTTCCAATACCTGTAGCCGATAGAGATGTCCAAGTTGCATTTCGATTACAGTCAGTGACGAGCCCAAATGCAAGAGTGAAAACCGGTTAGCGTGGTTGGTAAATGCTTGCCTTTCACGCCGCAGGTCATGGGTCTGATTCCCACCCAGGACAGATATTTGTGTGCATGTACATGTCTGTCCTGAGTCTGGGCGTAATTATCTATATAAGTACGTATTTACAAAAGAAAAGTAGTATATGTAATATATCACCTATCTGGTTTCCATAGTACAAGCTCTGCTTAGATTGGGATCAGATGGCCGTGTGAGAATAATGTTACAGGACATTGAAACACTTAAGCGGTTCGCACACTAAGCGTAAACCTCACCGATCATTTACGGAAGTGTTAACTAGATAGAATAAGATAAATACTATTTATTAAACACCATTTATAGAGTTCCCGGCTTACCTAGAGAAATTCTAGGTTATTAGACACTCGTTAAACTGAACAATCTGATGTCGTAGTTGCTGGCCGTGAGAACGACAAAACTTTACTTTCGATAAAACTTGAAATATTTTTGTCAACCTATTTACTTTGTCTACTGCGATCTAATACTGATCCTGAACAATGAATCTTGCCAGTGATCATTAATGACCTAGCGCTGAGTTAATAAAGCAAATTCAACTTTGTGATATTTTCCTTCTGATAGAAAAAGATAATAGGTACGTGTTCACATACCTATAATAGAATAAGAGCGTCAGCGACTGACGAACGACTTTCTTTTTTGGTTATTATTTCATTGTGCTGAATAACGATGTGGTGGTGCCGTCATGTAATTGTGCTTTGTGGTTGCCGTATTTTCTACATCCTCTAAGTTATCATAGGCTATCGGCTCTCTGAAGTGCCTACTCAACAAGGTGATTTCCCCATCGTTGCGGTGTGCTCTTCGGTGATGGTCGGATTCGGTCGGAACTAGCCACAGGAACTAGCGTTCGAGGTGTTAGGCGAAGCTCTTCGCACAGTTTACAGCGTCCATTGCTTAGGAAACTACCGAAGCATTGTACAATGATTAAACCGACGGCTTAAGCCATCTAATAAACCTACAATTCAAGTTTTGACGGTCACCGTAGCCTAGTTGGTAGTGCTCCTGCCTACGAAGCTGGTGGTCCTGGGTTCGAATCCCGGTAAGTCCAAATATTTGTGTGATGAGCACGAATATTTGTTTCTGAGTCATGGAAGTTTTCTATGTATTTAAGTAGTTATCTATCTATATAAGTATGTATATCGTCGCCTGGTACCCATAGTACACAAGCTTTGCTTAGTTTGGGGCTAGGAAGATCTGTGTGACACTGTCCCAAAAAAAAAAAGTAACCCACGCTGAAGCATATCCCTTTAGCTGTGCTTCGGGCGATTACTGACTGGTAGAGAGACTGGTACAGAGTGATATGCGAAGCTGATCATCCGATTGAAGATCGTAGAGAGCATTATTTCGGTACGAAGTAAGCGTATCAGTGAGCTGAGTCAATACATTATTTGGCAGAATTAGAGTAAGTTACACCTTCATATTCAAAAAAATCTTCTCCACGTGACTTATCTTTTGTTCTAGATCTCACTTCTGATGTCGCCGTCTCACTTCTGATGTGGGCGTATGTACGATGTGCGATTAAAATGGAAGTCTTATTTCAATTTGCGATTATATTTCGGTACTTTGACACAATAAATCAAACACAACGAAACGTAAGGCAGTTAATTTACTTTTTCAATCACTAGGTAGGACTGTTCCTATTGGTTTCAACATTGACCGCCCTGGCCGGCTGCTGCCATAATTTATCAAATAGTTGTTATTCTATTGTCACAGTTGTTCAAGTTGCCCAGTAGGCGTCTGATATGCTTAACGAATTGTCTATGGACTATAACCGGGGTTGATAGCTTAACGTCATCTTCAAAGCACGGAGATGCTCAGAAATTAATCCACTTTGGCTATCCATGATCGAAGACACAACCTGCAGCGTGAAAGGCAAGTAGGTATCTACCACCCACGCGAACGTGCCACCGTATTGTGAACTCTATCTCAGCATATAATGAAGTTCAAAAGCAATGAACTAAAAACATACTTACCTACTTACTGACTTATAAAAAGATAATTTATCTAATTCTGTTAATACCAAAATAATGGCATTTCATTATTAGGTATTACTAAAATGCATTATAAAACCAATTATCGAATAATTTGCACTACCAACAAAATCGGCGAAAATTGCAGTATCTCAAAATCAATAATAAGTCCATTAGTGCGATAATGATAATAAAACATTATCTCATACTGTGTAACAAAACTAATGTAACTACTTTAGTTCGAGTTGATAGGTACCTGAAATCATAGAATAAACTGAATTTATTACATTTTAAGAAGTATTCGAAGGATTCCCTACTAATATCGGGCTAATATTATAAAGGCGAAAGTTTGCGAATGAAGAAGTAACGAACATACACACTCACACAGTCACATGTGTGAGTGTGTATGTTCGTTACTTCTTCATGTTTAAACGACTGGAGCGATTTTAATAAAATTTAGTATGCAGATAGATGACACCCTGGATTAACACATAGGCTATAATTTATAAAATTTAACGCGGGTATCTCGTTAATCGCGGGGCACAGCTAGTTATAAATACGAAAGTTTGGGAGTATGGATGTATACAGATGTATGGATGTTTGTTACTCTTTCACGTATAAACTACCGAACGGATTTCGATGAAACTTTGTAGTAATGTAGCTTATATATCCGATTAACATGTAGACTATAATAAGAAAGTTTGACACAGTTAAAACCGCAGGGCACAGGTAGTAAATAATAAAATTATTGTCTGCACGTGTGGCGCAGCAGCTAAGACAGTTGCCTCGCCGCTTCGTGTCGCGGGTTCGAGTCCCGCACTGGACAACTATTTGTGTGACCCATAAATAGTTGTTCTGAGTCTGGTTGTAATTTGTGACCGTCTATTATATATGTTTGTAAAGTACCCCGCGACGAAGGGATTAGATACGCTAGTGCGGGCGATGTCTTTAAAAAAACAACAAAAAAATAATAAGAATTTAATAAGTTTAAAACATTTTCATTTATTTCATTTCATTTATTTATTCATGTTATCTTAAAAGCTAACAGATGTAACATCCAAAACACTTACAAGATTGGTTTCCTTACAATTAAATTACACAGAGATTTATATAAAATAAGAATAATGTCAAAACCAATAAGAATAATAAGTCATAGTAACAATAAAAATAATAAAAATGAATTAAATATTTAAGTGGGACACTTACAATATTTTGTTTAAAATTGTATGGAATTTATTATATAAATGACCCAATCCATCGGCAAATAAGTCCAGTTCGGGATGCTGAGCAATTATGTCCCCGATAGTGTGGAGTGCGCGGTTTGTGGGCGCGTGCCGCCCGCACTTGGTGCGCGCAGAGGGCGGCTCTAGGAGCCTCGGGCGGCGGCGCGGTGCTACCTGACCCTCAGAGTTCGCGGATATGTTTCTGGGAACCAAGATACGGACAACCTCTATTATTTGGGGACTATCAATTATATTATAAATTGTCGACAGATAGTGCGCGACTTGAGACATGGCCCTTCTTAACTTCAACGTGTCCATGTCCACCATACCCGAGACAAATAGAGAAGGGTATAGGTAGGAATAGTATCCGTACTGTTTCCTGTATATCCATCGAGCAAACTTACGCTGAATTCTCTCAACCATAAGAGCATATTTTCCCTCATAAGGATCCCAAATAATAGCACTATACTCGAGTTTACTGCGCACATAGGCATTGTATAATACTTTCGCAACCCCTATGTTATCGAATTGTGATGCAGTCCTCATGACAAATCCTAGTATTTTGTGTGCTTACTTGCAAATTTTGGTAATGTGCGTGTGGAAGTTTAATTTACTATCTAATATTAATCCTAAATCCTTAGTCTCATAAAATCTATCCATAGGAGCGTCCGTCAAATTATAATTAAAAGTCATAGGCTGTGATTTTCGTGAAACTGCATGAGTGTATGTAACGTTCACGATCCTTAAATAAATAAATGAATAAAAATGTTATTATTTTACATTTGAGATTGTTGAATGGAAGTGGTTATCTTGACTCCATATGGATACAGCATCAATATCTCTCTGTAATGCCACCGCATCAGCCTCTGTTTCGACGCCCAAACTTAACTTTAAGTCATCTGCAAATAGAAGACACTGGGATTTCAAAACAACTTCCGGTAAATCGTTAATAAAAATAACGAATAGCAAAGGTCCCAACGTACTGCCATGACTTACTCCTGATCTTGTAAAGTACTCGCTAGAGTCATATCCGCTTAAACGCACATATTGACGTCGATTATTTAGGTATGAAGCACATAAATTAAGTAGATTTGGCGTAAACCCAATAAGTGCCAATTTTTCCAGCAGTATATCATTATCCACCAAATCAAAGGCTTTTTTGAAATCGAAGTACGCCGCATCGACCTGCCTACGCCTATCCATTTGTGAGCAGACATAGTCTACGTGTGTGACCAAGTTTGTAGTGGTGGAGCGAGCGCTTCGAAACCCATGTTGACTATTATGTAGTTGGCAACTGATTTGGCGACTAATGCGAGTACTTAATATGGCCTCAAAGATCTTAGCAAAGACAGATAGGACAGCAATGGGTCTAAAGGAAGAAACATTCGTGCCTCCCTCACCTTTAGGGACGGGAGTAACACTGGATAACTTCCAACTTTCTGGATATCTTGACTGTGTCAATGAAGGATTTAGAGATATAGTAAAGGCCCACTGAGAACGGATATACAATCCTTAGCAAGAAATACAGGAATGCCATCGGCTCCGCTAGATGTTTGGGGCTTTAGGTGCCTCACTGCCTTTCTCAAATCGAGCTCATTGAAACAGAAGATGCATCTCGATAGTTATGCGCAGCTTTAGCAGCCATATCCGGGTTTAACACCGGTTTTTCTGCATGGAATACAGATGCAAACATGCATGTATCGTGATGCATGCATGCATGAATTGGGTAGAAACTGTTATTTATGGTTATTTCAGTATCCCATACCTAGTTAAGATAGTTTGGTACCTAAGAAACAAGCCTGTATCTTGGACATCAAAGTAGCCTACTTTGGGGCCACCGATATTGTTAATGGTAATTCTGGCTCTTCATGGTAGAATACTGGCTATTGGTCTAATGGTGGTAGTCAACACAGAACAAATCTTTGCGTGATGTGTACGATTATTTATTGTGTCTGGGTGTAATTATTTAAAATATGTACGTATTTATTAATATATAAGTATGTTTATTAGTTGTCTAGTTGCCATAGTACAGGCTATTTTTTTTTACTTTTTTTTTCTTTCTGATTAAATTCGTTGCGGGATCCAAGACAGTTAAAGACTTTCCCCGGGACATGCCTGAGCCTCACCGCTCAGTGTCATTTCATTGTGTGCCACTGTTGATCCTGGCTTACAGGAGTTGCAGTGGTGGGTAAGAGGGAGGGACTAGTCCCGTAAAAAAAAGTACATAATCTTTTTTATATGTTTGCTTGAATAAAGTTACAAAGTTTTTAGTATTTTCAATTAGTTACAACTTCGGAGAAAAATTATTCCTCCGAAGTTACGACTTTTTGTGCTTTTTGGGGTGTACAAAATATAACTAGGATAAATAGTTGAATATAAAAATAATACATTACATTTTCACAAAATAGGTTAAAGTAACCAGCTAGTACAAATAATGAGATAAGTAATAATCATAATATTTATATCAAAGCATTAATTGAGCTTTACGTCTATTCTAACATGATAAATAAAAGATTTCTTTATAGTAAAACTGCTTAAGTAGGTATAAAATAAAAATGCTTTTTTTTTGTAATTTTTTGAGGTGACTGCCTAATTTTATTATTAAATAAATTAAGTTTCAGATCATTAAAATGAGTAGTGTAAATTTAAGCGTGGATGGGAATTGAAAACCATGAACCACAGTGTATCCGGCACACGTGAGTTAACCGCTGAATGTGAGTCCGCAAACCACATTTTGGTGGCGAAATGTGGTTTGCGGACTCAAATTTATACAATTCATTCGATGCTTTATTTAATAAACTCAATTTACAATAAAAGCCGTTAAATCGCGTTTTGGGTTCAATGTAGTCTTTTTAAATACAATCAAATTTATATCTTGTCATCTCTTTTGGGGCACATAGCTCGTAGAGCCGATGGCTGCTGCGATACAAATGTTCTCGCTAGGCGACCACGAACCGAAAGACGCAGCATGGGCAAGCCCCCAACACGATAAATCGATCCTCTTGTGATGGTCACTGGAAGCTGCTGGATGCGGGTAGTGCAAGACCGGCAACTGTCGAGATTCTTGAGGGAGGATGTTTATCTGGCAGTGGACGTATTTCAACTAACATGATGACGATGGTTAATCTCTTTTTGTAACAAAGATAAGTCAAATAGTATTAAATTTATAAATAGAAATAACCTAAATGCTTGCTGTGAGCGGTTTAATTGAGTCTTCACTATTAGCTAAAACTGGTTAAACAGGCCAAATAATTACAAACAACAATAAACAAAACAAGATCGGACCGAACCTCTGGTCTTTTTGTGGCGCAGTCGCTGTGCCGAACTGGCAGGAATCGGCAAATAGGGAGGGCCATCCAGAGCCCTCTCAGGGTAAGTGTCCCGACCATTTGGGACATGGCGCAAAAGGGGGGCACTGGAGCAGCATACCCGCGCTCCAGGTCTCCTCCCTTCAGGCGCCAAGAGAAGGCCATGGCAGGTAGGTTTAGTCGGTGCGAGTCCGACATACTCACCCGTAGACACTTTTTGCGGGTGGCATGTACCTACGGATTGGTCCTGCCTTATAAAAAAAACCGGCCAAGTGCGAGTCGGACTCGCCCATGAAGGGTTCCGTAGCAGCAAGTATTTCAGTTGATTAAATAAAAGGTAAATTGCGGTTTATGACGTTTAAAAAAAAACTACTTACTAGACTACTACTACAGACTTGATGAATCTATAAGGATTCCGTTTTTTGCCATTTGGCTACGGAGCCCTAAAAAGGGTCCACTAACAAAGATTTAAATATTTACAGTTAATTGTGTTAATGTATATAACAAGTCAGAAAAATACGAAACTCTTGCATGTTGTATAAAGCGGTATCAATGATAATAATATATCATTTATTATCTTATCGCAGATGAAATTATGGTAAATAGTAGTCCAGTGTATGGAGTAGTGCAGTATGTGTTTGCCAGTGTATTGTTTTGGGCGTGTTATCAGTGCCTTAAAAGTGCAAGAAGGCTTATCGTGGAAACAGTGGTAAAGTCAAGGTAAGTAGCAAATGAGTTTTATTAAGTCCGTAAACCGTTTTAGATAATGTGCGACTAGGTATATCTTAGCTGATAGCTGTATATGCTTCAGACACTGATTAGTGACGATTCAAGTACTTCATTTATCTTTCTATATTAATATTAAATAATATGTAAGTATTTTACCTATAAACCTGCAAAATTGCTTCTCGAATTGTTTTAAATTCTTACCGAAACTGTGTGTTTCAAAGTTATTAACTAGTGACATTTGTTGTGGTAATCTATATGGTAAAGATGGCAAGTGAAGACGACTTCAATCTTTATTGCAAGTTTAAACTATACCTAGAATAGCATAGACTTATAGTAGCAGTATTCACGGGCCACTATGGCACTAATAATCACCTACACAAACTGTGACGTCCGATCTACAGGACCTGTGTGGAGGAATTTGAAACAATGCTGCATATACTATGTAAATGCGATGTTTGGCAAGACACCGATAAGCTGATATGGGCCTGGCATATCCAGAACTAGGAGACTACAAGGATCTACTCCTAAAAAGCGTACTGAAGTATGTGCAGATTGCACTCAGGACTTTAGGGATAGAATAAAAAGAAATTGGGGATAGCACAAAAGATCCTGAAGGGTCGAAGTGCTGTAGGTATGTAAGTACATCCATATAAAGACAAGACAAGACATATATATAAAGATCGAAGTCCTCATGAGTTATAGGTACCTAATATCTTAACTATGTATAAGTAGGTAACATAAATAGCATGTGATAGGTACTTAAAGACATAGGATAGGCTGAACGTGTGCAAAACGCCCTTTTGTGATTATTCCATTTTCCAAAATTAATTAAAAATGTAAACAGTAGAAGAGTATTGCTATAGATAAGGCTATAATTTGTTAACAAGTAGGTAGAACTTTTAAAATGGAATCCTTTATTCAAATCAAATCGATTATTTGCATAGCACAGGTTATAAATGGTGGTAATATTATAATAAATGTGCACTGTGTTCTACCACAAGGTGTGCAAATCTTAGGACATAGCGGTTAAACAATATAACCAATATGTTGACTGTCCAGCATAATTATATTTCTTAGAATTAAATCTTCATAAAGAGTTAAGCGCAGGCCACACCGCCAGCTAGCGGGCGGGCGGGCTAAGCGGGTGGGCGAAGCGAACGAAGGAAACTATACAAACTACGCGAAATATTGGCGAGCTAAACTATGGGGTTCACACCGAAAACTACGGACAGACGAGCGACGGGCGGAGCACGCGGAGCTATTCGAAAGACGAGCGTCGACTAGTCTACTCGAAACGGGGAGGACGGGCGAACGAACCGGGCGAGCCGGCTGGCGGGCGAGCTGGCTAGCGAAGCGCGGGCGCGCCAAAGAGGTGAACGAGTAGCTTCGCTGGAATCGTCGGATATTTCGTTAGCTTAGCTCGTTAGGTTAGTCGGTAGCTCACGGTGTGAACCGAAGTATGTAAAGAAGTGAAACGATGTTCGCCCGCCTAGTCCGCCCGCCCGCTAGCTGGCGGTGTGGCCTGCGCTGTAAATCACAAGGTAAAATTATGTTCAGAACTTAACGGGAAATTATACCTACAAATAATAAACAATTCAACAAAACATTAAAACAACAGTAATTAAATATCAAGACTTTAAAAACAAATTAATAATAATAATAATTCAATTCAAAGTGCCAATCAAGTGTAAGTACAAGTTTACATTTTTTATTAATGGCGTGTATCACTATCTCTTCCACGCATACGCGTGATGAAAAGAAACCGCATTTGTATCGTACAAATGAGTTTTCGTTTTTCATTTCGTTCAAAACAGAACCAAATAACAAGAAAGTAGGCAATGCCTAGTCGTTTTATCATAATAGGAGATCGAACTGATATTAAAGTTATTAAAGATAGCAAATCTAATAAGAAATAGGCACAAATATAATAAAGAAGGCAAAATAAACTGCTGATAACGGTTTTAGATATAGGCGTTTTAAATACATGCTGCGAATTAAGTGGGGATGCTCTGTCCCTTTCATGCAAGATGATTGTTAGTGTGGAGATTCTATGGTTCTACTACGATTGAATAGTGTTACGTGAAATATGTATTGTAATGATGTTTTTAATCATGCAAGTGGTCAAGCATATATGTCTTGTTTCCATGGTGACTGGCCGACAAGACCAATATTCGACTAGGATGAATTTATTATATTATACCAACTGTCTGTATCTGTCTTTGCAGTTGCGAAGTATGAGGGCTAATGTCTAGAAATTCTTTGTTTTTGTATTAATTCACGTTTAAAATATCAAAATATTTTTCAGGAACGAAATCCAATTCCAGTTCCTAAACTAATATCGGACGCCCAAATGGCGAAGTTCATCAAATCAATATTTAACCCATCTGAAAGGAAGAAATCTCAGCATTACGAGGAAGATCATGAAGAAGAAAAGAGTGAGACAGCAAGCGTAGGTGCCAGGCGACAGCTGTCTATATCCCGTTCTGGGAGAATGAGACAGGCGAATAAGAAACGACATTCATTGGCTCTAGGGGTATATGGCGATGTAAGTATCCACCATGTTATCTTTAGGGTACAAATGTCAGTGTCAGATGACAGCTGTCAATATCCAGGTCTGGAAGGCAACTAAGAAAAGAGAAACAAGTAAAACAGGGGCTGACTTCTTTTTGTGGTGGGTTGCTTTAGAATAAGTACATAAATGCATAGTTATAATACGTACCTACGCTTACAAATATTTACAAAAACGGTCGTCTGAACTTTTACTAGTAATGATCATCTCATCCCGAGAGGGGCGTAGAAATCGTCCCGAGGGTTCCCTTGGGATATTCATCTACCAGAGAACGGACAGCAAACCCGTCTGCCAAGCGTGGCGATTATGGCATATTCCCCATTCTTTGGGGTGGCTTTTGTCCAGTAATTAGGTTGATATGATGATGATGATGATAGGGATCCATGCGCCATCCGCATCCAGCGGCTTCCAGCCTCCTTTAGAAAATAATCAGTCTATCTTGTAGGGGGCTTGCCCACGCTGCGTTCGGGGGAGGCTTATGGTATTTTTGTTTTATATTTGCGGGCTACAAACGAGCAAGTTGGTCACCTGATGGTAAGTGATCACCACCGCCAATGGACACTCACGACACCAGAGGAGCCGCGGGTCCGTTGCCGGCCTTTAAGAGTCAGCAAACAAGTGTTGCTGACCCTACCCCCACCCCAATGAGCTCTGGCGACCTTACTCACACTCGGAAACAACATTAAAATTATTAATGTTATTATTAAGGAATGTCTTCTGTAAGGTGGAGGTACTTCCCCAGTAGGGCTGCTCTTTGAGCGAATGAACGCTATGGCCTACCTCTCTTAAAATCCATCAGTGGATGCCTTTCGGCTGAAATGATGATGGTGATCTAAACTCATGATCTACATTCAAGTTTGCTCCTGACTAGGGGATTGTAGATAACTTGAAACACGAGATTTGTTACGACGATGAAGGATCCAAGAACATACTATGTTTTTAAAAATATTCTTACAGTGCACTAGAACTTGAGTGTTAGGCAGCAAAACACTTAATAAATTATATCTACACATTAGCTTATCTTTGTTTTCCAGACTACCTACCTAGATAGGTATATCTATTTGTAGCTAGGTAGGCTGATACAAAAGGCAATGTTTTGATTTTTAAGCCGACTTCATAAGAAGATTGTCAATTATACTCTTATGTTACTTTATACATATTTATGTATGTAAGGAGTTTTCTTCAAATCAAATTTTGTTCAAATCGGTCGTTATAAAAAATAGTTGATGTCAGTTGAATGTTTTTTACAATAGCTATTGCTGACTATTCTGTATTTTCACCACAAAGTTAACTTAAATATAATTTCATCTCCCTCTAATATAGCTCGTATGAACAGAACAGAGTATAAGTACAAAAAAATTTCGCGTGTTTTGCAAACTGATGCTCCGTTTCAATCTTAGACCAATCTGAGTATCGCCCAATATTTATATCGTATAAGTTTTCCTCATAGCCATACACAGCCTCAATCTATATTATTTTTTTCAAAACAGGACAGTGACGCATCCTATAATAACAATATCCTGGGACGTTATTTACACACGGCCATCTGATCCCAAACTAAGCAGAGCTTGTACTATGGAAACCAGTTAGCTGATTGTTACTTGATATACTGCTTTTCTTTTGTAAAAAGAAAAGCAGTATATCTATATAATATCTATATAATTACAGTTAGACTCAGGACAAAAAGACATCTATCTGTCCTGGGTGGGAATCGAACCCCCGACCTCCGGCGTGCAAAGCAAGCATTCGCCAACCACGCCAACAGGCCCGCCCTATATCTCGTAGATTACGTTGGTTTGCATATGATAAGAACAATGAGGATTTTGAGTGCATATTTGTTTGCACTCTGCACTATAATGTGTCGCTGCCATAGCCGAAATTCATCTAAGAAATCTACGTAGATAATTGCTGCCATGGTCCAAATTCGGCTAGTAGGACATTAATTTGCATGACATGTGAGATGGCCAACCTACGTTAATAATGCCTTCCATTGCACAAATTCGGCTGAGGAAATTAATTTGCATGACACTTAAGATCCCTAATCTACGTTGATAATGACTGCCATGATCCAAATTGGGCTAGTAAGACATTAATTTGCATGACATGGGAGATGGCCAACCTACTTTAAATAACGGCTTCCATTGCACAAATTCGGCTAGAAGAACTTTAATTTGCATGACACGTAAGATCCCTAATCTAAGTCAATATTGACTGCCTTGATCCAAATTCGGTGAGCAGAAGATTAATTTGGAAGGCATGTGCGATGACTATAATCTACGTTGATAATATCATATAAGTTTTCCCTCAATCTATACTTTAATTTTCAGAACATCCAAATCGAATCATCACAAAAACCATCTTCAATGGAATACCACGTCCACGCCCCTGTTTGCAAAACTGCACCGCCAGATCTAGCCGGCCCCGACAATCGGCTTGAAAATGTCAACACTGGCGATAAATCCGTGGACCTTTCTTCAGACGTGAGTTTGGAGACAAAAGTAGAATCTATGGATATTGATGGGAAATCCCCAGAAGAGGAAATTGATAGTGCCTTTGAAATCATAGACAAGACACTGCTAACATGATGTATTGAATCGAATTTTTCGGATAGTGTGATCATGAAGTTATGGGTAATACGAGATAATACGAAGGAATAAATCAAGCAGATCCTATTTATTGCTGCTTTTCGTGACACGAGCTTCATTTCTTGTAAGTTTACTAGTTAGATTATTCAATATCCAGAGAAAATTTTGTATTTGTGTGACTCACGTCCGTTTTATTACCTTTTTGTTTTCCGAGTCAAGTAAGTAATAGCTGCGTGGGAGCTTGAGTTAAATAAAAATACATTTTCAGTGATCAACTGCAATGTCATTCATGACTTACGCTTCGCCAAGAGTGGCCGCCAGAGGTTAACGTAAAATCGGCTTTCTATGTAAATTAAACGTACCGATACTCTTGATGTAAATATTTTCTCAAATAGATTATTACATCATTCCTATTAGGTGTATCTTTCGCGTGGACCGTTTCTACCCTTTGTTATAAGTCCAATGACAAGTTTTAATTCCCTAAATTAGCTGCGCAAATAACTTTACCTACGCAGTCAAATAGTTAGGAAAAAAATGCATTCTACTTTTATAGATATTTCAAAAATGGAGTGTAACCAAGTTTTGTTTTGTACGGCACTCCAAACTTACCCTATAACTTCATACTTAGTTCGGTTACATAATATTGAATTAGTAGCACTTTAGTGCCCCTGCGTATGGTATGTGTGTTCTCAGTGGTAATTGCCAATAAAATGGCATAAAAAGCTAAAACGTTTAAGCCTGATAGTTCATGTAGGTAATTATGAGTAACTAACAGTTATATTTTTTTCTCCAAGTAGTAGTTAAACCAGGAGTTTTTTTTCTATAATCTCCATGTAAATTAAGTGACCGATTACGGTATCCTTAAATTGATATCGGACCGACAATTTATATGCTAGAAGTTAGAATTTGTATTATTGAGTTGTTGCTCTAGCTGTAGATCAGAAAGTGCCGGGGAGGGGGGGGGGGGGGCTCCCGCATAATTCACCGGTCATCTTGATCGTGATCGGTGTTCAAATTGCTGACGGTTTAACAATGACGTTATAATTCGTTCAATGGGCTTCCATGAGTATATGTGACGTCATAAATGGACCGGAATTGATTAAACGAATGATTTAGTCATTTTTGACCTTCATCTTCATTTATTTATTTAATTTAGGTTCACCAACAATTACTTACACTAAAAAAATAACAACACTTTCATGCAATAATACAAGTAATAGTGTAGTAATTACTTAAAGGTAAACACCGCATTTAAAATAACAAGACAAATGTGATGATGTTAGTAAGCTAAAATAATATGTTTAAATAATAAAATTAAGTACCTACATAAAATAAAATGTAATCATTGCAACATGAGTCCATTTATGGTCCAATTTAAGTGCTTTAACTTATTATCACTTAGAATTGCACCAAATTTAGTTAAATTACATACATACATACATAGACTCACGCCTGTTTCCCAGAGGGGTAGGTAGAGACAACGGATTTCCATTACATTTCCATACATGCTCGCCGGTTTAGGGTACTTCTGACCTGCCCTTTCTTGAGAACGTCTCTGATTTGGTCAGAGAATGTTCGACGAGGTCTTAAAGGCGGTTACGACCGGGTCATATAATTATTTTTGGGATTCTTTGAACAAGACAATTCTCAGTAGTAACTCGGAGTCAGGCGAGTATCAGTGTTGCATTCTAAATCTGGAAAAGAACGTGGATGACGTTGGTTTGCATATAATTAAGGAGTCAGCACACATATCAAATCGGAAAGGGTTCGTCACCGTATCACCTTCGCCTCGCTGTCAAACAGGCGTCAACCTAAAGTAAGCACGGAACTAAAGCGGATCAGCAACTCCGATACTTAGATTCTGCTACGGCTAGGCGACGCCTCGCCTACGCGTAAGGCTAAGCGACACGCGACGCCACCGCCCTTACGGTTAGCTTGTCCCGAGGCGAGTCGTTTACGTTGCGATTCCCATTAGTGTGCTTTGCAATAAGAAGTTACTAGAGTTGATACGGAGGACATTAATTTCCATGACATGTGCGATGACTAATCTACGTTGGTAATGGCTGCCATGGCCCAAGTTCGGCTAGGAGGCCATTCATCTGTATTGGATGTGAGCGAAGATCGTAAATAGCTATTAAGATATAAATGTTACATATAGGTAAGTACTATTGAAGTTTTGAGAAAGTTAAGAAATTAGTGTAGGTATGTAAATTATTAGATACAAGTAAACTGGCAATACAATAAGTAATAGGTATAATGTAGTCAGTCAGCAAAAGTGGTGGGGTAAATAAAAATCTTGCGGAAGCCTTTCCAATTGCAATGTCGTTTGTCCAAAATATTTTAAATTGTCCATTTGTCAGGAATCTAGATTTTATCACTTTTAAATACAATTTAAATCATACATTTTTTCATTCTTATTGTTGTGTGGTGACGGCGAAGAATATCATCACCCCATTTCATCTCGTGTGGGCGTAAATATCGTCCCGAGGGAATACCTATCAGAGAACGGGTAGCAGCTTTATCTGTGAGCTATGATCATCAATCTTTGATCGTCAACCTTTCGGCCAAGCATGGCGATAATGGCATATCCGCCATTCTTTGAGGAGGCCTTTGTCCAGCAGTGGACGTAATTTGACTGATATGATGATATGGGTTCATATACATAAATAAACTGACGCGTTACCCAGAAAAAAGAGAAGTGTGAAAGAGAAAGCGGATTTCCACGTGCTACGATACACCCTGGAGATTAAAGGTTATTGAGCCAATTTTTTATGGAGTCATACTTTTCTTAATCAAAATAAGAGATTGAAGGGGTAAATATAAGTTAATGTACAACATTTTTCAGTAGATAAGTACCTACTTGTAGGTGCGGTTTCTAACTAAATATATTTATTACATAATTTTTGGCAGTAGTTGCGATATGGGTATCAATAAACTTATGATTAATACTTTTTGATTGTAATCACTGATTAACTTGTAGATATTAATATAAGGTGTGACTTTGTTTTAAAATACTTTTTATGTAAATTTTGTTGATGCGATTATCTGAGAGATAGTCTAGATAGTTTTAGGCAATTATCCACAACCTAAATTAGCTTGTTTAAAACGTTATATTAAGCTCAAGGTGAGTCAGCTGGTTATATATAGTGAGCGCAATGTATGTCACACCTCAAAATTTTTTTCTCAATACCATTTGATTGTTGGTTAGACAGAGTCTGTGCTGTGTCAACTAGACAACTGATAAAAATACTTATTTATTTATAAATACATACATATTTTAAAATAAATAAATATCTTTGGACAGCTGACAATATGACTGGCCTGTTGGCGTGTTTGGCAAATGCTTGCTTTTCACGCCGGGGGTCTTGTGTTCGATTTCCACCCAGGACAGATATTTATGTGCATGAACATGTCAATTTGTCCTGAGTCTGGGTGTAATTATCTATATAAGTATGTTTTTACAAAAGAAAAATAGTATACCTATGTAATATATCAGTTATCTGGTTTCCATAGTACAAGCTCTGTTTAGTTTAGGATCAGGGTGGCCGTGTGTAAATAATGTCCCAGGATATTATTATATTAAGCTCAAGGTGAGATCAGCCGGTTATGTGTGGTGAGCGCGATGAATATCACACCTCATAATTATTTTCTTACTGCTAAGTTAGACATAGCCCGTACTATGGCAACTAATAAAATCACTTATATATTCATTAAAACATAAATAAATAAATATCTTAGACAACTAAGACACTCCTCTTAGATGTATTAAGATTTTTATTTATTTATAGTATGGCTAGTTGACTGTTTTTGAATGATGGCAGTGGCTATCTGATCCAAAACTAGTCAAAGCCTGCGCTATGGCAACCAGACAACTGATAAATATAATTAGATATTTCTAAATAGATGTATATTATAGATAAATTACACCCAGACACAGAACTAATAATCGTGCTTATCACACAAAGATTTCTTTTGGGTGGGGATCGAACCCACGACCTCTATTTAGCAATCAGGGTTATTAACCACTAGAACAGTCCATAGAACATTTATTCTTTTTATTGAATTTCAACTGATTTATGAATTTTGAATTTGCATGTCCCTAGCAGACAAATTAGACAAAAATGCCTCTCTGGTCGACATATTTCATAATTGTAAGTACAGTGGATGTCGTTTAATATGACACTGGTTTAATTAGGTACATTGCCTGAAATGAGATTTACTGATACATCTTTATTGAATATGTGGTAGATACCACACAGACACAATAAATTTATTTTGTTTTTCATTTAGTTTCTCTGTTATTTTTTATTCACAAACCTCTATCAGAAATATGTGATTTAACATGTTGATTTTATTACATAATCCTGTGATTAGGTAAGAAATTATTATTGAGAATTATTTTTATGGTTTTAATTAATGGACACAGATGTGTCCATTAATTATAGTTCGGCTTAGCTTCCTTCGGTACTAGTGCTATACAATAATTTCTTACCTAATCACAGGATTATACAATAAAATCATGTTAAATCACATATTTCTGATAGAGATTTATTTATTAAACATAGCAGATAAACTAAATGTGTTTATTTAAATTTATTGAGAACTTATTGTATCTGTGTTAATACATACGTCAGTTTGATTATTATTATTAGTTATATTTGTGCAAACAATGTAACGTTGTACTAATATTCTATGACTTCACTAAAAACAAATATACCTATGTACAAATATATAATTATGTCGGAACTGTATTTACAAGTTACTTTTGTGTAACATCCTTTATCATATGACGAACTATTGTGGTCTTGTAACAGTGCAAGTTAAGTTAAATTCATTTATTTCGTTCACATAAGGTGTTGGTATCATTCTACAAATGGGCTGGAAGCGGGAGCTGGGAGCGGACTAATGTTGCATTTACTAAAGATTAAATACACAACAACAAGCAAAAAAATACCAAAAGTCAGCTAACAATCTTCTAGATATGAATATGCGTTTAAAGTTTTTGGCGGGGAATAAGCGAGGATGCCTTGTCCCGTTCTCACAATACGACTGTTAGTATGGAGATTCTATGGCTTCAATACAAGTGACGTCATATGTTGGTATAGCACGCTCTTTATCTAACATGATGCAACTTTATTAGATTTAAGGCAAATTGATTTTAGTTTTAGGCTTTATTTATGAGCAGTCACAGACGTATTTTTCATTTCTTAATTTATTAAACTTAAAAAAAAAACTTAGTTTATTAAACTACGAAAATAAACGTTAGTCCGCTTCCCTATGTTATAGTTAGGGTTATAGGATAAGCCTGAAGAATTTATTCCCGTATTATGGTGTGAAATAGTACTATTAGGCAGTCTACTTAAGACATTTAATATTTATAGTAAACTAGCTGTGCCCCGCGGTTTTACCCGCGAAAAACTTTATAAATTATCACAGCTCCTCCCCCGTAGGTGATAGCGTGATAATATGTACCCTATATGGTGACCCGACCTCTTAGTAATGTTCATGCAAAATTTGAAGTAAATCCATGCAGTACTTTTTGTGTTTAGACCGGACATACATACAGGCAAACAGACAAAAATTCTAAAAACTATATTTTTGGCTTCCATATCGATTGTATACTTTAAAAAAAATATTCAATGTACAGTTTTGACTTTCCTACGATTTTATTATATGTATAGATAAGCACCATGTATAATATAAGTATTCTAAATATTTAACTAAACAACCTCCTAACATAGACTATAGGAGCTGGCTTATTTGTAAAAAAGAAATCTATAAGTTAAAGCTGCTTAAACATGACTGGCTATTATGTTACACGTGTCTTTTCTAGTTTTAATACTATCTCAGTGATATATAAGCAATGATTACGTATTGTATTGCCCCTACTTAATATGTTTATAAGTGTAATAAACTAAACCAATATGAGATAATTATAGTACTTAAGTAAGTGGCTACTTATAAAGATTATATTGATGTATTGTTACGTTTTTGTATTGAATTAAAGACTGATTGTTGAATTCATTGTTTTAATTTAATTGGTATGATGAAAAGATGAATAATGAAATTATTACTGATGGAGTGAAAGAGCATTGGAATTTTTTGAGGTCGAGGTTCTTAGTCGATGAAAGGTTAATAAATTATAATTTTTAATTAGTGTCTGAGTGTAATTTTTCTATTACACGAATATTATAAAGGCGAAAGTTTGTGAATGTGTCTGTTTGTTATTCATTTTTGGATCATGGATTTTGATGAAACTTTGTAGTAATATAGCTTATATATCCGAATAACACATAGGCTAACATTTATAACGTTTGACGCGGGTAAAACCGCGGAGCACAGCTAGTAAAAGATAATTACACCCTGACACAGCATAAATAATCTTGTTCTTCCCACTAAGATTTGCCTTGGATCGAACCTACGACCTCTGGGGTAGCAGTTAGGATACTACTAACACCTAGAGCAACAGGCTAGTCAAAGATAAGTCGAAGTCTTTTATGAAACATACAGAACTGTGCGAACAGACATAAGAATTGAAAATTCATGTTAACCTTGCATCAAAATATCAAGTTTCTACCTTTCTTAGTAAATACGAAAAATTGAGATTACCTTGATATTTTCAGTGGTCTTAATAATGTTTTAAGAACTGTAAACTATGATAACAAATTTGCATGTATGAGTTCCGTGGTAATCTCTCATATCGGCGTAATCATCATAATTCGATTCTAGATTATACAGATAGACAGCAGTGCAGACTTATCTTTTTATAATAGTCTTAAAATTAAACTTTATTGTAATAGATTATTGAAGTTTTACTTCTTTTGGCGCGATGGAGAAAAATGATGAGAGTGAATTTTTACGAAGCGCGCGCATCGTAAAAATAACAGCATGACGTTAGTTCTAGGTGGTATGAAAATTGATAACTATGTTCAAGTTGTATATTAAGAAGTATAACTTCTAACGCGTTTACATAAGTACACACAAGTTTTTTAAATAAGCCTTTCATATAGTCATATGGAAGATGTGCAACAATTTACTGACAATAAATCAACGTTAGCACAGTTGCAAAAATGCTTCACATTAAAATGAATGTAACTTTTTAAGATAGATAGAGTACACTTTATTGCACCAGAAAACACAATCGGCGGTCTTATCGCTTTGTAGCGATCTCTTCCAGACAACCGTTGGGTGGACAAGAAGAATGAAGATGGAAAAGGCGGTAGTTGTAAGTGTACTATCGTGTGTATTAAATGTTTAACGTTATTAGGTACATACATACATTACATATGTACAAGATTCATAAATATATACTTATATTTGTATAAATACTAATAATACTATACTATAATAATATACTATACATACATAATATTATACATATTTTTAATTAAGGAGTTATGCAGGAAGATGTTACTAAAAGAAGTTGACATGGCTCAACCGCAGGTCAAAGTTAAATCGTGTTTTTAAATGAAAAATTTGATAAACCATGGTTGAGCGGCCGGCTTAAATTTAAGTAGCGTTTTTAAATAAGACTGTATGTATTGCCAAACCAAATATTAAGCTGCATTTCAAACTCTGTATGTTTTTTAGATAAATAAAGATTATTATTATTCATTAAAAATAGATCTATCCACAAAAATGGAACAGCTTGAGCCCACGGACGTTTTGTACAACTGTCACTATTCTGTAACCCTTCAGGATTTGAAATATCTTATTGTCATTGTTTTTGGACCTTATACCAAAGTAATACGGTTGAAATTGGACTTCTTGGATGGATTGTACTCTCGTGTACCACACAGCCAACGCGAACTGATCATCAGAGTGCGGATCGAGAAAGGCATATCATCAATACGATTGCGATAATCATATACGTGTGCGTACCAATTTCAACCTTATTACTTTGGGTTAAGATCCAAAAACAATCGAAATAAAATATATCCAACAAACAAGTCGCACTAGAGGGAGAGGGACGTCGCACCTATTTTCAACTACGATATTACAATTGACTGCCTCGTTGGTCTAGCGGTAGCATGTTCAACCGTAAATAATGCGGTCCTGGGTTCAAATCCCGGGTCGGGCCAAAAAGTGATTTTGGGATTTTGCCGTAAAAAAAGAAACTTCTCAGTGTCATACCGATGTCTGGAAGTTGGCGCCATTTCACCCGCGTGCCTCGGAGAGCACGTAAAGCCTTCGGTCCTGTACCTGACCTCTTTCCGGTCATATCACTAGGCGTCCCAACAGATCATGAGTGATGGAATACAAAGTGCCCCTGTATTTGCGCACACACTTGTGCATTATAACATGTCCTGCGCAATTGGCTAGTCTCTATTGAGACTGGCCGCCGTGGCCGAAATTCAGCCGGGAGGACATTATTATTATTATTATTACAATTTGGATTATCTACCTTTCTTTGTCAAAAAGTAATATTTAATTTCGGCGAACTCTAAGCAAATCTGTAGTTTAAATCTGCGATAAATATCAATATCGGACAATAGAAGCAAAATCGCCGGCGCTATTGCTTAGATATCATTAACATAATCATTATTTATCACTAATCATATTGATATGGTGATCATATTTGTTTGGCGGCCTGCAATGTTATGCAAATTTCCCGAATAATAGATCTCTCAATAGATCATTATCTTAATTTATACCACTTAAAGTGGTAGAGCCGGCCTGACTCACCGGCATTTCCGGTACGAAGCTACAAGTACATAAGGCGGTATTATCTTACAGAACGAAAGAGAAGCAAAATAGCCGTGCAGTGAATAGAGACAAAGATATAACTTTTTTATAATAATATAATATATAATAATACAGTACAATATTAATTTGACTGACAGATATAATCTTTGAACCTTATCTCACTAAATATATTTCTAGATTGGTTCTTTGTTCACAAAACGAGGACCTGGGTTCAAAACCCGGGATTTTGGACTTTTCTGTAAATAGAAAGATTTCTCAGCATCAGACTGAAGTCTGAGAGTTGGCGGTATTATACGCCCGTGACTCGGAGAGCACGTAAAGCCGTTGGTCCTGTACCTGACCTCTTACCGGTCGTGTCGCTAGGCATCCCATCGGATCATGAGAGTGTAGAATAGAAAGTACTCCTGTGTTTGCGCACACACTTGTGCACTATAATATTTATTCTTTATTCTTCTGGTGGCGGCTATTTTCAGTCCCCGGAGGTCCTGGTAACACTGCGTCCAGTGATGAACTATTGTGCTCGCCGCTCCAACTAAACTTCCCTGTCTAACCTTGCAACATAGTTAAATTTCGGAATCTTTTGGCAGGAGTATCGATAACATCGTGCTGGTGCAAGAAGTGTTGGTCCAGGACGGTGTTACGTTTATGCATCAGTGGTTCAAGGTGACAAAGCAGGTGTAGAGGTGTTTTGTCCGCGTTATTGCAAAATCTACACACTCTACAGTCTCCGATGCCCACCGTAGACAGGTGTTTCCTGAGACGGCAATGTCCCGTGAACACCCTAGTTATGATGTATAAATTCCTCCTACTAAGCGCGAGGGCTCCGTTTGCAGTTTTGCGGTTGTAGACCTTGATAGCTTTTTTGGAGTGAGTTAAACCTGGAAGTTTGTGCCAGCGTTTAATAGCTTCCTGTTGGCAATGGTTCCTTAGGGTGAGTTGGACTGGGCTTTTTGGTATTCCGCATATCGGCTCAGGGCCGTATTGGACCAATTTAGCTCCAGCCCGTGCAAGTTCGTCGGCACTTTCGTTGCCCTCGATACACGCATGACCCGGTACCCATCGAAGTATCACCTTGTTCCTCAGGCACAGGGTATTGAGACTGTAAATTCAGTTGATAACCAGCCCTGACGTTATAGTGTCAGAGTTCAAGGCTAGGAGAGCCTGTCTGAATCGATGTAGATTGTGTGATTGACATAGTCTTTTTGCAGGTTGGCTTCTGGACATACAATGATGGCATAAACCTCTGCTTGGAAAATTGAGGCGTTTTTTCCCAGATTTTTACTAGCTTTGAATCTGGGGCGCTCCTCAAAAACTCCACACCCTACGTCATTTCCCATTTTGGAGCCATCGGTGTACCAAATTAGGCTCCCCTTCTTCCAGGATACTTTGTTGTTAGTCCAGTCGTCCCTGGAAGGTATCTCCACACAATATTTCCTGGTGCTGTTATATTGTGTGAACAAAAAGTCTGATTTCATGCCTAGTATAGGGTCCTGTTGCAATAGGTCACGTAAAGACCTCAGTGCCTTTGAGAGCCACGACTCAGTCCCCTGTGTGGCTGCGCTCAGCCTTCGCCTCAGACTGTATGAACAGTGAGAGAGGCGGCAGGTTCAGCAATGCCTCAAGTGACGCTCCAGGAGTGGAGGCCATGGCTCCTGTGACTACCATACATGCATCTTTGCAGGCTGCACTATAATATGTCCCGTGCAGATGGCTAACCTCTATTGAGACTGGCCGCCGTGGCCGAAATCGGATAGGATTTAAATAAAAGAAAAAGTAGAAATACCTTATATATATTTATATTTACAATCAACGCACAAGACACCACACAACTCTTTACATTTTGATCTTTTTTTTCTTCGTTTTAGTGGGTAGGGGACCACCGATCTTGAATACGGTACTGAAAAAAAAACAGATACAATTTTAATATTCTAAATTTTAAATGTAAGAAACCCCCGCGACATTTCTCGTAGTGTATTGCATTCTACTAGTTAATCCCTTTCATTTGATACCCAGTTAAGTAAAAATATGTCTTCCGCTTGTGGTGGCTACCTTGAACCAATTTTCATCAAACATAACTAAAAATACTCCCGAATAACTCACCTCCCAAACAAAATCAATATCGGTTCATTCGTTCGAGAGCTACGGTGCCATAGACAGACACACACACAGAATTAGACATCGAAGTCAACTTAGAACACCACTCTTTTTGAAACGGGGATTAAAAACTAATTTTAAAAAATTATGACAAATTGTCGACTTAAACTTAGTACACTTTTTGCGTCAAGAGTTAAAAAGAAATCCAAATTAATTAAATACTTCTTCACTAGAGCTTAAAAACTTAAGGTATAGTATAGTACGGTAAAACGGGGTGATTAGAAACACGGGGGGTGACTAGCAATAGGGACATACAAAAGTAACAAAAATTTACTTTTGTATGACTAGTAACAGTTGCATCCCATATTCCATCCAATAGATTTAAAAATTTGATAGGCCTTGCAGAGTCACCTAATTGCGAAGCTTGCGGTGTGGTGGAAGATGTCCAACATGTATTGATGGAGTGTGTGCGAGGCGAAGTTTTAAGGTCACAGTTACAGTTACAATCGAATGATGTTGGTGCATGTAACACTTTGTTGGCTACACCGGGATCCAGACAATGCTATTTGTTGTATAAGATTTATGTACTGTCAATGTGCCCTAGTTTAAGTTAGATATATAGTACGTTGTCTTACGGAGGTGACATCGTCATTTAATGTACAAAGCCTCCTTAAATAAATTAGATTAAAAAAAAACAAAAAAAAAAACAGTTCCATTCGTTTATAAATATGCTATATTAATAAAATACTTACTGGCAAGTTGTACATATGGGGCTGAATTTGCAGAACACTGAAAGAAAATAAAACATCCTTTTATATCAACGATTTCATATCTAATATAAAGAGGTTATTTTAACACGATGTTTACAGTGAGCCTAGATGCTTTCAATGCTTCACTGGACAATAATTGACTGCACGTGTGGCACAGCGGCTAAGACAGTCGCCTCGCCGCTTCGTGTTGCGGGTTTGAGTCCCGCAACGAACAATTATTTGTGTGGCCCATAAATAGTTGTTCTGAGTCTAGATGTAATTTGTGTCCGTCTATTATATGTTTGTAAAGTACCCCGCGACACAGGGAATAGATTCCCTAGTGCGGGCGTTGTCATTTAAAAAAATATATATATAAACGGTAGTAGAATTTTAAGGATTTGGAGGCGTCACTTACTAAAAATGTTTAGATATTCGTTTTTTTATTTAATATTTTTGTATTTTATTTATTTCAGGATCATTAACAGCTACAACATTGTATATGGAAATAACTAAATTCTTTAGTAATGTTGCCGCCAACGACGAAAACAAATTCCCAGTTTATGTCGTCGGCGAGTTAAATAATAAATCGGTTAAATTGTGCACCGTTAAAATAAGTTAGACATACAGATAGAGCAGTGGTTAAGGTGGTCGCCCCCGCTTTTCGGGTTCGAGTCCCGCACCGGACAACAACAACATGTAACGTAATTAACGCACACCCTCAAACACCCCAATTAGAATATTATGTTGTAAACATAATACATACACTGAATTTTTAATTTCACATATATACGCATTATTATTTACTAAATTAGTTTCCTGGAATAATGTTTATTTTTTATTGAATGATGGAATTTGTGAGCATCGAACCCAAACCTGAGGCGTAAAGACAACTTTAACCAACCACGCCAACCGGCCCGTCATTCGCGGTTATTTAATTATGTACATATTAAACATTACATAAGTACAGTATTAAAAAATCCCAAAGATACATATTATTTGAGTACGATTCTAAATAGATACTCACCACTAAGGCATACGGAACACACATAACCGATAGTCAACAGTTCCCTGTGACAGAAGCAGGCGGCGCGGTAGTCCACGCGCCCCCTACCGGGCAACACCAGCTTCGTGCGCTCCGAACTTTCGGGGAGGAATACCCACTGGAAACAGACATTCCAAATTTAAATATAAGTACAATTCAGCTAGGCCCCCCTAGCTGAATTGTACTTGCCGGAGCAGCATACCCACGTTCCCGGGGACCCCCCTTTTGGCGCCAGAAGAAGTCCACGGCAGGTTAGGTTTAGTCGGTGCGAGTCCGACATACCCACCCGCAGACACTTTTTACGGGTGGCACGCGTAGGCATTCCCACTGCCTTATCAAAAAAAAAGAACAATTCAGCTGGATATATATTTTTTGACAGTCGCTCATATTCGAGGCATAGCCTCCATCATCGGCGAGGTTGCAACTAGAACGCGGTCAGTCTACAGATGGGTGACCATCAAAGTGGTTTAATTTCTGGTAGCTTCCGAGGGTACGTTAAGCTGTCGGTCCCGGTTGTAGTCATAGACAACAGACGTTAAGCCATACAGTTAGAGGCCGACTGGGCGGCTTGAACAACTCCGATATTGGGGTAACCACATACTATAAGTAACTAGCTTGATCGGCGAGGTAAGGTATATCTAGAAATCCAAACATTCTTATCCTACTAATATTATAAACTACCTTCTGCCTGCGACTACGTCCGCGTGGAATAGTTACTTTGGGCTAACGCTAACTTTAACGCGCGACTTTGTTTACTTTTGTGTATAAGGTGAATTACGTAAAAGGTACTTTCGCATTTATAATATTAGTAGGATGCGAAAGTTTGAAGAGTATGGATGTTTGTTACTCTTTCACGCAAAAACTACCGAACGGATTTTGATGAAACTTTGTAGTAATATAGCTTATATACACGAAATAACATATAGACTATAATTTAAAAAAAATTAAACCGCGGGGCACAGATAGATTATAATACATGTAAGATAGGTGATATTTACCAATAGATACTGCAGAAGTCCCTCGAGTGTGGGTACTTTGAGATAGAGCCCGCCAGTAATGTCACAGCCTTGTTGTAGCAGACTCAAGTGCTTGTCCAGCGAGCACACGTCTATAATAACTTGTTGTTTCTGAAAATTAACATGTATATAAAAATATATAAATCATTACAAATAATTTTGGCAACATTAGTTCAACAACGCCATCTAGCGGTGAAGTACTGAAGTTGCTACAAGAACGTAGTGTTTATAATTTTTGTGCGCGAGCGGATGGGGGTCTTCTCCAAGTCAAACTGTAGAACTGATAACATATAATTTATTTATTGCTTTTTTGAATATAACGCCCTCTCTAGTGAATGTAATCCCTGTGTCGCGGGGAACTTTACAAACTCAAAAATCACATCCAGACTCAGAACAACTATTTATGGGTCACACAATTAATTGTCCGGCACGGGACACGAAGCGGCGAGGCGACTGTCTTAGCCGCTGCGCCACACGTGCAGTCGTCAGAGGCCTCCCCAATGATCTTCACAACTGCCGGTCTTTCGCGGCCCGCATCCAACGGCATCCCGCGACTCTCGTCGGTCCACCTTGTAGTGGGCCTGCCCACGCTGCGTCTTCCAGTGATCGCTACTTGAGAACCCTTCTGCCCCAGCGGCCGTAGGTTCTACGAGCTATTTGCCCCGCCCACTGCCACTTCAGTTAGGCATTTCCTAAGGCTATGTCGGTTACTTTAGTTCGCCTGCGGATTCCGTCATTTCTGATTCGGTTGCTACGTATTTTTAGGTTTGTCAGCATACATAGGAGAGTGGGAATATATCAAAAACATATGAGTGAGACCCCCATAAGGGCTGTGTGGCCGACGACCAAGGAGAATATCGCCACCCCATCTCATCCCGTGGGGTACGTAGAAGTCGTCCCGAAGGAATATACACACATCAACAAAGTCTAGGGATACGTTATTTTGAAATCAAACATGGCTTTATTGTTTAAAACCTATTTAGTTTCCTTAAAAAGTTTATTTACAGATTTAAACCTTGTCTATTCTTTATTCAAAATTTAAAAATTAAAATGAGAAACAAATGAAAACACGCAAAGCACAGCGCAATCTTGAGTTGTATCTAATTTCAAGAAGTTGCATTAAAATTTTTTTTGCGTGTTAATTGAAGAAAACCTGATAAATTGTTTTATTTTCTTTTCTCAATTGGTTGTGTAAGCTTTTTAGCGTCATGCCACGCCATCATTTGAGTCGAGATGAAATGTTACGGGCAGTTGGCATGTTACAAAACGGTGCTATTCAACGCGTCGTTGCTGAGTCTCTGGGCACAAGCCAAAATGTGGTATCCAGGCTGTGGTCACGTTATCGCGCTACTGGAGATGTGGCAGAACGGCACACAGGTAGATATCGTGTTACCACTCAGAGACAGGATCGATTTCTCCAAATGACCGCCAGAAGACTACCCAATATCACAGCGATGCAACTAGTGCAAAGGCTCCAGGAGGGTCAGCAGCTGCTGGTGAGCGACCAAACCGTGCGAAGGAGGCTGCATGAAGTTGGTCTTCATGCTCGCAGACCGCTACGAGTCCCAGCGCTGCGACGTGGCAATCGCGGTAGGCGACTTTTATGGGCTCAAGAACATTTGACATGGAGTGATCAACAATGGTCATTGGTGCTGTTCACTGATGAGTCCCGCTATGGATTTCATCCAGATTCGAGACGAACACGCGTTTGGAGAACTCCAGGCAGGGTCAGCCGTCTCCGACATCCACAGGAGGTCCACTCTTACCAAGGCGGGACAATTATGGTGTGGGCAGGAATACGAATCGGCGGACGAACCCAACTCATTTGGATTCAGGGCAGTATGACTGCCCATAGATACCGTGAGGAGGTAGTAGAACGTGTCATTGTCCCGCTCAGGGCCCTAACGGGGCAAGAATTTCAGCTCATGCATGACAATGCACCTTCCCATACAGCGCGGCTGGTGAGGGCCGCCCTTCGAGAACACGATGTTCAGGTATTAGATTGGCCTCCACAGTCGCCAGACTTAAACCCAATTGAACACGCCTGGGACATGTTACAGCGAAGAGCATTGAGGGATTTTCCGCCCAACTTGACAACAGAAGAACAACTTTTCGAACATTTAAAAAGAACTTGGGACTGCATACCCCAGCAAGACATTGACACCTTAATTTTAAGTATGGAAAATCGTTGCCGCTGTGTGATTAATGTTAGAGGAGGAAATACCGATTACTGATTATCAGATTTGGTAAGATTTTTATTCATTTAATTCGATTGAATAATTTTATAAGAATAAAATGTTTTTGTTCACTCAGTAATTTTCTATGGCTTAATTAATTTAAGACTTTTATTAATTAGAAAAACAAAATCGCATCGTGTTGTTAATGTTTAAATATCGGCCATGAAATTATCTTTAATTCTTCCATTTACAGTCATAACAAAATGTTTATAGTTTTCTAGATAATCAATGAAATGTTCAATATCCCTAGATTGTGTTGATGTGTGTATATACCTATGTATATCGCTGTCATGTTTTGAACGCTAGCGCCATCTATCGCCACTCAACGGAGTCAAAGAATCACCAGTTGAACGGCGCGCTCAGCACTTTTGAAGCAGCAGCCGGCCAGTGCGGTCGAATATTGAAACCGACGTGCGTTCCTAGCTATAGCCGTGTATATATTAGGTCTTTACCTATGAAATTGCCGTTCTGCAGTACTGGCCATTTCAAATCAAAATAATTTTTGTTTGGCTAAGAATTCTAATTTCAAATTAATTTTATTTTAAAAACATGGATTCTTTTTTCCAAAAGTAGTCATTTCTTTATTGATTAGTGTTACATTTTCATCGCATTTCAATCTTTTTCGTCATCATGGATACGTTAAAAATTCGAGTAATTATGGAATATGAGTACCGTCGTGGCAGCAACGCGGCACAAGCGGCACGCAACATCAACGACGTTTACGGAGCTAACACTACAAACCAACGCACCACCTGTTATTGGTTTGCTCGCTTCCGTTCTGGAAATTTCGACCTGAAAAATGAACCTCGCGGTCGTCCGAAGACTTTGGTCGACAATGACGAATTAAAGGCGGTTGTGGAAGCTGATGATACACAATCTACGGCTGAATTAGCAGCAGCTTTCGACGTTAGCGTCAAAACAATATTGGTCCATTTGCGTCAAATTGGCAAGGTAAAAAAGCTTGACAAATGGGTGCCCCACGAACTCAATGATCGCCAGCGCGAAGTACGCGTCGAGACGTGCCTTGCACTGCTCAACAGACACACAAATGAAGGAATTTTGAACCGCATTGTTACCTGCGATGAAAAATGGATTCTGTTTGATAACCGCAAGCGCTCAGCAAGTTGGTTGGATCCTGGTTCAGCACCTAAACAATGCCCTAAACGAAAACTTACCCCTAGAAAAGTGATGGTCACTGTTTGGTGGTCTAGCGCCGGTGTGATTCATCACAGCTTCTTACCAAACGGGGTGAGCATTACTGCAGATGTGTACTGTGAAGAACTGAGCACAATGATGGAGAAGCTGGCGCATCTCCAACCAGCATTGGTCAATCGCTCGTCTCCGCTGCTCCTGCACGACAACGCGCGACCTCATACTGCACAGCAGACGGTCTCCAAGTTGCAAGAACTGGGGTTGGAAGCTCTCCGTCATCCGCCCTACTCACCAGACCTTGCGCCTACAGACTACTACTTTTTCCAGAATTTGGATAACTTCTTGGCGGGAAAAAAATTCAATACCCGAGAGGCAGTACAAAATGCCTTTGAAGAATTTGTTGCCTCCCGTCCAGCTGATTTCTTTAAGAAGGGCATCAATAAACTGCCACTGCGATGGCAAAGATGCATTGATTGCATGGGTGATTACTTCGATTAATACAAATAAAAAAATTCATGAAAAAAATTCGTTTAAATTTTTTCATACAAAACGGCAATTTCATAGGTAAAGACCTATTATATCATATCTGTACATGTGTGAATTGCAAATTGAACTAAGACTATCATTTTAATCGCACAAAATATATACACCCACTATATGGTAGAACGATGAAAACTCAAGCGACTACCGACAAATATATACCAGAGAACGGGCAGCGGCGTTCTTCTGAGTACTATGACTATCTTACTGGATCGCCAACCCGTCTGACAAGCGTGGCGATTATGGCAGATCCCCTCAAATGATGATCTTTGGGGGGAGGCCTTTGTCCAGCAGTGGGCGTCTTCCGGCTGATATGATGAGGATTAGAGGTTCGGTAACTGCTTAATATCGGGCTATTTGTTTGAATAAATACCTGCGCAGTAAAGAAGACGTTCATGTAGTTGATGTACTGCGAAGCGGTGTCGCTGCTGCCCGTCACAATCAGGATGCGACTGCTCATGCGCAGCCCCAATGGAGCCTCGCGACGGATCTGCAAACATAATATAAGTAAAGAAGGTAAAACGCCAACTGCTCATATAGGTTCAGTACATTATTAGTCTAGCGTTAGCGTGCTCGACTGCAGATTATTGAGGTCCTAGGTGCAAATCACGAGTCAGAACAAGAAATGATTTTGTGATTCTCTATTAAGAAAATTTCTCAGTCAATCAGCTCGAAGGCTGGGTGTTGGCAGTATAGGCCCTCGCCCTAGGTACCTCGGAGAGCACGTAATATCAAGTATTTCCTTCCGGTCTTGTCGCTAGCCATCCCATCGGATAATAAGAGTGATGGAATAGAAAGTGGCCTTGTGTTTGCGCGCACTTTGTGCAATATTACTCGCCGCCGTGGCCTTAATTCGGCTAGGAAGTCTTTATATAAAACTATAATGTATATATAACATAACTTTAACTAAAGTACCATTACAGTAAAATTGTTACATTACGTTACAATGTTATTTCCCTTTATTGGTAAAAGAAGACACACACAATAGGTGGGTGGGAGTCACTCGAACCCACGACCTGCGGCGTGACAGGAAAGTAATTACTAACCACGCCAATCGGCCCGCCAAAATTCAAAATTAATGCATTATATTCAATCAGGAGAATTATCTACATTTAAATACATACATAGACTCACGCCTGTTTCCCAGAGGGGTAGGCAGAGACAACGGATTTCCATTTGTCACGATCTTTGCACACGTCTTTTGCCTCGATTACTGACATTATATTCTTCATAAATGCTCGACGGTTAAGGTTACTTCTGACCTGCCCTTTCTTGAGCACGTCTCCACAGGCCAGATATACTTCTTTGGTCAATCTTCTTTCATTCATCCTTTCTAAATGGCCAAACCATCTCAGCATTCCTTTTTCAATCTTTGTGACTACATCCTCTTTCATACCACAACACTCTCTTACATCAGTATTTCGAATTCTGTCTCTCAAAGTCACACCACACATACTTCCCAGAGCTCTCATTTCCACTGCATACTCGACTCAGGAATCCGGTGGCGCCACCCTTTGAACAGACCTCTTATTCGGCTGATTACCAGAAAGTGATCTGTATGGATTGCGGTCCCACGATACTCTTGTGTCTAAAACATTCTTTCTCAATCTTTCATCTACAATCACAGTCAATCATACTCTTTCTCACAGTTTTCCTCTCTCGTGTAAACATATGGATTCTTTTAAGTTCAAACATAGTATTTGTAACACAGACCCCATTCCAGGCATATCTCAAGCAGACTGTACCCATTCTCATTCTCACTCTCATCATCGAATTGACCTAGTACCCTTTCAAAACCATCCATTAAAATCACATCTCACGCAACACATCTCTCAGGGTCTCCCAGAATGCTTTTCTTTCCTCTTGTTCTCGGTGTGTTACAACTGCACCCATATCTACAGGAGCGTACACCCCTACTAGGAAGATACGGGACATACCAAATTTCATTCTCAACCACATTACTCTTGCATTCACGCATTCGAACTCAGTCACACACTCAGACATACTTGTGGAAAGAATGAGACCCACACCTTGGCAAGCTCGGGTGGTGTTCGGTACTCCAGACCAATACGCCGTGTAAAGCCCGTCTTTTGTAGTATCACAACCTTTCCGTTTCGTCTCATTCACACACAATACATCGATCCGCTTTTCACTCATCAGCTGACATACTTCGTCCATCTTACTCTCAATAGAATAGAATACCTCCTCCCACATTCAACATAGCAAAACGGCTCTACGTTGGCCACTTTTTGCCTCTCCGGGAAACGAGACGTGACGGGTGGCGGACCACGTCGCCGCCATTTGAAGGATTAAAATTAATTGTATCCGTACTATTGTGAGCGTACAGTAAGCCAGCTAACTCGGCCTGTGAGCGCCGCCGTTGGTATGCATAATTATGCCTACTCATTCTCCACCGCTCTAAGCTACTATCCTGTACTGATAGTAACTATGCTATCCCAGGCCTCTGATGAATCTTTCGATTCCAGAGGCCCCGATAGAGGCAGTTTAAGGTCATACCCGGGACCGACATTATATAACATTACGATACATTTAAATAATTAAATCAAATAACGCTTTTTAAAACAGTAATAACTGGAGACATAATTGTTACATAAGGCTACAATTTGCTAAAACATTACATACTTAAGTATATATTGTTTTTAATATAACTTTTCCAAACATTCACATTATAATCATTCTTTAACATGATCTATTCTCCATACAAAACGCTGTAATTTTAATACCTTAGCTATGAAGCAAAGTGCCATTGCCACAGCTCCTGCTAGAAGAGATTCTCCTGGTTTATCTTCTTGTGGCTGACTCTTTATCAAGTTGACAAGTCTGTAACACAAAATAATTGAATAAACAAATATCTTGGGCAAACAAACTACGCTGAGTTTGTACTATGGCAACCAGAGTACTGATAAACATCATCATATCACCCTAAGACGTCCACTGCTGGACAAAGGCCTCCCCCAAGGATCTCCACAATAGCCGGTCCTGCGCTGCCCGCATCCAGCGGCTTCCCGCAACCCGCACAAGATCGTCGGTCCACCGTGTAGGAGGCCTGCCCACGCTGCGTCTTCCGGTTCGTGGTCGTCACTCGAGAACCTTTCTGCCCCATCGGCCGTCAGTTCGAAGAGCTATGTGCCCTGCTCACTGCCACTTCTTTTAGGCAATTGTTTGGGCTATGTCGGTTACTTTGGTTTTCCTGCGGATCTCAGCAATTCTGATTCGATCTCGCAGGGAAACTCCAAGCATAGCCCTTTCCATTGCTAACTGATAAACATACTTAGTACATACTTATATATTTCTAAATACCTATTTTACCCATGTATGATATATAGATCCACTTTGATATTTGTAAGTACATCCATGTTTTGGCCGGCCATGATGTTGTTGTTTTGGCCGGCCATGATGTTGTTGTTTTGAGTGAGTTTCTTTTTTATAGTTACTTACTTCTAAATTTAATTGATTGTTGGCTTGTATAAATTAAGTAAATAATAGCTCTGTTTGCTCATAATTTAAATGTTTAGTTATGCATATCTTCTCAGTGAGTGATTCTTAAGAGAAATAAAGTTATTCTTAAACCAAAAAATTAATACATACTATAGATAAATTACATATAAGACACAGAACAAATAATCATGCTAATCACACAAAGTTTTGCCTGGGTCGGGATTGATCCCACGGCCTCTGTCTTACAACGAGGTCCCTAAACACTAGACCAACAGGCCATCTAACATGGTCATAGAACACAGAGTGGTGCTGCTTCCCATTCTCTGGTAGATATACTCTCAGGATGACTTCTACACCCCCACAAGTATAAGAGGAGGTTGTGTATTTGTAATTTAGTTCATTGAAATTGACTGGAAAACTTACCTCATTTTAATGGTTTTTTCTACTAATGTAAACAATTCATATTGTCCATCAATCTGTCGCACATCTAATGGTTTCCCGGGAGATGGGTACAGGTAATCACTGAAAAGAAACCATCAAATTGTTAGCTGTATCATGGTGGAGGAAGGCTGGCTAGGCTTTTATTGTAATCAATCAGCTCCATGAGCTGATAGCAGATTATCGGGAATGATTAAGATCAGATATTTTGTGAACATGAAAGCCTTTGTAAGTACTCTCTTATTTTCAAGGTAGGTTTCTCACTAGCAATAATCATGTTGGCTCCTTAACCTGTAGTCAATGATCACACCCTATTTTAGAGTTCTATCTTTTTAATTCAGCGGGCCTCTGGGGCCCAAACTAGATAAGGGTCCCTCAGGTATTAGTTACTTAAGCTACTGGATGAGAGTCTTATGCACTGGCCAACTACTTGGTGTCTTCAAATTAGTTTTTGTTTGAAATAATAGCATAGGTCTGGAACCATTCAAGAATTTTCACATTGCTATTACTTGCTAGAGCTCTATCTCATATTTCCAAACTGGCTAAAGATTAGTTTAGTAAAATGCTATTTTGCTTTATGGTTTTTATTTTGAATAAAAATATGTCTACGCCTCCTTCTTGGTGTCGGTCTTGCCACCACGAATTCTTCCGGTTCTGCGAGCGGCGATGAGACCGACCTTGCGACCAGCGGATGTACCTCTCTTGACAGTCGATGCCTTACCAATATGTTGATGGTTACCACCACCGTGAGGATGTTCAACGGGGTTCATGGCAACACCACGCACGTATGGCCAGCAGTTACGCTTAACCTTGTACTTGTGGTATGCACGGCCAGCCTTTAGGATGGGCTTGTCAATACGACCACCACCGGCGACAATACCAACCATGCCTCTGTTGCTGGATGGCAAAACTTTCTTAGCTCCAGATGGCAGCTTAACCCTTGTACGCTTGGCATCAGGATTATGGCCGATAACAGTGGCAAAGTTTCCAGAGGCACGAGCTAGCCGACCTCGGTCCCCCATCTTTTCCTCAAGGTTGCAGACAATGGTACCCTCAGGCATAGAACCAACAGGCATGACATTTCCAACTTCAAGGGTGGCTTTCTTGCCGCAGTACACAAGCTGGCCAGTGTAAAGACCCTCGGGAGCAATGAACAGTTCCTTGCGGGTCTTGAACTTGTAGGGGTCACGGAAGTGAACAACTGCCAAGGGGGCACCATGGCCGGGGTCATGGATGATGTCCTTTACGACACCCTTGATGTATCCATGACGTTCAGCATAGTCGAGGGAGCGAAGCTTAGGAGCTCCTTTCCTTTTCTTAGTGTGTGAAACGAACACTGAACCGGCACCTTTACGCTGAGCACGAATCACACGACCCATGGTTACGACCCGTCAGTTCCTTTGACGGTCACTTTTGAAAGAACATACAGAAGTTCATTGGTTAGCCAAGATTTATTACCAATCAGCCAGATCATTCCTCTAAATTTTACTTTTCTGTCATGTCAGCCTTCTGTCCAGCCGGCTACAAAAGTGCTGAATATTTGTAATAAATTTTAAAAAATAAAATAGATAAGGTTTTTATTCACATAGACTTTAAAAAAGCCATTGTAAATAGTCAGAACATGTTTGTAGTAATATAGTTAAGTAGGTATACATAATAATTATTTCTAGTCACATAGATATTTAGGTACACGGATTGTATGAAAATATTTATAAAATTTATTTTATAATGGCAATGATATTTAGTTAGCTTATTGATGTCCTCCCGACCGAATTTCTGCTACGGCGGCCAGTCTTAATGGGGACTAGCCAATTGCGCAGGACATATTATAGTGCACAAGTGTGTGCGCAAACACGGGCACTTTCTATTCCATCACTCTCATGATCCGATGGGATGCCTAGCGACACGACCGGAAAGAGTTCAGGTACAGGACCGACGGCTTTACTTGCTCTCCGAGGCACGGGGGTGTAATACCGCCAACTTTCAGACTTCGGGCTGATACTGAGAAATTTCTTTTTACGGAAAAATCCCAAAATCACTTTTTGGCCTGACCCTTGATTTGAACCCAGGACCTCATTATCTGCGGTTGAACACGCCTCCGCTAGACCAACGAGGCAGCTTATTAAGTTATTGTCAAAGAGATTGTTTAAGTTTAATTATCGAAATTTATAGTTTCAGCTATATTTTTACTACATATTTGATAGCATTACATCTAAAACTAACACTATGAAATACCTTTTATGAAAATGGCATCCTATCACAGCCAGTTCATTCCTAGTTTTCTGCATAAGATGTGAGTTGGCGAAGGAGATCACAGCATCAAGACAATTGGTCAGTATCTTTGGGTCTTCAATTATGTATCGTTGATTTGGGTTTGTGTCCACTATTGTGACCAGAAGACTGCTGTCTGATGGCACTGTAAGGTTAATAGTACATTTCAATTATTTGTAGCAGTTGAGAATGTTGATATACTAAAAGTAAGAGACTGTGTTGGAACACAGGTCTATAAGGACAAAAGACAGTCATAATAAAGGTGTGGACTAACTTTCTTTCATTTCTTTATATTAAGGTTGATCATAAATAAAACATCAGCAACAGATAAAATAGAAATTGCCTCAAAACAAATGATAGGTACCTTCATTTAATATCTTCAGTGTTAAGGTTAGACACCTTTAAATTATTCAATAAACAGTTTCATTTTATCTAGTATCAGGATCTATTTACTATTATGCTATTAGTTTATTATTATACTACAATTTTAATTTTTTTAGTTTTGTAATTTGTTTTGTAAATATTACAACAGTAACGTTAAAATCGGCTACAATTCAGATGACAAAGCTGTTGTGAGTATACGTTACGTTTATGTTATGAATTAAGAATCATAACTGATATTATGCGAAAAGTATTATTTTTAAGACTAGTTTTAGTAAGTATACAAGTATCAAATCTGTTTTAAGGTTATGTTTAGAAACTTACCATCATCGTCTGCCATTTTATGAGGGGAATTTACGGACAATAAAGAAACTAGAAAGAAATGCTGTTTCTGTTATAGTTTTTATCCGTTTAATATAATATTTTTGCAAAACATAATACTACTGCTCGGTTTATACAAACAAATAGCTTTTTTATTTGACAGCTTTGTTGAATGTTGCCAAGTCAGTTTACCAATAAGTGGCTAAAATAGTTTACAAAAGTGCTAAAGTAACGATAAATTCTTAACTATTTCATGGGCAATGTGAAATGGCAACAAATAGTTCAAAAGTACAAAAAAATGCCAGAATAAGAATAAATTTTCAATAATTTTCTCTAAGTCGACGTTTTGTAAGTAACTACTTAGGGATACCGTCTCTTTCGACTGTATTTAATAATAAAACAGGTACCTATATAAGTTAATGTTACTTTCATCAAAAATACAGGAGAGTCGGGATCGGAGGGCGCAAACTGCGGATCTCCAGCCTCCACGAAGAACAGCCTGCGGGTGGCTTGCTTGGGGCAGCTCGCTACCCGATCAGAATAGGCCCGAGATGGCAGCGTGTTGTGTTCCACACCCGCATCTCGTGAGGAAGGGGATATTGATGGCGCCCGTTGAATATGGGTCGGCACCTGCCTAGATTGCGGCGAATGCCGGACTAATGGTTTGCAGGAATACCGTGGTGGTTTTAGTGGGTAACTTGTGGGAATCCCACATACCCGTCGCTTCCCTATCGGTGACCACGTATAAAAGGTTCCTATTACGAAAAAAAATCATAATGATTAAGCTACCTACACAAGTGCTTTTAAAATTTTATGAGCAATTTTAAAAGTAAATTGTTTAGTTTCAAATTAGTATCGTTACCAATCTGTCTGTGCTCAACTTCCTGTAACGAATTTGAACAAACTGCTCATCACATACTTTGGGAGTGTAATCTCTGGCAAAATCAGCGTGATATATCGTCCCCGTAGAGGGAAAATTAAATAACTCTGATTTTGTAGTTCTGAGATAAACGCGATTTAGTGTTTTTTTTTTAGTTAATGTACATTTGTAAGAAAGTGTGAGACAATTTTACTGTCGGTGTTTTTATATTTTGTGGACCTGATAACCTTTTACATTATGCTTTAACAAACTGAACACTATATTTAACTATAACTAAACAACAAATTAAAAATCAAGTTGTTTAATTTTGCCACAACTGTTTTTATAACGTAACAACAATTAGCTACTTATTTCGGCTATTTATTTAGTTTTCCTACAACTAAATACATTTGGTAGAATAAATTTTGGTGAAATAAATGGAGTTATTGAATTTATCAAGCACGAAATATGTTTAAACGGAAAACTTAGTGGTTTTGTACGTTATTATTACTTTGATATTTATTGTTCTCGTATGAAATAAAAGCTGTATTATGATATTAATAAAGTTATATTAAGGAATAAAGATAACTTTATTATTAATAAAGTTATCTTGCCACAAACTTAAAAAATAAACATCATCATATCAGCCAAAAGGTCCACAGCTGGACAAAGGCCCACAATTGCCGGTCTTGCGCTATTTGCATCCAACAGTTTCCAGCGATCCGCACAAGATCATGGGTCCATCTTGTAGGGACCTGCCCACGCTGCGTCTTCCAGTTCGTGGTTACCACTCGAGAACCTTTCTGCTCTAACGGCCGTGGGTTCTACGTTCTATGTGCCCGCCCACTGCCACTTCAGTTTTACAATTATTTGGGCTATGTCGGTGACTTTGGTTTGCCTGCAGATTCCGACATTTCTGATTCGATATCGCAAGAAAACTCCGAGCATAGCCCTCTCCATTGCTCTTTGGGTGTCCTTGAGCCTTCTAATAAGGCGCATAGTGAGCAACCACGTATCTGGTCTGTCATCAAGTCATCACTGGCAACACACACTGGTTGAAGACTTTCAACTTGAGACACTGCGGTATTTTGGACGACAAGATGTTACGTAGTTTCCCGAACGCTGCCCAGCCGAGTTGGATTCTACGATGGACCACCTTCTCGAAGTTAGAACGACCTAGTTGGATGGTCTGTCCTAGGTAAATATAGTTTTCTACAACTTCGCGTGCAGAGTCTCCAACCTTCAATTGAGTGGGGTTGGAGGTTTGACATGATTTTCGTCTTATCCATGTTCCTTTTCACTTGTTGAGAAACTCTACTGAGGTCATAGAGCATTGTACCGAAATCTTCCATGGTCTCAGCCATGACTACTATACTATACTATAGCATCGGCAAATCGTAAGTGAGTGATATACTCGCCATTGACCAGAAGCTTGAAGACATCTTCCAATGCAGCGACGAACACTTTCGGAGATGTAACATCTTCCTGTCTCACACCTCGCTGCAAGTGGATAGGTTTCGAGTTTTGGTCCAGGAGTCGCACTAACATTGTGGCGTTTTCATACAAATACTTTAACACCTCGATTTACCGGTAGTAGATTTGGCACCTTAGGAGAGATCACAGCCCAGGTTTCGATAATCTAAGGCTTTCTCATAGTCCACAAACGCTAAGCACAGTGGCTTGTTATACTTTTCGACTTCTTATGTATAACTTGCCGCAGCGTATGGATATGGTCTGTGGTGCTAAAAACTTTTCGGATACCGGCTTGTTCGGGAGGCTGGAAATCACCAAATGGCTCAGCAGTGTGATGGGTCAAAAATTCTTCAATAGGGTTTTGTGGCCCTTTTTGAAGGAGAGCACTACCACACTTCTGTGCCATGCTTGTGGTGTTTGATTATCTAGTATGACGGAGTTAAATAACTTCTGAAAGGCCCGTAGGATTGGTGTACCATCCGCGCTCAGAGGCTCTGCTGAAACTCCATCATCACCAAGAGCCTTGTTGTTCTTAAGTTGTCTAAGAGCCATTTTAATCTCGTACAGGCTGACGTCCGGGTGTCTTCAGTGTAATGTCGGGTTGGTCGTGTTCCATCCAAGACATGACTTTTGGCAGGTGACTGCGTTGTCGTATATAACTGTCCATAGAATTCTCAATCTCTCACAGCACTCCGGTTTAGACGTGACGATTGCCGTGCATCCTCAGTCTTCAGCTTCGTCAGTTGGCTTTGTCCAACAGACAGATCTCTTACGAACACTTTAGAGCCTTTGTTCCACTCGATGGCTTCTTTAATACTACATGTATTAAATTGACGCGTGTCGCGAGTCAAAGACTTTGAGATCTGTCTGTTGAGCAGCCGGTATATAGTAGCATCATCTGAGGATGTCAGAACCATTTTCCGTATTACTTCCATAAGTTGCAGGGCAAAGTCTGTTTGTACACTGGGCCTTGAAGACCTTAAACTCAGCCGTATGGACAGCTTCTACGAGCCTGTCGTAGTATGAGTCCACTTCCTCGCAATCTGCTAGGCATTCGAAACGGTTTCGCAGTTAGAGCTGAAATGGTGGGTTTTGGACGGGGATAGGTAAAGGTCGGCGCGTAGACTTTATCAGTCTGGACCTCTGGAGCTTGACATTAGATTCAATGAGCCTCTCACCAGTCTGTGATCGCTCCCGGTTTTAACCGCATTGATCACAGAGACGTCATTAAACGTCTGTCGTCTCGTCGACAAGATAAAGTCTATCTCATTTTTGTTTTTGCCATCGGGGCTCACCCAGGTCCATTTGCGGTGATCTAGCTTTCTGAAGAAGGAATTCATCATAAAGAGTCCCTCCTTCTCCATGTCGGCCAACATTTGGCCCCGAGGGTTCCGGTCTCCAGTTCCAAATTGCCCCACTCTCAGCTCATTCCCGAATCGTATACCCAGCTTCGCGTTAAAGTCCCCCATGACCACAGTGAAATAAGTGTTAGAGGTATGTATGGCTCTAGAAATATCCTCATACATGACCTCAACCTCATCGTCGGAGTGCGTTGAAGTCGGCGCGTAAACCTGTATGACCTTCAACGAATACGTTATAAGTTACGTTATAAGGTATGCCGCCCTAGTCGACACACTCTCGAGTTTCACTACGTTCCTTGTGGACGAGGGACTTTTGAACTATGAACCCGATATCACCTTGGAACAGTTGGTCGCCCTCGCGGAAATATAGCAGGTTCCCGGATTTTAGGATTATCGTGGGGAGGACACGATATTCCTAAAAACTCTCTTTGGACTTCAGACAAACCTATGATATCCCAATGTAACCTGCTCAGTTCCTTCTCCAGTTCAATGATATTCTCGTCGGTCCAGTGTGTGTGAGTGTTATATCTTGCCAGGGCTAGACGTTGTCGGTTTTGGTAACACGGTGTCTACCGGGGATTTTTAGCACCCCGGTTTCTTTTTCCTTATTTCCTGTTTCTATTCCTGAATCTGTTATCCCAGCGATTATGATATTGTGTTCCATAATTCTTCTATCAGGGTGAGACTAATTGGTCAATAGGGATTTCAATAAAAGCTCAAGTTGTTATAATATTACTTGTTTCATCTTTAGAATCTCTCGACAAAATCGGGTTTATTCGTTCAAATCACTTAACTCTTTTTTTCTTCTTAGCCAGTGAAATATTGATTTGTCTATTAAAGAACTAAGTTTCCTTTTTATTTTATTTTCTTCTTTTGTGTCCGGATTCCATGTAGATCCAGAATCAGAAAAAGGTTCTTCATTTGTAAAAGGCGGCATTGGTTCGATACCCGAAATGAGACTTGACCCTCTGATTACCTTTGATGACAACTTAATTTATTTAATTTTATTTGCCTATCATCTTATAATTAATCATTATCTAGATGTAGAAGAAATAAATAACATCAAGTATTTATAAATTAGGTACGTTATATCAGAATTCTGAATCGCAGAATTAAATAAATAGAGTTATTTAGTTTTCCTAGAACTAAGTTAGTTTTGTGAAAGAATTTATAAGTTGAGGAAAAATTCAACAACTCAAGTTATTTAATTTATTTGACATTCGTTTTGTCATTAACCACAGTTATTGATTTATTTACTGAGTTATTTAGTTTTCCATTAAAAAAATTGTGTTTGTCTGAAGATATTTATTATTCCATCTGTCATGACCTGTCTGACAAAAATGGCTATATCTTTGGAACGGAATAAGATACGAAAACGCCTGTAAGGCTCAAATATGCGGCAGGTTTTAGGTGTTTTGAAAATAGGATAAAGTCAATTTCGCCAAAATCGGAGTTATTTAATTTTCCAACTACGGGGACGATATGTTAAACAGCTTGCAACCAATATCTGGAGTAGTTTATTATACGGATCTTGTAGAAACAAGGAACAAGTTCCGTGTGTTTAAGCGCTTTTGCCATAGGTACCTACTATTGGAATCAAATATAACAGCTCACTTGGGACCCTTAAATTGATCCTCGGTGCTTTGCAACTGGCTTCTCTAGTTGCAATTCTCTCGTTTTATGAGGCTATAGCCTCTTTACATCATTCTGTCTCCCGCTTTGCTCTGGAGGGAAGTGGAACTATAAATTTTCTAACGCCTCCTTTTTTCTTTCTGTTTAAATTCGTTGCGGGATCCAAGACACTTATAACGATTCCCCAGGACATGCCTGAGCCTCACCGCTCAGTTTCATTTCACTGTGTGCCACTGTTGATCCTGGCTTACAGGAGTTGCAGCGGTGGGTAAGAGGGACGGATTAGTCCCGATAAAAAACGATAGGTACACAAGTGCTTGGCTTCCAGTCACTCTAATTTGGCACGTAGGTAAAAAATATGATATTAATCTAAATAAACGAACCGAAAGGATTCCTATTTAGGTTTCTGGCAGTGTTTCTCAATAGCTGCCGTGTCACGCACTGCACGGTATGTAGGTACAGTTATAAAATAGTTTCCACATAAATGTATAGGTAGGTACTATAAGGGATGATCTTGGAGGGAATTGCCATAAAAGCCACGCTTAGCAGAAAAAATGTCGAGCGTAGTATGATGGTTATAGTACTCAGAGAAACGCTACCTGCTGCTGTCCTGGCAGGTATTTATTTCCTCAAAACAACTAGAAGTTACTGTCTGTATATTCTTTGGTAGTTATTTCATGCGGAACTACTTCTGTTGTTGACTGTACCATTAATACTATCACCATACATATTAGAAACAACATCCAAATAGGTTAATCTCATAATTAGCTGTTTTTTTGTCAACAATTTAAAAATGGCTATCTATCTAAGCTAATGGAGCAGGTAGTTGATTAATTGGCAACTAATCCTTTAATAGGTCTAATCTCTGGCCTGTATTTATTCTTCACATAATTTGCACTACCGGTTAGCCAGCTAGCCATAAATGAACATTATGGAAATGGTCTAATTTAAATACACAATTAAGAAATATAGTAAATATGTGGAATTAATTGTAACTGTATAGAATCGAAAAGAAGCCTACTTATATCTATACATATAATAAAATCGTAGGAAAGTCAAGACTGTACATTGAATATTTTTAAAAAAGGATATTTGGGTCGTGATCTACAATCGAAGTCGAAGCCAAAAATATAGTTTTTGGAATTTTTGTCTGTGTGTCTGTTTGTCTGTATGTATGTCCGGGCTAAACTCAAAAAGTACTGCATGGATTTACTTCAAATTTTGTATGAATATTACTAAGAGGTCGGGTCAACATATAGGCTACATATTATAACGCTATCACCTACGGGGGAGGAGCTGTAATGATTTATAAAATTTAACGCGGGTAAAACCGCGGGGCACAGCTAGTAATGAATAAATAAAGTGATGCTCATTTAGAATAGGCCTGTTGTAGGGATAGTTAAAAAAATACAATTCATAAACGTTTTTTTTACTTCCACAAATTACAGTTTTATGGTTGGCAAGTATATTTGATAGATGTCGGCTTTTGTCCAGCAGTGGACGTCTTTCGGCTGATATGATGATGATGATATTTTATAGTTAGCAAGTGATTGCGAAAAATTTGCAATTTGCGGCTATTCTGTGCTTGTGGGAGATATGAATCTCAAAACTCTAAGGCACTGTATTTTAGCACTAGTCCTAGCGATTTAGGACAACGGGGTAAGTAAATGCGATGGTGTGTGATTCTTTGTGTGCATGTTTGTTTGAGTTTTGTATGTGTGTATGGGCTATATAGGATTTTTTTCTTTTTATCTGGCTCGTTGTTCTACTAGTAGCGTGTCCAACCGCAGTTAACGAGGTCCTGGGTTCAAAGTCCTGGGCGAAAAGTGATTTTGGGTTTTCTTGTAAAAAGAAAAATTTCTTAGTATCAGCCCGAAGTCTGGGAGTTGGCGGTATTATACCCCCGTTCCTCGGAAAGCACGTAAAGCCGCCTATCGGATCATGAGAGTGATGGAATAGAAAGTGCTCCTGTGTTTGCGCACACACTTGTGCACTATAATATGTCCCGAGGAGATAATAATAATAATATCCTAGGACATTATTAACATACGCCATCTGATCCCAAACTAAGCAGAGCTAATACTAGGAAACCAGATAACTGATATACTAAGTACATATACTACTTTTCTTTTGTAAATACATACTTAACTACCTATATAGATAATGACACCCAGACTCAGGACAAATAGACATGTTCATGCACACAAATATCTGTTCTGGATGGGAATCGAACCCACGAGCTCCGGCGTGAAAAGCAAGCATTTGCCACGCCCACAGGCCCGTCAGATGGCTCATCTCTATTGAGACTGGCCGCCGTGGCCGGAATTCGGCTAGGAGGACATTCTTTGCCACAATGATATACAATGTGTATCGATGAAATCCTCCTCCGTTTAATCTGACAACAGCTCTTCAAGTAGTGCGACAGTTGCACAATGTCCCTAAAAAGTTGATGACTCCGTAAATATTACATCAGAATATCTCTAATATTGTCTCTTGTCGCAAACTTATCAAACATTCACAAAAACCTTTCATATTTCCATAAGTACAATACAACAACGCGTTCAGGGTGCTGGTGGGGTTCTCACGCTTCTGTAGTGCGTCTGCGATGTTTGCGCACGCGCACACAGACGGCTTTCACACGGTGCTGCGGCGCCGGATCGCTTCGCTGATGTTTCGTACGCGTGGGAGCCCCAACACCATCCTGAACGTCCTCAGTCAGAAGATAGACAGTCCCATGCTGGGGCACTGGGTTCAAGTACAAGTGCGTGTACCTGGATCCCCAGAATATGGCAGATACTTAAATTAATTATTTTTTATTAATATCATAGTTTTTAAGATGTAATTTACTAACAACATTATGGGCCAAGTGTCTGAAATAAAAAGATTTTATATTATTTTTATAAAAACTTTCATCCCCTATTCCCTATTTTTATTAACACCCTTGATGCTAAAACAAATATCGAATCAACACCCTGAAAAATAAGTTTCAAGCTTCTAGGTCTAAAAATGACGTTACTTCCATTACATTTCCATACAACTTTTAATCCCCCCTTTCAACCCTTATCTCGCACTAAAAAGTAGCCTATGTCCTTTCCCAGGTTCTAGACTAACTATATACCAAATTTCATTTAAATCGGTTCAGTAGTTTTGGCGTGAAAGCGCGACAGACAGAGTAACTTTCGCATTTATATCTTTTCAACTTTTTTCAAATATGCATAAGGTTCCCTTTCAATTGGGGAAATTTGACAGTTTAGGTAGCTTGATGTGCTGGCGCCTGTACATCTGTTTTTACTCTACATTTTAATTTTGATGTGATATTAAATACCTTCGCTTGTCCAAACCCCATCACTTATTAATCCAAACTAATTGTCTCGGGGGCACCTGCAGACATGTGTCAGTTGGCCCCAGATTCATATTTGTCAAAGGCGCATAGCTGGCATACCAGACGGGGGTCAGTAGATACTCCGAGACACCAAATAGATCATTTTTGGAACAACACCCATCGGTTTTGACTCGTGCTGACTGCGATAAGCATCGAGTTTTGTAGTAACGAAAGAATAAAGTGGATTAGAGAAATAAAAAAAATGTTTTTTTTTCTGATTTACATAGAATGCCCTTTTTAGTATTATTGCTTGACGTTAGATGGCAATCGAAGGCATCTTCTGACGTTGTAAAGGTAAATAAGCCCCTAATCATATATGATGGGCCTGTTGGCGTGGTTGGCAAATGCCTGCTTACTTGGGGCGTGATCTACAATCGACATCGAAGCCAAAAATATAGTTTTTAGAATTTTTGTCTGTGTGTCTGTTTGTCTGTTTGTCCGGGCTAAACTCAAAAAGTACTGCATGGATTTACTTCAAATTTTGCATGAATATTACTAAGAGGTCGGGTCAACATATAGGCTACATATTATCACGCTATCACCTACGGGGCAGGAGCTATGATAATTTATAAAATTTAACGCGGGTGAAACCGCGGGGCACAGTTGGTAAATTAAAAAGTTTTTTATTCACGTAGACTTTAAAAAAGCACTTGTAAATAGTCACATGTGTTTGTAGTATTACAGTTAAGTATACCTACATAATTACTTCTAGTTGCATAGATATTTAGGTACATGGATTGTTAAAAAAACATTTATAAAATTTATTTTATAATAGTAGGTAATATAGCTAGCTTGTATTAAGTTATTGTAAAAGAGTTTATGTTTAGGTTTAATTATCGAAATTTATAGTTTAAGCTATATTTTACCACATAAGAGAAAAAAAAATCTGTGTCGTTCTGATTTTGAAATGCTCTTTTTAGTATTATTGGTTCACACTAGATGGCAATCGAATGCATGTTCTCACGTTGTAAAGGTAATGTAAAAGCATATATTCTACTACTGATACAATGTAAGTAAAGCTGTTCTGTAAAATAAATTTTGGATGTGTAGTTACACTTAATAAATATATGCCACACTGATATACAATTTGTATCGATGAAATGCCTCCTCCGTTCAATCGGACAACAGCTCTTCGCATAGAGCCACGGTTTATTTATTTTTATTTATTCATTTATTTAAGGAGCGTCATCTTTACACAAAATTATACAGTTATAAGGACAGGTACAGTCAACATCATAAGTAGATGATCAAAATCGGACCTGAGTTTTGAGTTTATGATGCTATTGGGCGGCAGTTTCCACTAGTTAATATTTTTTACACTTAACACTCACGCACACCTTCAACTAGATACCCTTCACCACCACACTATTTTGTCGCAATTTATGATAATTAGTATTGAATATCCGACTTTGATCATCTACCACTTTAAAATAATAGTGCTGCAACATTTCAAGACATCCACAGCATTCGGAGTTTCAAGCCGCATTGAAGCATTGTTTCATTTTCAAAAACTGGTGTAATTTCGAGTTTTGTGTAAATACGGTGGATTTTTAGACATAACATCTTCGACAACGTGCACAAGTGGCAGAAAGTGTCATATTGCCGTAAATTGCGATTTTCTTTTTTTATTTAATTAATTGGTTTTACAACCCTGTTTTCTTCAGCTTTATGAGCCATCTTCAATAGATAATTGCGTCAATATCAAGTAAAGTCCGTCACAGTCAAGTCATAGTCCTACCCTGGTAAACTCATCTCATCCCGTGGGCAGCGACCCGAGGGAATATCTACCAGGACTGGCAGCAGCTTCCTTCTGAGTACTATGACCATCTTATTGCGATCGCCAACCCGTCTGCCAAGCGTGGCGATTATGGCATTTCTCCCCATGATGATTCTTATAATAATAATATATAATAATAATATAATTTATTCAACACACAGTTTATAAAAATAAAAGTAGTCTTGGGAGAGGATTGTCCAGCAGTGGACTCCTTTCAGCTTTAATGATGATGATCCTTGTTATTATGCGTTTCTATTCCACAAAACGCCTAAAATTACGTCTACACAAAAGGTATTATGTGAATATCACCCGAAACTGACGTCGAAACAAGGCCATTAAATTGATATACACGACTCAGTTCACCAAGGGACGTAAGACGGGAGCTTATTATTATATCCGAATTGTATTTCATCGTAGCGAGATGACGAACCGGTGATACCGCGTACAAACTTATGTCATATGTCAAAATACATGTTAACAGTACGACGAACGGTAGATGAGACCGCTCGATAACACCACATGAATAATATTATACGAACGATGTGACAAGCAGAGCTACCTGTCATTTTATGACATTGTTTATACACGGCTAATGATATGCCTCATTTGAATACCTTGGTGGTCTGTCTGATAGAAAAAGTCTATAGTTTTTGCTGCTGCTGATTCTTAAATAGTTGATATTGTGAATTTATTTAAGTAGTATTATCCTTTTAATATTATAAATTTGTAATATTGTATGTATGTTCGTATGACAAGTTTGTAACCTGGAAAGTTTCTGTGACATTATAGGTAATTTATGCCTGGACCCTATTCTATAGTCTATGCGCCAGAAGCTAATTATACTTTATTTACATATAGGTACTGTGTATGTTTAAACCGAATTGCTAATATTATTAGGTATATACTGGGTTAACTTAAATTAGAGCAATTCTTTGTTGAAATGCTGGACATCGATTATATTAGACTATAAATAAGTAAGGAAATAAAATAAAATCTGCATATCTAATTCATTTCTCCTCTTTTACATTAAAAAAAGGTTTACCTCCATCTAATTTTCATTAGATGTTACATAGATTAGGATTCCGTTTTTTTAATTGACCTCTATATATTGGAATAATCAAATGTTTAATATCCAGCTTACTAGAGATCGCACTTGTTTGAAATTCGACCATTAAGTTTCTGTAATTGTCAGACTATAGACATTAAAGCCGAATAATAATCTGTTCTCAGTTTTGTCACTCAGATTGTGATCTCTTCTCAATTTGTCAAAAGCATGTAGTGTGTAAAATGTTCTTTTTTTTTTTTTAATAATTTACTTCTAATGCCTATTACTTACTGAACTGTTACAAATTTCATTCACCCCTCCGTGCCATTTTCGTAAAAGAGGTACATAGTTTTTCAAAGCTATAAATATTAATTCTGTTCACTTCTATTGTCCGGTGAAGGAGTAAAATCGTTCTAGGCTAACTGTTAAAACCATGTGAAAAAAATAAGGTCCTAATGTCTAGAGGTTCTAACAAAACTCTTAGTGTCGAAGGTTCGGGGTTAAAACCCCGGAAACTTGTATTCTAAAACCATCCAAAACTTCTATTCTAAAATAAATATTGGAACTGTTTAATTTGTGTCGAAGATTGGACTTTTTTGTCCTGAACTGAGTAATTACAAACAAAGTGACCGGAGCTCAGTCGTCCATGTACTCATGCTTTAGAGTAGGTACATACTTTAAGGACAAAATGAAGTCAGTACCACCTTTATTAATTTCTACGGTCCTTTGCCCCCGAAAATAATTAACAGCTGGAAAACTAATCAGTACTTAACTGAAGGTGGAGGATAATTGAATAACATTTTACGAGAACATTGTTTACAAGGCTTCGTGCCGGAGGGCGGCGATGGTACATTAGCGCGCGCTTTCGAAAATCGAAATGAGAATAAGAAAAAAAGGCGGGAACGAAATAATTATGCACGTTCCGTTTCGTAATGGGCGTCGCGCTACCGTTTCGCTTTAATAGCTCGCTTGTTCTGAGAATTTAATTACGCTCAGAGCGCGCCCAGATTAGCCGGGCGTGCGTTCCGTTTTGTTAATAACTCTAATAATGGATGACGCCCGCGCTCTTTGCAGCATTCATGTTAATTTTATTCCGATTATAACGCTTCTACCGTTTTATTAAACCGATACATCATCGATAAACTTCTCCCACGGCACACTTATAAAACAATGCACTAAGATTTATTTCAGACGATTTCAATTTGAGAACGTACAAAATATCAATATTAATAATTCAATAACGAGCTCCCAAAAACAAATTGTCTAACTGATAAGACATTGGGTCGAACACAAACAAAATATAAAACGGTTCAACTTTAATAAGAACCGGAGTCCAGAGATGAACACAAAAGAAAAGATAAATAACCGCCTATTGTTTTTTATCATGTTGTCAATATCGCGCGGCCAAATTTTCAATATTGGAATGCCACGATTCGCCAATAAGAAGCGGGGAAGAATTGATTTATTGTCCAATTAGCGTCGGTCAGGTGTGCCAACTGCCAAGATAGCATCAGGCTGGCCAACCTAACTCGGCTGCATCTACTATTTCTTTTGGCGCGTTCCGTTTAAATGGCATATTGGAATCAAAAAAGAACCTTTACACCATGCTGGCCGCGGCCTGAATCTCGAATTTGAAATTCTGATCATTCGCGGCGGACTTTTGTTTAAGTGGAAATCGATTTGAATTAATTGTAGCGCCGAGTTTTTGCGAGAACTATAATTTGATGCTAAGTACTTTTGCCTTACTAAATCGATTAACATTAATTTACAAATATTAAGCTTTATTATTTAATTTAATTAAACTAGCTGTGCCCCGCAGTTTTACTCGCGTTCAACTTTATAAATTATAGCCTATGTGTTAATCCTGGGTGTCTACTAACACCATACCAAATTTTATTATAATCGCTTCAGCCGTTTAGACGTGAAGAAGTAACAAACATACACACTTACACACACACAAACTTTCGCCTTATAATATTAGTATGATTAATAAATTTCCCATCTAATACCGTGGGGGGCGTAGAAATCGTCTCAAAGGAATACCTACCTACCAGAGAACAGGCAGCCGCGTCACTCTGAGAACGATGACCATCATATTGTGTTCGCATATCCTGTCCGCCAATTGTGGCGATTATTATAGCACAAGTACAACCGCCAGCACAGCAAGCTATCCCAATTTGTCAAATTTCCCCAATTGAAAGTGAACCTTATGCTTATGTGATAAAGTTGAAAATCTATAAAAGAAATTTGACAGATTGGGTAGCTGGATGTGCTGGCGTCTGTACAAACTAGCCATTCGTCATATGAGCCGTACGGCTCACATCGTGGTAAGCAGTTATCGTCGCCAATGTTCATTCCGACAGACGTGGCACCCAGGACTACATACTTAACAGTATAATGGTATTATAGGATGAAAAGGGTATCTATCCTGTAAGGTGGATTTACTTGTCTGGTAGAGCTGCTACTAGAGCGAGTACGCTTTGCTTCTATTGCACACACAAACCTACACACATACATACACACCCACACACATATACACATTTGTTTATTTTAATATATGTTCAAGTTATTAGTTTAAGACTTTTTTGTGTTAAACTATTTTTTTTTCTTATAATTGTATGTGCTTTTTACATTGTAAGGGGAGGACTAGGAGGCGTCGGTGTCTGTCACAGTGTATACTAGCACGGACATTGGCGTTTACTCTGTCTCCACATTTATTAATTATTATTATATCAGCCGAAAGATTGTGGACTGCTAGACAAAGAACTGCCCCAAGGATCTCCACAATTACCAGTCTTGTGCAGCCCGCATACGCTTTTCTCTACCTCTCTTAAAATTATATGTAGATGGACAAATCACGGGTTAGATCATAGTCTTAGAAATTTCCTTTTTTTTATAAGTATCTCATTAATTGGCTTTGCTTTTATTTTTCTCAGTGTATAACGTGTCACGGAAAGACACATATATGGATAAATTGAATCAGCTGATAGTTATTTAAATGTTTTTTTTTGTTACATATACATATTAATATTTTTAAGTTACGTACATTGTTTATATTACGCCTTGTATATAAATTAATAAGAAAAGAGATTCTAGTGTAAAATAAAATTGAAATATATACGTATATTTTATATTTATATTACGTGGTCAAAACATATGAACTTTAATTGAACTAATATATCGCACCTTTAGAATTAAAGGGACCTAATTAAAAAAATCATGATTTTGACTTTATATCAAAAAAGGACCTAAAACTACTATGTTTATCGATTTAAATTAAAACACAGGCCGATTTTGGCGTAGAAAGCTACATAACGTATACATCGGTCTCTTTCACTCCCCTCCATTTACCGCGTTTCTTCGGTCTGAGAGAGACGCAAGCAGTAACGTGCCACGAGTGTCATCAGCAGGTCGTTACTTGTTTAGTTTTTTAGTGACCTAATCCGAAACAAGTCGGTACAGGATTAGACATAAAGGTAAGTACAAGTAATATTATTTGATTAAATAAAGACCTTTTTAATAATTAAGTCTATATTATATTTAACTTTCTTGAGTAAGTTGTGACTTTTTTATCATTGAGACCCCCTTTGATTGAATATCTAAAATAATTGAAGACCCATTTCTAATTTGGTCTCTGTAGTTTTGAAACTAATGGTTATGGTATGAATTTATTAATTATTGCGTCTTTCTTATAATAAATACGGCTATTATTTACTGACGATTTTAGACATCGGTCTGTATAAGTCTTAAACAATTCTCAGTTTTTTCTTATTATGACTCAAAAACTCTAAAGACGAGTCATCGGGCATTACGATGTAATGTAACATTCTTGCAAATAGGTACTTATAAAATAAATATTCTTATCTATACGGAATGGGAAGACGCTTACGTTGAGCAGTGGACTGCGGTAGGCTGATTGATTGATTGATGGATTGATATTCTATACCTATCTAAGAACATTTTACATTACATTTCAGATTTCCAGCCTTCGTAATAATCGATAGCAAAATGAAGAGACGAGCTGATCACATATTAGAGAAAATAAATATCTATGCAAAAAATCACAATAGGACTGAACAAGAAAATGTATTACCAAGTAATTCTTCAATTGAAAACGATTCCCATGACACATTTGCATCTTCCAGGGATCATAATGTAATTATTGAGGATTCGCGTGAAAAACACAGTAACTTCTCGCCAAATTCTTCAGTAATAGAGAATTCGCCTGATGTATCCATCCCAAATCCTGGGCCGAAGCTTTTATTCGATACAAGGAAGTTAGAGGTATTTATAAGTTTAATTGTATCAGTATATTACTAAATTTTACTTTTTTTATTTTGAATTTACTCCTTATATTCAGGTACAAATTATGAATAACGCTGATACAATAATTCAAGAACCAGGAACTTCTAAGCAAGCAATTGTACCAAGAGAAGATTCCAGTGGCAACAGTTCTTCTAGTTCAGCTTCCTCGAGCAGATCATCATCTACATCATCGTCATCTTCATCCTCTAGCGGTACTTCTCACTTAAGAACCGTAAATAATTACTTTCAGTCACCTATAAACTCCGGCGAAAGTGATGTAGATTTAAGTGATGATGACCCAACTTATACAGTAAACAGATCTCGGTCAAATCTTTCAAAGAATACCCTCTTATCAGCATCCAGTTCATCGCTTTCTTCTAATAATAATAACAATACTAGTTATGTTGATACCCCTCCGCAATCTACTCGGATGTCTAGGAAACGTACGCGAGATCCATCTAAATGGAAACAAAATATAGCAAAAAGTATGAGGAATTCTGGTAAAGCTTATGTTTCAGGTATGACTAAAAAATAAGTACCTGCCCGTTGCGTTAAAGATGCATGTAAGTGCAGACTTAAATGTTCTGACAATATAAATGAAACGAATAGACATACATTATTTGAAAAATATTGGGCTATAGGTAACATTGATTTGCAAAGATGTTATATCAGATCTTGCATGATGGAAGTGTCTCCTAAATATAAGTACAGCAATGCCGCCAAACCTAGATTACCAAATAATGCATTTTATTTTACAGTTGATAGTATTAGAATTCGTGTTTGTAAGACTTTTTTTATTAACACGCTAGGCATTTGTGACCGCCAAATCAGAACTGTAAAAAAGAAAACAGATCCTCAAAATATCGTCAGTAAAGATAATAGGGGTAAGCACGTATCAAGGAAACCTATAGATGTTAATCTCATTGAAAGTATTAAGGGACATATAAATTCCATTCCAAGGATAGAGTCTCATTATTTGAGAGCTTCGACTAGTAGGGAGTATATTAGTGGTGAGAAGACAATTATGGATCTATGGAAAGATTTTGATAAATCACAGAAAGAAGAAGAAAAGCTTTCATGTGACTACTGGTTGTACTACAATATCTTTAACAAAGAATTTAATATAGGATTCTTTCAGCCTAAAAAAGATAGGTGTGACCTGTGCTTAGATTATGAATTAGCAAACCCCACTCGAAAAATTGAAATTCAAGAAAAGTATGATGACCATCTAAAAGAAAAAGATTTGTGTCGTCAAGAAAAACGTTTAGATCGTCAAAATATTGACGAGACAAATATTTGCGCGGTTTATGATCTGCAGGCTGTTATGCAGTGTCCCACAGGAGAAACATCGGCTTTTTTTTATAAATCGAAACTTAATTGCCTGAATTTTACCACTGTAGAACTGATGAAGAAATCTGAAGAAATAAACAAGCGTAAAAAGAGCGATGAAAAAAAAAGGGATGAGATAGGGGCATATGATAATGTTTACAGTTATTTCTGGGATGAGGTTCAGGGTAAAAGAGGTGCCAACGAAATTGGGTCATGTATTTTAGATTATTTACAACGTTTAAATGAGCAGAATACTTACAAAATTCTTCACATCACTTTTTATTCTGATAATTGTTGTGGGCAGAATAAGAATAAGTATATAACTACATTATACTCTTATGCCGTATCTATATTCGAAAATATTCACACTATTACTCACAAATATTTGGTAAAGGGCCATACACAGAATGAAGGGGACAATGTCCATAGTCTTATTGAAAAAGAGATAAAAAAAAATAAGATGTCTGGACCAATATACGCACCTTACCAATATGTCACATTAATTAAAAGCTCTCGCAAGAATGGCAAACCTTTTAATATAAAAGAGTTGACATACGATTTTTTTATAGATTTAAAAATTTTACAAGATAAATGGGGGTATAATTTTAATGAAGATGAGTACAAACACAATGTCTCATGGAACAATATTAGAGTTCTAAAGTTTTGTAAAGCGGAACCATTCGTATTTTACTATAAAACTTCATTCACTCATAACGAATTTATTATGATTAATATGAGAAACAAACGTAAGAAAATGGATAGACTAGATGATATAACGGTTACCAAACCATATTCACAAAGACTAGAATTAAGTGAACGTAAGAAAACTGATTTACGTGATCTCATTAATAAAAACTTAATTCCTAGTTATTACGCCGATTTTTATAATTCGGTTCTTTAATTATTTATGTTTTTCAAAGTTTATTTTTTAGTTAGTATTTACAATTTTTTATTATGATGTTTTAAACTTACTATTACCAAGGTGGTAATAGTAAGTTTAAAACATCCTAATACGTACCTAACTTGTAGCAATTAAACCATTGTATACAGTTTATAATTATAAATTTAATAAGACTGTTGATTTTATACTAGATAGATTATGTAGGTGTAATACTTTAATTAATACTTAAGTGCCAAAACGCAACGTGATTTATTTGTAAGAAAATAAAAAAGCTAGAAAAATTGTTAAGCAATTATAATTTTTTTAAGTTGTTTTTAGTTTCCTTTCCAACCTGTGATGTAGAATATTGTTTAAATACATCTAAGATTATGATAATCTATATAACCTAGACTGATTAATAAATAAGTTTTCTTTTAATAAACCTTTTTTACTATCTTCTATAATGTTTTATTAATAGAAAACCCCAAAAATAATCTAAAATTTATAAATAGACGGACTTACTAGGGATAAATACACGATTTTTACTAAATGTTCAGAAATAAAGAGACACATGTACAAAAAAGTCTTTTTAAAAATTGTGTCTTTAATATTACAAAGACACCTTTTTTGAAAATAATTATAAAAAATACTTTATTGACATTTTTTATTTTATTTTCATAACACATAGATAAATAAGTTAACAATCTATGAATATACTTAAAAATATATATGAGTTTTATGAAATTTCATTTAAATAATCACCATTAATTACAAAAAATGTAACTGTTCAAATCTTTATGTAACGATTGCCAAAAAATCAAATTTTCTAATTAGGTCACTACAATTGTAAAGGTGCGATATTAATTACCAGCTGTGCTCCGCGGTTTTACCCGCTTGAAACGTTATAAAGTATATATAGCCTATGTGTTAATCCAGGGTATCATCATCATCATCATCATATCAGCCGAAAGACGTCCACTGCTGGACAAAGGCCTCCCCCAAAGATCTCCACAATTGCCGGTCTTGCGCTATTCGCATCCAGCTGTTTCCAGCGACCCGCACTAGATCATCGGTCCATCTTGTAGGGGGCCTGCCCACGCTGCGTCTTCCGGTTCGTGGTCGCCACTCAAGAACCTTTCTGCCCCAACGGCCATCGGTTCTACGAGCTATGTGCCCCGCCCACTGCCACTTCAGTTTTGCAATTCTCCGGGCTATGTCGGTGACTTTGGTTCGCCTGCGGATTTCGACATTTCTGATACGATCCCGCAGGGAAACTCCGAGCATAGCCCTCTCCATTGCTCTTTGGGTGACCTTGAGCTTTCTAATAAGGCCCATAGTGAGCGACCACGTCTCTGTTCCGTATGTCATCACTGGCAACACACACACTGGTCGAAGACTTTCGACTTGAGACACTGCGGTATTTTGGACGAGAAGATGTTACGTAGCTTCCCGAACGCTGCCCAGCCGAGTTGGATTCTACGATTGACCTCCTTCTCGAAGTTGGACCTACCTAGTTGGATGGTCTGTCCTAGGTAAATATAGTTCTCTACAACTTCGAGTGCAGAGTCACCAACTTTCAATTGAGTGGGTGCAACATGGACGTTTGCCATGATTTTCGTCTTATCCATGTTCATTTTCAGACCCACTTGTTGAGAGACTCTGCTGAGGTCATCGAGCATTGTACTGAGGTCTTCCATGGTCTCAGCCATGACTACGATATCATCGGCAAATCGAAGGTGAGTGATGTACTCGCCATTGACATTGATGCCAAAGCCTTTCCAGTCCAGAAGCTTGAAGACGTCTTCCAATGCAGCGGTGAACAGTTTCGGAGATATAACATCTCCCTGTCTCACGCCTCGCTGCAAGTGGATAGGTTTCGGGATCTGGTCCTGGAGTCGCACTGACATAGTGGCGTTTTCATACAAACACTTTATCACCTCGATATACCGGTAGTCAATTTGGCACCTTATGAGAGATCTCAGCACGACCCATGTTTCGATAGAATCGAAGGCTTTCTCATAGTCCACAAACGCTAAGCACAGTGGCTTGTTATACTCTTCGGTCTTCTGTATAACTTGCCGCAGCGTATGTATGTGGTCTATCCAGGGTATCAGCTAACTCCATACCAAATTTTATTAAAATCGCTCCAGCCGTTTAGCCGTGAAGAAGAAACAAACATACACACTCACACACTCACGAACTTTCACCTTTATAATATTAGTGTGATAATGCATTAGACAAGTTTATATAATGCATCTCCATAACTGTCTTTCTTCATCGTATGGGTAGTGATTACCTCCTGGTCTGAGAGTTGTTCAATCTTCCCAGTAGGTTTCAGACATGGCTTAACGACTGATGTCTATTGACAATAACTGGGACCGACAGCTTAACTACCCTCAGAACGCTCAGAAATTAAACCACTTTCACGGTCACCCAGCAATAGACTGACCGCGTGCATAGGTGCTTTACCTCGTCGGTCACATCCGTACCAGTGAATGTAACTGGTGATGATCACGCCTTCAAAACTGTAAAGCCCATTGTGATATAATTACATTATATCTCAATGATAAAGCCTACAAATCATAGTCAAATATAAAAAAAAATTAACTAAGTACATTTTTTTATAACCTTGAAATTTATTCGTGTACTTATCTACACAATGTGTCATACATGCTACACAATGTGTCATAAATGAGTGTGAAGATAGAATAAGAAAGTGTTTTCTCTTTGCGTGAAGTCTGATTTGGACTGTCGGTCGATGGAAAGAACGAAAGAAAAAATACATATAATCAGGAATAAAGACATATGCTTACATTGATTGGTTTGTTTTACAATGTAAGACAATTAGTCCTCCAGTAATCGTGTTAGAATAATGAAGTTAGTACTAACTTTATGGTTAAAATTATCGGCGGCAAAGTAATGTTAACTGGAATTCTAAAGATGGCGCTCATTTCCGTTAGCTTCCAAATTTAAAGAAAAAACAATGGTAGTACTGTCTCGGTAGGTGCAACGTCAAATAAAACCCGTTCGCCAGTCAATTGCGTTGTTAACTTATCTTGATATTTATGAGATTATTCCTGTCATACACCCTAAACCTGAACCTATGCGCCATTTATACTCATTACAATGTTATTTACGACTTAAAGGAATTGGTATTGATAAATAATATCGGTGATAATTAAATTTAAGAGAAAAGGTTGTTATAATTCTGATATATTGAATTATGAAACTGTCTGACATTGCCAGGTTCGTCAATATTAGTGACAGATGTCAAATGTGACTTTTGGTAACAGTTACGGAGTAGTGACACGTAGCGGACTATTGTGGCGCTTTTAGATGTCATTGTTTTATACCGTAGTGCCTATTTGTATCAGAGCTAGTGATTGTAAATCGATAGTTATATTTACAATAAATGCACAATTTGGCTTAAAATGCCCGATTTTGCGTATTAAGGTATAGTGATAGTCACATAAAAAGTCTAACTAGTACTAGTCTTTTATGCATGGGTACGTGACTATCCACCATGAGTCGAGGTTTGTAACCAAACCGCCACCCGCCCCCTGGCGTAGTTAACTTACGTTGTGATCTTATTTTTTAGATGGCTGGGGCCCTCGCTCGCCTCTATTGTCCAGTGAATCAGTGAAAGTCTACAGTCATAGTTCCACTAAATTCCGGCAATAGAAGCAAGCAACGGCGACCAGCCGTTGTGCCTTGCGGGATTATATTATAATTTACAAAATTAAATATATGCTTGTAGCTGGCATGTATGGTCTTATAGCTGTGAAGTGCTTAGAGTTTTTTCAGGAATAAGGCAAAAACACTGTCAACTTCTTGACATTGAGATGCTACAGCGTATTTTATTCCAAGAAGATCATCAAATATTTTTTTCTCGATCCGGGTTTTGTACTCCAGCCATCATTATTTGAGGTTGAACATGAAAGCTACATGTAACGTTAATGAAAGATTCGGAGAGTTAGAGCGAGACGTCATGTCCAGAATATAAAACTAAAAATTTAGCGTTACGTTCCACTCTTGAAGTCGATAGCAGGTGAGTACTTGAAGCTCAAATATTTAACTAAAAATTAATTAATTTTAATTTTGCTAAATCAAATATAGACGCAGATTACACATATTCATGTTTAACTATGTTTGGCTTGAAGGATTATTTTATACAATTATGGCTGAAAAAAAATTGTGGTCCTAATCTAAATCCACGAATTTCCTGTTTCCTTAAGACCGAGAGTTAAAACGATCCGTTAGATAACATTTTTGTTTCAAAACGATCAAATTTACCCTCATTCTAAATCTATCCATACCTGCAGACTAGTTATTTATCCGCTTTCCACTGTATAATAAATTCTTGATACAATCATAATAATTTCACCAAAGTTGTCTCAATAGAATATAGACGGTGGCGAGGCGAATTGTTTGCGGGTAGTCGATAAATTCCGGTAGCGTTTGACGCAACTCGGCCGCAGTCGTCATTTGTTATTGAGCACTCGCCCGGAGCGCACGCTCGAGATATTGACACTCAATCATTATTGCAAAGCGGAATAAACTTCTCAGCGGAAACTATGCTTCTGCCTTCTGCCTTGATCTTTTGATTTCAAAACTAAAGCGTTGACTCTACATTTAAAAAAAAAACTTTTTTAGTTTGGATATGATTTGATATTTAAATGCTTTTGAATGAATTGTAACGTCATTTAGAGTTTAAAATACTAATATATTAAACTCTCAAATATTAAGACTTTGTTTCACCCTCTTTGCTGAAGTAGATTATACCTACTATTATATAAAATACGTTAAAGATTACATGGTACTTAGAAGTACCAAACTAAAATAATGGATATACGATGTTTATCAAATTTTTCTCATAAATTTTAAATTAGAAGCACACACAGATTATTTTTCAGTGCCCCATTACATTTATCCGTACGTTTTATTAAATAGTATAGTCCCTATATGTAAGAAAAAGACAGTGATATACCTCCCCAAAACACGTTCCCCGCAATAAATGTGCGGGAAAGAAAGAGACGCAGTAATAGCCGGAAATTAGCACTCGTCTATCTTTCATTTTACACCCCAAATTTTCTTATTCCAATTTCCTTTCGTTGCGAGAGTTACCATTTTACGAGCCTTAACTGAGCCGCTCAAATACACGGAGAAGTAGACTTAAACGAGTATGGAATACAGTTTGATTTAGGAGCATATGTTGGGCATCAGTTACGTTGTTGTTTATATGAAAGTGCTTTAGAACACTCTGTCATTTGAAATGAGTCATTTTCTGATAAGAATGCCCTATTGGCTGAGACGTGTGCGCTTCGGGCCGCGCGGCCGATAATGCCATTTCCGAACGTAGATAGCGAATAACTTGGTGTCGGTTTTTGCACTGGAGTTTTAATAATAAAGCATAGGGGGAGGCCGAGATATGGAAATGAGCGTGTGGAGAGGAAATTTGAATTTATACACCGGCTAGTTTTATTCATAAGGGTGCCCGTCGCTTTGTGAGATTATATGCTACGAAATTTTGTATGAATATGATATTTGGTTAAAATTTTTGCGAGCGTAATTTGAATGTGGAATTCTGAATTAATGCGGTCATTGATCAAAAAGCTTTTTAAAAGGTAATACATTGATTCTTTATGGTTTAGATGACTGCTGTACATATTGAGTAGTTAAGTTAAGGTAGTCGACACTTAGGACAACTATCTGTGTGTCCAATATCTAGTTAGATGTTCTGAGTTCTAGTATGGTTTGTGTCCGTTTATTAGTTGTTTTACATGGCCTACGTAGAACTGTTAAACTGCACCGTTATTTTTACTCAGTAATTTGCGCCAAAATTAATATGACTCAAATAAAGATGCGATGTCCTTTTCTATTAATTCCTTGCTATAAATTAGATTAGTTGGTATATCATAGAATCGGGAGCTATGTAGCCCAAATGTTAATTCATTGTTGGTATTGTTCCAAATTTCAAATATGAATATGAAAATTTCAAATAAAATCCGATTCTTTGGAATATTATCAAATAAAAAATAATAATTAAATAGAAAAAGTTTTTATTAATGTAGACTTTAAAAAAGCCCTTGTAAATAGTCAGAACATGTTTGTAGTAATATAGTTGTATACATTATTTTTTCTAGTAACATAGATATTTAGGTACACATTGTATGAAAACATTTATAAAATTTATTTTATTATAGCATTGATATTTAGCTAGCTCATATCAAGTTATTGTCAAGAGATTATGTTTAATTATCTAGTTTAAGTCTAATATTTTAACTACATATCCCACTAGCTTATGCATTTATAATATTTATAGTATACTCCACGTTTTTTTTTTACCCGCGTTAAATCTTATGAATTGTCATAGTTCCTACCCCGTAGGTGATAGCGTGATAATATGTAGCCTATATGTTGACCCGACCTCTTAGAAATATTCATGCAAAATTTGAAGAAAATTTTAGAGTTCAGCCCGGACATACAGACAAACAGATAAAAGTTCTAAAGACCATATTTTTGGTTTCGATCTTGATAGTAGATCACGCCCCAAGTATCCTTTATAAAAATATTCAATGTACAGTTTTGACTTTCCTACGATTTTATTATATGTATAGATACTCTACGACTGTCTGTAAGAAGTCGTACAAATAAACAAATATCTTGGGACATTATTCACACACGGCCACCTAATCCCAAACTAATCTGAGCTTGCACTATGAAAACCAGATAACTGAATTAATATATATACTACTTTTCTTTTGTAAATACATAGGTACTTATATAGATAATTACACCCAGACTCAGGACAAACGGATATGTTCATGCACACAAATATCTGTCCTGGGTGGGTGGTGTTATTTTTTCCGTGTCTTAGGGTAATTTATCTATAATACTTATTTAAGTATTTAGAAATATATAAGTCTTATTGTATGGGTGCTATTGCACCCATTATGGCCACTATGGTACAGGCTCTGCCTAGTTAGGGGGCAGAAGGCAGTGTGGTACTTGTCCCAAGATATTTATTTTTATTGATAAGGCACACCAACCACCTATTCACAATTTGTTTGTATGAATCTAATACAGAGAGATTAATCCAGTGTGAGTAGGTCATTTACAGGTATGCACAACGTTCGCAGACGAAGTACATTACCTTGACCAGTATAGTTATTGTTAGATATAGTTCATAACATTGCACAAGAATTCAAAACGGTTAATAAATTGGGTAGTTTTTAACTTGAAGTTTAGTTTTAGACTTGGGCAAAATACGCCACAGATACAAAACCACACAGATATAGCATTTAATAAAAATATACATATTCTGACTATTTAAAAGCGCTTTTTTAAAGTCTACGGGAATAAAAAGCTTTTTTATTTTATTTATTTGAAAATAAGTTTCTTTCAATATTCTTATATATTTATGGCTCTATAATAAGAGTACAAAAAGGTTGGTTCTCTTATAGCACTGTTGCAAAACTAATATGAACGCATGGGAAACAAACATCGTAGTATTATTGGTGACCTTTTTACAATTACTTACAGACGATTGACTTTAAGGGAAGGCTGTATGGCAGTGATATACTTGTGGTATATTTGCACTTTTAACTTAATAAGTTTATGATACGACTAAAATGTGACTTTATTGTGGTGTATTTTGAAATTAATTTCAGTAAATAATAATTTTTAAATAATAGGTCTTTACCTATGAAATTGCCGTTTTGTATGAAAAAATTTAAACGAATTTTTTTCATGAATTTTTTTATTTGTATTAATCGAAGTAATCACCCATGCAATCAATGCATCTTTGCCATCGCAGTGGCAGTTTATTGATGCCCTTCTTAAAGAAATCAGCTGGACGGGAGGCAACAAATTCTTCAAAGGCATTTTGTACTGCCTCTCGGGTATTGAATTTTTTTCCCGCCAAGAAGTTATCCAAATTCTGGAAAAAGTAGTAGTCTGTAGGCGCAAGGTCTGGTGAGTAGGGCGGATGACGGAGAGCTTCCAACCCCAGTTCTTGCAACTTGGAGACCGTCTGCTGTGCAGTATGAGGTCGCGCGTTGTCGTGCAGGAGCAGCGGAGACGAGCGATTGACCAATGCTGGTTGGAGATGCGCCAGCTTCTCCATCATTGTGCTCAGTTCTTCACAGTACACATCTGCAGTAATGCTCACCCCGTTTGGTAAGAAGCTGTAATGAATCACACCGGCGCTAGCCCACCAAACAGTGACCATCACTTTTCTAGGGGTAAGTTTTCGTTTAGGGCATTGTTTAGGTGCTGAACCAGGATCCAACCAACTTGCTGAGCGCTTGCGGTTATCAAACAGAATCCATTTTTCATCGCAGGTAACAATGCGGTTCAAAATTCCTTCATTTGTGTGTCTGTTGAGCAGTGCAAGGCACGTCTCGACGCGTACTTCGCGCTGGCGATCATTGAGTTCGTGGGGCACCCATTTGTCAAGCTTTTTTACCTTGCCAATTTGACGCAAATGGACCAATATTGTTTTGACGCTAACGTCGAAAGCTGCTGCTAATTCAGCCGTAGATTGTGTATCATCAGCTTCCACAACCGCCTTTAATTCGTCATTGTCGACCAAAGTCTTCGGACGACCGCGAGGTTCATTTTTCAGGTCGAAATTTCCAGAACGGAAGCGAGCAAACCAATAACAGGTGGTGCGTTGGTTTGTAGTGTTAGCTCCGTAAACGTCGTTGATGTTGCGTGCCGCTTGTGCCGCGTTGCTGCCACGACGGTACTCATATTCCATAATTACTCGAATTTTTAACGTATCCATGATGACGAAAAAGATTGAAATGCGATGAAAATGTAACACTAATCAATAAAGAAATGACTACTTTTGGAAAAAAGAATCCATGTTTTTAAAATAAAATTAATTTGAAATTAGAATTCTTAGCCAAACAAAAATTATTTTGATTTGAAATGGCCAGTACTGCAGAACGGCAATTTCATAGGTAAAGACCTAATATATATATCATCATCCCATCTCATCCCGTGCGTTCTGTAGAAGTCGTAGCCGAGTGGATATCTCCCAGATGCAGCAACGTCTCTCCGTGTGCTATGACTACAAAATCTAATGACATCATTATGTAAATTTTTGTACGGGCCTATTATTTTCTAAAGGCTCGCAATGTACAGACGCCAGCACATCCAGCTACCCCAATATATCAAATATCTTGTAAAGATTTTCAATTTTATCACTTAAGCATAAGGTTCACTTTCAATTGGGGAAATTTGACAGATTGGGGTAGCTTGATGTGCTGGCGTCTGTACTTGCAGCCTGTCCATGGGCGGCGGTGATTACTTACCAGCAGGTGACCCGCTTGCTTGTTAAACTGTCGGTCCCGATTGTAGTAGTGAGACAACAGTCTTTAAGGGGCCTATTACAGTCCACTAGCGCCGCCAATCGAAAAAATGTCATAACTCGTAAATAGAATCAAAAATACAAAATGTGGTCTATTATTACTGTAGAAAAGGCAATGACGTAATTTTATAACACATTGTCAACTCTTGAAATATAGCTGTTTAGCTAAATCCTGCATTTGTAACAAAAAGCGGCCGTTTATGTTTTGAATGCACGATTTAGCTAAACAGCTATATTTCAAGTGTTGATAAGGTGTTATACAATTACGTTATTGCCTTTTCCACAGTAATAATAGAACATATTTTGTATTTTTGATTCTATTTACGAGTTATGACATTTTTTCGATTGACGGCGCTAGTGGACTGTAATAGGCCTCTTAAGCCATGTCAGAGGCGTACGGGGTGGCTTGAACAACTCTGACAACTACCACAGCCCCTACGATAAAGTAAGTAATATACCGTAATGACCTCGTTTAGAATATGTTTCCCATACCACTGGACAATTATGTGTATAAAATAGACCACAAGTTTTATAACAGCGATACAGCCTTCCCTAAAAGTCAATGGTCCGAAAGTAATCGTATAAAGGTAGCCAATAATGCTACGATTCTTCCCACGCGAATAAATACCGATATACCTGACCGATGACATAGCGACACGGATAATTTGTTCATATTAACTTGGTAAAAGCGCTGTAAGTGTTCAAACATTTCTTCATTTCTATAGGTTTTATTTGAGTTAAAAAAAAAACATACGATTTTTATACCTCCGATATGAGAAAGGTATTTTTGAAGCTGATTTAGAGAGACATGGGTCAGGTCATGTCTCTACAGTCTTTGACCAATGAAATCACAGAAAAACACAGGAGTGTATCATAGCGAGCATCCAGATTGGTTGGATGTTTTACATATTTTGGATAAATTATAGTGCTCAAGTGTGTGCGCAAACACAGGAGCTTTCTATTCCATCACTCTCATGATCCGATTGGACGTCTAGGCGACACGACCGGAAAAAGGTTAGGTACAGGATCGACGGCTTAACGTGCATCCCGAGGCATGGGGTTATAATACCGCCAACACCCAGACTTCGAGCTGATGCTGAGAAATTATTCTTTTTTACAGAAAGTCCCAAAATCACTTTTTGGCTCGAACCGGTATTGAACCCAGGGACTCGTTCTCTGCGGGTGAACACGCTGCCGCTAGACCAACGAGGCAGCTGATACGACGATAGATAGATGATGAGTCTTCGTCACTATGAGAGCTACGCTGGAGTCAGGATATGTTATGTTGACTCCCATACCTTGTAAAAAAGTTGCCATTTTTGGATCCTATTCTTCGTTAAAAGTTTTTTCTACAAACTGTGATTGAAGCCGTAACTAAACATTGACCAGAACAAATTATCGACGTCGTATTTTTTTGCGTGGGAATGATCTGCCGTCGCATTATGACAAATACGCGAAGTCGTTCACGCCATTAACTCTAAACGAAGGCTCTATCGCTTAACATGTGCCTGTGGTCAGCTCAATCGACCAACTTGTTCAGTGTTATTGTAATCCGTGGGAATCAGTACAATGTATGTATTTATAAGAGTCATATAAAGAACTTTGGCTACGTCGATATTTATATAAGATTACATTATCGTCTCCAGTTCCCCGAGCTATATGCGCTCTCACCGGTTCGTAAGTGGTCAGCGAGGTTAAGCAACTGGGCTCGCGGTCAGACCATAGATGGGTGACCGGCAAAGTGGTTTAATTTCTTAGCGTCTCTGTGCTTCGGTGGGCACGTTAAGCTTTCGGTCGCGCTTGTAACTATTAGGTAACAGTCGTTAAGCCATGTCGGAAGGATACTTGGCGGCTTGAACAACTCTGACACCAGATAGTATTAACCACTGCCCTTACGATAAGTAAGTAAGTACTGTTACTTACTTTCAAGAGGCTAGACCGTGGTGAGTTTCTTAGATAGATAGATAACTCTTTATTGTACACCAAGTAAAATAAAATATAATGAACAAGGATGTATTACAGAAATGTACAATTGGCGGCCGTATCACTAAATGTGATCTCTTCCAGACAACCTAGGCAGGGATTGGAGTTTGGAATAAAAGAGTTCGGGTAGTTGCCAGTGTACAAAAATGATGAAATGGTACGCACTGGTACCATGACTAAGATAGTGAACTTAATACGCTACAAACTTATACTTAACTTACATATTACATACCATCTATACTATATATATCTCTATACAAATATATACATTCTTGAAAATTATAACCATAATGTACAAGAGCTATTTTTACCGTTTATTTTATTAATTAAGTTTATTTTTTTTTAAGTTTTATTATTACAGTTGATTTAGCAAGAATGAAAAAAAAAACACTATATTTTAAGTTAATTAGTATTTAATCAATATGTCTATTTTAAAATATAGTAGATTTTGTATGTTGTTTGAAAATGACTGATTGATAATTGTAACGTTTAGATTTTTAAAACTTTTTACTAATGTTGATTATTTTTTACATAGTTGATTAAAGCGTGTCTTGTGAAGAATTATTGTGATAATAATTATAACATGTGATTACTCTAAGAGATACATTTTTATCTTAATAAACTCAAATAAAAATTAGTATACCAAAAAAGTACCGTCAGCAGATAATATGTTAAATAAAATTTTATCATTTACTTAAAATATATCACTTAACTTTAAGGATCAGGATAAAATGATACCCTGCCTTGTTTAGGCTAAATATTATAATTAGCAAATACACTCTATATTTTCTAATTATAATATTTACCCTAACTATCAAATACAATCCTTAAAGTTAAGTGTTATATTTTTAGTCAGTGATAAAATTTTATTAAACATATTATCTACTGACGGTATTTTTAGCTATACTACCTTTTATTTGAGTTTATTAAGATAAAAATGAATCGGGGTACTCCGGGACGGGGGCCTCAGGGATCGGGGTACTCAGGGAATAACCCTTTCAAACTCTTCTCTTTGGTCGAACCATCTCTATCTTGAGTTATCTGTTACCAATTAGAAAAATGAATGAATGAATAACAAACTGTGCAACGAAAACATCAGAGGCTTTTAAAGTTGTTTTTAGAATCAGATATTTAAATATAATGAAATAAAATTATGTAAGTTAAATAAATTAAAGATACAAAAATAAAATATAATAACGATAAAAATTTAATCGGTCGCACTCCATTCGTTCATAAAGCTTACCAAATTCTTTTCACCGTTAATGGTCGTATATATTTTTTTCTTAATTCTTCGAATATTACACGTTCAACAAAAAAGGCCAGACCATAAATAATAACTCAGGCAACTATACAAATTTTTATAGTCCTACTCTATGGCACAGGTGGAAAAAAAAGATAACGTAATAAATAGGTTCATTCATGAAAGAGTTCATTCATTCATGAAGTGCAAAAAATGTCCCATGAGTGGACTCTCTCTTTGTGAATGAGTGTCTTCATTTTTATGGTACCCCGTGGGATTTAAAATGTGATGATGAATTTTACCATAAAATGTATTTTGAATTTCGAATAGCTTGATTATTATCTATTTTTTTGTATTCGTGCCGTTCGTTTTATTATGTGAAGAATGTTTATAATTATACTGTGACCTGTTGGATAATGTTTTGACCATAGACAATATGTATAAATTTTATTATTTTACAATATTTTTGTAATGTTATTTTTATTTGTTTAGGACAAAAAACGGTTATATGTTATACATAACAATGAGTAAATATTCTAACAATAAATAATAAACATATAACCGACATAGTTGGGTATCTAATACGAAAATGCATAGTCAGATTTACAGATTAATATTATACTACAAATATGTCATAAGTTTGATGAGTATTTTGACATTGTAAATAAATAATAATACTGTTCCAATAATTACGAAAAAAACCTACTTCATTTTTTCTTTTTAACCTACTATTGGAACAAACATATTCATATGGTAACGTTCCGAAATCATTCCCTATTACTTAAAAAAGAGTTATCAAAATAAATGCACAAACAACTATGATATTGCATAACATATATAAAAATACCCTCCTCATTTGATGTCGGTTAAAAAATAGATCCAACTTCGACTGTTATTAACCGACTTCAAAAGGATGAGGTTCTCAAGTTATATTTTTTTAAACAACTGATATAATTATCAAAAAAAACTTGTTGGTTGTATGTAATGAAAATAAATAATAATAAATATCTTTGGTCAACTAACATTTCCGCCATCTGATCCCATACTAGGCAGACCCTATAGCAATCAGACAATAGATAAATATACTAATATATTTCTAAATACATACACAATCTAAATAATATTCACCGTGACTGGGTGTAATTTATTTATAACTAGCTGTTACCCGCGACTTCGTCCGCGACAATTTTGAATCATAACACAATAAACATAATCACAACAAAAAGTCCTAACATACGTGAAAGACTCACTTTGAGAAACTGTGTCATGAATGTGAATAACTAAGGATAGGCAATTTTATAAAAATTTTGTATATCGTTTCTGTCAGAAACGGTATACACAAAAAACACGGCCTTTTAAAGCATATTTCATTAAAAAATGTTTCACTGACTACGTAAAGTATACTAAGTTTAGGGTAACTTTCCATTGGCCTACTACTTTGTATAGATAGATATTTGTATAAATGACAATAGCTGTACCTGCACTTCGTCTGCGCGTTAATTAGTTTATTCAGTTTTTTCTAAAATAAAAGAATCGTTCTAAAAGAAACGTAGCCTAAGTTACTCCTTACTACATAAGCTACCTGACAATAAAAGTCCCGTCAAAATCAGTCTAGTCATTCCAGAGATTAGCCGGAACAAATAGACATACAGACAAAACTTGTAAAAAATGTTATTTTGGTGTATGTACCGTATATATATTCATATTTATGTTGTAAACAACGGTTATTTCAATATTACAAACAGACACTCCAATTTTATTTATTCGTATAGATGTATAGATGACAATAGCTGTACCTGCGCTTCGTCCGCGTGTTAATTAGTTTAATTTGTAATTTTTTTCGAAAATTAAAAGTTTTTTCTAAAATAAAAGTAGCCTAAGTTACTCCTTATTACATCAGCTACCTGCCAATAAAAGTCCCGTCATAATCGGTCCAGTCATTCCAGAGATTAGCCGGAACAAACAGACAGACAGACAAAAATTGTAAAAAAAAATATTTTGGTGTATGTACCGTATATATATTCATATTTATGTAGTAAACAACGGTTATTTCAATATTACAAACAGACACTCCAATTTTATTTATTTGTATAGAAGATGAGTAGTTACTAATAAAATCACTCTTATCACACAAAGATTTGTTCTGGGTGGGAATCGACTCCACGACATCTCGCTTGGCAGTCAGAAGACACTAACAGGCCAGTCACCAGACCAAAATTCATATATGCTATTCATATATAATCAAAATGAATGTAGAACCGTAATGAAATATTTTTCCATCACATAATAAAATTATTATTGCCAAATGTAACATATTACAAACAGTTTGTAATATGTTAAACTATGTAACTATGTACCTAGAAATAATTATGCTTACTTAATTATACTATAAACATGATCTGACTATTTATAAGCGCTTTTTAGGGTTCCGTAGCCAAATGGAAAAAAACGGAACCCTTGTAGATTCGTCCGTCCGTATGTCACAGCCACTTTTTTCCGAAACTATAAGAGCTGTACTGCTGAAACTTGCTAAGTAGGTGTATTCTGTGAACAGCATTAAGAGTTTTACATAAAAATAGAAAAACAATATTTTTGGGGGGTCGCCATACATAGAACTGAAACTCAAAAAAAAATTTTTCGTCGTACCCATACATGTGGGGTGTCTATAGATAGGTCTTTAAAAATCATATTGAGGTTTTTAATATCATTTTTGTCTACACTGAATAGTTTGCGCGAGAGACACTTCCAAAGTGGTAAAATGAGTGGCCCCCCTGTAACTTCTAAAATAAGAGAATGATAAAACTAAAAAAATATATATGATGTACATTACCATAGAAACTAACAACTAAAATTGGTTTGAACGAGATCTAGCAAGTAGTTTTTTTTTAATACGTTATTTTTTACAAATTAATCAGTTTGGAAAAAAAATATATAAGGAACCTCGACATCATTTTTGAAGACCTTTCCATAGATTCATAGATCCATAGATCATAATTGACACGTATGGGTTAATAGAAAAAAAAAATTGAGTTCTGTTCATCTATGGGGAACCCCCAAGGTTTTTTTTTTTATTTTCTATTTTTGTGTGAAAATCTTAATGCGGTTCGCAGAATAAATCTACGTACCACAAGTTTCAACAGTATAGTCCTTATAGTTTCGGAAAAAAGTGGCTGTGACATTCGGACGGACAGACAGACATGATGAATCTATAAGGGTTCCGTTTTTTACGGAACCCTAAAAACGGCACACTAACATCTGAGAAATTGGGTAACACCGTACAGTTTAATTAAAAAGTTCCTCCTTTTTTGGAATTAGTAAAATACAGTCTTAAATGAATATGTAAATATGTATATGCGTAGGTTGTGCAAATCTATTGCACAACATTTCTTTTGTTTAAAAAGAAGTTGCTGATTTTAGTACAACAAGAAAATGCGTTATGCACACATTTACTTGTAGAAAGGACGCCAGCACATCCAGCTACCCCAAGCTGTCAAATTTCTTTTATAGATTTTCAACTTTATCACATAAGCATAAGGTTCAATTGGGAAAATTTGACAGATTGGAGTAACTTGATGTGCTGGCGTCTGTACCATAATATACAACTGCCTAAAACTATTCTATTTTGAAGCATATATAAAGCATGTATAAGAGTACATCGCGGATGTCATGTTGTCATGTCTGACGAAAACTCTAACCTTGATAATAATAATATCCTGGGACATTATTATTTACACACGGCCATCTGATCCCAAACTAAGCAGAGCTTGTACTATCGAAACCAGATAACTGATGTACTACATATACTACTTTTATTTTGTAATACATACTTATATAGATACACCCAGACTCAGGAAAAACAGACATGTTGACGTTAATAAAACTATCTAATATTTATTTAGTTAATTTTACTCAATACTTTTATACAATACTTATATATTCGTCATGTAAAAGTCATTATTATGATTGTAATTATTTAGTTTGTTTTAAGTTTTACCAATTTTAATTAATTTAGTACATTAAGGAGAGTGCCCGGATTCCCAAGATACAAGTTTACTTAGTTTGGGAATCTGGAACTACAACATTTTAAATTATTTGTATTGTGTGAAAATAAACAGTTTTTTTATAAGCTACGAAATTAACTAAGGATGCCTATAGACAGATATTTCTCTTTAAATGCATCACTAGTGAATTTCCGGTCAACAAAAAGCCGGTCTTTTATAATTTTGTATCTTAATAAGACATAGTTAAAATGTAAACATTTCTATTTGTAATTCAAATTAACTTGAAACTAAGTTTAAGCTTGATTGTACTAAATTACATTTACGTTTTGATAAAATCTTCAATAAAAGTGGCCTTCTAGCTTACATAGTTTATAATCCTACTTATTATAATTACAGAGCAATAGTTTCATTTAAACCCCGTAATAACAAGTCTCGATATCATCTATAAGTGTTTGGAATTAACAACAATTCTAGAAACAAAATCGTTTTAATAAGATACGAAGTAATTGCCTACACAGTATTACTCGCTTATCTCTGATACCGGTTTCAAAATCAAATCCCGGTAGCTCTCTAATTAATCTGTACTCGTAATGATCTTTATAAGCACCCACCATGTGTCGGCCTCCGAATATTTTTATCCAATTAACTTGTTACATTCTCGCTTCCGAAAATGTCCACCATAGCTAAGAAAAAAATCAAAGCACCGTTCCCCGAAATTCGACCATTATCGACCGTTACCTCCCAAATAGAGTGTGATCGAAACTCCAGATAAACCCCTTCACGTGGACTCTACTAATTGGAGCAATAAATTTGAGACACAGCGACAACTACGAAAACCCATTACTCCTCCATCTCAGTCCTTATTAGGTCCTATGGCTTCCGACCTGTCATAGACGAAACTTACGAACACACCTTTGATATCTGTCAAATTCGTACATACTGACGAACAATTCTCGTCTCTATAGACACCAATTAAAGGACAAACGCGTTTAGAATCGCGTCCACAGAATCGAACGCAATAAAGAAATGTTAACTCGTTTAAATTCCATTTTCAAATTTAAAAAAGTCCTGGCAGGATACACTGGATACTCGACTCTACGACGACTATTCAAAAATAAAAATCTCTAATGAGGAGCGTTCAGAAACGTGACGTGCCGGTGACAAAATGTTGAAGGAATATTGAATTTCAGCATTGTAAATAGAGTCCTAATAGTATTCGATAAAGCAGAATTTCGTTCATGGAATTTAGGTCGAATTCGTATCGTTAATATAGAGTCGTCGAGAGCGCGCACCCGTTTGTACCCGCGTCATGCGAACGGACGCTTTTTGTCGTTTTTAATTATATTTATTGTTCTCGTTATTTATTTATTGTTTTGTGTTTTGAGCGGTTCTCGCTACCGTGCGTGCATTTTAACGATTTCGACGGAGATAGAGGGACGCATCCAAATTAGGTCGAATGTGGTTTCGAAGATGCAAATGTGCTCCTTTGCATACACTCGCAAAAACTTCCCCATCGATATTCACAATGAACTCGAATGAAAACATCATTAATGCTATGCAAATGACTACGTGAAGGATACTACTTTAAAAAAAGTCCAATGTATTGTTGTTTTTAAACGAAGTCTTTTAGGTTGGTAATATTTGTTTAAATAAAGAATACGGCAGGTTAATACTTTTTTTCTTGCTTTGATGCGAGAGATCGAAGAGTATATCGTTAAAAGCGATAAGGCAGGGCCATTATTTATCGATAATTGTTTATAAAAACCAAAGAAAAGTAACACTAAAGTGCATATTTGCAAACAAAGGCCCGTCAATTGTGTCCAATAAAATCGATGAAATGCCGTGTCACTCCGGATCGAGACAATGTAGGAAATGTCGAGATATTCCAATACCTACAGTAGGAATTTAATGAACTTAGTACCTACTTTAGTAGTAGTTATTAATTTAAGTAATAACTAGTGGGTTCTCTAATTAGTACCTCAGGATCACGAAATAAAAAAAAAAAAACTTGTGTGTACTTATGTACACGCGTTAGAAGTTATACTTCTTAATATACAACTTGAACATAGTTATCAATTTTCATACCACCTAGAACTCACTTCATGCTGTTAAATATTTTGGTGTCGGTGTGCGCGCGCATCGTAAAAATTCACTCTCATCATTTTTCTCTATCGCGCCAAAAGAAGTATAACTTCAAAAAAAATATTTTATGTCAATTTCATGAAATTCATGTCTTTCAATCAATTAAATTTTAGTACACTTGTAACCCGGTTGTTGAGGTGGTCGTCTCGCTACTACCTCAGAGCCCTGTGTTTAGGTTGTTTAGGTTCGATCCCCACGCAGTACCTACAACTGTTTGTGTAACCTAAATATTTGTATGTGCTAAATAGAAAAAAAACACAAAGTTAGGTTAAATTTTAATCTATATATTATCTATATAATATCTAATCTCATAAATGGGACCATCTACCCCGGATTGGTAGATGGTGCAGGTTCGAGACCCGCCAGACGATTACATTTATGATCTCCCATTTTTGAGATTACAAAGTTAGGTGTTATGTTCATTAAAATAAAAAACATAACGGTTGACAGTAATAAGATAAAATTTAGTTCTTGGGCAACTCAAGGCATTAGACTGAGTAGAGATTTTTTATATGAGTTGTATGACAGAAGGTCCTATAACCCTGATGTCAATTTTATTAATTATGTTAGAAATTATTCAAAAATTTTTAAAAAGGTTTGCATTCAAGCTAAATCTTTATATATAAGAGATAAAATTAAAAAATCTGATAATAAAATAAAATCAGCTTGGCAAATAATTAATACTGAAACTGGTAAAAGTAGATCAAGAGATCAAACATTAGTATTGAATATTGGTGATGAACTGGTTTCAGACAAGCTTACCATTGCCAATTTTTTAGCTGCTTTTTTTGCAAATATACCCGTGGATATTACTAAGTGTCTCGCATCATCACCAGATGTGGCTGAACTCTTTTTAAATCAAAGCGTAAAACAAACTGTACCTAACTTTAGTTTTAAATCCGTCACAAGTGATGATATTATAAAAGCTTTTAAGAGTATTAAAAGGAAAGGCACAGAAGATTTGTGGGGACTGTCTGTTAAAGCAATTGAATCAATCATACTAAACATTGCTACAATCCTTGCAGCCATCTTCAATGGCTGTATAAGTGATGGTGTCTTTCCCGATTTAATGAAAATAAGTAAGATAATACCCATTTTCAAGGCAGGTTGTTCAAAAAATGCCACGAATTATAGGCCTATCTCAATACTGCCAGCTTTAAGTAAAATATTTGAAAAGCTGATGCTCAGCCAAATGTTGTCGCACTTTAACGTGAATGAGATATTGCATAAGCGTACCGCAAGACACACTATTAATGAGCTCAACACAACAATGCCCAGACGCTCATGCAGTGAAGAACTCCGTCACAATAGCATCACCATTACTCGATCAATATTGTTTTCATACATATTTCACTTTTATATCGAAAATTCACAATTACCACTTTTACTTATACATCAAACATATTTACGCTATAAACTTAGTATTAAGAAGCATAATAATTCACTGTTCATATTAGATTTTTCAAGTAATTCAATTTCCGCGTCCCTTTTTTCTTGACATCTGTCTGACAGTCAATCCAAGAGCATATAATTGACCGACTCAGCTAAAAAATATGGATTAAATAAATGTAATGTCATTTTTTATTGGTGCACTTATGTATTGTTATGGACGAATTATGAGCAGAATGTCGACATTATAACAATTATTTTATATACTGTCTGTGTTATGCATCTCCAAATTGGTGTTAATTTATTAATATTTATTTATTAAGTTCGTTCTTGCATACATTTATTGTTTAAATTAGCTATAAGTTAAATTTTGGTGTCCAGGTACTGTAAAATTCTAACTGCGACCTGTACACTAATTGTTCGTGAGTTATTTTACGTGGTTCCATCATAAAACCAGCGCTGCAACTGTTAATGTTGCAGCTAGTGCTGAGATGGGACCAATTCGGACTCACACAGATAAGAATTAAGGACTTCTGTTTGTATACATTTATATATATTGTTATTATTATCTGTGTCAGTTTACTGAATAAATGGATTTTCTTCTTTCTTTCTTTCTTTCTTTCATAACAAGCAGTTCGGGTTTACAAGGGGCCGCTCTACTCAGGATGCAGGTTGCACATTAATTAGGTCAATATTGGAGGCTTGGGAGGGATCACAGGATGCGCTGGGAGTTTTCTGTGATCTCTTTAAGGCTTTCGATTGCGTTGATCATCGTACGCTCGTTGTTAAACTGAAGTACTATGGAATATCTGGCACATCTCTTGAGATCTTGTGATGTCCTATTTATCGGGGCGACAACAGCTGGTTTCGATAGGCGGTGTCACTTCGGCACGTCATCCTGTGAAAATGGGGGTGCCCCAGGGGTCTATATTGGGCCCATTTTTATTTCTAGTTTATATAAATGATCTCCCTTATCTGGTAGAGAAAGTATCAGACATAGTTTTGTTCGCTGATGATACGTCGTTCATATTTAAAGTAAATAGAAAGGATAAAGATCTTATTGAGCATAATAAAACACTCAGCTTTATATCAGAATGGTTTTCGGCAAATAATCTCTTGTTAAATGCAGGGAAAACTAAATGCATCAGGTTCTCATTGCCGAATGTGACTCAAATTGTACCAACAGTTGCACTTAATGCGAAAATATTAGATTTAGTCCCATCGACCGTATTTTTAGGATTGACACTTGATTCAAAACTGCAATGGGGTCCTCAGATTGAAAAGTTAGCAGGTAAATTAAGTTCGGCTTCCTATGCCTAGGCAATTGTCAGATGAACAAACTGCTAGATTAGTGTATTTCGCGTACTTTCATAGCATTATGTCGTATGGCATTCTGCTGTGGGGTTCGGCGGCTGACATAGGTACTATTTTTGTATTGCAGAAAAGAGCAGTCAGAGCCATTTATGGTTTAGGCAGTCGCGATTCTTTGCGAAAGAACAATGGGCAAAAATGTATGGAACGTGGTACCCGCTCCAATAGTCCTCATTAATATATCATTGAATAGACATTTTGATGCAGAAAAACGTCTACCATGGCGCCTGTCCCTATTCACGTTTGGAAAGCAGTAATCTCACTATCTATACTTATTATTATAAAGCTTTAATCTCAGGAACTGCTAGTCCGATTTAAAAAATTATTTCAGTGTTAGATAGCCCATTTATTGAGGAAGGCTATAAGCTATATATCATTGCTACGCTACGACTAAAAGGAGCCGAGCAGCAGGGGTGAAACCACGGGGAACAGCTTGTGTTTTATAAATGATGAAGAATTTATTACAAACTACTTATATAAGTAAAATAAAGCTAGAATAACATGATATAACACATTTAGGATTCTATTATTAAAAGAAGTAAGAAAACAAGCATTCTTTAAATACAAAACATATATTTTATCAATAAGTGAGTAGATTTAAAACATTACATATCGGTATCAACTATAACAGCATTGAGGAAAGATGCCGGAGCAGTAAATCCCGTATGCCTCGCATAGCCTAAGTACCATACGATGGACACTATATGTGCACAAGTGCCGATCGTACGTCGCCCGGTTAAACATGTGCAATACTGTTGGACAATATTATTTGCACTGCTGATTAATATATAACAAAAATATGTTTTTACACGGACATGTCGCGACTGGATTCGTCCACGCAAAAGCCAGGCATCTTCGTGTATGCCATAGTCTGGCAGATCATCAAGTGCTCCCTCTCTGTACGTTTCAATTATATATAGACCATTTGATCGGCACAGTAAGTTCTTGCCAGCTTGAGTTGGTATGTACCTAGCGCTAATAGAATTATATCCTCCTCCGTCATTGAAGGGAAGTTTTCAATCTGGCTCGCTTCCATCCTCTGAAAATATACTCTTCTGTGGTTAAGCCGTTTTCTCTCTACATACATATGCAGAAGATTCGGGGTATCTATTTTCTGCCTTATTATATGGACGAATTCGTCTGCGTGTACGCTATCCACGATGGGTTGGTGGAAGTGATTCGTGATAGCTGCGGCAATCTTAAAATCAGTGAACATATTGGGCAGTGACTTATTAAAATATTTTTGCCGCAAAAGCTTAAAATCACGTTTAAACCGGCCATTTGCCACTTCCACAACCCACCGGCATAGCGTTACCGATCGAGCTTCGTTGGATTGTTCAGTGGTCAGCTGTGTCTCTTGGCGGTTCTTTGTTGGTGGGACATAGGATTCATACCCACATTCATCAATGAGGTCCAAGCTGTCCCTAAAACCTCGATCTAATATAAAAGCATCGTTTGTTCGGAGTAACCAATGTAATGGATGTTGTCCATCATTCATAATATCGCCCATTATTTGCGCATCTGTTTTTGTTGCAGCGTATGGACTCATTACATCCAATATATATCCATCAGTACATACAAGTAGGAAAGGTTTCAGTAGATTCTAAAACTTGTGTAAACTGTAGGATAATCTTTGGAATAAAAAGTTCGACCTTTTATTTATGTAAATGTAAGTACCATCACCAATCAATAATAACTTATCATTATTTTCATTTCCAAATAAGGCTTTTGGTATAGTTAGATTTTTTTCCAATAATTGTTGTCTGTCAATGTGATCCACTCCCAAATATCAATATCTCCCCGACATAATTGTTACTGAGACACTCCCTCACAATAACCAATAAACGTTCGAGCTTTCGTCGTGACATGTTAAATAATGTCGCAAGTCTTTCATTTGGCTCCCCAGAACGCAGTTTTGTTAGATAAATACCTAATGCAGTTCTCGGCTCTCTACATCTTTCATTTAGTGCAGGTGTTTGTACCAATATATTATCAAACTCTTCGCACTTGCGTCCTGTCCAAAAGTGCATCTCTTCGTTGGTTAAAGCGCCTCTCGTGTTGAAGTCTAGCCGAGGTCCACGTTGTAAGGCCATTCTTAACATGCCACAAATGTCAGTAAACTCTTCTGTATTAAAATCATGAGTGACATTACATGTTTGAGGTAGCTCATCCCAAACGTTGTTCTCTAAGTGCTGTGTACACACTCTTGCACCATTTGGAATATAAAGCTTATATTCACAAAAGATGTGAGTTTTAATTGTTATTGGGATTCGATGGCGAGTTGCGTTTGGACAGTTGTTAAATATACAATGCCGTGGTGTGTTTGGAGCACGTGTATACTCTGAAACTTGAAATTCCTGAACATTTTGCACAGCTTCCGGCACAGCTTCCGGCACTGCTTCCGGCATTGCATCCGGCACTGCTTCCGGCATTGCATCCGGCATTGCTTCTGGCACTGCATCTGGCATTGCTTCAGGCATTGCTACGGGCACGGCAGGGTTCGCATCTCTTCTCACTGCATTATCAGCGGACTGCCAACATCGGTGACACACACGTCGTGTGCCATCGAATACCACCTGAAAGTAGTATATGATTTAATATATACTTTTTTGGAACTAAGCTAAAAAACTGAGAAAACAACATCACGTAAATACAAAATATTAAAGTGTCGATCGTAACCTAACAACACTTTTGTTATAGTAAGCGCAGATTCAACAAAGTCGTCGGGCCATAAATCATTTCTCTATGTCCATCTTGCTTGCACTTATAAATCTTATGGAACGCTAATGCAAAATAATAGGGCATTGGAATAATAAAAGTGACTTTCGAAGGTCCGATGACTCCACACGTGCGCACAGTGTCCAGGTAGCTAATATCGAGTTAGAAAGGATAATCCCTTCTCTTTGTACTGCTAACCATTATCTATTGTTATTGGTAATGACCGTCTTAAGTGGCAGCACCTGTGCTATACTTAGATTAAGAGTATAAACGGCACGGACGAAGGGATGATGAAATAAAACCACACCTTGATTATAATAATGGAAGTGCTTACCTCCAGAACAGCATGTTCATGAATAAACGCAGCGAACTCAGGGCGCGTTCTTGACAGATTAGTTGTCAAAACATGTTGTTGGTATCTTCTGGTATATAAAGCTCGCCGACACATTACACAGTTGAGACGTTCCATTGCGATATTCCAGTTCGAAAAGCAAATCAGTATAGTCCACAACACTAGCACAGGTCAGCGTTAATTAGAGCGGGTAACAAGTCCAGTAGGAGCGCAGGGGTCAGTAGTTAATAAAACCGAGTTATGAAAGCACAAAAGAAACTCAAACAGCAGCTAAACGTCGTCACGAGCGCAAAACGAACGAGCGACTGACGCAGGACGCGAACACGTCTGGTGTCAGTCGATCCCCTCCTCTCCCTCCCCCGCTGCTCTTGCGCACACCCCGCGCTCAGGAGCAACGGGACTCGAGTTAAAATGAGGAGTGCATGGCAAAGTCTTACGTAAAAACGTTATTAATAGAAAACATGAACGGAAATGCCGAAAATATTACCTTGGTACTCATTTTCTTACATAAATAAGTGTTAACTTATATACTCGTATATGTATGTTTATCGCCGGGGCCACGAGACTGTCTAAACAGGTTACTGTGGCCCTGGAAAGCAAAGGGAAACTGAAGGAACAGGGTTTTTATTAGTTAGTAAGACTGTCGTTTATCTTCAAACGCAATCAGATTTGAGAGTGGCGGCTATAGTAAAAATTGTTACTCTTGGTAAGACCTTTTAAACGACACTACAATCATATCTATTGGAGCCGGGTACCATTTTGCTCATTCTTCTTTGTTTAAAGAAATAAATATACTTACTGTGCCATCGGAATATATATATCAGAATATAATGTTTGTTAGAAAAAATATTCATAATTATAAAAAGAAAAGTGAACTGCATAATATAAATACTAGGAATAAAAACAAACTAGCCATGCCAGGCTTTAGAGTAAGCAAAACTAATAAATCATTTTTAGGAAATTGTATTAGGTTTTATAACAAGCTTCCTACTCAAATTACTGATCTGCCTGACACAAGTTTTAAAACACATATTAAACGTGTACTTATGGCTAGGGGTTATTACACCATTAAAGAGTACATCGATGACAAAGACGTCTGGCTCTCACTTCCTACCTGCACATTGCTCGCTGGAGATCTTGTAGCCATATAGACATGACTGATCGGCTGTGTTACGTGAACTATCTGTAAATGATTGCTATCATATACTTAATTTAAAATTATTGACTCTGTCTCACAAATGAATAATGTTATTGTTTCGAAGATTTTCTTTTGTATACCTAAATATAATCTAAAATAATAAGCATTCAGACAACCGATCGAGCATATATTGTGTTTGCCTACTAAATAATTACTCTAATTGGACCAAATCCCGTGTTCATGCCCGCTTGAGTATGTGTCGCCGGACCGTCTCAACTGGGTCGTGTTGAAACCGGTAGTAGATGAACCCACTGAGTTTGTTTCGCTGGGTCTTCTCAGTTGGGGCGCATTGGATCCGGTGGTACCATTAAAGCGCGACCGTCGTTATTAACACAAGGTCCGTCATAATAATAATACCTTTAATATAGACAGAACCATTGACAATATGTAGTAAAAATATTAGACTTAAACTAGATAATTAAACATAATCTCTTGACAATAACTTGATACGAGCTAGCTAAATATCATTTCTGTAATAAAATAAATTTTATAAATGTTTTCATACAAGATGTACCTAAATATCTATGTTACTAGAAATAATATCTAATGTATACAACTATATTACTACAAACATGTTCTGACTATTTACAAGCGCTTTTTTAAAGTCTACGTGAATAAAAACCTTTTTTATTTATTTATTTATTTTATGTAAGTAGTGATTTTTTTCTATTTAACGAAAAAAATATTAAAAAATGCTTAAAATAAAATTATCTCAAATAATTAAGTCTAACTCAACCTTTAATGCGAGGAAAATATTACAATTTTTACAAATATTACAATCTTTACAATAAATCTAATAAACTTTAATTTTAATCATAATTTGCGGTACTATGCTATTAAAATTTAAGTTTAAATTTTAATAAGTTAAGTTTTAATTTCCCGATATTTTGTTTTTAGGGAGATCTTGTGATTTTTCTATACTTGTTTAGTGTTTTGGGATTAATTAAAGTATTCAAATATAGTCAAACTTCGCATATATGTTTTTTAATAAGATGGACCTTGTAGTATATTCGCATTGGCTATAAAGTTTCGGACAGACACCAATTTGGCTAGTGTCAGCGCCTTAACGTATCCCATATCTCAAAATACTTTTAACTTTAACAACGGCAACAAAAGCTTAGAGTAGGACAATAATAATTGTTTATGATGTCAACGTTTAAAAGATCAAATTCGTCATTACAGGCAATAATTCAAACCCGAAATGGCTTTATAAGTAACTCTGTGGGCAGTCGTCGTCAAAACATGGGTTTTGTAGTAATACAGAAAATGCTCGATAATTCGCAAATATAAATATATATCGATAAAATAATGGTGCCAAATATGCCTTTGTCATTTTGAATGTGAATAGTTGAAACCATCTTAATAGTTTTCGCTTTTCAACATTGTGATATAATGTAGGTACTACGTAGGTACTACATTATTTCAATGCTTTTACACGAGAAGTTTGAAAGTAGTGTTAAATTTTGAATTAAATGTTCTACATCTTACAGTACTCTAGAAAAGTAACTACTAATTTGTTTCCGATTATTATCTTTTCAATGTACACTAAACAAAATGTAACAAATGAAAGAGTAGTCCAAAAGGTCTTTTAATTTCTAATGATATCTATTCCAGCATGTCCGATGTTAGCCTATTAATCTGAGACTTACGAAATTACCATCCCTGGCGATTCTGTCCTCAAAAGGAATAAAATAACTTCATTACATCTCTCCCTAATAAAGCTCGTATGAAAAGAGCAGGGCGCATATAGAACTGTCAAAGTATTAAATCTGTGTACTAACACGATCACCCGTCACATAATATTTCGGAGAAATACCAAATTGACATAACTGACACAACTGAAGAGTGAACTGTAAACGTCATGTTAAAAAAAATAAAGATGCTATATTCTTTTCATAAGAACTTAGTTGCTATTGTATAGAATCGGGGCCCTAGACGAATTATGCTATTTATGTATAAAAATATAAGTATTATTTCAAAGTTGGTATATTTCGATGTTTGTAACTCAATCACGCAACAATGGCTGAACTAGATAAAGATTATACCCTGTACTAAGACATAGCCAACAAAAATTGCTAAATCGCAGGCCATGATTTTTGGCGCAGCCTTTTTACCAGTGATTTATTGTAACATCTAAATTAATAAGATTCATTTATGCTTATGACCTGTCGCATTCAGTTGTCCGCAGGGGAACGGCGAGGTGTTGCACCAAAACGCATGTTAACGTATGGATGGGCTAACGCTGAAGTAGTATTGGTTCATGGCCAAGTCAAAGGCCTAGGCTTGATGAACTTTGACACGTAGTGAGAATACCTACCTACACTTGGTAATGTACCCCTTGTAGATGGCTAGTCTTCATTAAGGCTGTTAACTAAATACAGCTGAGAGGACATGTTTACATTCTTCTTCAGTTCTATAAAAAATTGGTATATTTATATAATCCTCGTCTCATAATGACATAGACTGAACTCTCACAGATCAAGACTCTTTGGTTGCTGTATAAGGGAATGATTCCAATTTCAATCGTGAATGAACTACAATGTCTCGGCGGGTTGCACCGAGTTGTTCACAGAAGGTTATTATTAATTTTTGTCAATGAAATGTTTTGGACGCCAAACTGTCTCAATAAAGTCACAATAATTTTTGCAATACGTTTTGTTCGAGAATCCATTTTGTGGATTCAACAATTTCATTCATCGTTTATTAACTGATAAATCATTAGATTTTTTTATAAGCTTGCTAGACAGCAAACAAGTATATGGCCCACCTGACTTGTTTGACGCTGGCAACTTTATAAAACAGAAAAAAAATAAGTATTTATGTTTTTTTTTGTGTATAATGATTAATGAATGTAATGTAATCGACGGCTTTTCGAAGCACGGGGGTGTTATACCGCCAACTCCCAGACTTTGGGCTGATATTGACAAATCACTTTAGCTCGACCCGGGATTTGAACCCCGGACTTCATTATCTTCGATTGAACACGCTACCGCTAGACCAACGAAACAATATATAAATAAGTACTCGAGGGGAGTACCTACTATATATTTAGCCATTTATTAGAACCTTTTTGCTAACTCATTCCATGGTATAACTCATGGTATACGATTTCAACGATATCCATTCAGACTTTCCATTCATCAATTAATTCCATATCCATTCCATGATTTAGTGACAAACATCAAACCGTTCAAACCTTCCACTTTAATTAATATTAGTAGAATAACAATGAACCGCAGGAAAATGTCGGTATTGAAATATGTTTCTGTTGATTAAGAAACACATATTTCCATTCATTCATATCAATAATTCCGCACACACATAACAAAGAAACATCTGAATGCATAACAAGAAGCATATTCTCACGATTAATTTTCTATATCGTATCAATGCATCCACAATGGATCATAAACAATTTCCTCTATACTTTGATAGTTTTAATTGTTGTAGAATGTTGAGTTTCTTAGAGCAGTCTTTAGTCTTAAGCGTTGTCCTAACTGGAAAATCATTGATTTCCTCTGCTCTCATAAAACAGTAACATAGGTAAGTGATTTTGTATACTGAATTGTTCAATTTTAAAAGTTTGTTGTAATCAAACCAGTCCTCTATTGATCTAAGTAGCGGGTTTTCTTGTGTACACAAGCCGATGTATAATTTGTTAAGTTTAGATCCAATTGCGGTACCGTATGATCTAAAACTCGCACCGTGAAGTCTCCTTCTTACAGTCCACTTGAACTGTCCCTACATTTAAATGTATATTTGAATATATTGCTAGCTATTTTAGAAGCCTCATGGCCTGCTAGATAATCCTGGCATTGAGTAACCACAGCTTTTTTTTATTTATACGTGTACGTACGTATAAATAAAAAAGTCATTTTAAGAATTCTATACACAAATATTTACAATAAAAATTGACATACATGTTATAGATTTTTTTATTTCAAAACTAAATGTACAAAGGTGGAATTAATGCCATTTTCTCACAGTCGACCTTTAGGAGCAGATATTAAAAAGTAGGTAGGTGCACTAAATACAGATAAGATAGATTAGAAAATTCTTTATTTGAAACATAATAATAATGTAATATATGTCGGGTTTAATTGCCCGCAAGTGTTTGCACAGATTTTAATGGCAGATAGGACGAGACCTCAGACATAGACAATAAAAAACAGAGTTATAACGAATCGTTAGCAGATTGTCCCTTCTGCATTTATACTAACATTCTAGTTGATAAAAACTGGTGTTTCTGTCTATTGCTCGACTTACTACTGCGATTTATTGGAAGTTATCTGGGAGAAAAAAATGTAACTATTGATACTGGATATTAATGCAGGATGTGTTTTTGTGGTTCCGCATGACTAGCTACCATGTTAAACAATGAGACCTAAATCAGTTTCATTCATTACTTACCTACATACTTATCGTATGATAGTGGTTACCTAGTGTCAGAGTTTTTCAAGCCACCCAGTAGGCCTTGACATGACCTAACGACTGTTGTCTATTGACTACAACCGGACCGACAGCGACAGTTTAAGTGCCCTCCGAAGCTCTGAAACGCTCAGAAATTAAACCACTTTTGTTCTCACCCATTTATGTACTGACCGCCAGCCTAGTTGCTTAACTTCGTCGATCACTGACGGACCGGTGAAAGCATATCATTCTAGGCGAGCGTAACGAAACACTATGCTTCAAGCAATACTATTATTAAAATTCTAGTCGAGAAAAACTGGGGTGCCTGACCTGACAGACTATAGTTATTACCGCAATTATACTGGCTGGGAGAAAACTATTAAGGGTCACCGTAGCCTAGTTGGTAGTGCTCCTGCCTACGAAGCTGGTGGTCCTGAGTTCGAATCCCGGTAAGTGCAAATATTTGTGTGATGAGCACGAATATTTGTTTCTGAGTCATGGATGTTTTCTATGTATATAAGTATTTATCTATCTATATAAGTATGTATATCGTCACCTGGTACCCATAGTACAACCTTTGCTTAGTTTGGGGCTAGGATGATTTGTGTGACATTGTCCAAGATATTATTATTATTAAGATATTATTATTGGGAAGGCTGAATGTGTGCAAAATATATTTAAGTTTTGTAATTCAGCATCACTAATTGACAATTTAATTAAGATAATAAATAGTTGTGCAATCGACGTTTACGACTTTTGATAAGTTTAGATTAAAAAAAGAATTGGGGTACAATTTGTTATAAAAACCATGCACTAATTGTACCTGTTTGGAAAAGGTATAAAATAAACTTTTTTTATTTTTTTGGGTTCTAATTATCTGTATGACTTTATCAGCTAACACGTAATAATATACCACTTAATAAAGCGAGCGTAGCAAACTCTGGCTCTTCTCCAAAATTATGTGTATATAGTGCCTAAAGCACGTTTCTTAGATCAAATACTGTGTTAAATATCCACACCGTTTTCTAGAGAAGAATCTCATAAGTGAATACTACCATCATGTCAGTTGAATGACGTCCACTGCTGGACAAAGACATCCCCAAAAGCTTTCCACAAATCTGGATCTGGTGAAGAGGGTAGGCCTTTGTAAAGCAGTGGACATATCTCGGCTGACATGAAGATGAGAGGTCTGGAATACTTCTCTCATTTTTTATATACTTAACAGGCCTGTTTGTTAGTTACCTTGACTGCAAAGCCAGAGGTAGGTTCAATCTTGGGATTGAACCTACCTCTGGCTTAAATTATTAAGAGCGGTAGTCTGGGAAATGAAATTATGGGGAACACAAAATTTTGGTACTCTTGAAATGGAACAAGAATGAATGGGATAGCTTTATTACGCCAGAATCTTGCCTGTCTACACTGAAAGCTTAACTCAGATAACATATTAATCAAAGGATGGGATGACTGAGTAATAATTTTAAATATAAAACGTGCCGCTAAAAACTGTCTCCTTAGAGCCAAAGGGGGATCACCACACTCGACCTGCAATGCATTGATGGGAGAAGACTTCATGCAACGCATTCATTAAGGTCTAGACCTTATCTAACCTAGACAATGCCCCTTTATTACAAGGAACCAATGAGTTGGCTCAGGAAAAACATTTGTGTGAAGAGCATGAGTATTTGTTGTGTTTGGGTGTAATTTATCCATAATATTAGAAATTGTCAGTTGACTTGTTGTCAACATAGTACACGTTCTGTCTAGTCTGGATCATATGGCAATGTGTTAGTTATCCCAAGATATTTATTTACTTAATAAATATGGATTCACAGCACTTCTCATTTCCAATTTATGTATACAATAATTGCTTTCTTAAAAATAACTGCAAGTCCTATTGTACAATTAAAATGCCGTCAAGATCTCTTGTAATTCGCCCGCTACAGGACAACATTTTAATTTGTTTATTCGGAACCCATTAAGCAGTCATTAACAAATTAATTTTGTAATTAAACATAATTTGAAATTTTAAGTTGAAATGTTATAAATTGGTGCTGATTTCGGCAAAAAACGGGGTTAAGCGGTAGTTACAGAGAAGTAATATAGCTGTCTGATTGGATTGTATGCTGTAAGTTATTTCTTAATGGGTCAGCTGTATTTAATCGTTCCACTTGAAACGGTGGTGAACCTTCGGATTAATTGCTTTTAGTTACCATCTACGGATAACAACATTAAAAGCTTATTAATGTTTCTGTAAAGATTTTTATTTATTTAGTTATTTATAAGATACAAGGTAATCTTAAAAACTAGAACTGTGTCCAACAAAACAGTATATATACTATTTAACCTATAAAGAGTAGTTGAGGTTATTCTTCTAAGAGATGTACAGACGCCAGCAGATCCAGCTACCCCAATCTATACTAATATTATAAAGAGGTAACTTTTGTGAGTTTGTGATGTTGTAAGGGGTAATCTCTGGATCTACTGAACCGATTTTCAAAATTATTTCACCAAAGCTACGTTATTGTGGAGTGTCATCATAGACTTAGGATGCATCATCATAATTTTATTTATCCCGAACTTTTAACCCGAAGTATTACGCGGGACAAACGGGCAGGGACAAAAATATTTATAACGCGGAACGAAGTCCGCGGGCGCTGTTAGTCTGTCATATTTCTTTTATAGATTTTCAACTTTATCATAAACGTATAAGGTTTACTTTCGATTGGGGAATTTTGACAGATTGGCGTAGCTTGATGCGCTGGCGTCTGTAAGTATGATTTAGATGATAATTCTAATCATAATATAATATCCTGGGCCATTATTCACACACGGCCATCTGATCCCAAACTAAGCAGAGCTTCTACTATGGTAACCAGATAACCGATATACTACATATACTACTTTTCTTTTGTAAATACATACTTAGGTATATAGGTATACATCTAGACTCAGGACAAACAGACATGTTCATGCACACAAATATCTGTCCTGGGTGGGAATCGAACCCAGGACCTGCGACGTGTAAGGCAATCATTTACCAACAGCAAGCAGATTCTATAGTACAAGATCGGCTTCGGGATCAGATGGCCGTGTGTTAATAATGTCCCAGGATATTATTATTCTTGTATAAAAATAGCTATAAGTGTGTCGTCACAATAGCTAAAAATAGCAAAGCTATATACTGGTAGGTAGTCATTACCCTTTTTGTTGTAATTTACTTAATAATTGACATCTGTCACTGATATTGACGTATCCTGTTAAGTGTAGCGCCTAGAAAGGGCATCGTTTGACAGTTTTTTCTGTCATTACAATTAATTTATTTAACTTTTTACTTTATCTTATGGAGAATGGTTACCCTGGTGGTGTCAGAGTTGTTTAAGCCTCCCAGTACGCATCCGACATGGCGATAATTGTTTAACAACAACCGGTCCCGAGAGCGTCACGTGCTCAACAATTAAACTACTTTGGCGGTCACCCATCTGTAGAATAACCGCGTGTATAGGTGCTTAACCCTCCGATAACTTACGGACCGGTGAGTGTAACGGACCATGAGTGCTTTATTTTTGAATGAATGAATGAAATATTTTTTTTTTAATAAGACATCGCCCGCACTAGGGAATTTAATCCCTGTGTCGCGGGGTACTTTACAAACATAATGGACGGACAAAAAGTACATCCAGACTCAGAACCACTATTTACAAATAGTTGGCTGATTCGAACCAAGGACACGAAGCGGCGAGGCGCCTCTCTTAGCCGCTGCGCCACAGGTTCAGTATTAATTTATTTGTTTGACAGAATTTTGTCTGAGTTCGGCTAACACGACGAAGTTCACCAATTTTAATTTGCCTCGTCGTGTTTATTCGATATTTTGTGGAGATACCATTGTTGATGCTTATATGCAAATTAGGTATTTTCAAGAATGTCTGGCTTATTTCATATTTTGGTTGAATAGTTGTTTCTAACATTTATGTTTGTAAAAATGCATACATACATAGATTTTCGCCTGTTTCCAAGAGGGTTAGGCAGACACAACCTTTTATCACGATCTTTGTAAACCAAAGAGGTGTGCAAAGATCGTGACAGTCGAAGATCGTGCCTGTTTTCTGTAACTTATACTATAGATAAATATTAATTACTAGCTGTGCTACGCGGTTTCACCCGCGTTAAATTTTATAAATTATCATAATTCCTCCCCCGTAGGTGATAGGGTGATAATATGTAGCCTATATGTTGACCCGACCTCTTAGTATTATTCATGCAAAATTTGAATTAAATCCATGCAGTGCTTTTTGAGTTTATCTCGGACATACATACAGACAAACATACACACAGACAAAAATTAAAAATCTATATTTTTTGCTTTGATATCGAAAGTAGATCAGGCCCCAAGAGTACTCTTTATTCTGTGCCCAAAGTATCCTTTTTAAAAAATATTCAATGTACAGTTTTGATTTTCCTACGATTTTATTATATGTATAGATAGATAGATTTCATATATCAGTGATTTATCTATATTTTTTTCATTTATTATTCAATATATCAGTCATATTAGAATGTTATTACGTATATTATCACAATATTCCACAGTTTACATATTTAGACAAGTAAATAAAAATATCTGTACTGTACGTTCTTTAAAAACGCATAAAATCAACTTTGATATTTCTTTACAACGAATTAGAACAACATTTATATGTTTATAATTAATTATCAAAATCGGTTCACACACAACGGAGAATTCGGGTATATAAATATATAGGTTACATACATACAAAATATAGGTTCATCATCATCATCATATCAGCCGAAAGACGCCCACTACTGGACAAAGGTTGCCTCCACAGGTCTCCACAATTGCTGGTCTTGTGTTATCCGCATCCAGCTACTTCCAGCGACACAAGAGCATCGGTCCGCCTTGTAGGGGGCCTGCCCACGCTGCGTCTTCCGGTTCGTGGTCGCCACTCGAGAACCTTTCTGTCCCAACGGCTGTCGGTTCTATGAGCTATGTGCTCTGCCCTCTGTACACGGGTAGCGGAGGCTTAGTAATAGGGTCCCTTTGGCACCCTGTGGGTATGGAATCCTAAAATAGAAAATCCATCGTAAAACCTATTTATTATTAATACTAATACTGTTAAAAAATAACTAATGAATAAGTTAAGATTATATCTAAAATATTAATAAAAAAAGATTACCCACTTTGTTATTCAAAAGTACTATCGTGGACATGTTTGATAAACCACTGCACTTTCAGCACAAGAGTGACTACAAACTTCATAGGTGAATATGATATAATAGAATATTTTTATTTGCTTAGAATGTAGGTTGCCAATTAATTTTTATACTACAAAATATATTAATTCATGTATTGACATTTACTTATTAGCTAGCAATTCTTGCAGAAATTGGTTCGCCAATGGATAGTCTTCGAAAATAAGTTGTCGCTCACTATATGTACAAAACTTCGTTCTTACTACAGCACTTCATTACAGACAATACTCAGTAAAGCACAGATCGTGCTCTTCGTAATGTGAGAGTTATGCTACATAGAACTAGCTACATATGAAAATAGATTGTCGTTCACTATAATAATATACATAAAACTAAACCTCTTAAAGTCTCTAGTAACAACGACTAGAGACTTTAAAGCGGACTGCTCACTAGGTAAAGCAGAACTCATGATGTTGTATAACTCGGACATTACAGGTGTGATGTCTGAGTTACACAACATAGATCGAGCTCAATTTGAAAAATAGGTTTCGTTCACAATATACACTAAACTTAACCCGCATGTTAGCAAAGTACATTATTATGCACAGTAGATTAAGTAAAGCATAGTTAAACTTAAGCATATAGTCCGTATTTTCTGGATTAAACGGCTTGATGAATTTTAATAAACGAGGTGTCATTAGTTTCGTAGTGATGGCTAAACGTACAACACCGTATTCACTCAAATTGATCAAGCTTTCTAGGCTACAGAGACTCAAAAAGAATGAAGTGGTTCAGCGAATATGTCCTTGATAGTACCAACAAGTAATCTGTAGATACTTTGTTACGAAATAATGATTATTAAGTATGCGTGGGTGTAATGATAGCTATTAAATAAAATCCAAAGTAGTTTAAGAGCATAATTAAATTTAGTGAGATAAATATTAATATTCTGCCATCACACTTCTGGATACCGATCTCTGGCATAATCAGCGTGATATTATGTTAAATAACTTGCAATCAATATCTGGAGTAGTTTATTATACGGATTTGTAGCAACAAGGAACAACTTCCGTGCGTTTAAGCGCCTTTGCCATAACTACATTGGAATCAAATATAACAGCTCACTGAAGGAACCTTAAATTGATACTCGGTGCTTTTGCAGCTGGCTTCTCTATTTGCAATTCTCTCGTTTTATGAGGCTATAGCCTCTTTACATAATTCTATCTCCTGCTTTGCTCTGGAGGGAAGTAAATCTATTCATTTTCTAACTGCTCCTTTTTTTCTTTCTGATTAAATTCGTTGCGGGATCCAAGACAGTTAAAGCGATTCCCCGGGACATGCCTGAGCCTCACCGCTCAGTGTCATTTCATTGTGTGCCACTGTTGATCCTGGCTTACAGGAGTTGCAGTGGTGGGTAAGAGGGAGGGACTAGTTCTGGGTACCGACATGGAGTTCTTTGCTATCCACATTCTGAACATGTGCCCAAACATGTCCAGAAGCACGTATTAAAGAATATATATGACTAACCTGCGTGGTAATTCCTGTTGGAAAATAGAACAAACTACCCGCATTGTTGCTACTATGTAGGGTGATTGGTAATTTGTATCTGATATTTAAACACATGCTTGCAGTCATGATACCATGCAAAGATTCAAAAATAAATATACATATACTTAAGTTACAAATAATAATACAAATATTTGAAGGATAATGTTTTAGGCAGTGAGCAAGCGATAAAGTTAAAGTTGATTGAAATAGCTTTGTTTTTTATCAATAATTTTTCATCAGGTGTTTAAACAAATCCAGTCGTATGATAAGCTTTTTTTGGGACAAATAATATTGTCTATGTTAGGCACGAGCACCTTTGTTACAGGGGGTACGCCTATGCATGCCACGCGCAAAAATTGTCTGCCTGGCCTGGCGCCCTGGCGCCTGATGGGGGAGCCCCGGGAACGCGGGTATGCTGCTCCACAGCCCTCCTTTTGCGCCATGTCCCAGATGGTTGTGACACGTACCCTGGGAGGGCTCTGGATTGCCCTCCCCTATTGCCGACTCCTGCCAGTCCGGCACAGCGACTGCGCCACAAACAGAGGCACGAACACATAGGTTGGTGCTTAAATATATGTTACTGATTACCAATCACCCTATATACATTAAGAGAGGTAGGGCATACCGTTCATTCGCTCAAAGAGCAGTCCGACTGGGGAAGTACCTCCACCTTACAGAAGACATTCCTTAATAATAACATTAATATTTAAATGTTGTGTTTCCGAGTGTAGGTAAGGTCGCCAGAGCTCATTGGGGTGGGGGGAAGGGTCAGCAACACTTGTTTGCTGACTCTAAAAGGCCGGCAACGCACTCGCGACTCCTCTGTGTCGCGAGTGTCCATGGGCGGCGGTGATCACTTACCATCAGGTGACCCACTGGCTCGTTTGTCGCCCTCTAATATAAAAAAAAAATACATATACACATCTAACAATAATCTTTTATTCTATTCACAGTGGTTACCCTGTTGTTAAAGCCGCCCAGTAGGCCTCTGAAATGGCTTAACGACTGTTGTCTAACGACTGTAGCCTCCTCACCTGCGTCTTCCGGTTCATGGTCGCCTTTCTGCCCCAGCGGTCGTCAGTTCTACGAGCTATGTGCATTGACCACTGCCACTTCAGTGTAGCAATTCTTAATTTAGAATATTAATTGCATATTTTGTATTTCGTCTGGTTTTTTTTGAACCTACAAACTACGAGTGTGTACATTCAATGCGTCGTCGGTACATTATAATATATTTTGACATTGACATCGTCTTTATTGTGTGGGCAGTAAGGGCAGATTTCGCAGTAAAATTGTATCTACTGTTGTTGACGCGACTGGACCTCGAAATTCTTTCGAGCATAGATTTTAGGGGTCTGTAAAACCGGAAAGTTATTTGCTAAATCTCCTCAGACCGCTCTCCGTCTGTTTGTCAGCAGGATATATCTCATGAACCAGATTATATATTCCGTTTATATTTTCCATTGCCGGTATAACAACAAATTTAAAAGAAAATATCTAAATACAATAACAGCAACTTTTTATTATATTTTTGCTCATCATCATCATGTCAGCCAAAGTACGTCCACTGCTGGACAAAAGCCTCCCCAAAGAATGGGGGCATATGCCATAATCGCCACGCTTGGCAGATGGATTGGCGATCGCAGTTTGATTGTCATTGTTCACAGAAGATTTTTTGCCCGAAGATCGCAAAATATACAGAATGCTTCGTCCAACTCGCCCTTGTCTAGTTTTTAATTGCCAGTTAATGAATCTCACGTCAAATTTACCTACTTTTTATAATTAATAATATATTACTGTTTAACGACTCGTTTAATTACGTAAACATCTTTTAAATGGTATAAAATTTCATCCGCCTACGACATTGGAACACAAAGTTGTATACTTTTTGTGAACCGGTATTTAAAGAACCATTTCACATTAAGTACGCTGGCCTTTAGTGACTGGAATTGAAATGAAGTAGCTTGCTGGTTATTGTGACAAAGTTCTAATCGTTGTCGAGTGACGATCTTAAAATCCGGTAGCTAAAAGTAATTTGTTAAATTACTTTCTTAGAATTGGGAGTCAATTAAAGAGCGTATGTCGCCTGACCTGGCGATTTCAGACAAACTGGATCGACCATTTGCTTTTTTTTTAAAAGAATGTTTGTTTTAAGGTGTAGGTATGTCGGGTTCTGAGATAAGGACGCAAGACGGAGTAAATGAGAAAGGGAGAGAACACTATTTTGGGATTGGTAATAAAACACGTTGCTCGAAAAGTGTTCCTTTATAAGTGTGGATGTAATTAGCTATGTAAGTATGTATTTACAAAAGAAAAGTAGTATCAAAAGATAAATATATCAGTGAATTGGATACCATAGTAAAAGTTCTGCTTAGTTTAGGATCAGATGGCCGTGTGTCAATAATGTCCCAGGATAATATTATAATTATTATTGTAGCGCCAAAATTTACAGCCGAATTGATAACTTCCTTATTTTGGTTGTCGATTAAACATTGTTTAATGAACGTCGGTCGGAAATTCAAAATGTGTCCAAATGTTTACCAACTACGCAATACAATGCAAACCATACCGATTGTATTCATTATTTCCAGTCTTCTTTCATCATTAACAAATACCCGTAAGAGTAAAAAGGAAACGTATACAAGGAATGCGTAATTGAAGTCTTTAATTGTTGCATGACAACGATCTCTATTGGGTAAAAATGATATAGGGCAAAAAGTAACCGGTGCGTCGCTACCGGGAATCGAACCCGGCTAATTAGCGAATGGACGGGTGCACAGTTAGTTCGCAACACTTGCGACTTGTGTAGCGTCAGCAAATTGAATTATTTCTGATGTATTTTTTTATTTTTTTTTTACCAGCTTCATAATGAGATAATGAATTTCATTCATTTTAACAGATATCTGACACTTTCTTTTCAGTTTAGTTCGGCCTTAGTCTGTTCCATCTACAAAAGAAGGCAGGGTTATTATATTTTGTACAGATTATCTAATATTATAAGTATGAGTATTATTATAATTTTTATTTAGTATTGTATCATTCGTTAATTTTGTAATTCTAATATATTATATAAATAAGTTATCCTATAAATAAATTTAATTAATATTATATGATAATCAAATGTAATTTTTAGCATAAGGCACACTTATTGTAATATAAAAGATGCATGCCGTGCTTACCCATAAGAGATTGCTACACTTAGCTTTAGTTATAGTCTGACGCAATATGTAATATATTGAGTGTAAGCAATTGTTGGTGAGCCTAAAAAAAAAAAAAATGAGCATAAAATACGCAATGTTTGGGCGAAATGTATAATGATTATGTACCCACTGTTTAACTAAAGAATCTGTAACTTTCTGAAAATAAATATTATTATTATTATTATCATCTATAGGATAAAATATGGATGAAATAAAGGCAGGAGTAGCGGGCAATAAATATGATTCGGGAAATCGAATAGAGAGTATCTTAAGAGCAACTTCCCTCCTTTCTTTGGGGAGGCTCTTGTCCAATTGTGGACGTACTTTGGCTGACATGATGATAAAAGTAACTTGAGTAACACATCGCTAAGGCCCTGTAGTAATATTTTTGGTCATGTATTAATATAATTAAGCAAAGACAGCAAGTCTCTTAATGAGATTCGATGTAGGTTGCTTTTAAGTAAGTAGGTAACTACGAGTTATATAATAATGTTATTTCTCTTGCCTTTCCCATTTCGATTGGGGCCATAGTTAGACTGGGTAACTATGGTCATACATGGTTTGATGAATGTCGATGAATTATTTTGGCGGTCACCGTAGCCTAGTTGGTAGTGCTCCTGCCTACGAAGCTGGTGTTCCTGGGTTCGAATCCCGGTAAATGCAAATATTTGTGCGATGAGCATGAATATTTGTTTCTGAGCCATGGATGTTTTCTATGTATATAAGTATATATCTATCTATCTATATAAGTATGTATATCGTCGCCTGGTACCCATAGGACAAGCTTTGCTTAGTTTGGGGCTAGGATGATCTGTGTGACATTGTCCCTAGATATCATTATAATTATTAATTTGCTCTCTGTGGTACCAAGGTCCCGAAACAAATGTTTATACTTATACAAATTTTGTTTTATTTAAATCGAAACCGTTATATCCCAAGTGCAAATAACTGACCGGACAGCTTACTTTCAAGCAAACGAGATGTCCGCCGAGCGCTAGAAAAACATTAACGATGGATATCTCCATAACCATGGGGTTCCGCGGGATAGGGATGGTACAGGAGGGTAGCCCACTTCCCCGCTCCCTCCTCCACCCCTCCCCCTCAATTCACTTACGTTTGAAGGCGACTTGATTTGAGATATTAACCACGTTTACTGCTTGCCAAAGGCCTCCCCACAAGATCTTCGCAATGGAATTGTGTCTATCCTTTGGAGGCGTAAGCTATAATCACGACGCGTGGTGATTGGCGATCGCAGTATGATAGTCATAGTACTGAGAGAGACACTGCTACCCATTCTCTGATAGATTATATAATCTATATACTACATATAATAAAATCGTAGGAAAGTCAAAACTGTACATTGAATTTTTTATTTATGGGATACTTGGGACGTGATCTACAATCGATATCGAAGCCAAAAATATAATTTTTATATTTTTTGTCTGTGTGTCTGTTTGTCTGTATGTATGTCCGGGCTAAACTCAAAAAGTACCGCATGGATTTACTTCAAATTTTGCATAAATATTACGAAGAGGTTGGGTCAACATATAGGCTACATATTATCACGCTATCACCTACGGGGGAGGAGCTGTGATAACTTATAAAGTTTAACGCGAGTAAAACCGCAGGACACAGCTAGTATAATATTATTCACATTTATGTACGTCCATCTGATCCCAAACTAAGCAGAGCTTTAACTATGGAAACCAGATAACTGATATACTACATATACTACTTTTCTTTTGTAAATACATACTTATATAGATATTATACAGGACAAACAGACATGTTCATGCACACAAATCTGTCCTGGGTGGGAATCGAACCCACGACCTGCGGCGTGAAAGGCAAGCATCTACCAACCAAACCAACAGGCCTGTCAAACCACCCAGCATTATCAAGCAAATTTTTTTTGGTTTTTCATCCTTTGTCTGCTACCATTACATTCTGTATGCAGTAGGCGCGCGACATTCACTCAGCGGGGTGCCTCGAAAGCGGGCACGCCATTAACAACTTATAAGCACTAACTATAGCAAAAGAGATCTGTCTTTTTGTCATCACGTCGTCGCGATGCTCGCCATGTTGGCGGCATTACTCATTTCGAAAGTTTTAAATTACTAATAAACTGGAAATCCAATCGTGAACGGTTTCTGACGTGGAGATGCAACAAAATCAATTTAATTTAACCACATCATCCGCCCTGGGGCTCTACCGGCTAAGTCGCGGAACATCGATTTCTTAAATTGCTTTCAAATAAATAAATTTTAAAAATTACCTAATCAATCGTTAAATCGGCTTCAACGTTGACAATCGATTGCGGACCATTTATGACGTCACATGTGCTCATGGAAGCCGATTTAACGATTGATTAAGTCATTTTTAACCTTTATTTATTTGAACGCCATTTAAGAAATCGATGTTCGGCAACTTAGCCGGTAGAGCCCCTGATAGAGGTTCGAACCCCAAATTGGGTGAACGCTGGCGTGGGTTTCAAAGTTGACAGTCTTATTTCATCATTTCAGCCAACGTCTACTGCTGGACAGCCTAATTTGCTATTTAAGTAAATTATAAGTAAATAATAACTTGGGACAACTTACACCCAGCCATCTGATCCCAAAGTAGCCTGTAGTATCTACTATGGCAACCAAACAACTGATAAAATGTTTATAAATACATTCATCATCACCACCCTGATATCGTTCACTGCTGGACATAGGCCTCCCCCAAATAGGATATCATTACAGCTAAATAAGTCCACTGCTGGACAAGCCTCCCTCAAGAATCGTCTTGGGGGGATATGCCATAATCGCCACGCTTGGCAGGCGGGTTGGTGATCGCAGTAAGATGGTCATAGTAATCAGAAGGAAGCTGCTGCCCATCCTTTGATAGATATTCCCTCGGGTCGACTTCTACGCCCCCCACGGGATGAGATGGGGTGATGATATTCTGATTCCGATATTTGTCGCCGTCACCATACATAAATAGAGGGATGCCTGTCTATGGTACCAAACATGCCTGAATTTTCAGAAAAATGCCTGTCTGAAGCAAAACGCTGTAGGTAATAAATAAAAGCCAACAGATAATAATGAAGAAGGATATTTATTTTGTCAGAGAACATATTTTTTTTAATAGTTCTTTCTTTTCTAATATATAAACGTAAAAATCTTCACAAGATACAGTTTTGTAATTTTCCTGTGTAATCAATATTGCTTTTATTGATTCAATTGTCAGCCGATTTCTGTCTTTACTGCACTGGGCGTTGACGAGAGCCTGCGAAAATGCCTGTCTCAGACCAATGCCGGCCGCACGCCTGTCTAAACCTTAAAATGCCTGTCAAATACGGCTAGCACCTGTTATATGGTAACCGTACCCCCAAACGTTTTCATAATGTTGGCATTTGGAGGGGTATGCCGCAGTCACCGCGCTTGGCATGCGAGTTGTTCACCGCAGTAGGTGATAGTACACAGGGGGCGCTGTTCTCCGACTATCTGCTGTATCCCAAAGGGCCAGCGCAGACAGAGAGGAGCGCAGTGGAGAGGATTTTGTTAAGGCACTAGAAAATCAACTTTAAAATTATTTAAATAAAGTGCATGTATACTTGAAAATTATAATGCGCGAGACTGCGCGAGCATTTTGTCAAGTTCAAGCATATATACACTTTATTCCTATAGATCTAAAGTTGATTTTCTAGTGCCTTAATAAAATCCTCTCCGCTGCGCTCCTCTCTGTCTGCGCTGACCCTTAGTCACCATTTACGACACCACTACATATATGTATACTTAAATATCATACATACATATTACAGATAAATGACAACTAGACGAAGAACACATAATCGTACTCACCACACATAAATTTGTTCTGTGCCTCTAGCACGAGTTCCTGCAGTTTACTTACTCGATCACACGTACAGTTTCGTCCCATACATTGAGCACCAGAGTTTTAGTTCTTAATTGTTTCCGCGAGAGGCGCTGGTGCTCTATGTATGGGAGAAACTGTACGTGTGATCGAGTAAGTAAACTGCAGGAACTCGTGCTAGAGGCACTGAGGGCATCAAACCCGGCTCTGGCGTAACTCGGTAAAGCAATGAACGCCTTTACTTAGTTTATTCATTTATTTATCAATAATCTACGATATTGTGGATACTTACTTATATCAAACACTTAATTTAATATTCCGTCAGGTGTGTTCTACATATGTATATGAATCTAATCTACTTATAGTTGTGTAGATATATATTATCAACAGTATGTAATCCGGGAACCAATTTTTTTATAAGGCTGTATTGGCGATTGGCTGTCTACGCATGCCACTGCACCTAACTTGCTGTGGACTTCTCTCGGCGCCTGCAGGTGGAGCCTCGGAAACGCGGGAATGCTACTCCGCAGATCCGGTCCTCGCTTTTCCGCCATGATGCACGTGGTGTAAGACACTTGCCCTGAGAGGATGACCACCATGATTCAGTTTGTTTCGCGACATCGAGCTGATGAAGGCGCCAGGAGTTGGACAGAGGTAAAAGGTATGTGTGTCCAAAAATGCGTCTTGTATGGGCGTGTTGGTAAATGTGTATGTGTGTTTCTGTGTGTGTGTGTGTTTTCGGATCATGATAACATTCTTTAATTGTTTGTTAATAAAAGCATTATAATAATCTGTACACTTGTATTATAATTGAATCTAAACTATAAAAGATAATTGAGATGTTATTACAAACATTAATATTAAGTACTACAAAATAACATAAATCTTCCATAATTTTTACTACGTCACAATTAATAACAGCCGTCTATAAAACACACCCACAATAAATCGAATCATGCCCCAAAATTGTAACCCATAAGGATACATATCGATCATACAAAAATCGATTACGAAGCGCGAATACGAAAAACAAATAAGCATAACTCATCGGACACTGATCGGTATCGATATTAAAATGGCGAGTGGATTCGATTAATCGTTAATCGGAGAGAAATAATAAAGTGAGCGGCGTTCGGTTAATTGCTTTGCGCGGACGTAAAACATTGAACCTGATAACTCACTTGGGATGGAATGTGTTAGTCCGGGAGGTAGACATGAATCCTTTAAGCCATAGGAATATTTTCAAAAGATTATCGCCTTTTTATATACGGTTCCTTCTGAACGAATATCAGCCAATATAAACTAGGAATATACTATAAATCGACTTCATTATTATCATATCAGCCAAATTACGTCCACTGCTGGAGAAAGACCTCCATCCTCAAAGGGCGATTGCAGTTTGATGGTCATAGTTCACAGAAAAACGCTACTGTCCGTTCTCTGGTAGATATTCCCTCGGGTCCATTTCTACGCCCCCCACGGGATGAGACGGAGTGATGATATTCTTCGCCGACACCACACAGGGAATGTGTATCGATTATTTTCTATTATGTATGTTATATAAATTTAGTATTTAATAAGTCGAGGCGGAACAAAGTAACCAACATAGCCCGACGAATTACCAAGCTCAAGTGCTCAAGCAGTGGGAGTGGTACATACTTAGCTCGTCTAACCGACGACCTCTGGGGCAGTAATGTTCTCGAGCGATCACTATACGGAAGACGCAGCGTGGGCAGGCAAGGTGGACCGAACATCTTCAAAGGGTCGCGAGAATGTGGGCAGCGCAAGACCTGTCCACTGCTGGATAAAAGATCTGCAAAATCCTGATTTTGCAGATCTTTTGCAAAAGATTTTGCAGTGGAAGTATTTCGGCTGATGTGATGATTAACTCAGGTGTAGTATCTTCACGTGTCATCAGATAAAATAACTTGTTAGCTATAGCTGCCAAAAGCATTAAAATGGTAGAAATGGTTACAAGTATGGTCACCAGAAGAGGTAATACCCGCACGGAAGTGAAATGGATGTCAATAATAAATAAAAATTAAAAAGGCTTTTATTTCTTACAGAATAAACAAAATTAAAACTAACTAACTATATTATATGGTAAATTCATTCTGCAAGAACCCCTCTACAGGTAAAGGCCTCCTCCAATAATAATAATAATATCTAGGGACAATGTCACACAGATTATCCTAGCCCCAAACTAAGCAAAGCTTGTACTATGGGTACCAGGCGACGATATACATACTTATATAGATAGATAAATACTTAAATACATAGAAAACATCCATGACTCAGAAACAAATATTCGTGCTCATCACACTAATATTTGCACTTACCGGGATTCGAACTCAGGACCACCAGCTTCATAGGCAGGAGCACTACAAACTAGGCTACGGTGACCGTCAAATGTGATCCAGTCTTCTCTGGATTTTGCGGAATGCATCCAGCTGGGACCCGCTATGCGTTTGATCTCGTCCTCCCATCTGTTCAGGGGTCTCCCTTTCTTTCTTTTGCCTACTGATCCATTCCATGCAGTCACACATGTTGTCCATCGCTGATCTTGCAGCCGTGGCACATGCCCAGCCTACTTCCATTTTAATGCAAGAGCTTGTGCGAGACTGTGTGTTGCTTTCGTAGAGTTACGTATTTTAGAATGACGTATTTTTTATATTTTCTTTATGCTTAACATAGTGCGTTTCATTCCGCGTTAACAAGTTGTTATTCTGTTTCTTACGTTTTGATTAAACTTCCACGTCTGGCAAGCGTAGGTTAAACATGGTAAAGGCAAGAGTTCATAACTTGTCAATACGACCCATAATATATTTTATACCACATATAGGAGCTGATGGCAACATAGGGGCAAACAGACTTGTGGGTAAAGATAACAGAGTTGAAATGGGAAGAACACATAATAAAAATTTCGACGAAAGCAAAAAGTTCGGAACAAAAGGCTCGGAGTTAGCTCCCCATGTACCTACGTAGATAAGCTGTAGTTCAGGTATATCATCTCTCGGTCTACGTGGATTGATTTAGAACTATTAAAGTGGGATGTCGTAATCAGCGAGCGTAACTCCAATCCATGGTCGTATACAGTGGCAATTATATTAGCTTAGTAATTGTACCAACGATATTTAAATACATTCCTATATCTATGTCAAACTGCCAAGTCATAAGTCTATCTGAGTATGGACTTACAACTGCCATAATATTACAGGGTAGGCAGACACGCTGTAGTTCAAGTTGTATCATCTCCCGGTCTATGGGGATCGATTTAGAACTATTAAAGTGGGATGTCGTAATCAGCGAGCGTAACTCCAATCCATGGTCGTATATAGTGGCAATTATATTAGCTTAGTAATTGTACCAAAGATATTTAAATACATTCCTATATCTATGTCAAACTGCCATGTCATAAGTCTATTTGAGTATGGACTTACAACTGCCATAATATTACAGGGTAGGCAGACACGCTGTAGTTCAAGTTGTATCATCTCCCGGTCTATGGGGATCGATTTAGAATTATTAAAGTGGGATGTCGTAATCAGCGAGCGCAACTCCAATCCATGGTCGTATACAGTGGCAATTATATTAGCTTAGTAATTGTACCAACGATATTTAAATACATTACTATATCTATATCAAACTGTCAAGTCATAAGTCTATTTGAGTATGGACTTACAACTGAAACAATATTACAGGGTAGGCAGATACGCTGTAGTTTAAGTTTATCATCTCCCGGTCTACGTGGATCGATTTAGAACTATTAAAGTGGGATGTCGTAATCAGCGTGCGTAACTCCGATCTATGGTCGTATACAGTGGCTATGATATGAGCTTAGTAATTGTACCAACGATATTTAAATACATTATCTATCTATACTATATCTATGTCAAACTGTCAATTTGAGTATGGACTTACAACTGAAACAATATTACAGGGTAGGCAGATACCCTGTTCTTAATTTTTTTATCTCCCGGTCTATGTCGATCGATTTAGAACTATTAAAGTGGGATGTCGTAATCAGCATGCGTAACTCTAATGACTAGCATACTGCGAATGCTAACCTATCGATATAAGCGATAATAAGCGTGCCGATTGTGGCATATCCCCGGCCAAGATGATTCGTGGGAGAGGCTTTTGTCCAGCAGTTAAACAACCCAAACAATATTACAGCGTAGATCTAAGTATGTTGTTCAAGTTGTTTTATCTCCCAGTCTACCTGGATAAATTTAGAACTATAAAGTGGGATGTAGTAATCAGCGTGCGTAACGACCCGATCCGTGGTCGTATACAGTGGCAATTATATGAGCTTAGTAATTGTTCCAACGATATTTAAATACAGTCCTATATCTATGTCACATTGAGTAATAAAAGTTTAACTAGCTTAGTACCGTAGATTAGATTTGTTTATTTACTGCAAGCGTTCGTAGCGACGCTTAGCATAGAGACGCTTGCCGTAGCTAAATAAAATAAATCCAGTAATTCATATATTTCGTTTTGAAGGTCCACAGCTCAGAAAAGTTTATTAGTGAAATGTAGCTATTAGCCAGTATTAGGAAAATATTAAATTTAAAAAAATTACAAAAGGCGATGTTAGTGAAAATGAAACGTAAGTAGGTATCTATTTTGTTCAGAATTATTAAAAATAAATGTACTCTAATATGACAGTCACATTACATATAGAAAGATAAATATATTATTGCAAATTTTTAAAACCGTACTTCCTAGATTTGATTACACATTTAGATAGTTAAATAATTATAACTCAGTTAGATAGAACTGTAGCTAATAAAAGCGAGGTTAAATAAAGAGATTTAAAATAAAACATTTGATCATGACTAATTGTCTATAATATTAGTGTGTATGTCATTTCTTAGCTTTAAATTTATCGCGCATAATGAAGAGATCAGCCGACACTGGAAAGGCGTAAAACAATTTTCATTGGGACTTAGCATTAACTAACCGCGCTCAGGTTAAGGATGACACTTTGAAGTAATATTATTAACTCCACAATTCTATCAGCTTATTATTAGACTAGCAGGATGCGCCCTGCGGTTTTACATAGCTCTTCCCCCGTAGGTTATAACGTGATAATATGTAGCCTATATGTTGACCTATTCATGCAAAATTTGAAGTAAATCTATGCAGTAATTTTTGAGTTTAGTTCGGACATATATACAGACAAAAAGACAAACATTCTAAAAACTATATTTTTGGCTTCGGTATCGATTGTAGGTCACGCCACAAGTATCCTTTTAAAAAAATATTCAATGTACAGTTTTGACTTTCCTACGACTTTATTATATGTATAGATTACACTAACGAAAATTACATAATTTACGTCTCTGAAACAATTTTCATGGGTTCTTAACAGTAACTATATACGCTAAAGTTAAAGATGACACTTGTGAACATATTATTACCTCCTGGCTCCATTATCAGATCAATTTAGTAAAGGATTACACTAAGGAAGATTCAAACCGATACTTCCAAAATTTGATTACGTATATACTAAGATACTTGAAATTAAGCTAATAAAGCGTGGTATAATAACGAAGCCTAAAACAAATATTGGTGTCTGTCGTTTTCTTAGCATTCAATTTAGCGCGCATAATGAAGAGATCTACCGACGACACTGGAAAGGCGTAAAACAATTTTCATAGGGCCTTTGCAGTTTCTAACCGCACTCATCTCCAACATTAGATAAAGTTATGATCGCATTACACTTATCAAAATTGAAAATGATACTTCCTAAATTTGATTACGTATTTGCTTAGATAGTTCAAATGAAGCTAATAAAAGCGTGGTAAAATAACCAAGGCTGAAACAAAACATGTGATCATGACTAATTGTTTTTATTATTGGTTTGTTTCGATTTCTTAGCTTTCAATTTATTGCGCATAATGAAGAGATCAGCCGACACTGGAAAGGCGTAAAACAATTTTCATGGGGCCTTAGTATTAACTAACCGCACTCAGGTTAAGGATGGCACTTTGAAGTAATATTATTACTTCCTAACTGCATTATTCGATAAACTTATTATTGGATTACACTAACAAAAATAATATATTTACGTCTATAAAGCAATATTCATGGGCTCTTTATAGTAACTATCTACGCTAAAGTTAAATATGACACTTGTGAACATATTATTACCTCCTGGCTCCAACATTAGATAAAGTTATGAACGCATTACACTTATCAAAATTGAAAATGATACTTCCTTTTGATTAAGTATTTACTTAGATAGTTCAAATGAAGCTAATAAAAGCGTGGTTAAATAACCAAGGCTGAAACAAAACATGTGATCATGACTAATTGTTTATAATATTGGTTTGTTTCGATTTCTTAGCTTTCAATTTATTGCGCATAATGAGAGATCTACCGACACTGGAAAAGCGTAAAACAATTTTCATGGGGCCTTAGAATTAACTAACCGCACTCAGGTTAAGGATGGCACTTTGGAATATTATTAACTCTTAACTCCATAAAAATATATATTTACACCTATAAAGCAATATTCATGGGCTCTTATCAGCAACTAACTTCGTCCAAGTTAAAGATGACACTAGTGATTAATATTATTACCTCCTAGCTTCAATACCAGATCAACTTACTAACGGATTATAAGAACTAAAAATTAATCCGATCTAAAATATGATTACGTATTTACTACGATACTTCAAATGAAACTAATAAAAATGTGGTATAATCACCAACTCTTAAAGAACACTTGTGATCATGATTAATTGTATATAATATTGCAATGTGTGTCATTTCTTAGCTTTAATTTTATCGCGTATAACGAAGAGATCAGCCGACACTGGAAAGGTGTAAAACAATTTTCATGGGGCCTTAGTATTAACTAACCGCGCTCAGGTTAAGGATGGCACTTTGGAATAATATTAACTCCTAACCCCATAATTCGATAAACTTATTGTTGGATTACACTAAAGAAAATTATATATTTAAAGCAATATTTATGGGCTCTTTATAGTAACTATCTTCGTTAAAGTTAAAGATGACACTTGTGATTAATATTATTACCTCCTGGCTTCAATATCAGTACAACTTAGTACTAACGGAATACACGAACTAATCAATCAATCAATTTATTTGCTAAGAATGCAGGTAAAACATTTAGGTGTTACAATTATTATTAGCATCCTATACGTTCTGCCAAAAAAACATGCAAAAGGTAATACATTTAATTAATAGCAATAACAACTAAAATTAACAATTGCAATGTCAAGATTAATTAAATTAAATGATATATAAAAACAGTCAATGAATTGAATAATTAATAAGTCAGATATATAATGTCAAACAGTGTTATGCATAATTTACATTATTGTCTAAATTACAATTTAGACAATAATGTATATAATAAGAATTAATACGATCTAAAATTTGATCATTTATTTACTACGATACTTCAAATGAAGCTAATAAATGCGTGGTATAATAACGTAGCCTAAATCAAAACTTGTGATTATGACTAATTGTCTATAATATGGTGTCTGTCGTTTTCTTAGCATTCAATTTATCGCGTGTAATGAAGAGATCTGTCTACACTGGAAAGGTGTAAAACAATTTTCATGCTGAACTAGCAGTCAATAAACGGGTGCAGGTTAAGGATGGCCACTGTAAATTGTATTGTTACCTCCTGGCTCTATCATCCGATCAATCTAATACTAGTTTATTATTGTATTACCCGGATTGCCTACAGTTACAAATATTCAAAGCAGTAATTATTATTACATATTGTCTTAGTTACATATTAAAAGCGAAGCAAATAAATGCGCTGTAAAACAACGCCGGCCAAAACAAAACTTGTGATCATGATTAATTGCCTATTAGGTAGGTACTTACTTATCGTAGTGTCAGAATTGTTCAAGCCCCCCGTAGGCGTCTGACATAGCTTAACGATTGTTGTCTAAAGACTACAACGGAGCGGCAGCTTAACGTGCCACGTTCCGAAGCACGGAACGCTAAGAAATTGAACCACTTTGGTGATCACCCGTCTATTGATTGACTACGAACCTAGTTCCATAAGCTCACTTACGAACCGGTGAGAGCGTTTGGCTATGAGCGCCTTATATTGCAAATATTATTGGATGTATGTTTATTCCTTAGCTTTTAATTAATCATTATTGGGTGTATGTCGATACTTAGCTTTTAAGTAATCACGCAAAATAAAGAGATCTTCCGACACTGGCAAAAAAAAAGTTTATTTCTAAAACATTGTTCATGGAGCCTTAGCATACACTAACCACGCTCAAGTTAAGGATGCCACCTAGAAATGGTATTATTAATAAAGCACTGTAAACGATTGTATCTGAATTTCCTGAAAGCATGATTATGTTTTGTAACGTAGTTTAAAAAAAAAGAATTGTTTCCGTTGATGTGCGTATACGTAGAGGCCTCCATACCCGTTCATAAAGAAAGTATATCAGCCTGCGCAGAACACACGCCCCTTTTTTAAGGCACTGACATCAGCCGAATGGGTGTATTTCCACAAGTATTTAGCTCAGAGTTTCATAAAGTGGGGTCCACGGACACCTTAGGTGTCCGTAGCATGGGTATTAGGGGTCCACAGTTAACATATTTATTAGTTAGATTAGTTAATTGTGTACTAAATACAGCATTTCCCATCAAAGCCACTAACTTGGAAAATCAGGTAACGGCTTGTGCAATTAATGCCGAAACGTCGGGTTAACCAAAAGGTAATGATTTGTAATCGCAATCGTTACCCGTGCCCATAATATATGATGAGGCGCTCATAGCCAGATGCTCTCACCGATCCGTAAGTGATTGGCGAGGTTAAGCAACTAGGCTCACGGTCAGTCCATAGATGGGTGGGACAGGGGTCCGTGGGATTGTATCGATTGTGACAGGGTTCTTTGGGATTGTTTCAATTGTGAAAGTGGTCTGTGACCGCGAAAAGTTTGAGAAACCCTGGTTTAGTCCTTAGTATTAGTAATAAGTAATCACCACATTGTTTCCACCAGTAATCACAAAGTTTGTACATTATTGATTTGGTACATCATATTTCATAAGATAACATTGGTACAACGGTCACCGTAGCCTAGTTGGTAGTGATCCTGCCTACGAAGCTGGTGGTCCTGGGTTCGAATCCCGGTAAGTGCAAATATTTGTGTGATGAGCACGAATATTTGTTTCTGAGTCATGGATGTTTTCTATGTATATAAAATACTTATATACATAGAAAACATCCATGACTCAGAAACAAATAGATAAATACTATCTATCTATATAAGTATGTATTGCCGGTCTTGCGGATAGCGCAAGACCGGCAATTGTGGAGATCTTTGAGGGAGGCCTTTGTCCAGCAGTGGACGTCTTTCGGCTGATATGATGATGATGATGATATAAGTATGTATATCGTCCCCTGGAACCCATAGTACAAGCTTTGCTTAGTTTGGGGCTAGGGTGATCTGTGTGACATTGTCCCGAGATATAAACATACATACATGTCAATGTTAATGTCTTATAGTTACCCTAACTAAGCTAATTATTTGTGGAAATACACCTAGTCAATATTCATAGAAGTTCATTTTGTTAAAATTCATATGCCTTAAATCCTACTAGTATTATAAATGCGAAGGTTTAGCTTGGCATTTATAATATTAGAAGGATTATTTGTTTGTTATTAATAGGATTAGTTGTTTGTTACTTTTTTCGCAAAACCTCGGAACGGATTTTGATGAAGCTTTGTGGTAAAATAGCGTATATATATCCGAATAGCACATGTTATAATTTATAAATTTGCACACATTATTGATCCCAAAACACAATTCAACTACTTCCGCTCGATAAACAAAAATGTCACGTCACAGAAAGGCTTTTTATAAAATGATTTAGAAAAATTCATATTCATTGGGTTGTTGTTCAGACGCCAGCACACCAAGCGACCCCAATCTGTCAAATTTCCCTAACTGAAAGTGAAACTTATGCTTTTGTGATAAAGTTGAAAATCTATAAAATAAATTTGACAGATTGGGGCAGCTGGATGTGCTGTCGTCTGTACATTCGTCACAAAGTAAATTCGTCACATTTTTGTACACTCCATACATTGAAAGTAATTTCGATACATGCACCAAAATATATTACTTATATAATATTGATATTATAAATCTGTCACAAGTCATCGTTTTCCATCATTTTTGCATTTGACGTCTGAACACATTTTCGAAATTTCGAAAATTTCTACCTTTGTTGCATTAGATGTGTCATAAAGATTAAATTTTTCACGTTATTCATGATTCTCTTATATTTTGCACTGCTTTTTTCGTGTTTTCACTAGGTAACTTATGCGGGTTAGACGATACGATCCAATTGGGTGTTGCTAGCCTCTTAAGATGTTTTCTCCAACTATCGCTCTACGTCAATACGCAAAGAAGTGGGTCGCTTGTTTCATTGAGGATCGGATTTTATCGATATGAAAGTAAAATTGGAGTCTAGGACCTCCATGTCTATCGGTGCGAATCCGCGATCGTACTCTCGGCCGGCGAGCATGGTAATATTATATCGGATTGTTTAAAGGCAGTTTTTAATGACCTTGATATGCATCAAGGTCATTTAAGTCGTAATCTTGCTTTCCGAATCGTTTAAGACGTTCCTGGGATAACGATTCTTACGAGAGGGCGATCGGGGTGATCTTTTAGAATTGTTAGAATTAAATACAAGAGTTTACAAGAATACACGTTGAATAGTTGACTTGCCGTGATCTCGCTGTCCGGTCATTCTAAGACGCTCCTGTAACGATGGTACTTACGGCAGGCGGCGACCGGGGTGACCTTTAAAAAGTTTTAGAAGTGCATACAAGAGTTTACAAAGATATACGTGGAATAGTTGACTTGCCGAGATCTCGCTGTCCAGTCCATCTAAGACGTTCCTGTAACGATGGTACTTACGGCAGACGGCGATCGGGGTAACCTTTAAAAAGTTTAAGAAGTGCATACAAGAGTTTACAAAGATATACGTGGAATAGTTGACTTGCCGAAATCTCGCTGTCCAGTCCATCTAAGACGCTCCTGTAACGATGGTACTTACGGCAGACGTCGATCGGGGTGACCTTTAATAAGTTTAAGAAGTTCATACAAGAGTTGACAAGGATAGACGTGGAATAGTTGACTTGCCGTGATCTCGATGTCCAGTCCTTCTAAGACGTTACTGGGACGATGGTACTTACGGCACGCGGCGATCGGGGCGACCTTTTAGAAGACAAGTACAAGAGTTTAGAAGGACATTCGTGGAATAGACCTGCTGAGAACATATGGCTTGAATTACTTCATTACTACCAACATATATTAGCATTCTGACTACTAAGATATGGTTTCAGAATTCTAGAACAACGATTTACATATTCAAACGATTTCAAATTAGAAGTGCTAATTAGCTTATTCATTTGCTTTAATAAATAGTCAATTAAGTTACAATGCTCTTAGCTGTCCATCTAGGAGTTATTTAAATAGAAAATATGGTGAATTAGGTGAAGGCATCGTTTAGTTTAGACGCAGCGTGGGCAGGCTCCCTATAAAGTGGAACGATAATCTTGGGTAGGTCGCTGGAAACCGCTGGATGCGAATAGCGCAAGACCGGCAATTGTGGAGATCTTCGGGGGAGGCAGTGTACGTGTTTCGGCTGATATGTTGATGATGATCCTTTGTTTTAACTCATTTTACACGGTTTTCTTGTATGTCTTGCTGTGTGGCTGATGACATGCAATATCGCCTCCCCATCTCATCCCGTGGGGCGTATAGAAGTCAACCCCAGAGAATATCTACCGTCATACTGCGATCGCCAACACATCTGCCAAGCGTGGCTATTAAGACAATACCCAAGCCAATCGTCTTACCTACATAACTTGGTGAATAGAGATTTACACATATATTCCATGAGATTCTGGGACTGTAAAAATAGTTGTAACCGAATGGCTTAAAACTAAATCCTACGACGATATTGAATCTATTGTAGCGGTATAATGATTAGGTAATGTATAGTATTAAGTCACCCTGTGTTTTAATCTTGCATGCTTTTGTCTACATCTTGATTATATTAATGATAAGTGTAAGAGCGGAGACTCCTAAGACAAGCAATCCTTTGCTTTAAAGGTGTTCACCAAATATGTGTACCTGTAAGCCTTTTGTAATCGAAATAAACATTTTATTATTATTATGGTATATCCCTCCAATTGATACAACTCCAATATGATAATATTTTGGAAAGTCTTTTGTCCAGCTTTGAACGTCATTCGGCCGAGTTGATGATGATGAATACTAACAGCACATTGGCAATTGGGCTCAGAGAATGCAGGTTCAAATCCTATAAGTGATATAAAATTATTATTATTGGATTAAAATTTGGAAAAAGCAATTTATATTATAAAACATTTTTTTAATAAGTACTGGAGGTATCTGTTTGGGTATCACTAGAATGTTCCTTCGGAGGCGCTCACGTCTAGATGCCCTGGACAATCGCCCTCGCCAGTCACCTGTGGACTGGTGAGAAGTCCACAAGTGATTGGCTAGGGTAAGCAACTAGGCACATGGTCAGTTCTTAGATGGGTGACCGCCAAAGAGGTTTAATTTCGAAGCGTCCCTTTGCTTCGGCTTAAGCTGTCGGCGTTAAGTCATCTCAGAGGCCTACTGGGCGGCTTGAACAACTCTGAGACTAGGGTAACCACTGCCCACACGATAAGTAAGAAATAGTTGTTCTGAGTCTGGATTAAATTTGTATCCATCTATTATATGTAATCCCTAGTGCGGGCGTTGTCTTTTTAAAGAAAAAAATCAGGAATTAGGGTAACCACTGCCTATACGATAAGTAAGCAAGTACTAGAATGTAAATTGTGTGTAACAGCCCTATTGCAGAATCCAATTGGCTGTCTGGCTAAGTACCGTAGCCTGTGGGCTAATTAAAACATCAAGCCAGGCAGCGGCCATGTTGGGCTGACAGATAATCTTTCATATTTTGTCTTAGCTGTCAAACGATGCCTCGGGCGAGAGTCTGAATGTACTGATTATTTTGCCTTGTAAAATTTACAAACCTTTTTGCCTGATTGCCACTGGTTAATGATTCGTAATTAAGCTTTAGATATCGTTAATTACGTAATTAAAAATGTGACCCGAATGTTGATGCTCCAGGGATTTCAAACTTGATTCGAAATTTTTTTATTGGGATTTCTAAGTTTTACAATATTTTTGGTAGGAATTTTATTTCAAGGTCATTGGAAACCCTCATGGCATGGGACTGGCAGTTTTCTTTCATTTTTCGTAGCAGCGCTGGTGTAAACTCTCACTGATACTACCAAAAGTCAATGTTCGTTCTTTTCGATGTAAGATGTTTTATTTTATGTTATGTTCTATGTACACAAGTCGTTATCCCATTTACTTTATTTATTTATTAGAAACTCTTATAACAGAGCCCAGGTCCGATATATTGGCTTACGACTGCTAACGTGCCCCTATTATCATCGCCTCAAGACTCGTCATTTAATATAAAATTTCTTCTCCGATCCGTATGTTAACAGAGAACCATAGTTCACAAAACGTGCCTCAAAACCAACCCCGTGCATGTGTTTGGACCCTAAAGGAAGTCTTCGAGTTTTGGCCCCTTAAAGGCCTACCTCTGTGATGTATATAGAGGCACCACTTTTAGGGTCCTTGGCTAATTACTTTACTTATCGTATGGGCAGTGGTTACGCTAGTGTCAGAGTTGTTCATGACGTCCAGTAGGCCTCTGAAATGGCTTAACGACTATTGCCTAATGACTACAAACGGGACCGACAGCTTAACGCGCCCTCCGAAGCACGGTGACGCTCAGAAATTGAACCACTTTGGGGGTCACCCATCTATGGAATGACCGCGAGCCTAGTTGCTTGACCTCGCTTATCACTTACAGACCGGTGAGAGCATCTGGCTATGAGAGCCGTAGCTGAAAATGATGAAATACGGCCAGAAACGCTATTATCTCAGTCAATAATAAAATGAATATGTGTATTTCGTTTTTAATACACTCTGCTGATTACTTTAATCTGTAACTGGTCTATAATTTAAGCTACACCAAGTTATTATTTTAATACTTCAGTAATAAATTGATTGAAAATACGAGTTAGCTTGAAGCAATCTAATGCGAATTACTTGACCGGTAGTCACCTCAGGGACGTTTACATTGGACATTATGAAAATTAATATCATCGTATAACACCTCAGGTTATTCTACTCTAGGAAGTTATTAGAGGCCTATTTCGAGTTTATTTATTGTTAAGTGAACTCACCTGCAGTTGAATGCGGGTAGCACAAGAACGGCAGTTGTAGAGATCTTTGGGGGAGGCCTTTGTCCAGCAGTGGGCGTCTTAGCTGTAGTGTTTCGTCTAGATATCATGATGAAGTGAACTAACTATATTCTCTACATAATATAGTAAGTGAATAATAATTTAAAATTTTCTTCTGTAAGGTACCAGCAACGATTTTCATCAACAAATCTTATCCCGGTGGGCAGCGCAAAAGTCGTATCGAGGAAATACCTACCAGAGAATGGGCGGCAGGTTCTCTCTGTGATTGACGACCACCATAATGCGATCGCCAACCATGCCATAACACCCAATCTTTACGGATGCTTTTGTCCAGCTGTGGACGTCATACGGCAGACAAGCTGATGATGAATTTTTGTTTATGAAAAGTAATATCATCGTATAATACGTCTTATTTAATTATTGTAAATAATATAATAGAAAAGAATAGAATAAACTTTATTGTGGCACATAGGTTACATATGGCTGTTATTTACAAGGTTAGTCCAACTATGTACCTTTTATTATATTATATATTTACTCTTTTGTATACCTAAATATAATCTAAAATAATAAGCATTCAGACAACCGATCGAGCATATATTGTGTTTGCCTACTAAATAATTACTCTAATTGGACCAAATCCCGTGTTCATGCCCGCTTGAGTATGTTTCGCCGGACCGTCTCAACTGGGTCGTGTTGAAACCGGTAGTAGATGAACCCACTGAGTTTGTTTCGCTGGGTCTTCTCAGTTGGGGCGCATTGGATCCGGTGGTAGCATTAAAGCGCGACCGTCGTTATTAACACAAGGTCCGTCATAATAATAATACCTTTAATATAGACAGAACCATTGACAATATGTAGTAAAAATATTAGACTTAAACTAGATAATTAAACATAATCTCTTGACAATAACTTGATACGAGCTAGCTAAATATCATTTCTGTAATAAAATAAATTTTATAAATGTTTTCATACAAGATGTACCTAAATATCTATGTTACTAGAAATAATATCTAATGTATACAACTATATTACTACAAACATGTTCTGACTATTTTCAAGCGCTTTTTTAAAGTCTACGTGAATAAAAACCTTTTTTATTTTATTTTATTTTATGACCCGCCATATTGGCATACAATATTAAATTGGAAGTAATATGACATCATAAGTAAAAATTATTATATAATATTATTAAATATGTGAAATTTTAAAATACATTGTCTAGGACGTTATGAGGAGTTTACTTTGAGTTCGTTTTAGTAACTACTGGTTAACGTGGCCGCGTGGGTAAAATAAAATAAAAAAGGTTTTTATTCACCTAGACTTCAAAAAAGCGCTTGTAGGTAAACATAAATCAAGTAGGTAGTTTAATAGAGTTAGGGCACAGCGTTCATTCGCTCAAAGAGCAGCCAGACTCGGGAAGTACCTCCACCTTTCAGAAGACATTCCTTAGTAATAACATTAATAATTTAATGTTGTGTTTCCGAGTGTGAGTAAGGTCGCCAGTGCTCATTGGGGTGGGGGGAAGGGTCAGCAACACTTGTTTACTGACTCTTAAAGGCCGGCAAAGACTGGTGTTGCGAGTGTCCATGGGCGGCGGTGATCACTTACCATCAGGTGACCCACTTGCTCGTTTGTCGCCCTCTGATATAAAAAATGTAGGTGTAGATATTTCTAGTAACATATTATAGATATTTAGGTACACGGATTGTTAAAACATTTCTAAAATTTATTGTTTGGTAGTTTGAGGTTTGGACAATAAAGTTATAATAAATATAACCATCTCCATTTGCATGGCAAGGGGATTTAAGGATGATAATGTCGTACTTGCATTGGTCGAATGCAGTCAAATGCATAAACTCCATGAAAATCTTTCAAGATAAGTAACATTTTATTTAAAATTGCCAAACAATAGATATTAATATAAATACTTGTTCGTGGCACGATTCTGTTTTTTTTTATTATTTCGCTTTCTATTTATTCTCTTACTTTTAGAACTTCATTGAAAAGGTATTTAAAATGTTATCATATAGCGAATGAAAGGCTGAATTCGCATTCAGACTTGGGACAATTCTCGCAAACTGCGCGTTATTCAGTTCGATATGTTGCTTGTCTGTAGTTATAGTACCTTTCGAATGACAAATGAATCGATATCGCGTCGAGGGCGTGCGCTGATTAGTTATAGGTGGCACTTGGCCATTACCCAGCCGCGCCCACTCACAACTGAATTTAAATTAACTTCGTATTCGAGTTACTTGCAGTTCTAGATTGGTTTTCGCTTTGAGTTGCGGCGGGTTTGTTTGGATTTCAAAAGAACTTTTGTTATATGTAGTTGTTCAGATCGGGAATGGTCGGTACATTTAGTTTCTGTCCATTTACAATAACTACAATAATATTAAGGCGCTAAGACTGATGTTACAAATTACAGGCCCGTATCAAAACTATGTTTGATTGCTAAAGTATTTGAAAGGATCATCCATACTCAAATATATGAACCCCTTAGGGTATACATTACGAAATTTCAACATGGTTTTGTTAGAGGCAAATCTACAGTTTCTAACCTAATTATTTTTGATGATTTTATTACAGATAATATGAGTCAGGGTAAGCAAGTTGATGTCATTTACACTGATTATAGTAAATGTTTTGATAGAATAGATCATTCCACCCTAATACAGAAACTAGCTAATGCGGGCATAAGGGGAAACTTGTTGAGATGGTTTATTTCATACATTTCTAATAGATCACAAGCCGTAGCCTTAAATAGTTGTATATCCAGCTGGATTTCAGTGCCTAGTGGCGTGCCGCAAGAATCCCTACTAGGTCCTTTAATGTTTGTAATCTTTGTGAATGACATCGGCGATTGCTTCCATTCCTCCAGATTACTCTGTTATGCAGACGATATGAAAATTTATGCATCTATCGCATCCCAAGCGGATGTCCAAGCTCTTCAAGCTGATTTGTATCGTCTTGATAATTACTGTTCGAAAAATAAATTAGACCTAAATCCCTTAAAATGCTCTGTTATCACTTACACCAGAAGTAATCGACCTATTACATCCACCTATTGGTTAAAGGGTCAAAAATTAACCAAATGCCATAAGATGCGTGATCTCGGGGTCGTATATGACTCTAAATTGCTCTTCGATGAACACATTGATAGCATTGCAAAGAAGGCATCTCAAGCTCTTGGGTTTGTTATGCGCACTTCATCTTGTTTTAAAGATGCAAAAACGCTTAAAATATTGTACTGTACATATGTCCGTAGCAAACTAGAATATGCATCGCAGATTTGGAATCCGAGATACAGCAAGTATACCGACAGGATCGAGGGTATTCAGAGGAAGTTCATGAGGTACTTATGCTATCGAACTAGATTAGTTTACAAATCTGAAGACTATCTAGAATTTTGTGCAAAATTTCACCTTCTTCCATTAATTGAACGACGTAATATCGCAGATGTCATGTATTTCCTAAAACTTTTAAATAATCAAGTTGATAGCCCTGAACTTCTTTCCCAAATTAACATCAACGTCCCAGTACGATCAATGCGTCATTACGTACCCCTAGTTTTACCGCTTGTTTCAACTAATTACCGCCAGAATACCTTTCTGTGGCGAGCAAGCAAGACAGTAAATGATGTTTTCAAACAATATGATGTAGATATATTTAATGCGAGTATAGCGTCAGTAAGAAGGCTGATGAGCGCTGAGTTTTTCAATTATTATCTTAATGTTTAGCTTTCCAACGTAGGCTTTATGATTCTCCTTTTGTTAATTGGATTTTATAAGTAACATATTTTTTACTTTTTTTGGTTAAGTGTATTTATGTACTAACTGGTAATATTTTCATGTCCATATTTTTTAACTAGATGTTTAAAAGTGAAGACCTGTAATTGGGTGTGTGTTGCTTATAACATCTATTTATTTTGTAATTGTTGCTGTTGGTTTTCCAAATAAATAAATAAATTACATGTCACATTGGGTTAAAACAGTTTTTAACAATTTTCAGACATACATTATTGTCATTTTAATTTTACTGAAAAAATACAATAAGAAGACCTCATAAGAAGGGCCAAGTTCACCCAAAGAGTAATAGAGAGGGCTGTGCTCGAAGTATCCCAGGGAGGTTGAATCAGAAATGTCGAAATCTGCGAACTAATAAAAAGTAACTAAAGTAGCCGACATAGCCCGAAGAATTGCCAAACTGAAGTGGCAGTGGGCGGGGCACATAGCTCGTCGAACCGACGACGGTCGTCGGGGCAGAAAGGTACTCGAGCGGTGACTCGAAGATGCAGCATGGGTAGGCCCACCACAAGGTGGACCGAAGATCTTACAAGGGTCGCGGGATGCCGTTGGATGTGGGCAGCGTAAGGCCGGTAGTTGTGGAGATCTTTGGGGGAGGCCTTTGTCCAGGAGTGGACGTCTTTCAGCTGATATGATGTTGATATTGATGATTACGAGATACACTACCTGTCTATAAGAGAAAGTTCTATTGGCGTATTCGTAAAAGGAACCATTCTAAAAAGACATTTATTTAATAATGGAAAAAGTTCCTCCATTTAAGATCGCCTTTATATATGTATATATTTTTAACCCTAAGTGTACAATAAACTGTATCTAAATAGTAACAAAATGGGTTTATTCAGGGTAAAAGTGAACAGGCATCTTATGGGTAGGCGCGGTCCACCTTCGACCACATCTTCACTTACCATCAAGTGAGATCGTGGTCAAGTGCAAACCCATCCAGCATAAAAAAAAATTACTCATCCCGCCATTCGTTTCTAACGTACTGATGTATCTGTAGCTACGCATTATGAGTTCCAGTATATTTAGTCTCTAAGATGTGTTTCCTCACTTGGCAAAGTTAGTGTTAACTCGAAGGGCGCATTTTGACCTACCTTAAATTTCCCGTAGTAGGGGCCAAGTTTTACGAAATTAATCGACTATTGCAGTGAATAAAAATGATTTAGGTTTTAATCTTGCGATCCTGCTGGAATTTTTATTGGTCTGCAAAAATAAATAATTGGTACTCCATGTTTATTATTGGCAAGAGAAATATTATGTTTTCAACTGTATTATTCATATCTGAGTTTGATGTTCGGTCATTGTGGCAATTAATCGACCACAACTGTCTTCTGAAGGGTTCCGTAGTTGCGCATTATGCGTACTTATTAAATTAGGGTTCAATAAGTGTGGATAATGCGCAACGGATACGGAACCCTTCATTACATTCTTCCTGCACATAGACAAGAATGAAAAAGGTCATTGGGCACCTTAGTATGGAAACCATACCTATGGCGGACACAAACGAAATATAGCAGAGTGTATTGATATATGGCTCTGATTTACTATGGCATTAGTCACATTAATGTGAGCCACGGGAATCTCGTGTTATAAACTCATATAGGGAAGATGAATAAAACGCTAATTCATTTATGTTTTTTAATTCAATTTGATCCAAATCAAGGATCAGATCAATTAAAGCGGGTGCGTCTGTAGTTTCCTGATGTCTGGCCCAAGACAGATAATAAACGAGTAGTAGGTATTCTTCTATTCTTTGTCTTCCGTGCTGTTTTGGGTGTAGCAAAATATATGTACTGTTTTACTCGAAAATGAAGTGACTGGATTCGCCCTCTGATCAATATCTTATTATTAATTAAATGTTGGTGTCGATACAATTTATGATATAATCCCCGTTTGGTCGTATGTGCTCGTGACAATAAGACCTTGCAATTCGCAAATAGTATGAGCCCAACGTTAATAAGATTAAATCTTCAAAGCTCAGCTGTGGAAAATCCTCAAATTCTTGACTGTTTTCATCTAGAGGCACGAATGTTACTTGTCTATTCAAGTTATTTGTTGATAACTAACTAATGTATATCAAGTATTTTGCCAACTAACACAACGGTAGCTACCGAAGGACTGCGCGGGGGTGAGAGCGAGCGCAACGAAACTTGTTCTACTTGTCTAATGTGCGAAAGAGACAGCGTATATATGCTTTTGAACATTGGCTTATCCGTGCAAAATGCTGTTTGGTATCGAAAATATTTTTGTGCCTTTATAAGATAAAATAAAATCCTCTGACACTGTTTGTTTTAATTTTTTTTAACGGTCCTGTACATTTTTCTCCGTCGCTTTTTAATAAAATAATTATATGCAATGAAAGGTCATATTATTCCCCTTAGTTTCCCCGCAAAGCGGGTCAGATATGCCCAATGACCTTTGCCTTTGAAGTTTTCATTTGATGCTGCTGCTCATTTCTTTTTTTTTTTGTAAAAAGACAACGCCCGCACTAGGGATAACATATAATAGACGGATAAAAATTACATCCAGACTCAGGACAACTATTTCTTACTTATCGTGTGGGCAGTGGTTACCCTAGTCTCCGAGTTGTTCAAGCCGCCCATTAGGCCTCTGACATGGCTTAACGACTGTTACCTAATGGCTTCAGCCGGGACCGATAGCTTAACGTGCCCTCTGAAGCACGGAGACGCTCAGAAATTAAACCACTTTGGCGGTCACCCATCTATGGGCTGACCGCGAGCCTAGTTGCTTGACCTCGCCAATCACTTACGGACCGGCTTGAGCATCTAGCTGTGAGCTACTATTTATGGGTCACACAAATGTTCTACAAACTACAAACGAGGCAACTGTCATAAGCCTTTGCGCCACACGTGCAGTCAATTCTCATTCTCTGATAGATATTCCCCAAAGGGACTTCCAGGCCCCCCAAGGGATGAGATGGGTTGGCAATATTCTAAGCCGTCAACCACACAGCATTTGTTAGTCGTAGCTTTTAAACAACTCCAAAACACCAGTTATTTTTTTAACCCTTTTCGTTGCCTAGATAAAATCTACAGCTTTGGTGGCCGTACGTAAGCCCTTTTGGCCCGCGCGCGGTAAAATATGTAAAGAATCTAAATTGGGCCGAAAGGGTTACCAACTATGCGCCACCGATCAGATAATTAAAAGGTAAATTATGTATAATTCGTGTTTTTTGGCCAATTATACTATTGTGTAACTACCTAGAGGCCAGTGGCGGTGGCAGAAATCTTTTTTAAGTGAAGCCGTTTAAGTAAGCCGTACGAAAATAACAATTATAATCATGAGAATAATAATATCCTGGAACATTATTCACACAGGGCCCTCTGATCCCAAACTAAGCAGAGTTTGTACTATGGAAGCCAGATTAGATCTCTTTTCTTATGTAAATATATACTTATACCTATAGATAATTACTCCCAGAGTCAAGACAAACAGCATTCATGCACACAAATATCTGTCATGGGTGGGAATCGACCCCACGACCTGTGACGTGAAAGGCAAGCATTTACCAGCCACGCCAACCGGCTCGTCAAATTTTGTATCAACATTTTTCGTATAAAAAAGTCATGCGCTGCAAAGACTATTGATTATACCCAACCATTCTCATATTCATATTTAAATCTGTGAGGTTATGTCTTACTATTATAGTTAAGTCATAGTCATATTATAGAAAGAAAAAAGAAAGAAATAAATAATATTTCTAAAATATAACAAATCTAGGCTAAAATATTACAGAGAAACATAGTTAAATGTTTTTCTGTGAGATGCCTAGATTTGTTACAGATGTAATGTGTCGAAGTGGTGCAGAAATAAATGGTAGGTATCTCTTTCTTTATATTATAGGCCCGTTCTTTGGGCAAAGTGCCAAAAACAAACTGCTTCGATTAGACATAAATTGTTTTGTTGTGTTAAATTTGCAAAAAGGTGATATTTTGGGAAAGGTTATTTGCCCATACATTAGTAATCCGATCCGAAACAATCGATGTAATTTATTGTTTTAACAGAAATGGTACGTAATATGTGTATACCTTCACGCGCTTTGTGTCATGTGATTTTAAATGTCGGAAGTCACGTGAAGTGAACGGGAGGTCTTACATGGACCCTGCGCCACTGCTAGTGGCAGTTTGCCTTGTTTCCGTTGGCTATTAATCATGACAAATTGTTGTTTGGATTTTGATTAAACTAGCAAAGAGCCTAATTAGGAATTGGGACCTTGAAATTACTTTTATTAAAAAAAGACAAATTAATAAAGGGTGTATGCTTGTTAATTAGAAATAAAGAAACTTCAGTAGAAATGAATAATATCCTGGGGCATAACTTACACACGGCCATCTGATCCCGAACTAAGCAGAGTTTGTACTATTGAACCCAAATAACTGATATACAACTTTTCTTTTGTAAATACACACTCATATAGATAATTAAACCCAGATTCAGCACAAACAGACATGTTCATGCGCACAGATATCTGTCCTGGGTGGGCATCGAACCCATGACCTGTGATGTGAAAGGCAAGTATCTACTAACCTCGCCAACCAGCCCGTCAGACAGTACACACGGCAACATATCAAGCTATACATCTATATGTCGCAGGGATATGATAAAAACAGGGAGTTGGCCAAATCTCTAAGGGATTTCATCAAATCACGGAGGATGTTAAAATAACAACACGATTTTATCATTTCCCTAAACAAACCTGGTGATTTGACAAATCCCACTAAAGAAATCTAGTGATTTGAACAAATGCCAAAATTGGTTTAGTGAAATGACAAAATAACTTTTCTGTGGTATTTTAAACGTTTATTTTGTAAGATTACCTACATAATTATAATAATCAGGTGTAGTACAATACAATATTGATCTCAAGAATCACCACTAGAACATAATTATTTGAAAAATAAAATAACAAAACATATTTTAAAAATTGAAAAGCTTAACCTATGATATGCTTATTTGTAATGATCATTTATTAAAACACTTAGCGGATTTGTGGCGACGTGAATTACTTACATAGAACATTATTTTTCTTACGGACACATTTATTCGTGCAATTTCACGCAAACTCAGCTTAGTCGATGGAACTGAATCGGTTAAAGTAACTGTAGACAATTGAAGAGCGTTGCTAGGAAGCTAATCTCTTATGATGCCAACTGAAGGACTAATTTGAAATAAATTGTTTTTCGTATCAAATACAATGCCTGTAATACTATTTACATCTAGTGGACCTCTGTCTACTTTTGGTACATCACCCAAAACGGTGGAACCAACTAATACATCCTTGAATTTATTCGAATAAGTTTCTTTCATTTTATCAGCAGATCTTTTTAAATTTTGTGAAGCGTCTTCCCTTTGCTTTTTAATGTTCTCTTCTTTTTGGCATAATAAGCATAGAACTCCCGAACCATATCTTCTTCGATTTTATTTATATTATCATTTCACTGAATCAGTTTAGGTTTTTAATAAATCACCAGATTTGCTTAGGGAATTGATAAAATCGTGTTATTATTTTAACATCCTCCGTGATTTGTTCAAATCTCTTAGGGATTTGGCCAAATCCCTGTTTTCATCATATCCCTGCGACATATATATATATAAAAGAAAGTCGTGTTAGTTACACCACTTATAACTCAAGAACGGGTGGAGCAATTTAAATGATTTTTATGTTTGTGGATATATTTTCGTCAGGAATAGGATATAGGATAATAAGTAATAAAATATAGTAATATTAGGTCTTTACCTATGAAATTGCCGTTCTGCAGTACTGGCCATTTCAAATCAAAATAATTTTTGTTTGGCTAAGAATTCTAATTTCAAATTAATTTTATTTTAAAAACATGGATTCTTTTTTCCAAAAGTAGTCATTTCTTTATTGATTAGTGTTACATTTTCATCGCATTTCAATCTTTTTCGTCATCATGGATACGTTAAAAATTCGAGTAATTATGGAATATGAGTACCGTCGTGGCAGCAACGCGGCACAAGCGGCACGCAACATCAACGACGTTTACGGAGCTAACACTACAAACCAACGCACCACCTGTTATTGGTTTGCTCGCTTCCGTTCTGGAAATTTCGACCTGAAAAATGAACCTCGCGGTCGTCCGAAGACTTTGGTCGACAATGACGAATTAAAGGCGGTTGTGGAAGCTGATGATACACAATCTACGGCTGAATTAGCAGCAGCTTTCGACGTTAGCGTCAAAACAATATTGGTCCATTTGCGTCAAATTGGCAAGGTAAAAAAGCTTGACAAATGGGTGCCCCACGAACTCAATGATCGCCAGCGCGAAGTACGCGTCGAGACGTGCCTTGCACTGCTCAACAGACACACAAATGAAGGAATTTTGAACCGCATTGTTACCTGCGATGAAAAATGGATTCTGTTTGATAACCGCAAGCGCTCAGCAAGTTGGTTGGATCCTGGTTCAGCACCTAAACAATGCCCTAAACGAAAACTTACCCCTAGAAAAGTGATGGTCACTGTTTGGTGGTCTAGCGCCGGTGTGATTCATCACAGCTTCTTACCAAACGGGGTGAGCATTACTGCAGATGTGTACTGTGAAGAACTGAGCACAATGATGGAGAAGCTGGCGCATCTCCAACCAGCATTGGTCAATCGCTCGTCTCCGCTGCTCCTGCACGACAACGCGCGACCTCATACTGCACAGCAGACGGTCTCCAAGTTGCAAGAACTGGGGTTGGAAGCTCTCCGTCATCCGCCCTACTCACCAGACCTTGCGCCTACAGACTACTACTTTTTCCAGAATTTGGATAACTTCTTGGCGGGAAAAAAATTCAATACCCGAGAGGCAGTACAAAATGCCTTTGAAGAATTTGTTGCCTCCCGTCCAGCTGATTTCTTTAAGAAGGGCATCAATAAACTGCCACTGCGATGGCAAAGATGCATTGATTGCATGGGTGATTACTTCGATTAATACAAATAAAAAAATTCATGAAAAAAATTCGTTTAAATTTTTTCATACAAAACGGCAATTTCATAGGTAAAGACCTATTATAATTACTGAAAACAAAATTCAAATACATAGAAAGTAATTTCATCTAAATGAAATAAAAACTGTCAAGATTGACAATACAGAATGAACTAGAGTTTTTAGAATAATCCAGTATCGCTATCTGTTAGTATATAGGCTATAAATCGTGAAATTGTCTTTGGTTTTTTTTTTTAAATAGGTTACTGATTAATTTAATTGTTTCAGTGTTGTTAAAAAATATTATTTTGCAAGTACTATTTTTAAAAAAGCCGCGAACTAACACTGCCTAACGAAGCCGTCATGCAATTAAGCTTCGCATATGTGGCATGTTAGACGTTCGACAATTAGTTCATAAATAAATGGATTCGATATTATATAATAATTGTTTAGAATTATATAAAATTGGCGATGATAGTTGTATTTCTCCTACCATTTCGCCAATGTTATATAAATCAAAACATTTTATTTGCTGTACTAACAATTATTATGTTATCTATTTGTATATCACAGCAAAAACACGAATCAATCCACTGAAGAAGAACGTTTGCGAAGTGGCCAATTACGAAAATTACAAAATAATTGAATCCGTATACAACACCATTTCTGATACAGGACACTGTGGAGTGCAGTCATCCTTATAATCAACCGGACCTATTTTGGTTACTTTTTTAGCGTTTCAGCACGAACGGGACCCTGAATAATTGTATAGTAGATTTACAATAAACCTGCTAAGTGACACATTATATTTCTATTTGTGTGGCAGGACGACGTTTGCCGGGACAGCTAGTTTTCAATATAAGCTGACCTGTCATTGTATGGAAATCTTATACAACGCGAGATCAGCTTATACTGGAAATGTATAGCTTGATGTGTAGCCGTGTGTACCTACACGTCGACAGTAGGAGCCTTTTCTAAGTCTAAGTATTTTTGCTAACTTCCAGACTTTAGGTCCCTACTGGCTGTTTTTATTGCCTGGCACTATTTGTCCGACTCGGGATATGAATTTAGATCGACATGGTTTGCAACCCGTAAAACAATGAGACATTCAAAGGCGACGAAGTAGCAGTCAGCTTTTTAGGGTTCCGTAGCCAAATGGCAAGAAACGGTACCCTTAAGGGTTCGTCATGTCTGTATGTCTCTCTGTCCGTCCGTACGCCACAGCCACTTTTTCCGAAACTATAAGAGCTGTACTATTGTTAAAAATCTTAATGCGGTTCACCAAGTTTACTTACCAAGTTAAGTAAACTTGGTGAACCGCATTAAGATTTTTACACAAAAATAGAAAAAGAACAATTATTTTGGGGATCCCCATACATAGGACTGATACTCAAAATTTTTTTCGTCGTACCCATACATGTAAGGTTTCTATGGATAGGTCTTCAAAAATGATATTGAGGTTTCTAATATCATTTTTCCTAAACTAAATAGTTTGCGCGAGAGACACTTCCAAAGTGATAAAATGAATGTTCCCCCCCCCCCCCCTGTAACTTCTAAAATAAGAGACTGATAAAACTAAAAAAAAATATATGATTATTAATGTTCCATGCAAAATAACAATGAAAATTGGTTTGAACGAGATCTAGTAAGTATTTTTTTTTAATTCGTCATAAATCGTATACCGCAATTCGCTTTCATTTAATCAACTGAAATACTTGCTGCTACGGAACCCTTCATGGGCAAGTCCAACTCGCACTTGGCCGGTTATTAAGCTCTGCGCCACACTTGCAGCACTTAACTCAACACTCAATTAACTTAAATAGCCAGTCGGTTGATATGTGTTAGCTTCGTAATGAACTAAGTAACTGTATAACAATGTGATTATTAGCAATAAGCACTTTCACTCAACGATCAGTAATTGAAAAACAATTGTAAATTGTAACGCGACCTACCGTTATAGATAAAAAAGAAATAATAATGCCCTTTTATAGTACCAAAGAAATACCATCATCAACGAACTGTCTACTCGTGTCCATACATAATAAACTTAGTCATTTAACAATACATATATTAAAACATTACAACTTCATTTAATGGTAGCAGGTGTACCAATTAGGCAGTCCAAAATAAGGGTTACCATATATAAATAGAGGGATGCCTGTCTATGGTACCTAAAATGCCTGAATTTTCAGAAAATGCCTGTCTGAAGCAAAACGCTGTAGGTAATAAATATAAGCCAAATTTTTTTTTTAGTTCTTTCTTTTCTAATATATAAATGTAAAAATCTTCACAAGATAAAATATAGTAATTTTTCTGTGTAATCAATATTGCTTTTTTGATTCAATTGTCAGCCGATTTCTGTCTTTACTGCACTGAGCGTTGACAAGACCCTGCGAAAATGCCTGTCTCTCAGACCAATGCCGGCCGCACGCCGGTCTAAACCTTAAAATGCCTGTCAAATGCGGCTAACGCCTGTCATATGGTAACCTTAGTCAAAATGGACTTTGAGATTTGCATAGAAACCTAAATAAAAAAATTGGTTCGTGGATTCGATTCACAGCTCATTTTAAAGGCATCTGAAATTCGGTTTCAGTTTAATTATGAAGAAGCTGCGCGAGGGCCTACTGAATGTACTCTGCTGTGCACATAGGTACACCACTCGCGACCATACGTAGCGCGCGTCCATAGCACGTATCCATCCATATAAAAACATAGCATTGACGGGCCTGTTGGCGTGGCTAGCAAATGCTAGCTTTTACGCCGGAGGTCGTAGGTTCGATTCCCACCCAGGACAGATATTTGTGTTCATGAACGCGTCTGTTTTCCGGAGTCTGGGTGTAATTATCTAAACTAGTATATGTCTAACAGAGGATAGGCAGCAGCTTCCTGCTGTGTACCACTCTTACTGCGATCACCAATTCGTCTGCCAAGCGTGGCGATTATGGCATATCCCCCCAAGATGATTCTGGGGACCCTTGTCCACCTGTGGACTTCTTACAGCTGTTATGACTGACGGCTGCAGGTATTGCAAGCAGTAAAAACGTCATGTACAGACGTCAGTACATCAAGCTACTCCAATCTGTCAAATTTCCCCAATTGAAAGTGAACCTTATGCTTATGTGATAAAGTTGAAAATCTATGAAAGAAATTTGACAGATTGGGGTAGCTGGATGTGCTGGCGTCTGTACAAGTGCTGAATAAATGTCATTATTTTATAGTTTGATACTGTGTCTGCTAATGTATTTGTACTTTTTATTTCATCCTATTATAAAACTCCAACACTTTTTTAATTTATACACATAGTAATATGTAAGTACTTATAATAAAATCGTAAGAAAGTCAAAACTATGCATTGAATATGTTTTAAAAAGGATACATGTGGCGTGATCCACAATTGATATCAAAGCCAAAAATATAGTTATTAGAATTTTTGTCTGTTTATCTGTATGCATGTCCGCACTAAACTCAAAAGTACTGCATGGATTTCCTTGAAGATTTGTATGAATATTACTAAGACGTCGGGTCAACATATTATCACGCTATCACCGACGGGGGAAGAGCTGTGATAATTTATAAAGTTTAATGCGGGTAATACCGCGGGGCACAGCTAGTATTTTAATAATCTATGGACATTTTGACCTTGTTAGCATCTTTTTTATGTAATTAATACATAGCGTTAACTATTATTTTCATGCTGTTAGTATCTACAATTGTTTCAACGCAAGAAATTTACTACTATCATTTATCGTCCAGAGTAAGTAATGTTAGAATTCCTTAACAAAAATATAAAATAGACAAATATGGTGTTCATTAGATCAGTAATTAACTCTTCACAAAGGTAAAAAGCGCCCGAGGTGATGAATATTAATAGTTACGAATTCATATTTTAAATTAATCATCATCATCATCATAACAGCTGTAAGAAGTCCACTGCTGGATAAAAGCCTCCCCCAAGATGGGGGGGGGGGGGGGGGATTGCCATAATCGCTATGCTTGGCAGACGGGTTGGCGATCGCAGTAAGATGGTTTAGGACTCTTTTGAAAAATATGAAATTCTCATTTGCTGTATAGGTCTTTAGGTAGACTGTTTGACTGAAATAATGAAATTTATTCAGCACTTGGGTATTTGCATACACTTGTCCTTTTCAAGCTCACAATGCAGTAGGTACATAAACATGGTAGAAACAGTATAAAAGTAACAAAAAATATTATGTTAATCCGTCTGTGCGGTCTATTACATATTTTTTTAATGATTAAAAAAATAACACGTTTCTAAGCTATCATTTTTAAAGATAGTACTACAATATTAAAATTAAAGAATTGAAGACAACGAGCAGTTGGCTAGCGCAGAGGGCTCTCAATCAGTAGTTTAATTTAAGCGACTAATACCTGAGGGCACCCTTATGTGGTTCGGGTCACAGCTCAGGGGACCGCTGAAGTAAAAAGATGGAATTCTAAATCGTACGGAATTCTAAAATTGTGTGGTGACGGCGGCTAATATCAGAATATCACCATCCCATCGCACCCCGTGAGGGGCGTAGAAGACGACTCGAGGAAGTGCATATCAGAGAACAGGCAGCAGCGTCTCTCTGTGTAGGTACATTGACTATCATACTGCGATCGCCAACCCGTCTGCCAAGCGTGGCGATTATGGGATAGCCCTCCAAATGATGGACACATCTCCATTTTGGAAATCAGTTGGGGAGGCCTTTGATTCGGCTGACATAAGGTGTGCGCTTATGACCACACTGACTTCTTTCCGAACAGTAAACGTGGTTAATGAAGACTGCCAAGTATACATGATGCGTTACTGATCCGAATGTGACGGTATACTTAAGTTAAAGAAGATTTAACTTCGGAAATTCGCTGTCAGAGAGCATTCACCGAAGAAGTGACGTCGCGCGTCGACTGTTCAATGCAGTATGTTTATGTGAAACGCGAGAAAAATGGCGGGCGTGGATTCTCGTTATGGCGGTCGTTTTCTCCCATAAGTTAGCCAGCAGTCGCCATTACGAATAAAGTGACCAATTACAATAAATTACCGGCCACTGGTATAAGAAACGACCATTTTGATAAATATATTAGCTTGTAATAAATGGTTGCGAATAAATTTTTGGGCTCATCGACATTGTTTTTATCTATTCGGCGCTAATAATTATGAGAATTTCAACTGCAGTTTCCAATTCGTTAGGTACTCGATATTAGGTTGTAAACTTACCCACCAACAGTTAAAGGTATGTAGTTTTATCAACATATCAGGCTCGCCTGGTCCCACCCTGTTAACAACCACTGCAACTCTTGTAAGCCATGGTCAACAGTGGCACACAATGAAATGACACTGAGCGGTGAGGCTCAGGCATGTCCCTTGGAACCGCTTAACTCTCTAGCGATAATTTAAATTTTGGATTTCCACTCAAAAATTTGGACAGATTTAATAGGAGGAGGGTTGCTCCTAAATGACTTCAGTGCTCATTCGCTTTATTGTCCGGTAAAGCAGTGAAATTCTCCAGGGTAAACGGCAAGTTAAAAGGACCTTGGTCTGCGAAGAGCTTGATTCTTCAGTTCCTGAATCATTGTTGGTTGTGGTAGAGACATTGTCGCACTTGATTTCGAGTGAAGCTGAGTAAGGTCTCTACAAATAAGTTTTAAAAATACATATATTTGAAATTAGATTTTCTCTCTTGGAATTGTTCGAGCACTCGAGCAGTTAGCATCTCTTAAGAGTGGTTCATGGAGGACTGAAACACGCGTTGGATATCATACCGGCGCATATACGTTGCTTGTTTATATTGTCCTTCTGAGGACTGGAGGACGGTGCAAATTGCATCCCGGCTTGACTAAACGGAAGTAACACTACATTGCTATGTGGTGACGGCTGCGAATATCAGAATATCATCACCCAAGCTCCCGTCTCACCTGGGGCGCGTAGAAATCAACAGAGGGGATACCTACCAGAGAACGGGCTTTTTCTGTGTACTATGACCCTTATACTGCGATCGCCAACCCGTCTGCCAAGCGTAGCGATTATGGCATATCCCTCCAAGATGATTCTTGGGGGAGGCTTTTGTCCAGCAGTGGACTTCTTATAGCTGTTGTGATGAATATATATTGATTTTGTATTTAATGAGAAAAAATTTTACATTTAAAAAACTTTTCAAAATACAAAATTCATTTATTCCATAATAATATTACGTTTGTGTGGAATCGTCAATATTTTTTTACCCTACCGTGCAGTGCATGACGTTGCAGCTAGGTACTGAGAAACACTGCCAGAAAACTCAGTAGGAACCCTTTTTTAAAATATATATTTCTTAACATAAAGTTAAACTGTATTTAAATGTGTTAATTTAGAGCGACTCAATCCCAAGTTGTTTTGTCACTTAAATAATCAAAAGTTTTTTAGTAAGCCGCAGGGCTTACTACAAAACTTTTACACTACTTTTACACACTACTTTTTCACTATATATTATTATTATTATTAGTGAACAGGCAAGCAGTTGATTCAACGGGTAAGTGCCTGTATCCAGTTCTTCTCCACTAGTTTCTATTGCAGCTGAGATATTCGTCGAGTATATTTTTGAATTGATTCACAATTTGGGCTGAGACTACGTTTTCTGGAAGTTTATTCCACGCTTTGTCTATTCTGTTGTATAAAAAGTGTTTGTGAGGGTTGTTGTGAGATAAAGTGGTACACAATTTAATTTGGCTTTTATAGTTCTTTTAAACTTATTCGTAGACATTTCCCGGAATCAACAGCAGCCAAAGCCAATCACTAGTCTTCAAATAAATGAGTAATTAATATTACAGTGTCGTCGCAATGCGGCATACGAATCTCTGTATTTAAAAGTATTATCATCAATTATGGCACAGCCAGTTTTTAGCTCAGAACACCAATTAGCGAGTAAAACAGGAAGTCGAGGCATTGCTACCCCACCGCGACATATAAGGCCGGAATAATAAACTTTATTGCAGGATGTCTTCATAGACTTTCAATAAGTTTACATTAAATTGAGACCTAGTTTATGATCAGGCGTGATAGATTTGATAGGTAAGTACTCAATAGACGATTAATGATATATCGCTAACGTTATGATGATGTAATTAGAAGTTAGAGTTTGTTAGAGATTATATCATTGCTTTTACGGAATTGGGAGGTCTTAATTGTAGCAGGTTGTGCAGCAATGATCCAATCCAATAGCTCGTAGCCTGATAATATCTCCGGTTTGTTAGTGATTGGAGAGGTTATAGATTGGTGACCGTCAAATTAGTGTGATTTTTGAGCGTATCCGTGCTTCAGAGGGCACGTTAAGCTGTCGATCCCGGTTGTAGCCATTGGGCAGTTAGTAATTGGCAGTTAGAGTTTGTAAGAGCTTTATATCATTCCTTTCACTCAAATGGCATTTTTTTATATGTGTAGATGATCAAAGCCACAATCTTGCCAACATTAGGATAATGTACTCAATACGTACACGTAGACGGTGGAGTATTGAAAATTAAATTAACTGCACATATGACGCATTGGTTAAGAAGGTCGTCGCTCCTACTTCAGTCGTCTCGAGTTTCGGGTTTGAATCCCGCAGAGAGATCACACAAATAGTTGTCGATTTGTCTTATCTTTATTATTGTATTACCTACCTTTATTTAATTAACCCGAAAAATTGCAAAACTGAAGTGGCAGTGGGCGGGCGCATAGCTCGTAGAACCGACGGCCGCTAGGGCGGAAAGGTTCTCGAGTGGCGACAACGAACCGGAAGACGCAGCGTGGGCATTCCCTCTACAAGATAGACCGATGATCTTGTGCGGGTCGCTGGAAACCACTGGATGCGGATAGCGCAAGACCGGTAATTGTGGAGTCTTTGGGGGAGGCCTTTGTCCAGCTGAGGACATATTTCGGCTGATGTGATGATAATTTATTTTAATCATAAAAAATGCTAGTTTACATGTAAGTGATTGTTATTCTTTATTCCGATTTGTTACTTCTATTTCATTTACTAGTACCGGTGTTAAGAATTGTTGGTGAACCAAATAAATGATTAGGTAAGTAGTTAAATAAGAATGTATGTGTTTCTGCATGATAGAGTTAGTCTTAAGTAACAAGGGTAGCTGAACTTAAAAAAAAATTACATATTATTCTTAAGTTAAACTATGCATGGCGGGTATTTAGTTTAATGACTGTAAATATTATTTTCTTTAATTTTATACGTTCTTTTCGTGAAATAAAAATTTGTTTTTCATCACCCTATCTCGGAAAGAGTATTTTTGCGCTTCAATATCTGAGTGGAAAAGTCGTTTTTATCCTCTAAAGTTAAAGTAGATTTGAATTAAGAACATCGTGTGCACTAAGTTTGTAAATGCAAAATATCATTAAACCTATTTACTTCTACCTCTATGGTGCTGAATTTACCATACAACTTATTTTAATTTGTTAAAAATTAAGACAATGAACCTTCTTGGTGTACTTTTTTTATAATTTAAAGATTGTCCTGTAATACTTACATATCATAATATAGTAATGAATACCTAAACTGTGGAGATCTTTGAGGGAGGCCTTGGTCCAGCAGTGGACGTCTTTCGGCTGATATGATGATGATGATACCTAAACTGAAATAAAAGTATTTATAATAAGATTTTCTTTCGCATTTAGTCATTTCCTCGCTGACGTGTGATGGAAAGTTACGTGTTGCACTCGAGTGCAAAGATTTTTCACCTTGCGCTCTTTTGATTTCCTCGCTATTGCTCAAGTTTCTTATTTATGAATCACTCGCTGCGCTCGAGGTTCAATTTTAGAATCCTTCGCTTGCTCAATTTATCCAAATTGAGCACGCGGTTAAAAAGCAACTTTGCACTCTTGTATAACAAATAATTATTACCATAATAAAGGCCTGGGTTCGAATCCCGGTAAGTGCAAATATTTGTGTAATGAGCACGAATATTTGTTTCTGAGTCATGGATGTTTTCTATGTATATATGTATTTATCTATCTATATAAGTATGTATATCGTCGCCTGGTACCCATAGTACAAGCTTTGCTTAGTTTGGGGCTAGGTTGATCTGTGTGACATTGTCCCCAGATATTATTATTATTATTATAATTATAATCCAACGAATATTTAGGCCTATTGTCTAATGACATATCACATAATGAGTGCTAAATGCTAAATAAATGATCTGATGATAGGTTGCTATTGATTATAAATGACATTGTTATTTCAAAAGTAATTTAATTAATATTAAACGACCATATATTTACCAGCAGTCTTTAACATATAAATAACCAGTCCACAAGTTAATTTATCAATTAAAATTAATAAGCCTCTACTTGATTAATGCTTTATGTAATAAATAAGGCGATCAGGTCAGGTGCATCAATATTAATAAAATTCTAAAGTGAAATATTTATCACACTAATATTATCAAGGCGAAAGTTTATGAGTGTGTATGTTTGTTACTTCTTGATGTCTAAACGGCTGGAGCGATTTTAAGTAAATTTGGTTTCGAGTTAGCTGTCACCCTGTATTAATACATAGGCTTTAATTTATAAAGATTAATGCGGGTAAAACTGCGGGGCACCGCTAGTATTAAACAAAAAGTCCGACAACCCTTGGGACATTAAAACCTATATGGCGGACGGCGGTGAATATCAGAATATCAGCGCCCCATCTCATCTCGTGGGGGCGTAGAAGTAGACCCGTGGGACTATCTACCAGAGGACGGGCAGCAGCTTCCTTCTGAGCACTATGACCATCTTACTGCGATCGCCAACCCATCTGCCAAGTGTGGCAATCATGGCGTGGCAATGATTCTTGAAGGAGGCTTGTCCAGCTGTGGACTTCTTTCATCTGTAGGTAATGATGAACGCGGTGAGGCCTTTACAAGCATGAAAATCACCCAGTCTCAGAACAACAATAAATGGGCACATATGTCGTGTGGGTGGGATCAAACCCGAAACCTTAGATTTCTGGGGTAGTAGCAAGGTACTTTAACCAATGCGCCATTCGGACCGACGCGCGACGTGCCGGTTGGCGTATTTGATAAATAATTGCCTTTCACATCGCAGGCCGTGGGTTCGATTCCAACTCAGGACAGATATATGGGTGCATGCACATGTTTGTTTGACCTGAGACTAATTATCTACATAAGTAGATGTGTACTAAAAAATATGGGTGTAATTATCTACATAAGTAGATATGTGATTACAAAATAAAAATGGTATACTCGTATGTTATATATCAGTTATCTGGTTTCCATAGTATATAGGTACAAGGTTAGCTTAGTTTGGGATTAGATATTGTATTCAATATAAATCGGTATTGACGTAAAAACGTAAGGACTTTAATTTACGTATAGAACTGTATAATGTGTAGAACATGCAGTTGTAAAATACACAAAATAAAATTCGTCGTCGCAATCTGCAGGCGAACCAAAGTAGGCCACATAGCTCAAAGACTTGCCAAACTGAAGTTGCAGTAGGCGGGGCACATAGCTCGTAGAATCGACGGCCGCTGGGGCAGAAGGTATTCGAGTGACGACCATGAACCGGAAGACACAGCGTGGGCAGGCCCCCTACAAGGTGGACCGACGACCTTGCAAGGATAGCGGGTAGCCGCTGGATTCGGACAGCGCAAGACTGCCCACTTTGGAGATTCTTGGTCAGGCCTTTATCCAGTTTTTTTTAAATAAAATATTATAATAATGAATATCGTCTATTTATTATATTTACCGCGTCTTCAATCTGGTAGCTAGATACAACAGGTTACAGTATAAGCATTTCAACTGCACGTGTTACGCAGCGGCTAATACAGTCGCCTCGCCGCTTCGTGTCCCAGGTTCGATTCCCGCACCGGACAACTATTTGACTCATAAATAGTTCTACTGAGTCTGGATGTAATTTGTGTCCGTTTATTATATGTTTGTAAAGTACTCCGCGACACAGGGATATAAAACCATAATGCGGGCGTCGTCTTAAAAAAACTGAACCTAACAGATACTAAAGCAAAGAGAAAGACGAAATTATATATACTATGATATATGTAAAAGAAAACTTACCTTTCTATGTGGCACTTTCGACTTTTTATTTAATCCTGTTTAACTCGGCAATCTGTCATAGACATTTAGCTGCGTCTTTGACTGACCATGTCTGTGATATTTACCTTTGACTGTATAAAAAAAGTTGCTCTCCTTGTAGACACTATAAGCTGATCTCGCGT